>CAJVGC010000065.1:57798782-58013939 GCA_910822075.1 Senecio squalidus | reverse complement strand
AATATCTCAACGCGCGTAGTGACTTTCAAAATGTCAACTACGGTAAGAGAGTTAAAGCAACAATATTCTCAGCGTTTCACAAGTGTGTGATGAGAAGTTCTCTACTCTGTTCACGAGCAAAGAGTGTATGATTCTACGTGAAGGTTTTGTGATCGACCCATCCTGGGTACTGATAAGAGCTCCGAGAGTCAACGACATCTACTATCTGGATATGTCTAAAGCTACATCAAGTGAGGAGCATCTATGCTTGGTGTCTAAAGCTTCGGAGCGGAAGTCAATTATGTGGCATAGACGGATGGCCCACATTAACTTCCGGAGGATGAATTATCTGGTGAAGCACGAGCTAGTCACCGGAGTTCCCAAAATGAGCTTCGCGATGAATGATTCATGTATCTCATGTGTAAAGGGAAGCAACACATCGCATCCGTCAAAGCTTGTGAACTCCATCTCGCTCCACTGGAATTACTTCACATGGATCTCTTCGGTCCTGTAAGTGTAAAGAGTAAGGGAGGCAAATCATATTGTTTGGTGGTCCACGGATGACTACTCGAGATTCTCATGGGTTTCTTCCTAGCGAGGAAGGATGAAACAACTGAACGACTAAAGTTTCTCCTTCTTCGACTAGAAACCCTTCTCGAGTTAAAGGTCAAGTCGATTCGGAGCGATAATGCACGGAGTTCAAAAAACAACAACATGGAGCTGTTTTGTTTATCTAAGGGTATCTCTCATCAGTACAGCGCTCCTCGAACTCCGCAGCAAAATGGAGTTGCAGAAAGGAAGAATAGAACTCTCATCGAAGCGGCTCGTACGATGCTTTCGGACTCTAAACTTGCCAGTTTCTTTCTGGGCCGAAGCAGTCAATACAGCGTGCTATGTTCTCAATCGGGTTTCTTTGGTCAAAACGTCACAACAAGACCATATGAATTGATCAACAAAAGAAAACCGAATCTGCAGTTCCTCGAACCGTTCGGATGTCCTTGTGAGATCATGATCACAAAGGAACGGATCTCCAAGTTTGGTGAAAAGACGCATCCTGGATACTTTCTCGGTTATTCGGCAGAGTCTCCCAGTAGATGGGTGTTTGATAAGACCACGGGCACGATTGAAGAAGCTTATGAGGTTACGTGTTTTCGGTATACTCCATCTACACCTGGTGATGGTCCGGAACACTTCTTCGATTATGATTCGTTGTTTCAGTCTTTCAACCTCGATTATCCTAGTGCATCCATTCCGGTGACACGAAATGAAGTGGTCATGATGCAAGGGGGAGAAATTGATGATACATTCTTTAATCAGTTTCAAACTCAAAGTGAAGATGCATCACCGTCCACTTCATCTGCTCCGATTCCGACTCCGGAGCTAGTCATTGAGCTTCCAGCTATTCAACAAGCTCCGATTCAGTCAGATTCACCAGTCTTCGAAACTGCATCAGAAGCTGCATCAGATGATTTAGAGAATGTTTTTGAAGACTCCGCAGCTCAGATTGAAGAAAGTGATGAAGAGGAATCTAATGACATCGAAAGTGCTCCTCAACCTTCTATTGCTGATGTCTCGAATCCTGAAGCAGAAATTCCAGCTCCGGTAGTGGAAAATGTGATTAATCAGGAAGAAGGCGTAGAAGAAAATGAAGCTGCTGTAGAAAGAAATGAGGCTGAAAATGTCATTTCTCCGAGGAGATCAGTGAGAGAAAAGAAACGTCCTGGATTTCTGGATGATTATGAAGCACGTCCCGCACTTCTGGAAGTCTTCGAAGCATGCTTTCTATCCCAAATAGATCCAAAGAACGTCATCATTGCACTAGATGATCCGTTCTGGGTAGAAGCTATGCAAGAGGAACTTCAACAGTTTCTAAAGCTTCATGTGTGGGAAAACGTTAAGGCTCCAAGGAGAGAAAAGATATTGAAGACAAAGTGGGTATACAAGATAAAAAGAGACGATAAAGGCGAGATTGTGAGGAATAAAGCCCGTTTAGTTGTTCAAGGTTTCGAACAAGTTGAAGGTCTAGACTACGATGAAGTCTATGCACCAGTTGCTCGTTTGGAATCCATTCGGCTGTTCCTTGCATTCGCCTCCCACAGACGGTTCAAGGTTTATCAACTCGACGTGAAGAGCGCGTTCCTTTATGGCGAGATACGTGAAGACATTTATGTCACTCAGCCACCGGGCTTCGAGGATTACGAACATCCTGATCACGTTTTCAAGCTAAACAAGGCCTTATACGGTCTTCACCAGGCCCCGAGAGCTTGGTACGGAACGCTTTCTGACTTCTTGACAAACAACGGGTTTGCAAGAGGCACGGTCGATCAAACCTTGTTCACGAAGAAAAGAAAGGAACACTTGCTGTTGGTCCAGATATACGTCGACGACATCATCTTCGGGTCAACTGATGACTCGATGTGTAAAGATTTCGAGAAGTCGTCAAGATTCGAGATGAGTGCAATGGGTGAAATGAACTTCTTCTTGGGCTTGCAAGTTCAACAATCGAAGAAGGGAATTTATATTCATCAGACCAAGTATGTGCAAGACATATTGACTCGTTTCGAGATGCTAGACTGTAGACCGGTTAGCACTCCTCTAGAGATCAATCACAAACTTGGTCCAACACCTCATGATGAAGTTATAGATCTGAAGCTGTATCGGTCGATGATAGGCTCACTGATGTATCTTATAGCGTCTCGTCCGGATATCACCTTTGCTGTGTCTTTGTGCGCGCGCTATCAAGCTGCGCCTAAGGCATGTCATTTGAAGGCCGTGAAGAGGATTCTCTGCTATCTCAAAGGGAAACCTACTCTAGGTCTTTGGTATCCGTATGACGATCAAGACTTCGAGTTGACGGCGTATTCGGATTCTGATTATGGGGGTTGCAATTCTGACATGAAGTCCACGACTGGTGGCTGTCAATTCCTTGGATCGCGTTTAGTCTCGTGGCAGTGCAAGAAGCAAACCGCGGTATCCTTATCATCTGCGGAAGCTGAATACATTGCAGCGGGAAGTTGCTGTGCTCAGGTTCTTTGGATCCAGCATCAGCTTCGCGATTATGGTTTGATTGTTTCTCGCACCCCTATTAACATAGACAACACAGCAGCAGTGTGCATCATACGCAATCCGGTACAACATTCGAAAACGAAACATATCAGTATTCGTTTTCATTTCATTCGGGATTGCTATGATAAGAACTTGATCACGTTACTCCAAATCGCCACCGAAAATCAAAAGGCCGATCTTTTGACAAAAGCTTTTCATAAGGGGCGATTTGAAGAACTGATCAAGTTAAACCGTCTCACCGTTTTAGAAACCGCTTGACACGAACCACTATTTTTGTAAATACTTAACTCTTTAAACTTAAAAAAAAAATTCAAAAAAAAAATTCAAAAAGATTTTTGGTTTAAGTTGTAGTTTTATCTCTAAGTTCTTTAAAATTTAACTTTTCTTAGGTTTATAGCTTTTATTTTTCAATTTTACGGTTCTCGTGTTTTTTAAGTGATATGCAGTGACAGGAGGAATCATATGAGCTTACATACGTGTTATGGATCAAGTTCTCCTGGATAGACGGTCTCTGGAATCATTCTTGACGATTGGAAGGCTCCGAGTGCTTAAACATGCTCGACTGATCATATGCCTTCCCGTCAAGTGTAAAGGCTCTTTATCTCGAGATAAAGTGTAAAGGTTTGAGTGTATAATCGTTTTTATCTCTTGGAAAGAGTTTAAAGTTTAAAACTTGTTTTCTATTATTCGGTAATAGTCTAAAGATAAAAACATGAATTAAAACAAGTCTAAAATCGAGAAAACGCGCGAAAAACACAAAGTTTAAAATGGGTCACGTATCTCTAAGTTACGCACGTAACTAAGAGATACGTGCACGTAATTAGGAAGTTACGTGCACGTAACTAAGAGAGAGAGTGGGTATATAAGGGGTCAAACATCACTGTTACATCACACTTTTTCAAAACCCTCTTATTCAAAAACCCTCTTTTTCTCTCGGCGATTTCGCGTTTTAGCATCTCATTCCATTGTTTTTCTTCATCTTTTGTCTCGGAATCATCATTCTAACACCACGGTATGTTCATCTCGGCCAAATTTCGAGTCTAAAGGGGTGTTTGGTTGATGATAATCTCGGTTTGGGTAGTCAATAATCAAAAACCCAAAATCAGTTATAGAAACATGAAATTAATGTTGATTAAACATTCCTAACTGATTTCCGAGGATAATGGTAACATATGATTGTTGTTTTTCGGCATAAATCAAAGTGTTAAAGAAATTTTTGGTTTTGACCTAAAATTAGGTTTTAGCCGTCATTTTTCTACACGGTCATCAAATGTGTGTAGTGTAAAGACTAATACTACTCGGAATACTTCTATTGACTTGATTTTAAGATAAAAACCATAGCGTATTTAGAGTTTTATTGAACGTAAGAAAAACAGAGGGTCACGAACAGTTACGGGCACGTAACTTTAGTTACGGGCACGTAACTTATAGTTACGGGCACGTAACTGAGAGTTACGTGCACGTAACTTAGATAATCAAATATCTGTGTTTGCACGTAATTGCTAGTTACGGGCACGTATCTGAAAGATACGTGCACGTAACTCATGTTTCAAGAATTTTTATTGTGCACGTAACTACAGTTACGGGCACGTAACTCCCAGTTACGTGCACGTAACTGTTTAAAGAAAATGTTCTCGACCGTTGAATTGTCCAGTTATGCTGCCCAAATTTTTCAAAAATCTATTACGTAAGACAAGTTACGCGCGTAACTATACAGTTACGGGCGCGTAACTGTCAACAGACTCACGTCTGTTTTTGCAAATTCAATTTGCTTAACGTAATTAATCCTATCAATTGCAGCGTAACCTCATTTCACTCAAAAGTAGTCTATGCATGTCTAGGATGTTGTCTACAATGTCTTTTAGCAGTTTATGTGCGTATACTAACTTTTGTGCGAGTTTTTGTTGTCTTTATGTGTAGAATGGCGCCTAAGAAGGATGTGGCCATAAAGAGACACAACTCAGTAGCACTACTATCTGTTGAGAAAGGCCCAGGGTTCGAGGGGATTATCAATTATTTGATTCGAAGCCCTATTGCATACGCCCTCCGAGTAGATCCAAGATTGAAGCTGGATCTTATTCACGAATTCTGGAGAAATGCGGGTGTAAACACATCGGTCTCTCCACCCTCTATTGACTCTATGATTGGGGATCTTCCAGTGGTTGTTACTGAAGATGTCATCCGCACAGTTCTTCAATTCCGTGATTCCGCTGATGCTACTGATGTACTTCCAGATAACACAATCTTCGGGTGCTTTCGGAAGATGGGTTATTCCGGGCGTCTAGACTCCCTCCAGTTCTTGAAGTCTCAAATGCCTATGCTATATCGCTTTCTCATGCACACACTCATTATGTGCATGTCTAAGTGGAAAGGGGGTTATGATGTACTGGATAGAAGGGGTCAATCACTGATGGTGTCTCTGGTCTTCAACCACAAGTTTAACACCTCCAGATTTATTCTCAACAATATGATCTGGAATCTGGAGGATAAGAAGAAGACATTCGATCAATATCCTCGATTTGTGACATTGATGATCGATCATCTTCTGCCGAACCTAGTTTATACCGGTCCGTATGGAAATGCACAGAAGATAAACCCTCGTTATTTTGCCGACTGCAGAGGGGTCGGTGCTGGGTTAGAACTTCAGGGTGCCTTGATTGATGCTGACTTTCAAGCACCAGCGCTCAACGCTTATGATGATCTGATTACTCCTGATTCCCCAAAGCAGACCAGGTCTAGGAGGTCCTCGAAGTCTGTGGCTTCCGATACTGATACCGAGGGCGCTTCTAGCAAACGAAAGAGAACGGAGAAGAGTAAAGGCAAGAAGAAAATAGAGGTTGTTGAGGAATCTGCCTCAGAAGATTCTGCCTCAGGCGATGATGAGGGCAGTGAAAGTGACGATGGGTCGGAGGACACCGTTGAGCTCTCCGATGCCACCAAGGTGTTGGATGAAGAGTTAGATAATTTGGTAGTTCTCAAGAGGACTATGTCAACGGCTGCTTACGAGGCGAGAAGAAATAGACTGATGAAGCAGATAGCAAGGACTGCGAAAGTTGAACCGAAGGCAGGAAAGTTCAAGGAAAGGCTTCCAAGGGAGTTACTTTTAAGGAACCGGCAGTTATAGTTCCTTCGCCCAAGCCTGTCCGTACAGTCAGGATGAAGTCAGCTGAGTTCAGGGGTATTCAACCGGGTACGTTTGGGCAACCTCCACCTTCGTCAGCAATCAAGCGCCCCCGCTCCTCTCCTGCTTCGCCAGAGGTTTCCCCGGAACAACCTTTGGTAAAGAAGTCAAAGCAAACCACTTCCACCACCACTACTCCACCACCTATCATCACCACTCCTCCACCGGTCATTGCTACACCTCCTCCACCACCAATCACTACCACTCCTCCACCGATCATTACCACCACTTCCCCACCGATCACTTCTATTCCATCGGGCAGCTCCTCTCGCCCCCAGATCACTGTTGGCTTAAGTGATCTGGTGAGTCAGATGCAGAAGCAGCTAGCTACCTTCCAGGGCTCACTGAGTGAGCATGAAAAGAGGATCAAGAAGCTAGAAAGTCAGGTGAAGGCTCGCGATGCAAAGATTGAATCGTTGGAGAAGAAGATAGCTGGTTTTGAGAAAGATGTGGAAATGGTTCGGGGTGAGTATGATCACCTCAATGAGCGTCTTGATGAATTTATCGATGAGAAGAAAGCCGAGGAAGGCGAGCAAGACGATGTTGATGATGAGGACGACGATGCTGAGGATGAAGCTGAGAAAGACGATGATGATAAGGGTGATGACGATGATGCCCCGAAGGACGATAAAGATGATCAGTCCAAGCCTGATGATGATGCTGGTGGTGCCGGTGCTCTTTCTCTCATGAGCTCCGGAGATCAAGGGCAAGCAGATCCTTCAGGACCGGGACAACAAGACGAATCTGCCTCCGGTCCTGCTAAGGATCAGGATTCTCCTGCTAAGGACGCTCCCACTCAGGGGGAGTCCACTAACCCTAATCTTGCACTTGTTTTCTTTGATGCAGGTATACATTCTCACCCAATCCAGGCGGCTCGGCCTACTATGTCTGCTCAGGGCTCTACTACGGTAGTTCCCAGATTCGATGCCATGCCGATGCCAGAGGGTGATGCCGCCTCTATGGTCCAAGGGAGTCGTATGTTTGAGGACTCCGAGGACGAGGTCGACTCAGCCAGATTGAAGAAAGCCACCGCATCACAGGCTCAACCTGGCGCACAAGACAAGTCTGCTTCCTCTTCAGGTTCAAAGGGGAAGTCTAAAGAAGTAGAAGAACCGGAGCCCCCAGTTGTTCCCGCTCCTCCCGTGAAAACTCATGTTCACTACGTTGATAGCCGAGGGAGGGAGATAGATCACACAGTTTTTGGCACAGTTGGTGTTATCGCCGGTTGTAATCTCGTAGGCCAGTGCAAAAGGCTCATTCTTGCATGGCGCTACATCGATAACACCGACTTCTTTGCCTTGATGCGGTCAGATGGGGTGCAATATATGAGGATGAAGTACGCAACGTTCAATTCTTTGCCTTATTATGAGTTGAATCGTCTTGCGGATCTGGAACCGACGAACCTCACCTCGGATGCTTCAAAGCTCTTTTACCTTCGGTTGCGGTCCGACATCCACTATGAGAAGTTTGAAAACTTCATTCTCACCAGGCCTGTGCTCAAGAAGTTAAAGAAGAAGAATCCCAAGACGGGAAAGCGAGAGGTGAAACACATATACCCAGAGGTGAAGCAGCTTAGGCGCATCAGGATGCCTTCTTTACCTCAGGACTTCTTGGCAGACCTGGATTCTTGGGGCTTTGACGAGAAGACTCGGGAGGCAGTAATGTTTGACAAAGATGGGAAAGTATTACTAAGGATCTTTGATCCTATCCATCTTCTCTGCCTCTCTGAAGAAGACCTGAAGCGGCTACATCAGAAGAAGATTTATTCAGCATGGAATGAAAAATCTTTTGGCATTGTCTTCTCCCATGTGGTCCACATCTGTGTTGAAAAGGGTTACCACTCGAAGAATTTGCCGTTGGTGGTTGAGGAAGCAGCATAGAATTTTGTTTGCAGATTATTAGCTGGCTTTTTGGTATTTCTGATTCCCAGCTCAAACAATATTCTTATGTCTGTATTTTTTGTTACCCTCTTTTGATATATCGATGTTTATTTTGCTTGATTGATTGTTTGTAATGTGTGTGATGCGTGATTCGGTAGGCTTTTAATTCCTATTTGAGTTACGTGGTCCGGTTTGCGTTCAAACTTCTACTTTCAAGCTTAATTTACATGCTTATATTTTAAGTTTAAAGTGTTTAGACTTCGCAACATATAACAGTTGCGAACTCGAACAAAAACCGTTTTGCTTAAATGCAAAACTCTTTTCAAAAGAGTCTAAAGTTTTGACACTCGTCGAGTCTAAAGTTAAATAATCTCGACTGAGTCTAAAGTTTTTGAAACTCATTGAGTCAAAGAATAAATAATCTCAATTGAGTATAAAGGGTCCAAATGATAAAAAACCTAAATCTTTGATCGTGACTTCGAAACTTTTCCTTTTAAGTTTTTTTAGGATTTGTATAGTTATAAAATCAATAAAAATCAGAAAAACATAAAAAGAGGGGGAGAAAGTTTGTGAAAACCTTAGGAAATGATAGTACATCGCGGATTTTAAAAATCAGAATCATAAGTGTTTGTTCGATGTATTAGTAGGTACGGCCAATATCATATAAACAATTTTCCGAACCTGTTTCTAATGGGTAACACGGTTAAGTTTGTTCATCTCAGTGATAAGCTGAAAACTTTCGGTGTGCCTGGAATCTGTCACCATAGGATATTATATATATATAAATAAGTATCTGAGAGTAATAGAAAAAGCGAGGAAAAGAAAAATTGAGAGAAAATCAAAAAAATATAATAAATCGTTTTTTTCTAAAACTCAAAGAGTTTTTTTATTAATATAATATTAAAAACTCAAAAATTTCTTGAGGCGCTCCTGGATTCTATAAGGTTGCGAAATCATAGTTTCCTTGAAGTTAGTATAAAGGTGAGGAGTTATAAATAATTATATCTAAGTAAAACTCGTATCCTTGAGGCGCTCCAGGATTCTATAAGGTTGCGAAATCATAGTTTCCTGCAGTTAGTATAAAGGGGAGAGTAGAGTCAAATAAGAATTCCGTAACTCTTGATGCTTACTTGATAAACGGCAAAGACAGAGGGAGGAGTTCACGAGTCAATAAAGCTTCTTAAGCTTATTTAAATAAATAAATAAATAAAAAAAAAAGGCTTCTTTAATTATGAAAAATGCATAAGTGCTTAAACTTTATACTATATGTATGCTTTTTCAATACTTAGAGTAGTTAATAAAATAGGAATAAGGTGACGGGTTTCCTAAATAAATACTGGAAGTTTGATGACGCTTTGAGGGAAGTTCGGATTTAGCTAAGTGTAAATATAAGTGGGATCCATATAAACAGTTGTAATCTAAATAATCAGAAGATTTTTTATATGATATCTATGGTGTATTTAAGAGGACAAATATACTAATAATCGGCTGATTCTTGTGATTCGACTTCTGCGATATGATTCTAAAAGCAAACTAATCCCTATCCAAAAAGATTTGCCCTTTTGTAGGTTGCTAGAGTAGTGTGAATAGCTTATAGTTGAAAACCACAAAAAGATTTTCGGTTTTAGGTTAAGAAAACAAACAAAAATCCAAAAATATTTTATTTCTATGTTTATTTTCTTCGTTGTCACGTATCGTTTATGGTTAAAAGGTTTTATCACGTGTTTTCTGAAAAATGAGAAATTTTATCAGTTTAAAGAACAAAAACACGTATTTGGTCAGTTTTGTCTTTGTAAGTTAGGTTTACAAAGTTAAAGATCGGATCTTGAAGAGTTTAGCACTTCCTGGAAGTCAAGGACTCGAAGCTGATATTCATGGAGCCGCGTTGCTTAATGATGAAGATTAGCTGACAGAAAGATTCGCAAGTTATCGGTTGCAGACTGTACACCGTAGAAGCTCAGTGAAGTTTAAAGGATAAACTCTCGATCTCTCGACACCAAAAGTTCAAGACAATTTTGAAGAATACAAGCTACATCCAAGGGGGAGTTTGTTGGAGCATTATTGTCTGTATTTGTATTCATTAGAATGTGTCGTCGAGTTAGAATGTAATTAGATCGAGTTGTAAAGTCCAATACGCATTTACGCAAGTTTCGGAGGGTAACTAACAGTTACCCTCGCGTAACTCAGTTACGGTCACGTAACTAATGAGTTACGTGCGTAACTGAGGAGTTACGCGCGTAACTATCTCCCAGATAGTTACGTGCGCGTAACTCTTCTGGGATTCCGTGCTGCCTATAAATAGCAGCCTCGGGATCATAAATGTTGTTGTTGAAAGTTGTCAGAGCATTCATATCAAGAATAGATACGTGAGCTAGGGTTTAGATCACGTAACTAGTTGTTCTTGAGTGTTAAAGTGTTGTAATCGATTGTGTAGGTTCTATTCGTGATTGTAATCAAACACGTAAGCTTAATAGAATCAATCTTTTGATTATACCAACTGTTCTTCACCGTTTACATATGCATACTAGTTATTCCGCGATTAGTGTGTTGTAATGTTCAAAGGAGATCTAGGTTAGGCGACCGTCACATAGTCCCAACAAATATTAGTCCTTAGAAACTTACACACAAACACTCTAGGGTTTGAACTCCTAACCTATTGACGGGAATGTTTTGGTCATCTTTTACTCTACATATATAGTAAAATCATTATTAGTAAAAAAGATAATCAAATGATTTCAACTTCAAAGCTGCTAAATTTGTTTAAACATTTTCTTACTATATATTGAGTTAATAAAGTTAGGGAAGAAGGATAATGTAGTTGTAGTAGGGTGACAGTGGTGTGTTTGTGGAACTGTAAAATTTCCTTAAGATTCCTGCCATGTTTTGTCTTGTATATCCTTCTCCCATATTTTTTTGATCTTTGAAAACTGGTTCCTGTTGCAGTAGGAATCTATTCCACTATTGGTCCCTCCCCCTAATTAAACTAGTCTTAATTCATTGTTTTCTGCACATCACTAAGATACTGCTCACTTGTTTATAACTAATTAACTACATCTATTAGATCTACTTAATGAGTTAGGATTGTTTTATATACTTTTTCTTAAAGACCAACACGTCTAACGAGTTAAGTATTCACCACTCAATCACCCTATAAAACATAAATCGTGATTGCTTTGTATGTTTGTTATGTTTAAATAGCGCATATATTTTGAGTGTGTTTGGGTCTTATCCAAACTAATTATCTGATTATTTGTAATTAGGATTGCAAAGAAGGCGAATCGAAAATGGGATCGAACATTTTGGATAAGTTTGAATATATGTAGAAGTTATATTCAGTACTATAATTCATTTGACTCGACATATATACTAAATTTACCACTATACTAATTTGGTCCAAGGCAAACACTCTTTTATATATGTCTAGATTTTACAGATAGATTAATATATACACCTACATATTACGTAAGGCTCGAGCTCAAATCAATGTATATTTCGAGCTCGAATTCGATAAAAACTCGACTTCAACGAACTCGCACAACTGAAAAATTCACTTGCTTGCAACCCTATTTATAGGTGACATTAAGCTATTTATTCCAATAGACGAGTCGATGAACATTTTTAATAAGCTATCCCAAACAACTCATTTCTTGAAGATATACTTCTTCTGCCCCACAAAAACTGTCCACCTTTCTATTTACGTATGTCCCAAAATTATTGTCATGTTTCTAATTATGGATAGTTAATATGTAGTAACTTCCATTTTGTCCTTAAATACTTTTAACTTTTTAAACTTTAAAAGTAACCGTCGTCTTTAATGTATGGACACAATGGGTTACTTAACGAAAAAACACTTTATTAACTGCATCCATCTTATTTTGACCGTTTTTTGTTTCCAATCATTCTTTATGAGACGAAGGAAGTAAGATATTAATTTTAAGATATAATATAAGTCATAAATACTTAACTAACTTTATTTAATGTTATAAAGACTAACTAGATTAATGTCCCGCGATAGCGCGGAAAAAAATAAAAATTGAATCGATTTTAAGTTATTATGAAAATACAGTGTTATACTTATAATAACATATATACCTTTACGTTTATACACATGTTGTTTATAGTTATAATAAAATAAAGATAACATATACACATTTACGTCATGTGACATTTAAGGTTCCTCTTTTATTATATATTAAGATAAAGATATTAAAGATAACATATACACCTTTACGTTTATACACATGTTGATATTTTTTGTTAGGAGATTTTAAAATAAGAATAAGGTAATCATAGTCCAAATTAATTGATTTTATAAGGAAATTAGAATTTTGTTTTTATTTTAGTTGAGATAGGAATTAAAGAGAGAATGTTATTATGTATTGTAAGAGGGTGTAAAATGAAAGTAGTATTTGATGACATCATCAAATTTGATCTAACGGTTGAAATAAAAAAGGTTAACCCATCCAATGGCCCTTACTTCGCAATGTGGCATTTAAGGCCTCTCTTTTATATTATATTAAAGATGTAGAGTAGGGTTTGCTACACCCCACTATCCTTGTCTCTTTTTTTTTTTTGAAAGGATCCTTGTTTCTTTTTGATTCCATTAAATCCCTTACCTGTAATTTCATATACATTGTTTAATGTGTCAAGGTTTTGGTTACCAACCCTGTCAGTGAATGTTGATGGATCAAGGTAAGATAGTAATAATAAATGCTAATCATTTGGTGTTCAAATAAATGTCTAATCTATAACATTTAAATATTTAGTCTATGTAATATGTTTAGGTATTAAATATCATATAATTAATATATTAAGTTAAAAATATATAACACTAAAAAGTTTTTTTATAAATATTAAATTTAAAAACATAAAAGATTAAAAGGTTTTAAAGGTTATAATACTTAAATCTATAATCTCACTTAAAAATTACTTAAAAATTAGGAGTTCATGTAATAAGTTTAGGTATTAAATATCATATAATTAATATATTAAGCTTAAGAATATGAAACATTAAAAAGTTTCTCATAAATATTAAATTTAATAACATGAAAGATTAAAAGGTTTTAAAGGTTGCGATACTTAAAATCTATAATCTATAATACTTAAAAATTACTTAAAAATTAAGTTCATATAATAAACTTAGGTAATAAATATCATATAATCAATATCTTAAGTTTAAGAATATGAAACACTAAAAAGTTTTTTCATAAATATTAAATTTAAGAACATGAAAGATTAAAAAGTTTTAAAGGTTTTCTTAATAAATTTAGGTAATAAATATCATATAATCAATTTAAGTTTAGAAATATGAAACAGTAAAAAGTTTTCTCATAAATATTAAATTTAAGAACATGTAGGATTAAAATTTTGTAAAAGTTTTCTCATAAATATTAAATTGGGAAAATGTATTGTATAGTTATCTTACTATCCAAAAAAGTTCATCTGCGTCATTGTACAAATATTGTGTTTAAATACATCACTTTAGTACAAGAAACCTTCTAACTGAAACATTGTTTTTCATTTTCCCGGTTTTTTCACCGATGAGAGTCAAGGGGAAGTTAAACACAATATTTGTACAATGACCCAAATGAACTTTTTTGGATAGTACGATGACTATACAATGCATTTTCCCTAAAAAAAATGAGAATCAAGGAGAAGGATTAGGTTAAAAAAAATGACGTGGCAACACTAATCGGTTAACAAAAGGTAGCAGGTAAACGAAGTTATCGAATTGAACGGTTTTTTGAAGTAAAGGTTATAATTTAAAATGTTTATTCTACTAAAGTAATGTATTTAAAAATAATATTTGTACAATGACTCAAAAGAACTTTTTTGGATAACACAATGACTATACAGTACATTTTCCCTATTAAATTTGAAGAATATGAAGGATTAAAAGGTTTTGTTATAAATTATCAATATAAAATTACATTTATACTAATTGTAAGATTATTTTAAAGCATAATAAAACTATATTTATAAAATGTCTTTTAATGTTTCTAAAAACTTACAATATAAACACTACAAATACTCAATATTCATATCGTAAAACAAATTTTCAATAAGATAAAACAATACTTTCAAGTATATATATACCATATTTCTCACGAATCGGTGGAAGACATTTGAAACTCAAACTATTAAAATGATAATAAAAACTAGAAGAATAAAGAGACTATGGAAATTATGCACCTCAAGAAATGTCTTCTTTATTGTAGTATTTTATCATAAGTTCCCTCTAATGTAAACCTCAATTTGAATTTAATTTTCAAAAAAATGACATCAAAGAGAGATCTACATGACTTTGTGGGTACAATCAAGCCGCCCGCTATTCAATCATTACAAAGGGAATTGGACAAGACACCCCCAGAATTACTTGCTAGGAAGCTTGAATCTATATATTGTAAATTGTGTTTTAGAGAGGTAATGTATTAATGGTTTTTATTTTGAAACACATGTTCTTATATATTTTGTATAGTTTTTTATTATCGTTTTTGGTTAAAACATATAAATGAATGATTATATTATTGATTTTATTAAGGAATAATTGTTATCATAATTACTTTCGTATCCATCATAATATGTTGGGTGGGAAATAGGTAACAAAGAGAAAAAAAGCTTTTACTTTTTATGAATTTTGTTCAAGAAGGGAACATGCGATTTTTCTTCAATGGATATGAATGATTTTTGAACAAAATTATAGCACATGTAGTAGAAGTTTATAATTATTTTCTCTATAAAATACATGTTATCCCAATTCCAATTATTTAATTATGTCTTTAGTTGCTCAGTTTCATATCTAATTTATGTAAAAAGAAATTGTAATTAAAGAAAAACAAAATAAAAAGACATGTGTATCGAAAGTCTCATCAAAGGTTTTGAGTCCAACTTAAATTTTTTTTATAGATAATATAAGATTTTTGAGTTTAGTTGTTGTTGAAACCCGTATATCGCACGGGTCTACATTACTAGTGTATACTTAGATCCAATCTATATTTAATACATTTTGAACTCTATATAACTCCATTTTGAAAGTAATTAATATGCTAATTAGGTAATTAGAAATATTGTAATGAATATGCCACACTAACTATGGTTGTAATTAAATAAACATATAATATATGGTCATTTTGCTTAGAATTGGAAAACCATCACACAAGAAGTGTGTGTGAGAGATGGTAAATAATAGAAAGTGTTTAAGTACAAAGAGTGGTTTGGTGTGAAAAATGGGTGTGACTACATATTAATAGGCCGAAGAGTGAATGAGGGGAATACTAGAGAGAAAGCCGTATAATCATTTTTTTTTTGATCATCTATAAAGGAATTTAACTTCGAAATATCTAAGACAACGGGAAAGTTTCTCTGGTATCGTGTGCTACTAACTACTACATATTAAAATTAAGAAGAAGATAAGTTTTCTAAATAGAAGTTTGATATCCTATATGCTAACAAACAATGTGCTAAGTAGTATGATTAAAGAAACAATATCTTGCTAACTAATTTTATGGTTGTATATATATAAAAAATAAAGCATGGTCCTTGAAATGGTCTTTTTCACCATTTCTGATTTCTGTAAAAGAAGACTTAAAAGGAAAAGGAAAAGAAAAAAGAAGATGTCTCCAAGAAGCCACACCCATATTGGTCTTTTCATTTCAAGCTTTTGTTGAAAACTTGTGTATGAGTCAAGTCACATTTATCTAATACCCCATGTTGTACCATTACCAACTACACGCTTGTTTATTTAAATCAGTCCATTCTTTTCCTTTGATGCCAAAACATAGTTGGTTTATTTGGAATTTTTATAGTTTTTACCATGCTCTTAGTATCAAGTATTTTTTGCATTCCCTTGTAGGTTAACACGCGTGCGGTCTTTCAAAATAAAATATAAAAACATAATCCCGTGCGGTTAACCCTCAACTACAAACAAGTTGTATACTGCTAGTAGTACAAATCATTTCCCCACAAATCTTCCTTGATGTTTCTTATGTCAAGAGTATCTGACGAAGATGAGTTTTTTTTACTGTCTAATTAGGTGATCCCGTAACTGTTCCAAATTTTTTCAATATTCACTTTCATGATATTTACCTAAAAAGATTCGAATTGCTAAGACTCTTGTTAGAACAATAGAACATAGACTTATCCCTAGATTATCTTGAAGATTAAATAAAATAAATAAAAGTATTGTACTTGACTTTTTCAACCCATTGCATCTTTCCTTTTGTTAATTTATAAGATCCCACTCACTTCCATAACTCTTACAACCACCACAAACACTAAAAACACATATCTTCTACACACACATGATGGACAAAAGTGTCAAACTCAATTTCTGTTACTTCTTGTTGTTATTACTATCATGTTTCAATGTAAGTTGTATACATTGTCTTTTACCTTAATTTGTTCTTACTTATATAGTAATTTTTTCTTAATACATCTTTTATATATCCATGCAGGTTTCCTTATCTCAAACAAACAATGTTTCTAGTGACTATGGTGGTGGTAGCACGACGTTAACTAAGTCGAACCCTTTTTCGCCTAAATCTTCGTTAACTCGTTACTGGAAAACCCAAATTAACAATAAGCTTCCTATACCATCTTTTTTATTGTCGAAAGCCTCTCCGCTTTCGCCCTTTGAGTTCTCTTTATTTACCAAATTAGCCTCTAACCACTCCCTTTCATCTTACATTTCTTCCTTTTGTAATAGTGCTAACTTGTGTTGTTTTTCGGGTTTGATATCTACTAAGTCGAGTCCTCATCGTAAAGACGCGAACTTCGCGGTTTACGACGCTAAACGTTTCGCTAACTACGGTGCCGCCAGCATTGGGGGTGGCGATACTTTTAAAAACTATTCCGAAAACACAAACTTTGCATCTAGCGGTTTCTCGAAATATAGTGGTGTGTCCACGGGTCATGGTGAAGGGTTCACTTCCTATGCTACTGATGCTAATGTGGGTAACTCAAACTTTACCAGTTACGGCAGTGATGCCACAGGAGGAACCGGTGAGTTCACCTCGTACATGCCACGAGTCAATGTGCCGGATCTCCAGTTTGCGTCGTATTCGGCTAATGGAAACAACCACCCAATGTCGTTTAAAAGCTATGTTGACGATACGAACTCCGGAAACGAACAGTTTACGAATTATGCCAAGAATGGGAATGGTGTTCCAGTTGGTTTTACGAGCTACGGTGACACGTCGAATGTCATCGGGTCTACTTTTTCGCACTATGGTGAGTTGGCTAATGGTGCTAATGATAGTTTCAAGGCGTATACGACTAACGCTAATAACCCGAAAAATGATTTTAAAGCGTATGGTGGAAGTGGTGGAAATGCGGGATCGGATACTTTTGTTAGTTATCGCGATGGGGCGAACTCGGGGACCGATACATTTTTGTCTTACGGTAGGAAATCGAATTCGGGCAAGACGGATTTTGTTAATTATGGAAAGTCTTTTAACCCGGGATCAGATTTGTTTAGAGAATACGGTAAAGGATCCATGGGTCAAAGCACCGGTTTTAGTATTTACTCTTTGAACACCACGTTCAAAGATTATACTAAAACCGGTGTCAAGTTTAGTCAATACACTAAGCCCAGTTCGAAAGATGATTCTGTTAAGGTAAGTGGCAGTTTGGTAAATAAATGGACCGAACCACCCAAATTCTTTAGGGAGAAAATGTTGAAAAAAGGGACAATTATGACAATGCCCGACATCATCGACAAGATGCCTAAACGATCGTTTTTACCTCGAGCCATCACGTCGAAATTACCATTTGCTGCTAACAAACTATCCGACGTGAATGAAATTTTCCATGCTCAGGGCAACTCTACTCTAGAGCGTGTATTAATCAACACGCTCCTAGAATGTGAGAGACCTCCGAGCCCAGGTGAGACCAAGAAGTGTGTGGGGTCCATCGAAGACATGGTCGACTTCGCTGTGTCCGTTTTAGGACATGACATAGTAGCTAGGACGACCGAGAACGTTCAAGGGTCGAAAAAAGAGGTAATGATCGGGGAAGTCAAAGCAGTCAACGGTGGAAAATTGACCAAGTCAGTGTCGTGTCATCAAAGCTTGTACCCATACCTAATGTATTACTGCCACGCTGTACCGAAAGTGAGAGTCTATGTGGCGGATATACATGACGTGGACCGAAAGGGAAAGGTAAAGATAAATAGTGGTGTAGCTATATGTCACATTGACACGTCAGCATGGAGCCCGAGTCATGGAGCTTTCGTAGCACTTGGACCAGGTCCAGGTCGTATTGAAGTCTGCCATTGGATATTTGAGAACGATATGACGTGGACCACGTCGGATTGAAGACCGAATTGTGTGTGGTTTTTGTTTATTCATGAATTCATAGTAATGTAACGTTGTTGTCTTGAGATTTTAAAGTTGATGTGTTTTCTAATGGTTTTGATGTTTTACTAAGATATAAATCATGAAAACTTAACAATGTGATACTATATATCTAACCTAACAAATAATAGAAACTTAGCTTGGAGAAAAATGAAAGAGAGTGGTCTAACAAATAAGAGAAACTTAGCTTGGAAAAACTTAGTTCGGTAAATAGAAACTTGCGTAACAAACATGTTATATTTACTTTTTTTTTTTTTTTTTTTAACTAAAACGCATCTGTTTTCTCGAAACAAGCTAGGTAGTAAATTATGTTGATGATTTTATTATTATTGGTCTAACTTATTTGAGAGTTAAGCTCGATTATAAATAAAAAGGAGTGGAGTCCACGCTCATTCAAAATAGAGGTAGCGCCCCGACCTAAAATGCATATCTAGTTGACTAGCTATATTGTCCATTTTTCCCATTAAAACCAATTGATGACTTAACTACTTTTCTCGCCAAAAGTGAAAGCTTATATCTATTGTAAGGCACTCTTTCGATTTGAGTATAAAATAATCAACATAACTATTGGTTATCATATATGTCACACCCCGTTCAGGTGGAAACTTGAGGTGTACAGTAAATACAGTATTAGAGATTCAAATGTTACATTAACATAAGATAACGATACAATCATCAATAGATAATTAAAATCTGCTTACAAAGTTACATAATTCGAATCAAAATTAGAAAATACGACTACAAAATTCTGGATACGACGAAATTAATACATAGATAAAGCAAATTCCAAGCAATATAATCCAAGTAGTCATCAAAAGCATAGCCTCAAACACATTGTAACCTCAAATCCCTGGAAAACGTTAAAAATACGACGTCAACATAAAGTTGGTGGGTTATTCGCATTTTATAAAAACATATAAGTATAAAAGTTTCGATAAGTTTTGACCCATAAATGATGTATATAAAAATCGGTAATGAAGTAGTAATATCTTGATTCATAAATCTAGTAAGATCTATGTATAATCCTAAGATATCAATTTGCACCTTAACCTTACATCAAAGGCAACCTAACCCTCCTTCTTAGTGTGTCAAACTAAGGCAGAATCACGAAAGTAAACGGCCATAACATCGACTTATAGGGACAACACACCGACATAATCTCATATCAGCGATGAAGGTTTGTAAAACCCATATAGATCTATATATACGTACCGATGGCTCAAAAGAGTTAACAGGTTTGCACCGAGGGCCTTATACTACCACCAAGGCCGTATAAGTAAGGGACACTAAATCTAAAGACATCACAATCTACCAGCATAATCAAGATATATATAAAGATTTATTAACGCTTAACATGCCCCAAAGTTTAAAACAGTAAAAAGGGCAACGAATAACTCACGAATAGCAATAGCAACCAATACAATACGTCAGGTAGAATACTCAATCGGATACAACTTCTCCGCCTAAGTGCCCTAGCAATAAATACATCAAATAAGTCCAAGTATCTCCAAGTCTAGTAGGGTTTGCCTTATACGATTAACGTTATATGATATAATAATATTAGTGTTCGAAAAGGTAGTATTTCGAGTTAAAATATAAGATAACATACTTTGTGTCAACTAACAACATTATACTTTAATTACAAGAAATTTGTGACTACGATCGCTTATTGGAGAAATGTATACTTTTATCGAAAATATATAACTTTGACAAAAATCGTATAAGTGATGTTATGTTTAAGATTGTTGTTACGTTTTGAGTTCAAAACGTTTGTTAGGTACGTATAATACTTTGTGCATAATATTCAATAAGTAAAAATAAGTATTAGGACAATGAGCGTAGAGTTTAAGTATCGAAAATCGAAAAAAGACAAATTGTGCACTTACTGCGGCACAGCGGCCTTGTTTCGCTAGGTTTCTTGTTACGTAAGTTGTTACGGGAAATGGTGTTGTTACGCAACAATGTTGCACTAAAAAGGTGTTACGGTATTTTGGGGGTGTCACACAACTAGGGTTGTTACGGTAGCTTGTTACGAAGCTTGTTACGGTAAAGGATCAACGGAGGGGTGTTGCGGTGTTGGTGTTATGGTAATGGTGTTACGTTAACGAAACAGGTTGTTGCGGCGCACCATGGAGGTGTCGCGGCGCACCGTAACACTAAATATTCAAATTGGGTGTTGCGTTATCCTCGCTGCGGCGCATCAGAGGGGTGTTGTGGCGCAACAGGCTACGAAAAAACCCTTTTTGTTACTTTTTAACTCGTTTTAGGTGCCGGTTTCAATAAATATTAAACCCTTATGTCCATAATACGTTTTATATATAAATACTTACATATTTTCGGTATTTAAATGTGAAAATTATATATTTTTACATATAGGTGTTTTAAAGATGAAAAGTGAGTGAAACTTACCGGAAATTGATGAAAACGCAAGGGATGAAGAATAGGTGATGAATGCTTCGATGTGGTGTGAAAATCTTGGTAAAATATGGTGTTTTTGGAGGTGAATATCTCTGGATTTTTAGAGAGATGTTGGGGAGAATTTTAGAGAGAGAGTGTAAAAATGATTTTTGAAATGAAAGTGAGAAATGGGATGAAACAAAATTTGGACAAGGTCCACTTTTGGCTCACATATAGCCAAAAGTGCAGAAAGGAGGTGGAAGGCTCGAGATTGGTTGAAAATGGTGGTCCAAATCCGAGAAAATGACATTTTCGGCATTATGTGAAAATCAGGCCACTGCGGCGCAGTGCCTTTAACAATTTATTTTATTTCATCGTTAAAGAACTGAAAGTGTAATACATTTGACGTTAAGTCCCATTAAAGGACCAACTTTGTAATAGATTTGTCGTTAGAGGACTAACTTTGAAATATATTTTAACGTTAACCTTAATCGTATATACGAAGGCAATATTCGCCCTAACTTAACTTACGAGCATACTTACGTGTACCAAGCACTTAGGTTCTAATACGTTTCCGACGCAGAAACCACATAATATAATACCCCGACAAAACGCAAACATACAAATGCATAACGCACTCAAATAATACGAGATACGCGACAAACGCAAAATAACCAAAATAAATGAATAATAGGGTCAAAACGAGACATCGATAAATAAAACGATATACGGAAATGTTTGAATAATACCTCGAAAGTCGCGGTTGTCACAGTCTCCCCAAGTAAAAAGAATTTCGTCCTCGAAATTATTACTCGGTACTACTTCCGGAAAAGAGATGAGGATACTTCCTATGTATCTCATCCTCGCTTATCCCAAGTGAACTCGGCTCCAAGTCTCGAATTCCAACGGACTTTAACAATAGGGATCTTGCTTTGTCGTAGACGCTTAACGTCGCGGTCTACGATCTCGATCAGCTCCTCAGCGAAATGGAGTTTATCATCGATATGAAGCTTCTCTAATGGAACCAATAACGATTCGTCGGCAAGACACTTCTTCAAATGCGATACATGGAATACGTTATGCACACTGCTCAGCTCGGCCGGTAAATCAAGTCTATACGCAGCCGGACCGACACGGGCTAAAATCTTAAACGGACTCGTATACCTCAGACTCAACTTGCTGCGCTTCTCGAAGCGGACAAACCCTTTCCATGGAGATACCTTCAATAATACCATATCTCCCACACTGAACTCGAGAGGTTTTCTTCGTTTGTCTACATACTTCTTTTGTCGGTCTCTTGCAGCAACTAACCGTTCCTTAATTTTGAAGATCTTATCAGTAGTCTCCTGAATAATTTCGGGTCCGGTAATCTGACTATCTCCAATTTATGCCCAATAAACGGGTGATCAACACTTACGGTCATATAGAGCTTCAAACGGTGAACAACTTATACTCGTGTGATAACTGTTGTTGTACGAGAACTCGAGCAACGTTAGATGTACGTCCCAACTGCCTCCGAAATCAATCGCACAAGCACGAAGCATATCCTCTAAATTCTGAATAGTTCTCTCACTCTGACCATCTGTCTGCGGATGATAAGCGGTACTCATATCTAATCTTGTACCCATAGCACGCTGAAAAGACTGCCAGAAACGAGAAGTGAATTGAGCATCACGATCGGAAATAATCGATAGAGGTCCAACAAGGGAGACCAACAATGTTTAAATGCATACCAAGACAATATACACGAGATAACCATGGTTATCCAACAGTTATGCTCGAAACACTTACATCTTATGATTTATCAATATACCACGCTTTCTTTGGCGTCACAGAATCGAATATCGATTTCAATGCTCTTAACCCAATGTTACTGTCCTCAACTATGATTCTCCGGATTATAGCTTTTGGGTTGATATATCGTCTTAATCTTAACATATAATAAAAGGGAATCTAAAATGTCACACGACAAAGTAGTAGCCATTAGATTAGTTTGTAACTTTAATTTAGACCATCAAATCATTTTGATGATGTCTTCATTATTAGTTTCATTCTAACCCTTTTACTTTTAAAATTTAACCCTTATATTTAATAATATTCAAATAAAACTAATTAACTCTTCTACGAACATATATCTTTTAAATATATGACGTTTTTCATTCTTTTAATTTTTCTTTCTATTAATGTTTTTAGTTTTGTATATATTAGAATTATTTTATTTTTAATAAGGTTTTTCGCGAATTACGCAGAAAATGTTTTAGTGTAAGGTGAGTTAACGAGCACATGCTGATGTACTTAACCACCTTTTAGTTTTAAATTGTAATCCTTTATTTTCTTTTGTTTAACATGACGACCCTTAAATAGTTAACTTGACTATGGTTATTCGATATGGGGTTTAGTAGATATTTGATTCAAAATACAAAACATATGCATTTGCATATATTGTTCTGATGTAAAGTTCATGCACGCATATATTGACTGTTTTTAACTCAATTTATTTTTTAGAAACAAATGACATAAATTTGGTGATAAAGTCGTTTACGTATAAACGAAATAACATAATATTTGCTAACATAATCATTCTAACTACATGATTAAAAGCTTTGTATATAAGATATGTTCTTTGTTTAGCATTATAGTGTTTTTGATATAGTATTCCGCATATAACGCGGGTCGGGACCTCGCAGACAACATATATTTGAAGTGGATTGATTACATTTGTGAAAGCATTTTCTTACCCATCAAAGAAAAAATATGTAAATTCAAACAGTTTCAAGAAAATTAGGATATCAATGTTCGTTGTTCTTCAAAATCGCTAGGATGCAACACGTTCTACGATATCTACAAGTTGACATTAATAAATTGTGTTATGTGTATTTCTGAATTATAATTATAATAAAATAACTAAATATAATGTCGACAAATTACTTTAATTAATTTAATTAGTGTAAGACTACGCGGAGTGGAGAAGAAAAGGGGCGTTATAGGCCCAGTCAGCGGCTATAACGCCCCTAATAACGCCCTCCACCACTCCTACAGCGGCGTTATAAGGGCGTTATGGGCGGAGGCGTGTTACTGGTCACGGCGTTTTGGGCGGAATAAAATGGTAGAATTTTGATCTTGATAAAATGGTTGGAATAAATGGAACAAATAACACACAAATTAAAGCATTAGTTTGATCTTGAATAAAATGGTAGAATTTTACCCATTGTTTCCGGTTTCCGGTCTTCAAACAAATGCCTATGGCTGCTGCGGCTATGCTATTTTAGTAGAAATATGAAGGAATTAGGGTTTTTGACTTAATTTAGCCCTTTTAAATTGGTTTTCAGATTTATTGGGTAAATGGGTTTTCAGATTTATTGGACTTAATTTAGCCCAATCTATCTCTATCAAGAAAACAAATGATTGGCTTTTGATATTACAAAAATAATACATTTGGACATGCGTTAGTTTCGGGATCTTCTCTTCCTTTAATAAATTTACAACAAACTTAAGCGTGTAACAAACTTGGTTATTAATTAAACTATAGATACAACTTATTAAAATTCATTTATATAAAAAAAATAATAAAAAGTAATCGTAATATGTTTTTTAATAAATTGTAGTGTGTGTTTTTTTATTTTTAATAAAAATACAATTTTTTAAATTTCATTTATATAAAAAAAATAATAAAAATACAACTTTTTAAAATCACACTCTCTTTCCTACAAATCACCTCTATCACTCCACATCATCACTCACCACTCCACCCATTTTCTATCACTCCACATCATCACACTCTCTTTCCTAAGTCTAATAATTAAGATGGTTCAAATTCAAAGTTGATATGATGGTCATGTATTGCCTGTTGGGAAAGGAGGATACATTTTCAGGAAGCACATTCGAGCAAATGATTTAGACTTTGTCCTTTTATGGGCTACGCATGCTTACAATTAAATTGTACCTAGACCACACCCTATACATCACACCATATATGGTTCGATAATAGATCAACTTGGTAAATTTTAACATTTTGTGATCGTCTAAAACTTATAAACTAAAAACAATACATGATTTTGGCTCGAACTTGTTCCAAAGTATCATCAAACTAATCTCAACAATCATAAGGAGAAGGATCTATATATGTTAGTGCTAATTAGGGAGAGTAAACTTTTTTCAGCTATGATCTAACTTGTAATTTCATGGCCATTTCAAGATTTTATTTATATAAACTAACCTAATTGGCAATTAAAATATATTCGAAACTTTTGAAAGACAAGGAATTACTACAAAAAATTTGTCAATTTTACACATATCTTCTACACACTTTTAGAAGTGAATAAAAATAGAATGAATTCGGAAGCAGTTGTTAATGTACCAATTATTAATACAATTTTAAGTATGAAAAATATATAATTTGTACGCATTATAACATTGTTGAAATTATACACAACTAAAAATATGTTCAAATATATTGCCTATATATATATACTTAAAGAATGCGGATCAAATACAAATAGGATCAAAAATAAAAATAGTAAAAACACCCCATATAATAAATAACTCAAACTTAAATTAAGATATTTAGAGTATAAATAACTTTTAAGAAAAACCAATTATACCATTAAAACAAACATTTAATTATCTTTTAAGAAAAACTAATTATATCATTAGAACAAACATTTTATTTATATATAAAGGTTAGTTCTTATAAAACAAATCTTAAGGTAAAATAAGTAAAAAAAATAATATATAACGTTAGAAGTTTTGTATTATCGTTCATTATAACCATATCTCAAACTTTAAAAAATGAAAATTTGTTGTATATCAAAAAATGAGTAGTTTTATTGTTTTACATCAAATTTGAATATTTACTAAACAAAAACAATGATGCACAACCCATAAACGACATATATTTTGACGCTATCAAAACTTGTTTTTTTAAAGTTGGTTATAATTGAATAAATTAATATAATACAAAATTACACATATCATATATTATTTCTTCATTTATTTTACTTTTTTTTATTTAAGTATTATTTTATAAGATCTCATATATATATATATATATATATATATATATATATATATATATATATATATATATATATATATATATATATATATATATATATATATATATATATATGAAAAGTGAGTATGAGGTTGTTACACATTAAGTTTAAATACGAAACTCATTAAAAATTATGTCGTTTGGTTAAAAATTCTTCAAATCTATATAATTTTAATCATATTTATTAAACTAACTCTACTAATTTTTATCTATTACATATTTTTCTTCATTAGTCACGTCTTTCAACAAAATAATGTTTTTTTCTTATCACTGGACATCTTTCGGGAAAACTTTTAATAACTTCTTCATTATAAACAATGACCCTCTGCATTTTGGGATTATCTCTCACTTGATGAATATAAGACAAATCAAGCGTTGAATAATATTTAAATTACAAAACGACACAGTTTTGATAAGTTTTGTATGTAAGTTTATATATTTAACAACCTCATATTCACTTCGTCATATATATTATTCAATTTCTTCACCACCGGTGGTCCGGTACAAAGCAATAAATGATAGTAACTTAGTTTGCACTGTTCACTCTGGAAATCTTTCAGATGCAATATGTGAAAAAGGAAATCTATAAATGCTTTTTGCACTCGTTGTCAAGACATATAATGATGATTCCTTCTATTTGTGACTGTTTCATCATTGCTATAGAGCACTTGTTCGGTACTAACTTACGTAATATAGGTTATTCTATAAGTAGCAGGATACTCACGCGATATTACGATACCAAAAGGTATTCGTTTAATGAAAAGTTATGCTAATGTATTTATATGATAAATATAAATTTTAGAAAGTGATATTATTTGACATTTATTAACTTAATTAGTGAAGAAAATGAATAGGTATCAAAAATAATTGAGTTGACAAATTAACGAAGAAAATGAAGGTTAGTTTTGACATTTATTTATGTAAATATTTTAACATCTAAGATTTATATTCAAATGTTTTATAATATGTTATTACTTAGAATATGTATTTCTCGGGAAAAAAAAACTCGTACATTTCTATGATAATCTTGCTAGAAGACCGGAATCAAGAACATATGAGATAGGTTGATCAATTAGAGAAAAAGCTCAAACATAAAAGTACTCTTTTAAAAAATCCGCCAAACCGCAAGTAGTAAATTCTGAGTTGATTGTAAAAACGTGACACGTGATGAAAGGATCGAACTCAAGAGCATCATAAACGATCGATGTTGAATTGTTTAAAAAAATTTCAGTCGACATATTAAAACAAACTTGTATGTACTTGACATAGTTCTTCAAGTTATTGCTCTAAGATCTTGTCCGTTCGACAAACAAACTAGCTTGTATGTACATGACTCTTGAAAAATGATAATAATTTTGGAACAACTATAAAGAAAATACAGACAATAAATATGGGACGAAGAAAGTATTAAGCTAAACCGTCATAACCAAACTTTCATAATGGTCATGATATGATAATTATAAGAAACATGCTCTCCATCCATGGTGATGTGATTGTCATAATTCGAGGAAATTTTGTAGCGGTGTTACATATTGAAATAATGTAATGTAATTAGCTTCTTTACTTGTTTATCTCGTTTCATGTTATTATCTAATAATCTTATGTGTGTTAGCTTGGAACATGGAACTTCATGGACTAGAGCCTAATAAAATAATGTGAGTTGCGGCTAAAGTGAAAAATTGAACGAGAGTGCTTGGAAAGATATAGGATTAAGCCAAGAAGTAAAGTTAGAAGGGTTTATAGAAAACGATAATATATGTTTCCATATGAAAACACGCGGAAGCGCCACTAATTGATTGCTTGATTTCTTGATTCTATCCATTTTTCATGCATTGGGACTGTGAGATTTGAAATCATCTAATCCAAACGATCATAGATATATGAGTTCGAAGAGTGTTCTTGAATCTGATTTGTAAATATCTTGATTTGGTTTGGTTATATCGATGGGTTTTTACTTTTTAGTTAGTTTGGTCGAAGAATCTATCCAAGGCAAAATATGACTTACAAAGCCTAAACCAGATTATCCAAACGGCCCAATGGAGAAGTGGGTGGAATAGACCCAAGAATCTATGGATCATTTTTTCGGGTTCAGATCTTAAAAAAAATCACGGGTTAATCTTTTGTTTATCACTCTCGAACTGCTTGGAAGTAGTTGATGCCATTTACGATTGTGGATTCATAACTAAATGACGAAGAAAATGCAATTAGAATCACAAAGTCTTTAGTCCTGAAAAGTTGTCAAGCGTCGCCGCAAACAACGAGTCATTGTAATTATCTATGTTTTATATTTATATATATTTTTCATATTTTTATTCAGTTTTCACGATTTCGTCAACTGTCAAGGAGTATTAGATATGATACTGACATGTGAGTTTTTGGTCTATTAGATTTAAAGTTTGTATTCCTATAAATATTGAATTATAATATGTCAAACCCACGAGGTTCTATCATTATTCAGGATTGTGGAAGTGAAATATTGACGTGACCACTCACAATTCGAGTCATTATATTTATCCCAATTTATAGAACAATCAGCATTCGTAATTGGTACATGTTTTGAGGTCGGAATAATGGCACACAAAATAATAATGTTAAATTGACTTGCATTTGATACAATAAAAAAACGTACGAATTAGAAGGCTTACATCAAAGCAAAGAGATTATATTCACATGTAAACCTATTGTCTTTAGACAAAACTTTTAACTACACAAAAATCTATTATCCATTTGGTATAATTGTGATTACACCTATTTTATTTTATTTTTCCAAAAAGGGCAATCCATGTATATTTCTCGTGATAACGACGACGATGAAGATGATGACTGTCTGCGTTGATGGAGATTTTTTGAGGTCGAAACTACAACATATGGTTTATGCATATACAAAATCGAGTAGCTATCAACCTGAAGAGTTATGTTAGTTTGTAAGGTCCCTTCTTCTGTTATTATGCATTAGAGGCGGAGGGGGGCATTTCAACGTGACTCGGCGTTTCATCATCATCCCAATTAGTAGTTTTATTGTACAATGCATATAATACAATCTGAATTATTCCCGAAAGTGCACCAATTATATTAGGAATCTGTTTGTGTGAATATCCATAAAAAGAAAACCATTAAACGGGTAAAAATATAAAACTTTCTTCACACGTAAGTTAGACATAACGAGTGAAATAAACATGTTAGTTATATTTTTACCATGATGAAAGGATCGAATTCAAGGGCAGCATAGATGATCCAAATTGTTCCATTTAAAAGATTGCCAATCGACAAACAAATTGGCATGTACTTGACACTCTTCGTCTTGATCACAGTTTTCTGTTGATGAAAAGTTGTTTACGTGACTCATGAAAAATCTAAACACAACGATAAGTTCTTTATAAATCAAAATGGGTTTATAGTGTACCATGATTGTTAGCGGAGATGTATACATGATAATATTTAAGATGACACACAATATTCCGACAAGCATAGTTCTTGCAGGGTGTGTGTGGGAGACTTCTAAAGTTACAATGACCATCCCTGTTACGAAAAGCGCCTCCAGCATGAGAACAATAATCATCTTTTTCTGCATTTTCAACAAAATGAGAAAGTTTCAATATAAAAAAAGTAGTTTTAAGACGCTTAAAAATGAAAGTGACACCCGAACTGGAGGTTAAGGGAAATGAGTGTACATACACGAATACGCCATGAGGAATACATGTAGAAGATGATGCAGAAGGTGCCTGTAATGAGGATGCCTGCACTGTTGACTGTGACGACGAGAAGACTATGTGGATGAACGATGGGAAGACCGTAGAAAAGCCACATTGCACAATTTACCAATGTAGCAAGATATGGATCTGGCTTGAATGCTTGTACTGATTTATATTTCACAATTTTTACAAATGTTGGCCTACAAATATTTTTGTTTGCGCAAATTTGTGAACATATAGAAGTATGAAGCTTATAGACTACATATAAATTACTCGATTTTCATTATGTTTCGAGTTCATTTTCATTTGATAAAAGCTCGACTCTCGTTTAGATTCTTGGAAACATATTTGTGGCACTACTAAAAGACCTCAAACATTTTACGATTAATAATTATTAGGTATTATGTACTACCTTCGTCCCAAAATAATTTTCTAAAGTATTTCCTTTTCAACTTTGACGGTAAATATTTTTTGCGTGTTATAATATGAAAGAATTGAGCTTTAAAATAATTTTTATTGGTATAATTTTCATCAAATATTATATAGCAAAAAAAAAAAAAAATATTAAAGTCAAAATTGAACAAAATATTAAAAAGTCAAAATAAGACTATTATTTTCGGACAAATGAAGTATGAAATATATCAAACATTTTAAGTTGATTTAAGCTCTTTCGACACATAATTAGTTATCAAGGAGTATTTGGCAAGTTTTATAGCTTTTATAAACATAATTGCAAGTTTATAGCATTTATAAACATAAACAAAATAAAAAAGTATATCAAATGCTTACGTCGGAGAAAGATATAGATATAATGAAATGATATTTCCTGCATAGAATTAAAAATAATAGTTAGACTTTGTATGTCACATCTTACTTGAGCTTGAAAAATGTAATTTTAGATTCACCAACAGAACACAAAATGGATAAGCACACTCCCAATGGCTCTTCTTCGGCGCCGGGAAACACACCATGACGTTCGGCGTGAAGGTTGGTGCCATGACCGTGTGATGTGTATTTATTTATTTTTATCTTTAAATCTAAATTTTTTTGATGTAATGGTCGAGGGTAATTTTCAGTATAGTGTAATGTTCTGCGTGACAATCTTTTTGGGTGTCATGAGTGTTTTTTGTTGTGATGATTGGAAACGCTCTTGCCACATTTTCATTCAAACAATTATTTAGTTTTATATACAAGAAAATGGTCATGTTCAAAATTCAAAATATTTGTTATTAAAGCGTTCAAACTCGAAGTATGAGAGAAAGATAGATAATAAAAAGTTAAAAAGTAGATTTTGGCTAAACGTAAAAAAAATTAACAAAAAAAGCAAAAAATGGTTAATGTAGATGTTTCGATCTACATGAAACAAAAACGAAGTATTGTAATTATCACGCGACACAAAAGGGAAAAATAACCATATCAAATACATCTAATAAACATTTCAACACGAAATCATGATATTTTAATTGTGATGTGTGATCATTTGGAGAAGGATGTACGAACCGATGATCCCAACGATGAGTCTAATCCTTTCGTGGTCCATCTCTTCTTATCGGGTACCAAACCAGAAGTGACAACAAGATATTCAATAAATCAATATATTTTTTCTTTTATATACAACTAATTTCCAAAGAATTTAATTTCCTACAATACAAATGAAGGCTTTTGTATTGAAAATATTTTTGTTTTTTTTATTGAATTAAACAAGAAACTGAAGAGGGGTGTTTTTTTTTTGTTTTTTTTTTGCATTAGATACATTCTTGATTTTGAGACACTTAATAGAATGTGTTGGGTGTTTCTATGGATGGTATGAAAGCTATTTTTCTGCATATGACATCTATTTTTGGAAGGTCAGTTTGGGTCTACACGTGAATATCACGCAAAATAGTGCGAGAGTGTGGGTTGTGAATATTACCGCGAATTGAGCAATGGTGTATCATCTTGTAGGTGTAGAGAAACTTAAATGAACGTTCAAGATTGAAAGAACGAAATACAAAGTGATGAACCCTTATTTGAGCTCAACTTCAAGGAACGTCAATAACGAAACTAAAATCCTGGTTTGTTTTGAAAACCGGTCATCCTAGCCTAGCGTAGCCAACACATTTTCAATGCATCCAAAGATAAAATTTTGACATCAAGCACCTCTACTTCACTTGACAACTTAAGAGCACCCGGAGTGGGCTCGTTCTCGCACTCACAACGAGCGGTGTAGCTCGTTATGACACCGATGATGCTCGTTGTCACTCTCGTTGTGGGCGACCGTTGTCACCACAACGGGTCGTTTTGCTGAATTTTTTTTTTTTTTTTTTTTTTTAATTGCAACGGCTAAAAAGGTATTAGGAAAAAGAAAATAAACGAAAATCAATACCAACGGTTATATAACCGTTGGTTTATTTAAATAAATTTTTTTTTTTTAAACCTAAATTTCACCTATAAATACCCCCACAATTTAACCAAAAAATCACACAATTTCTCAATCTCTTTCTATCTCAATCTTTTTCTAAAAACTATATACAACAAAAAATGAGTTCGAATTCGTCAACCGATCACGATGTTACGGATTCGTCATCTTCCGACGCCGAATTGTTAGAAGTTCTAGCCTTGGCGGTACAAGCTGTGGAGATGGAAGAAAATGAGGCGGAAAGTTCTCGCCGTACTGAGAAAAAGAAAAGGCGTTATATCAACCGCGATCGCACCGAAGCAAACGAAAACGTGTTACGACATTACTTCTCCGGCGAAAGCGTATACCCGTCTGAATATTTCCGTAGACGATTTCGAATGAGAAGACCTCTTTTCCTCAGAATAGTCGAAGGTATATCTAATTACTCTGTAGAACCTTTGCCCGACTATTTTAAATATTTCAAACAACGCCCCGATGCAACGGGTAAAATGGGTTTTAGTTGTTTACATAAATGCACGTCCGCTATTCGTATGATGGCGTATGGGATTACTACGGACGCCTTCGACGAATATTTACAAATGTCTGAAAGAACATCAACTGAATCCTTAGATAATTTTTTATAATGTGTAATCCATCTTTATACAAACGTTTATCTAAGAGCCCCAACACAAGATGATGTTAATCGTTTATATCAAAAACACGATGAGGTTCATGGGTTTAAGGGTATGCTTGGTAGCATCGATTGTATGCATTGGAAATGGGATCAATCTCCAAATGCATACAAAGGGCAATACACACGAGGTGACCATGGTTATCCAACGGTTATGTTGGAAGCTGTTGCCTCGTACGATCTATGGATATGGCATGCTTACTTCGGTGAGGAAGGGTCGAACAACGACATCAACGTGCTTAAACAATCGCCGTTGTTTCATGATATGCTCAACGACTCATCCCCAGACTACAGATTCACCGTCAACGGCCACGAGTACAATAAAGGATATTACCTTGCAGACGGTATATATCCGGAGTGGTCGACATTTGTTAAGGCTTTCTCGTACCCATTTGACGAACCTCGCCAAAAATTCAAACGTTTTCAAGAGAGTGCGAGAAAGGATATCGAACGGGCATTCGGTGTTCTTCAAGGTCGTTGGGGTATTATAAAACATGCAGCTAGATTTTACAAGATGAACAAGTTAAGAAGAGTTATGTATGGGGCTATTATATTACACAATATGATCGTTGAAGACAACGGACAGTCGATCTGCGATGCCGATGAATGGTATGTTCCTCCGGTTACGGGTGTTCCGAGAACTTATAACGAGAGAGTCAACGAACGTATCCGGATTAACAGAGAGATTAGAGACAGGACTACACACAACATACTCCGGGAGGATCTCGTGGCCTACATTTCGACACTTCCGGATAACTATCGACAACAGTAGCTTTTTTTTAATTATTGTGTTGTATTTTTTTTTTAATATTGTATTGTATTTTTTTTTAATTATTGTATTGTATTTTTTTTATTGTATGTTTTTGAATTTTTATTTTAATTATTGTAGTTTTGTTTTTTATTTTCATAAAATGTTATATTTATTTTATTTAAATCTTTTAAGAAAAAAAAAAAAATTAAACTGGGTCCCACAAATCACCACAATCCTCATTATCATACCACCCAAAATCTCACAATCCTCATTCTCACTGTCACCACAATCCTCATTATCACTCCGGGTGCTCTAACATAAACAGAACATACCAAATGATCAAGAAAATGTCACATCTTTGCCAACATTAACATTTACCTACACAATCATTTTATAGATCATTAGGTCATCCAATGACCTAAACAACACAATGAAGCTATCTTTCTAATGACTTGGTGGGACAAACAATGATATATTTCCACTTTCGTACTAAATACGACAATTTTTATTTTGATCATTTTTCGTTGATTATAACAAAAGGGATACCTAGTTGGGTACTTTACCAATATTCTCTTATTTTCAAACATCCAACCGATGTTTTGAAAACTGGTTTGTTATTAAACCGATCACTCAACCGATTCACTCTGCCACAGCTCTTTTAAACCGAGACTAGTAATATAAGCAAACTACTGTTAGATACATGCGCGGAGACAACTTGTGTAGACAATTTCCCCACTTACCTTTTTATCACAATGTAAAAAGGTTATGTTTATATTATATTTGATATTTTTACCTCCACAAAAAGTCAATCCAAGAAAAATATTAACCATGCAATGATAAACCTGAAACTCAACTCGATAAATACCCATTACACACCTCCTCCCCTCCTTGTATCGACAATTAGAGAACATGAACAGGACAAGGATTTGTTATCAACGATAACGGTTTGCTCAACAAGTAAAACTTAATTATTTTTTTTGATTAATTTTACATGTTACTTATTACATAAAGTAGGCTAGAAGTCGCCTTCAAATTTTGAAATTAAACTATATACACCTAACGATCAACTTCTATTTTTTAGTACACATCACTTTTTCTATCATTTTCTCTTAAACTACGTGCTTTAAAAAGTGATTAACACAATATTAATTTTAAAAACAATAATAAGATACATCGATTTAGACGTTTTTAGGATTTGGTTTACAAACAGGTCTTATACGTGCGTTCTTTAACACACAGATAATCACTTTTTTGTCGAATACTATTTTCTGATTATTTATGTTTTGCAAACAATATAGTCTAATAAAAATCCGAAAACGTAATCCCAAACACCCTCTTAATTATTAGTTATGGATATGTTATTTTCTTGATAAGAAATTTAGTATTCATTTGTCACCATCAAGCATCAACTCTACAGTTGCTATCAAATAATACAATTTAAATTTTCAAGAATCAAACAAACCCTTAAAAAAACAAATATATCACATTTGTTTTATGTACTAAATTCTCTTACCCATAAACCTCCAATTTTTCGCACTTTTTTTCTGATAAATTGCGAATCAAAATCAGTCATGGTGCTAGAAGTTGTGACCTCTGTGGTTATATTTTTTGTGGGTATTGTTGTTTTGGTCATAATTCATATATGTATAGGTGGGAGGACAGTCGGGATGACTCGAGAAAGCATCGAGAGTAGTAGTGTGGTGGGAAGGAGTAGTACCGTGACAGAAGATATAAAGAAGCTGCCATGGTATGATTATAAATTGGATGGGGAAACTGATACAGATGAGGTGAAAAGAGTCGAGTGTGCAGTGTGTTTGGACTTTTTTAATGATGGTGATAAGTGCAGATTGTTGCCGAATTGTAAGCATAGTTTTCATGCTAATTGTATTGATTCATGGCTTATCAAGACTGCTGATTGTCCTGTTTGCAGAACTCGTGTTGATTTTGGGGAAAGTAGATTTCCGGGGGATGTTTGTTTAGAGTTGACTTAGAGATGAAGCGGGTCAAAACCCCGAGTTTGTGATGATATTTGTCTTTAGAGTTCAGAGACGACTTTGATTCAAAATTTACAGAGATATAACAGAGGTGAAGAAGGTGTTTTTCTTTTTCTACTTTGTAAAGGTTTTATGTCAGTTTTAATAATTTTTTGATATGTTTAATCGTTACATCACACTTTCTATCTGAAAGTTACTGCCTTTTGACTTATAGGACTACAAAGGGATGTTTTTGGGTTGCGTTATTAAGTGCTAATACGTTTTGGAATAATAATCAGTTTAAATAAGCTATTTTCAAACGGATTATCTAAATCTCTGAAATAGTCAACTTCATCCAAACACTCAAAGCTGATTATTTGTGATTGGAAAACATAATAAGCAAATAATTAGTATGTAAACGCAATCCAACACACCCTCTAGAATAATGAGTTATAAAACGGTAAGTTTAATGACTATCAGAAATATGAAGTGAAGATGGTCGATATGATTAGACATTCATCTGTTCCACATTTAGTATTACAAGAACATGAAAACAATGCTACGTTTGCAGATTTCACTCACTTTTTCTCAGTGTTACTTTCGAGTTCCCTCCTTAGCTGCAGAGAGAAGTCGTCGTTGACATCATCATCATCCCAATCATCTTCCCACTGTTGGGTTACTTCTTTCCCTTCTTCCTTAACTTCCCACTCTGCAGATTTTTGTTATCGTTAATATAACATAAGAAATAAGGATATATGCAGCATTATTGACAAATAACTCAAAGCATGTCTACCCTCATAATGTAAAATGAATAAAAGCAACTAAGATCAGATGTGTCGATATCGCCTACGTGATTAAAACACCTGATAATCATCCATGCGGTGACATATTGCTTCTAAGCTGGTTTATTGTCTAAGAGTAGTGTATCATATACTTGAGCCATTTTGACTTTTACCCGCTACAACTTATACAGATAATTGAAAGTTGCACTCTAGATTAGAACAAGACAGGATGATCGTTATAGGGGCTTTGATGTAAACAAGCAAGCATATGCAGTAACATAGACCTCTAAAGTTGTGTGGGCGGATTTCTTAGACTCCAGGATTGTTTTGAACTATTAAAGTGGCTCCAAACCTACCTGTATCAGGTTTACCTTTGATTTGTATTCTTTATCTGGGGACTCGAGGTTCGAAAATTTTAGAAGAAGCAATAATGCAGTCAATGTTCTCATATCGTAAAGTTCATTTTTCAGAACAGATATCTGTTAATGCTTCTACATGTGCAATCATATAAATCTTTAGAGTCAAAATCTTATTTGAGCTTGGTTACAACTAACCTAAACGGAAATGGTAGTCCCTACCTTTCAAAGTATTCAAGGTACCGAAAAAAGACAATAGCCAAATAATATTTTCAACAAATAGAAAATTAAACTTAGTGTACAAAGGATATCATCCGACCGTGAGCCGTGACTCAGGTGGCTCCATAGACATTTAATAAGAAAACCGACAGTGACAAACCAATTCATAAATCATGAATTGGCATTTAATACAGATAAAACAACACGCAATGTATCCCTCACAATAAAATAAAAACAAAATCATCACCATTGAAAAATTGAATAACAATTGTTGCATCATTCGTGTCCAACGATAGTTAACCACCAACAAATTGAGAGTTTTTTACGAGTAGCTCTCAAAACACTTATTAAGTCAGGTTTAGATATAATGGTTGTTTTATAAATGACGTCTGAGTGAAATAAGCAGTAATGATGTTTGTTTTGTATGTTGAATAAAGAGTAAATAATAAAAATTTATAGAAAGCATATGAAAAATCATGACTTAATGGAAAAAGCACCACCATCATGACTTCGTCAGTTAAGTCGTTCTTTCCAGATTAAGTCATAAACAAACAAACTCCGCGTGACTTGCTGCATTAGGTCAATTAAGTTCAAATCAAAGACCACCTAAGCTTAATGTCATCACTAACCATTTCATGCTCGGTTTAAACAAACAACTACCTAACGATAAACATAACGATAGAACGTTCCTACGCATAATTCTGTTAGTTATAATTAAGCACAATAAGGTATTCTACTATTTTGATGAACAAATGGTAACCTAAAATATCAGCAATTCACCGGAATCCGAGCAATTAAGTTTGAGGTTTTGAACAAATAGATTATAAGAAAACAAAAGTAACAACGAAAACGAAGTAAAATTCAGTAGAGATGATAGATTAGATTACCTTGATCGATTTCAAATTCTTCAAATTCATCATCATCTTCAAACAGATCAATCTTCGCTTCTTCAATCGCTTCTTTCGGTTTCTCAGTAGTTGACATTTTTTATTCTAGAACAAATACCTGAAAAAAAATCCCCAAATTTCAAACCCTAATTTATTTGCATAACAAAATGTAATGAATTAATAGATTGAAATTTGTATAAATTGGAGGTTTTTAGATGGATTTACTTACAAGGATTCTGAAGAAATTGCAGTTGATTTGAATGATGAAGAATTTTGAAGATGAATATAGTGATGAATTGAGCAGCAAGATACGTGCCAACGACGTCGTTTAATGTTTTCGAAATGAATAAATGGACCTTGAAGCTTAGAAATTATTACAAACCAGTCCCTATGAAAAGTATTAGAATGGAATACGATGTATTCAAGATTTCATTAGTTCAAGGAAGTTAGGAATCGAAATGAGATCATGAATATTACTAGAGTACTAGTACTAGAGATTTGCAAAAACGGTTTTATATGAATCATAAACTATTGATTTATTGAAGAATACATTAAGAGTATAACTCGTGTGATATGGATCATTTAGAGTTAGAGTTATTCAACGGAAGTCAATATAGTTAGTGGGTTGGTAACCTAGTTAAGAAATTGGGTTATATAAGTAGAAGTTCAATAATCAGTTAGGGATCTTTTAGATCAAATAGTTTGTTGAGAGGAGAGTAACACACTCGAGTTGTTCCTGGGTTGGAACCTAATCTGATGAGTTGTTCTTACTTATTGGTTATGTAGTGAGTCTATAATCGTTTATATCTGCTATTAATCTGATCATAGTCTGTTCAATTCTCCTTTTCATTCTTGTATCCGATTCTTACCTTATTATCGTATTTGGGGAGTTTGTTTTAATGATGTAATAGATGTAGCGTAAATTGATCGAGATACCAACTTTTGTTGTTCGGCTTTGTTATGTTAGTCGGAAAAAATTTGATCATGCTAAGGTTTTATGCTTGTCTTTGGTTCTCAAGAGATGATTCATTTATGGTTCGAAGCTAAGCATCATAGTTGGTATGTGTAATCGTTGAGGATCTTCAAAATTATGGATCAACTATTGATATTTGTTTTTAAATATGTGGGTAATCAAACATATCTTAGTTACTTCAATATCAATACATTTACCACCTTAACCATAATTTTGACCTTAGCTCATTGTGATATCATAACGTTCTTGCGCCTTCAACCATCACCCTCATATTACATGAGGGGGGTGATGGTTGAAATATTAGGGTAGGAAATTGAAATCATTAGATAATATATAACGTATAAAGGTAACCGTTCTTTAGGTCATCCACATACTAGTCTCACGATGTTGGAGTATATATAGATATACTCCAAAAGTAACTTCTCACCCAAATCGCTTCGGAAGCTACGGCTCCGGAAGCTTACCGAAGCTACATCGATCCAAATTAAGATGACGACATCAAAACCGCCAAAAGAAGACGTGTCAGATGTCACATGGCCACCTGACATAAAGTACTGGGATAGGCGGCCAAAAGGACACTACCACGTGAAGTGGCAGGAAAAGTAGTAGAACCTTCCTACTACCCCGCTGGATAATAGGAGGCGCCGAATGTGCTACTTTTGGACTGGGTATTTGAAAGAAGGGAACAGAGGGCGCCGAAAGAAGGTTCAACCTATTACACAAGAGACAATGGGCCAGAACACAGGTAGTATAAAAGGAGCAAGACCCATTTATGAAAAGGGATCTGATCCTTAACATTCTAAATGAAGAACATTCTCATTGAATGCTCTTGATTATTCTCTCACTTTATATACTTCATTCAATACTTAATCATCATAATAAATAGCCTTAAATTTCCATGACAAACACTGATTCTCACGCCCGAGCCTTATCGGGGGAATCTCCCCGATAAGCTTAGACGTTTTCTTGGTGTTTCAGATCACAGTTAGAAGACTACTCGAAGATTATTCGTGGTACAAAATCCCCGAGGATTTTTACTTCAACATCTGGCGCCATCCGTGGGACCACGATCTAGCGACAGTTGGAGCAGGAACTTAGAGGCATGGATATCCCCCAGTCCTCAGGGACATCCACGACATTGCCCGCAGTTCAGCCATCAACTAACGCTGTGGAACCACCACGATCTCAACCACATCCAGCAACACCGTATCAGCCATTATTACACTACCCCATGCTATCTCCATCATCATCCTTATTAAACTCTATAACACAGACGGCAGGGCCTCAAGATGACGAGGTAATCACACCAGAGTTTGTCGTAAAAAACTTTGGGCGATTACGAGGGTTGATGAACCAAGTGGAAAGAAGGGAGGAGCAGGTGAGTCCGTTACAAGGACGAAACCTCTTCGGAAGAGCAGACCAGATGGTCTTCACCCAAATGGCATCTATAGGGCAGAGGGAGGACACCATGTTACCCCCACCGCAAATGGGCTATAGGCCTCCGCAGCCTACACTTCCACCTCCCAGGGCGTTTTTTGATTTACCTCCGGGTGTTTCGGCACCACGACACACACAAGGGGTGGAAATGCCATATTTCTCATTGAGACACCCAGCTCCGGTGTCCCAACATCAGGGGTCAGTAGAGTACAACCCTAATATCTGGGCCTTACCTCCGGAACATGCCCAGATGACCACCTCAATGCTTGAGGCCGAAGATCTAGCCAAGCCATATCATCGACAGAAGGAAGCAAAATTTATCAAGAAAATTGCGGAATTCAAATTCCCCCCAAAAATCAAAATGCCCTCGAATGTAAAAATGTATGACGGAACCCAAGATCCGGATGACCACCTCAGCATTTTTGTCGGGGCTGCTGAAGTAGAACAATGGTCCATGCCGGTATGGTGCCACATGTTTGTGCAAACTTTGATAGGGGCAGCCAGGTTATGGTTCGATAGCCTCCAGCCGGCCAGTATCAGCGGATTCGAGGAATTACAGCAGAAGTTTAGAATCAACTTCATGCAGCAAAAAAGGTACGAAAAAGACCCTGTAGAAATCCACAACATAAAGCAAAGAGAGGACGAGACCCTCCGAAGGTTCATGGAAAGGTTCAACAGGGAAAGCCTTCAAATCAAGGGAGCAACGGAGGGAATGAGGGTCTCAGGCTTTATGCATGCAATCAAAAATAAACAACTCATTGAAAGACTCAACAATCAAATTCCCAGAACGGTGGAAGAAATGATGGAAAGGGTGCAAGACTTCATCAGAGGAAAAGAAGCGGCTTCCCTAACGGACGAAGGGAGTTCAAGAAGGACAGCACGAGAAGACAGGCGAAGCAATTGGAAAGGAGGAGGTAGGCGAGACACCCCGGTTTCGCGAAACGAAAGATCTCCTCCGAAGCAGAGGACCTTCACTCCGCATGTACATCCATACTCTCCAGATGGCAGGCCCAAAAATATTTTCCAGCTCCTATCCAAAACTCCTTGTGAGATACTCTCTACAGAGCCTGTCGGCCAAAAGTTCCCCATTCCCCCACCGATGCCGGGAAACCCAGAAAAGAGGAATGCTGACCGATACTGCGAGTTCCATCAAGGCAACGGTCACAACACTAACGACTGTTTCCAACTCAAGAAACATATCGAAGAAGCTGTGCGATCCGGTCAGTTGCGTCATCTCCTGACAGAAATAAGAACAGGGGCCAAACAAGGAGGAAAGAATAATCGGCAGGACGGCCGAGGTGGCCAGAAAGGAAAAACCAAGGAAGTTCACATGGTCAATTACCAAGATGTAGAGACTCGCCAAGAGTTAGACGAAAGAAGAAGAAAAAGACCGGAGGTCTTCAACTGGATGAACCAGCCAATAGCTTTCCCACCATTAAGTGAGTATTGTCCCTCACAAGACGCTATTGTTATAGAAGGGAGGTTTGGAAACTATCCGGTGCCGAAGGTATACGTGGACACCGGCAGTTCAACAGAAGTAATATACGAACAGTACTTTCGGAAACTCAAACTCGGAACCCAAGCCGGGCTCCGGAAAACCAGGGCGCATCTGCAAAGTTTCACGGGAGAAGTATCGTGTCCAATGGGGGAAATAGACTTGCCCCTCACTCTAGGGCAGTATCCCAGAATGAGAACGGAGATGATGACCTTTTTAGTAGTACAGGCTCCGTCGACATACGACGTAATTTTGGGAAGACCAGGGCTATTCTTATTAGGAGCAGTCCCTTCGCCGCTCCATTCATCGTTAAAATTCCCAACCCCACATGGAGTAGCAACGGTGAGATCAGACAAAAGGAACAAAAAAGAATGCCACGAGGTCCGACCATTAATAAGACCAAAGGAGGGAATCAGTGGCCCAGAAGAAAAGTTAATCATAAACCCCAAGTTTCCGGAGCAAACGGTGGCCATAGGATCTTCTCTCTCACAGCAATGCAAGGAACGATTATTCACTTTGCTCAGCAACAGCCTGGACATCTTTGCATGGCAGCCTACAGACATGACGGGTGTGCCCAGAAATATAGCCGAGCACAAACTCAAAGCATACCCTAGCATGGAGCCCGTTAGACAGAAGAAGAGAGGCATGGCTCCGGCCATGACCAAAGTTATCAGGGAGGAAGTAACCAAGCTAGTAAAGGCGGGCATCCTTAGGGAGGTGAGATACCAAACATGGATCGCCAATCCAGTCATGGTGGCAAAGAGCGATAAGTCATGGAGAATGTGTATAGACTTCAAAGACATAAACAAGGCATGTCCCAAAGACAATTATCCACTGCCGGAGATAGATTGGAAGATAGACTCGCTGATGGGGTTCAGGTACAAATGCTTCCTCGACGCATATCAAGGTTACCATCAAATCCAGATGGCGAAAGAAGATGAGGATAAGACAACATTTTATACGGACTTCGGTATTTTTTGCTACCAAAAGATGCCGTTTGGGTTAAAAAATGCCGGAGCCACGTACCAAAGGCTCATCGATCGGACGTTCCGGAACCAGATAGGAAAAAACTTGGAAGCATACGTGGACGATTTGGTAATAAAAAGTAATCAGGAGGAGGATATGATATATGACATCGCCGAGACGTTCAAAAATCTCAGAGGTATCAATATGAAGCTAAATCCGAAGAAATGTACTTTTGGAGTAGAAGAGGGAAGATTTCTGGGGCATGTTGTAACAGAAAAAGGAATTAGGGCTTGCCCGGAGCAAGTACGTGCCGTAGCTGAAATGAAATCTCCTAGGAGCCTGGGCGAGGTGCAAAGCCTGAATGGGAAGTTAGCAGCCCTCAACAGGTACCTTTCAAGATCAGCAGAAAAATCTCTCCCCTTCTTCAAAACATTAAAGAAATGTGTGAACGTGAAAGACTTCGAATGGACCACCGAAGCAGAAGAAGCTTTCGTCAAGATGAAAGGATACTTGCAGCAATTGCCTACACTAGTTGCTCCGGCACCCGGCCAAGAAATCTTGGTCTACTTAGCAGCATCACCAGAAACGGTCGGCGCTGTCCTAGTCACCGAGATAGACAAAAAGCAGAAGCCTGTATACTTCGTTAGTAGAGCCCTTCAAGGAGCAGAGTTAAATTACCCACCCATGGAGAAGCTGGCGCTCTCTCTAATACATGCGGCGCGAAGGCTTAGAAGGTATTTCCAAGCTTACCACATCGTGGTTTTAACTGAACTACCAATTAAGGATATTTTGGCGACTCCCGAACGCTCCGGCAGACTGGCCAAATGGGCAATAGAACTAGGAGCATTTGCTATCGAGTATCGACCCAGGCAGGCAATGAAGGGCCAAATCCTAGCGGATTTCTTGGCAGAAATACCAATGCCACCACCTCCTATCCAACAAAAGCAACCAAGTCAGGAAGAGATGATGAAGCCAGATCAAGAAATCCAAAAAGAAACATGGACTTTGTTCACAGATGGAGCATGCAATGCCACCGGAGCAGGCGCGGGCGTCCTACTAATCAACCCTGACGGAGCAGAATTCACTTACGCGCTCAAATTTAACTTCCCTAGCACCAATAATGAGTCTGAATATGAAGCACTCCTGGCAGGCCTCCGGATAGCAGCAAAAATGAAGATTAAACATTTGGAAGTAAGTGTGGATTCCTCTTTGGTAGCGAACCAAGTAAACGGAGACTTCGAGACAAAGGGAGAGTCACTGATCAAATACAAAGGATTGGTTGACGAATTAAAAACGAATTTCCGGAGCTTCAGCATAAGGCAAGTGCCAAGAGAGGAAAATACGAAGGCCGATGCAGCTAGCAAACTTGCCTCGTTGACAAACTTAACTTTCCCCCACACTTCAAAGAATGTGCTAGTTGAAACATTGAAAGAAAGGTCAATAGATGTCAAGGAAGTACATGCTATCATAGAGGAAGAAGGGCCTTGCTGGATGACGCCCATCGTCCAATTTCTGAAAAATGGTTCTCTACCTAACGATGAAACCGAAGCTAAGAAAATCAGGGCAAAAAGCCCAATGTATGTCCTTGACGGAAAAACCCTCTTCAAAAAATCATACTTGATGCCGTTACTCAGATGTGTTGGGCCGATGCAGGCCAATTATATCATCAGAGAGGTACACAACGGGGCATGTGGGATGCATTCAGGCCCAAGAGCCACGGTCGCAAAAATAATGAACCTGGGATACTATTGGCCCTCTATGTATCGGGATGCAACTGATGAGATCCAGAGATGTATCAGTTGCCAGCGATACTCACCAGTGCCCAAATTACCCAAACACTCCTTAATTTCTGTCACATCAGCATGGCCGTTTCACCAATGGGGCATCGACATAGTGGGCCCCTTCCCAGTGGCCACAGGAGGGATCAAATTTTTGTTGGTAGCAATAGACTACTTCACCAAGTGGGTGGAAGCGAAACCGTTGGCCTCAATCACCGGACCACAGATAAAAAAATTTGTGTTTGAAAATATAGTTTGCAGATTCGGGCTCCCAGGGATACTAATATCGGATAATGGAAAGCAGTTTGCTGATAACCCGCTTAAATCCTGGTGTAAAGAGATGAAGATCAAACAAAAGTTCACATCAGTGGCTCATCCACAAGCCAACGGCCAAGTAGAGCGGGCTAACCGAAGCATCGTTGAGGGAATCAAAACCCGCTTGGATAAAGAAGGGGGTAGCTGGCTGGATCACCTGGTTCATGTGCTATGGGCCCACCGAACAATGGTAAAAACAAGCAATGGGGAGACCCCCTTTAGCTTGACTTACGGAACCGAAGCTGTTATTCCCGCAGAAATAGGTATGCCTACCCACAGGGTACAAGTCACGAAAACCAATGACGAAGACCTTCGCCTTCATTTAAATCTCCTAGAGGAAAGAAGGGAGATAGCAGCAATCAACGAAGAAAGATACAAAAGACAGGTGGAAGGATACTACAACCAGAGGGTTAAGGCCACTGCGTTCAAACCAGGGGACTACGTGTTCCGGAGCAATGAGGCTAGTAGGGCCGAAAACCAAGGCAAATTGGGGCCTAATTGGGAAGGCCCATACCAAGTTGCAGAAGCTTATGGAAATGGAGCCTACAAACTAAAAATGGTCGGAGGGGATATGATCCCCAGGACTTGGCATGGAAACCTCCTCCGCCGTTGCTACATATAGTTATACCAAGTCACTTGTGAAACCTCCTATTGAGGCATGTAAGGGCAACGCCCAGTTATTTATTATAATGAAAAAAAAACACCGTTGCTTCCTGGTTTAGGGAGCAACAATTTTCTCAATACATGGCAAAACTCTTAAGACCATTGATTAAATTATAAAAGACAAGCGATTCATGGTAATTAAAATCCTAAGAATATTATTTTCTTAGAAGACGAAGGGGAGAGTGCCCTCTCTAATAAACTCCATGTTAGTCTGATACTCTAATCCTAACATAGACAGGTTTGAGCAGCCTACCAAAAAATATCTCCGTGCTGGTCTGAGAATATCCCAGTACCGTAGGGTTGAGTAACCTCTCTAATTAACTCGGTAATAACAAAATGAAATAATTATTATGACGAAGGACGCTTCTCAAAATAATTATTTGTAACATAAAACATAGAATAAACAAACACATCACGGAAGGCCAAACATTTCCATTAACAAAAGGGCCGAAGCCCCGAATAAATACATGATGGCCGAAGCCATTACAAAAGAAAACAAAGATATGTCTTTCCACAACCTAAGATTCTAAATCTGGAGCAGGAGCAGGGTTCAAAGCCTGGAGATCTTCAATAGAGAGGTGAGAGCTAGATCGAAGAAGGTCTAGGTAAGGAAAGGAGAGCTGAGATAGCGCAGCAACGGCTTCCTCATATTTTTGCTCAGCTTGGGGGTCAAAGGAGGGAACCGCATCCATAGGAGTACTAAGCCGTTGATAGCGATACCCTTTCTTCACCCCATCAGCAAAACCTAAGGCAATGGCGTTAACAGTCACCTGGCCGTAAGGGGAGGAAAACTCATGACTGGCACGGAGCTTGTTGAAAAAACTCTGTAGCCCATCCCCCATAACCCAATCTACCTTGGCTTGTAGCTCCTCCTTATCAGATAGGACGGCTTTATTAGCTCCCTTAACCTGCTCAAGCTCATCCTGCAGGAGGTCAATGGTCTTTTTGGCATCCGCTCCGGCACGCTGCAGTTGAGACTTAGAAGCCGCCTCAACCTTCTCCAATCTACCCAACTCTCTCACCATCAGATCCCAGTCAGATTGGCTCACTATCTTCATACCTGGAGCAACGGCAGGAGTCTTTGCAGCTTCTACTAGGGAAGCATTCTCCTCCCTCACCTTATCCAACTCCGAAAGCGCATCATCTAGCTGCACAGTCAAATTCTTAACTTGCTTAGAAACTTTCTTCCGTTGGCGATGGTGAAAAGTAGCTTTGCTAGAAAGAGAAAGGCCAGTCCTTTCCAAGGAAGAGATTACCGCATCTTTCTCCTTCATTTCAGCTTCCTGCTCAGTAAACCTCTCCCTAAGCTTCGAATATTCATCCAGGAGTCTATCGTGTCGGGCCCTCAGCTCAGTACCACCAACGGCTAACTGAGTTAGCATAACATCCATCCGGCCCATCACAGCCTCATCGGATTTCTTTCTCCAGCGCTCTAACTCTGCCGGAGTTGCGAAATTGTCAAGCATGCTCCGGCAGATACGGGGATCTTGCATGCTGCTGCTAGGTCCCGCAGCCCAAGATGGAACATATACACCTTCGGTTTGAGAAGGCCCGGAGTTAGAAGGAGAAGGAGGATTAACTTTTTGCTCCACAAAGTGATCATCGGCACCACCACCACCACCACTACCATCGCACTGGGGGCACTCTTCAGACAGGTGGCCACTCTCACCACACTTATAACAGTTTCTGTCACCACCCCCAATGCCCGTAGAAGCCTCCTGGTTCTCAACAATAACTTCCGACTCAGTCATCATGGCAGAAGGAACCTCCTGATTCTCAACAGTGACTTCCGGCTCATTCACTGTCGCAGAAGGAGCCTCCTGGTTCTGAACGGTGACTTCCGGCTCAGTCGCCATGGGAGAAGGAACCTCCTGGTTCTGGGTTATGACCTCCGGCTCAGTCACCTCCGGAGCATCAACCTTCGGCCCAGCCCCATCTGCACAAATTAAAGAAAGACGAAAAGAGGCCATGTCAGCAAGAAGTCATAACCAAAAAATTGACGACCAAGCAAAAAAAAAAAAAAAAAAAAAAAAAAAAAAAAAAAAAAAAAAAAAAAAACTCTTAACAGAAGGAGCAGAAGTAGAAGTAACGGGGGGTACTCTGTCCTCCCCCTCCAAATTAACAGAAGGATTTGCAATGGGTTGATCAACGGACTCTGTGGAGCACCAAAAGTCAGATCGATGAACGGATTCAGAAGAAGAGGAAGATAACTCTATAACCGAAGGGAAAGAGGAACATGGTGAAGCAGGGAAAAAGGGATAAACAATCCGGCAAGAGCCTGACCATTCCTCTTCCTCTTCGGAAGAAAGGTCAATGTGTGTACCTTTTCGAGCAGCTTTCTTATGCCGACGAGGCTTGCTACTGGAAGCTTCGGTCCTAGCTCTCTTTCTTGCCTTCGGAGCAGAAGCTTCAACTACTACCTCCTCCGTTACTGCAGCAACAGGAAGCAACGAACGGATGGTAGCAGAAGGTTCCACGAACTTTCCGCTGACCTGCTCAAGTATTCCCTTCTCATCAGCCTCCAGCACAACTCGCGGAAAGTGAACGTTGCTCACATCGTCAAGCTTCAGATACTCGAGCAATGTCAAAGCTGGAGAAATAAAGCAAGGCAGACATAAATACAAAAACATATAGCGACAAAAGCTAAGTAAAAGAAGGAACGGAAAAAGAAAGGAAACTTACTTTGACTCCCAATGGCAATAGTGGGCTTCTGGCACATCGGAATCCAGTTCCGGCTCACACCAGCCAGGATTAGTACCTCTGAAGGATAAGGGCGAAGATGAATGGGGTTCGCCAAAATAAGTTCTATTTGACTCCTCTCCGCATCTGTAAGAGCCGGAGCATCGTCCTTAAAACCCCCAGCAGTAACGGACCGCCAAGCCATCGGAATAGGAGCAACGGAAGCATTTATCCAACAGAAGGACTCCTTCCACTTCTTTAACCCAGTAGGAATGAAAGAAAAGCAATCCTTGTCAACCAGGTCGTTCCGTGCCTGGCGCTCCACCATGAACCAATCGCCATTACGAGCTAGTTTGAAAAACTGACGCCACAAATTTAAAGTAGCGTCAAAGCCCAGCGCCCGGCATAAAATCTCAAAAGACATGATTCGAAGAACACCTAACGGGTTCATCTGAGCAGGTGTGATCCGATAATGCTCAATCACCGAAAGGAAGAACTCAGTAAAAGGCAGGCGCAGGTTTGAAAATTCAAACCATTTACAATATACGGCAATCTTCCCCGCAGGACAATCCATCACCGTGTTGTTAATTTGGGGCTCGGAGGCACCCCAATTGGCAGCAATTTCATAACTAGCGCAAAACCTCTGAAATTCTTTATGAACGAGAGTGCAATAAGAGCTTGAAAGATCGGATTTACCCATTATGTGGGGCGGAACGTAAATAAAACAGCGAGCAATGATGGGAGTAAGAGGAAGAAACAGAAGAAAAATTAGGGTTCTTAAGAGGAAAGAGTAAATGAGTAAAGGAAAAATGGGATTTGGGTTTAAATAGGGAAAAATCAGCGCAAGTTAGCCGAAGGGGCGCAAGATAGGCGCGAAACCCGAAATTTAGGGAACACGTGCAACTGACAAGAAGGGACATAATGGTCAAAGGAAGTCCTAGAGTCAGGCGCGTGAGGAAGAAGGAAGCGGCGGCATTTATGGGAGAAGTGACATAGGTAATGATAACTGACACAGACACTTTTTGCCCTTTCGGGTTATCAAGACGACACATAAATGGCTCCATTAATGACCACGACAAAAGGCAACGGAAGCAAATAAGTTATTAAAAAAGTCTAGTGTAACGGTGCTAGAAGCTCCGTCAAACTAGACTGGGGGGGGGCATGTTGGAGTATATATAGATATACTCCAAAAGTAACTTCTCACCCAAATCGCTTCGGAAGCTACGGCTCCGGAAGCTTACCGAAGCTACATCGATCCAAATTAAGATGACGACATCAAAACCGCCAAAAGAAGACGTGTCAGATGTCACATGGCCACCTGACATAAAGTACTGGGATAGGCGGCCAAAAGGACACTACCACGTGAAGTGGCAGGAAAAGTAGTAGAACCTTCCTACTACCCCGCTGGATAATAGGAGGCGCCGAAGGTGCTACTTTTGGACTGGGTATTTGAAAGAAGGGAACAGAGGGCGCCGAAAGAAGGTTCAACCTATTACACAAGAGACAATGGGCCAGAACACAGGTAGTATAAAAGGAGCAAGACCCATTTATGAAAAGGGATCTGATCCTTAACATTCTAAATGAAGAACATTCTCATTGAATGCTCTTGATTATTCTCTCACTTTATATACTTCATTCAATACTTAATCATCATAATAAATAGCCTTAAATTTCCATGACAAACACTGATTCTCACGCCCGAGCCTTATCGGGGGAATCTCCCCGATAAGCTTAGACGTTTTCTTGGTGTTTCAGATCACAGTTAGAAGACTACTCGAAGATTATTCGTGGTACAAAATCCCCGAGGATTTTTACTTCAACACACGACCAACATAGTAAAACAAATTTCCCATAAATAGCCGATAAGTGACACTTTTAAAATTTGATCCATAGAAAATCGTTTTATGACACGTGAACATCAAATGAATGTAAAATGCTCGGATATTATACTACTCAAATACAACATATCAACATGATGGTATCCATATGCCGCGTTGTACTAAAGACATTAACAAAATTTGGTTTCAAAGGTAGTACAATGATCTTTATACTAGTCAATATCTATCCCCACATATCAATTTTTTGTCAAGCTCGATATGTTCCTACACCTCCTTATCACGACAAAAGTTCTTGCATCATTTATATGACACTTACTATAATTGAACATACAAAATATCAATATCGTTTTCGAAGATAGGATGTAATTCAACATACAATGAATATCGTAAAACGGAACATATAGTTGTGCACAATAATCCTTTTCAAATCAAGATATATCAAGTTATCAACATTTTTAAACCTTTCCTATCTAGTCTTTTTCGCGATATATATAAATCAACCGTATGTATTGTCGTATTTCGGAAACAAATCATGTGCCAAACATCAACTTTACCAAACGTACATCTCGTTCATGAACGATGGCTTTCTTTTCTAGCTTAAAGTTTTTAAGTTTGAATAAGAAACATGTTAATGTCTTGTTAATATTATCGAAAGTATACAACTCATAAATGTGTAAACAAATGTGATCTTGACATAAGCCTCATATTTTTGACCAAATTTTATGTCGTCATCATTATGTATCTACCTTATCCGATTACGTTAGCTTATCATCCAAAATATGCCACGTATATTATTTTTTAATAGAATATAAAGAATATAAATGTCGAGTTGTAATTTTGATTTCATAAGCAACTTTCTAAACACTTAAATAACTCCCTTTATCTTGTTGAGTTATCTTTGATGATGGCTTCTTTTTTGTTACGTTGATGTTTTATATTTTACGTTATGTCTATGTCGTTATCTACTCGGAGATGTAAACAAATCGAACGAATGTAAATGGATGGGTTTGTTTATGTTGTTTGTATAATTATTAGAGAACATGTAAACGAAAATGAACACATAAACACATGAAATTTTTTGACCGTGTTCCTTCGTTTAAAATTTTCTTGTTCATATTCATTTGTTTAAGTGTAAACGGGTATAAATGAACAACAAACGGATACAAATGAACGAACATATAAAAATATAAAAATATAAAAATAATTATTCAAATATCATTACTTATATACTTATGTGTTATATCGATATTTATTGAATATTATGACAAGAAAAAATTATAAACTATATAACTTCATATTTATGCTATATAGTTAAACATGATAACGAAATATAAATAAACAAACTTATACTGATAAGCGAATATAGATAAACAGACTTATACGGACGTTCGTGAACGAAATAAGCGTATGATGTCTTTATCATGTTCGTTCATTTAGTTAAACGAACAAAAATTTATTGATAAACGTTCGATTTATTTACAACCCAATTATCCACTATGGAAGACTACCTATGTTTCGCTAAGATATCGAGCTTTTTATTTGAACGCCACTTATATGTTTTGAACATATATCTCGTATAATCACTTGATAAGACGTCTAGCGATGATGTATACTATTTCAAATGTTAATAGTCACTTTTGGAAGAAAAAAAAATGGGTAAAGAAAATAAGGTTTGACACAATATTTATAGTCACTAGTATACATGAATCTCTTTATTCTTATTTACAAAAAATTATAGAAGGGAATGTATCATTTTTTTTCTTCTATGAAGACCATATGGATATGCTATTATACAAGTGTAATATAATGTTTAGCTTCTTCAAAAAATCAGAGCTAATGAAAAAAATTTATAAGATATATCTAACCTAACATGAATGAATTTGAGGAATTCTTGATGAATCCCAATTAGCCATCAAACTCGAACTACTCGTTTCGTGGTACCTATGCATCATTTGAATCAACGATCTAGCTTTCTTGCCTGCCGGTGAACCACCATTTGTCGATATAGTGTACAAGAAACCAATCAAGTTGGCGTTATTCGCTAAAACAGCAACCACTTCGTTACCCATATTGTTGCACAACGCTAACAGGATCGAAACACAGTACTCTTTGGCAGCTCGTGAAGGCGATGTTTGAAGTGTTTTGATGAATAGAGGCAAAGATGAATCTCTTAAGATTGTGTTAGACCCATCAAAGCTTTCGGATACTGTGGCTAGAACTGCTAATGAATCTGTGACTATTTCGGGGTTTTCTGATGTGGAAATGATGTTGGATAGTAATGGAACGATTCCTGATGAAAGTGCGGGTTCGTGGTTTCTTGGGTACATTAGGATCCCGAATAATGCTGCTAATGAATTCTTTTTCCCACACGAGTTTCCTGTTTTGATTAGTTCGATTAAAGCTGAAATCGCTTCAGGGGTTTCACCGATAAGCTTCTGATTTATTTGAACTGATGATAAGTAAAAGATAGTTGCAGCTGCAATCTGTTTAGACTCTTGTTTTAATCCATTTCTCAAAACGTCCACAATCGAATTTAGTCCTCCATAATTGATGATCACTTTCTTTCCATTCGTATGCTTCGAAAGCTTGAGTAAACCAGCAATCGCGTTCTCTTGAACCGTGGAATCAGACGACGAAAGTAGAGTTAACAAATAAGGAATCGCTCCAGCCCCAATCAAACAACACCGATTATAAATATTCGATTTTGCAAGCAATCTGATCTCATAAGCTGCTCTACTCTTCTGTTTTTCGTTCCCATTCCGCAATCTTCTCACCAAATATTCACTCAAAAATTTAATCGCTTCTGCACAAGCCGGACTCCCAGGTAGAATCGTGGACGAAATATCTCGACTCTGCTTATGAAACTTTGTAATCGAAACTCCATGATCAATACAATACTGTTGAATAACTTTCCTAAGGTTTAAATTAGGCACAAGCTCCGTTGTAGCCAGCTTTTCCCCTGTTTTCGGGCAAATTAAGTTGCCCGATTTCAACCATTTAGTAATCGAAACACGATCATATGTCTGACCGGTTGAAACAGTAACCGGATCAGTCATAAGCTCTAAAGAAATCGGACATCGGAAATCCTCAGGGTTTAAACAACTGAGGATTTCCATATTCGATTTCGTAGCAAACTGATCATCATAATTCACAAAATCAGACTTCTCAAACAAAACACCTCTACAATACCTCATAAATCCAGCTAAAGTACTCAACAAATGCAAATCTCTTTCGTTATTTTCGACCGATTCTAAACAAATTTGTTCATCCAAAAACCTAATTTCATTGTGACAATCACTCCAAGTACTAATACCTAAATAGTAAAGCACTCGTTTAATCATAATCGAATCAGGCTCAAACCTGTTTTCGAACTGATTCAATATCAACAACACTCGTTTCATCGCGTAATCATCCTTCTTATCCACTTCTATCTTCGCTTTCCGAGCCTGAATCGCAACCATCTCCAAAAGCTCATTGATCTCATAACTCAAATTTATCGAACTCATCGGTAAAATATCGAGCGCGGTCGCAACAGCTCGTATCAACGACGAAAACTGCGTAGCTACGTAATGAGATTTCATCAAAATATAAACTCTAGCTCCGGTTTTTTGACAATCTTCTAACAGAAATACAATTTTCTGGAAAATATGATGAAGCTCTACTAAACAAAGTATAACAGAATCCGGTAACTCGAACTCGAGCTCGTTTCGTTCGAATAACTCTACGAAAAACATGTTGAGGATCACGATTTGACGAATCGTTTCGCGGACGTTTCGTTTTTGTGATGAGAAGAGTTTAGTTTTGTAATCTGTAATCGTATTTGATAAAGCTATTAATGAGTTTAATAGAGTCGAAAGATTTACATCTTGTGACGGAATAACCGCCGGAGATTTGAGAATCCGGCGAGTATTCTGATCAAAGTTTTTTTGCATTGGATATGAATTGAAAAATGCCGAACAATGTGGAAATTTTTTAGAGTTATTGTTGTTTCAGTTGGGTTTTATAGGGGGTTGTAGATATTTATGGGACACGTGGCGGGGATCTGTGGGTGATTAAAGATATGATCGTCTGACTTAGGGGAAGAAGGGAGAGACACGTGGTTTAGTTACGCGGGGAAATTGGATTGGACGGTTGGATTTTGATTGTTACTTATTTAGTTATTTAAATTTAAATTTAAATTTAAATGTGTAGTAGTGGATAGATACAAAAGAGTTGTCTCATGTAGCATACTTGATTTTTATTCTTTATTGTTTTCTTTTTATTGTGAGATTATCTATTAGTAATTAAATTGACATCTATTATAGAATACGGTCACGTTTAGTTTATAAAATTTGAGAGAATTAAAGAGAATTAAAATTTTGAATTTTTGTTGTATCATGTTTTGTTGAACAACTAGAGTTTGTTAAATTTTTATCGAATCCCTTATATTGTAGATTTCATAATATTTTATTCCCATTTTTTAACGAATTCAAGATTCTTGAATTTTAGAGATTTAAACCAGCTTGATGAAATGTTTTTTAAACAACTTCTACCATTTTAATATAAACGTTATTTTTTTTTCCTTCTATCTTCATCAATGTTACATCTCTTATCCACCATAACAATTTTTACAAATTAAAGTGTTAGGTAAAATATATGTGATTTAATAAATATATATCATTTAATACAGTTTTACCGTTTATTAACTTATGACATCAATTACCTTAAATAGCAATGCATCTTTCTTCATTTACTTTACGTAACTTTCTTTAAAAATGTCAAGCTTATTATTTTTTATTTTTTATGTAAAAAAAACTCGAGCTCTCATAAATCTCCCGTAGGTTCTTCACCATACATATGTTATGAAATTTCAATTAATTTTAAAGATTTACAAATCAATATGAATTATGTCAAAAATTTGAAAACTGAATTTCGTTGAATTCTGTCAACCAAGCATTATAACTTTTAATCAATTACTAAAATTCCAATTTCTTTGGCATATTCTAATTCTTTAAGAAACATTTTGCGAATCAAAAGAACCCTAATTACTTTTCTACAAAAGTTTATGTATAAAAAGTTGGAGTTTAGAAAAAAAGGAAAAAGACTTTAACTAAATTATACAATAAAGAAGTTTAAGAATTTATTTAGTACTTGAAAATAGATCAATTGATCTTTATATAACTATAACATGTGATGAAAGTTTTTAGAAATTTAAGTTATTAAAGTTATATATAGTTTATAAAGGATAACGACTAAAAACAATCTATTATGGTTTATTAGATTTAAGTAATTGGTATGTGCTTCGAAAAATATCTAACGAATGACATTATTTAACGAAAAATAGATGATAAAATCTATAATTTGTGAAAAAATGAATTTAAATTGTATGATTCTGATAGTATTACTTTTGTCTAATTATAACAAATGTTGCGAGAAAATAATAAGTTTTGAAAACCCTAAATTCAAAGATGTATCGTTTTATTTTAAATTATTAATAACTATGTCATGAGTTTGAGAAGGTTATGTTTCTAGATTCACAAAATATAACTCTTTATATAATATCTTTAGATTTTAATCATCGTTCTTAATATTAAAACTAGAGGGACTCGTGCGTTGCACGAGTCCGAGGCGAAACTAAATCTATGATCGTGTTGACGGAATTATTTGATTCGCAAAATATATTTTTCATGTTGACGGGATTATTTGATTCGCAAAGTATAAATACTAAAAAAAAAAAAAAAAAAAATGAAAGTCCAACACAATGAAAGCCGAACCCTGGTCTCCTAGATATACAGGCAGCGCCTAAACCACTCCAGCAACAACCTGTTTTGTAAACAAAATGAAAAAAATTGTATTTAAAGACAATATTCATATTATAATAATAAAAAAATGCACAATTTCATAGGCATTGATGAGATTTAAACTTAAGATTAATGATCAATAATTTAAAATAATTTTTTTCTACATATTTTCTGTCTTAAAATGCATGTTTCATGATGAGATATGTTACATACTTACAAATAGTTTACAAAACATTTTTTATAAAATGATGTGGAAAAATTAATTAACCAATTACATCAAACCATTAATTATCTCTCATGTTTTTTCTCTCCTTTTACATGTTGACACATTATTTTGTAAATTAATTTTTGTAAGTTTTTTGTATATGTATCATTTCTCTTTCATGATATTGTATCCCAGATTCATATTAAGGAATACTACACATACAAAATATTTACAAAAAATAACTTACAAAATGACATGATACATCAATATAACCAATCACACTACACCATTATTATCTCTCATACTTTTTCTCTTCGAATAATCTCTCGACACATCATTTTATAAAAGTATTTTTATTATTTTTTTGTGAAGATAGATTTTCTCTAACATATTTTGCGGCTCTTTTTTGTGTACTTTCTTTCACTTTGTTACAAAAAGACAAAAAAAACTGTAAACGAAAATATTACTCCTTATTCAATGCACCTAAAAGTTAGTTAAGTGAGAAGTTGATTAAGTGGGACCACAAATAACCGACTTTAAAAAGACCACGTGTAACAAAAGACAGTGACATGTTTCTTCACTATTGGGCAAAGTCCAAAGCAAGTCGTAAGGAAAGAGGCAAAGATTTGTACAAGTCGACTCAACTGATTACGTGTAATTTCGTTTTTTAATGATTAATTAATTTAATAATGTTAGATAATGTGACATTTAAAGATTAGTAAAAGCATGCTATTGTTATTTAACTTAGTATTTGACACTTGGAACTTTGATTACGATTGTTTTACACGTTATTTTTAACATGGTCTCACACGGACTAATATGAAGTTTGTAACGTTAATCTAAAATTTAAAATCGATTATTGCTTGGTCAAATTGTATAGAATAATAACATGTTTTCGTTCTAATTATACTAGTCAATATGTTTTGCTACGTGCCAACAAGGTTTGTCCCACTGGTATGAGGTTGTCCTCCCTATGGGAGGTTTGAGTTTGAGCCTCCTTCTGGGGTTTTCTCCTTAGGTGAAAATTGTATTTCACTGTTGTCCCGAATCACTAAAAATTTGTTCTGAAAAAGGAAAAAAAAAAAGAAAAATGTTTTGCTAGGTTAATAAAGAAAGAGAAATGATGGTACATACAAATATGGCATTTGAGTGGTCTATAATATGGGTAAATCGAAAGAATTTTTATTTGGTCTATATTTATTGTTGGTAATTTTAGTACTATTAATAATCAATTTTTTTTATTGATTATGATTTAGATAAAAGTAAACTCGTTCAAGCTAACTTGATATTATCTTAAAAATACACGGGTAATTCTTGCGGAGTGTAAGGACCAACGTCTATAACCGTCCATATCCAATTTTGTGTCTTTTTTTCCAAGCTATGTGGATATTTTCTTGTAATGTTACTATCAATATTGTCTATGTCCCATACTACGTTCAATGTTATTTATAAACCTGGTCTCGAACCTTCTTGGGAGAGAACAAAAAACAGTTAGATGTCTTTGTTGTCCCCGCTACTACTCATGTATTGTTACTCACAAATTACATCTAATGGTTATAATCCTCCACATAATTAACTGATTTTGTTGGCAACTTAATTTCGTGATGCTTTATATATATATATATATATATATATATATATATCTCTTAAAATCATATACAAAAGAAAAATCTTTAACTTTTAATTTTTATTCTTTTCTTAAAGTACGAATTATGAAATGTTATTTTATTATCAAAATAATTAAAAAGTGATATTTTTAAAAAATATTAGTAATTTGTATTAGATTATATCTATATTCTCTTTTAATAATTGTAGTTGTTTACAAATAAGTTTATTTGCTTTCTAAAAAAAAGCTATATTAGATTGCTATTAGAAAGTTGTTTCTTAATATAATTTTAACTAGGATTTACCCCATTTTACTTATAAATAAAAAATTTCATTTTTCTAAAGAAGAGTCGTCTAAACATTCTCAACTCTCGGAATCTTTTCTTATTTCTTGTTCGATAACCACCACCATAATAGAAGTTTCTTGTATTCCGCATGTTCCCTCAAGTTTGTTGAGGTCGAAATTCCAAGAAGTGGTATCAGAGCCAAGTTCGTGGTTCTTCTGAGGTGAACAATTATAAAACTTTCGTCTATTTTCGACCATACTTGAGCAACAATGGGAAAAACGTGATACTGAGTTCGTTAACTGTGGATCGTCGCCTTTTGTTTTTTGTAGGTTCCTAACACATAGGTCTACAATCTGACTGAAGTAAATTTTGATCGGAGTTGTCTACAAAAAGATATTAATTTCCGAAGTTAGGTGCAAAAGCAAGCTCTTTGATTCTTTGCACGAGACGTTTTTATTCGCGGGTTGTTTTGAAGATTCAAGTTTGTAGTTGTGGTGTCGTGGTTAATCCACAAAGGTGTAGTTGAGTTGAGCAACGATTTCGGATTTGAACTTGTGGGTTGTAGACTCAATATATTATGGATTGGTTTATCGAACAAAGAAAGTGTTTGTGGGGATGTTTCTTAAACCATAAATTTTGATTTAGTTTGTGGGGTTGTTACTTGAGCCGCAAGAAAGAAGAAAGTTACTAGGGTTTGTGGGTTTCAAGGTTTACCACAAAACTAGGGTTTTGCAAGACTAACTTGGGTGTCAAGTTAGGGTTCCAGATTGCTTACGTATTCCACAAGGTTCGTGGAGGTGTTTGGTTAATATCTGAAGATTGCAAGAGAGGAAGAAAATGAAGGTGTTGTTAGGATTCTTGGCTGGTCGAGGTTACTTGCGAATCAAGATACAATATGGTTCGTGGGGAACATTTTATCGGTTTTAAAAAGCATAATCAATAGTACGGGAAGTCACGGTTCTTGTGTTCCAAGTTCATTCGGGTTTTCTTGCTTGGTAAGTTACGGTTTTGTAACTTAGGCGCAAGTACCGAAGTTCAAGTATTGTGTGGATTACATGGAGATGCTTAGTATCGAGATTATGTAATACTTATGATAAGGTGGAAATTGTTATCATTATTATAATTTATGATAAGGTATTTTAGAAGTATTAGTAATTTGTATTAAAATAGGTTTATTTTTTCCTTTTAATTGTAGTTTCCCACAAATAAGGTTACTTTTCTTACCAGACAAGACTAGATTAACTTGGTATTTAATGATTGTTTCCTAATGAATTCTAATTAACATTTACTCCACACATATAAATAAAGGTGAGGGGTACGACTTAAACCTTGTACCAAATTTTCTTATTAACTCTCGGTTTCTTTTCTTCTTTCTTGTTCGATAACCACCATCATAACAAAAATTTCTTGTATATCGCGTGATCGCTCAGGTTTATTGAAGTCGAAATTCTAACATGAGATAATCTATATTCTATTCTATTCTATTTCATTCTATACACATAAATTTATTTGAAATCTCAAAAATATGGAGTGACGGATTTGGGAAAACAATGCCGTTTTGAGGATGTTTTGTTATTTTTTTAATAATACAAACGATCAAACTTCCGCTTCTTGGATGTTTTGTTATTTAAGCCCAACACGCTGTTTAAATAATCTACTTAAAGTTTTAGGGTTGTTTTTAATACATATCAACTTACTTTTTTAATTAACGTCTTTAAAATATACCTCTTTGTCATAAAACAATATTTGAAAACAAAAAACGGGCTAAAGAAGATTAATATATTAAGGACAAAAAGCACAAAAAGGCATCAACTTATACCCGTTATCTATTAAAGTTACTAAACTTTTAAATTATTAAAAGGACTTAAGTTCCTTTTTTTTACAATCAAGTTAAAGAGATATGATATATAAGCCTAAATATATGTCTAAACCATATATCATGTGACACATAGAAATCCACTAATTATCTCTCTTTGTTGTAGCCAAACAATTTTTCAATTAACCAATCAGATTTTAGACTCATATTAAGGTTTGTATAATTAGGCCAATCAATTTTTTAGGCTCATATTTAGGCTTGTATAATTAGGCCAATCAATTTTTCAATTAACCAATCAATATATGGTTTAGACATATTTTTAGGTCTATATATCATATCTCCTTAAGATTGCCATTTTTTTTACCCCCGTCTTTCATTTATGTTTCACCCAAATCATTGAAACAAATCAAAAAGTTAGAGGCGATGTAAAATTAAAATGCTACATCGACAACCATTTAACTACAATATTTATGTCGAATGTGATGGATGCTTGAATACACGCTAATTAACACCAAGATTTGTTTATTCTTTACGAATAACTCAATTTCTTGGTCTTTCGAAAAACATCATATTATTTCAGTTCACTCGAAAAACATCATAAAGTTTAAGAGTGTTTTCAGTATAGTGGTTTAGACTGGTCGACTAATGAAATGATTCACCAACAATTTATCAACTATGTACTTTTTGTTGTGAAGTGGACAACGACAACATAAACCAATAGGATCTTGTGGGTGAAATTACACTAGCTTAAAAAGTTCATTGGGTAAAATGGGTTAAGTGGGGGCAGGGATTACCGACTTAAAAAGTGACACGTGGAAGAAGCGAAAGAATGACTCCAAGGCTACGGTACTAAGAAAACAGGAAGTCGACTCAACTGATTACGACATTACGTGTTGTTGTTGTTGGGTAGGGCAAGAGCCAAAGAGGCATATATTTGTACAAGTCGACACAATTGATTACGGGTAATTTCGTTTTGTAATGATTAATTAATTTAATAATGTAAGATAATGTGACATTCAAGGATTAGTAAAAGCATCTTATTTTTAGACTTAATAATTGACACTTGAACTTTGTTTATGATCATTCACACATTTTTTGAACATGGTCTCACACGGACTAATATGAAGTTTATAACGTTACTTCGTGTATAAACTTTATCTAAAATTGATTATAATTGTTTGGTCAAATTGAATATAACAAGTATTATAATATCAACGCTTAGTTGCAGACTTAAGTTTCTACTTATTTAGTTGGGTCGATTCCAATCGAAAGATACATCATAATATAGATACATCTATTTATCAAACATAATTTATTTATTTTATATATTTTTGTAAAACAATAATGTGAAATATAAAACAAAATTACCAACTTAAAGATATCAAAAATCTAATATTCACTGGGGATACCCGTTTGTTATAGCATGGTCTCATTTGAAAAAGAAAAAGAAAAGAAAATATACTACTACAAAATCTTGAACAATGAAAAATAGTTATCATTTTATAACATTAAAACATAATAAACAACTAAAAAATAGTTTTTTTTAACAAAAAAAAAGAAAGAAAAAAATCAAGTTAGAAAAAATGTTATAAGTTTGGTAAATAATAAATATGATAAAGAAATTTAAAAAAAAAAAAAAAGAAACAAAAATTTGAAATTAGCAGGTATCAAACCCCCTACTTCCAATTTAAACAACATAAGAGCTAACCACTCAAGTAGGGGTGACCAAAAAAACCGAGAACCGACTAGAACCGCAAAAACGGACCGACTTTGGACCGGAACCGAACTGGACCGGCTATGGTGGTCCGGTTCTCGGTTCTCAAATATACTCAAAAAATAAATCCGGTCCGGTCCGTGGCTAAACCGGCGGTTCACCGGTTCGGACCGAAAAGTTAACTTTTTCTTTAATAATATGCTAATATTTAATTTTATATTCACTAAACAATTAAACCTGTAAACAATATAATACCAATTTAGTTTCAAATCTCATCATCGTCACTCATGTGTACCGACTGTGGGGTACTTACTCTGCTATACGTGGCAATCTAATGTTTTATTTTTGGGAAGTAAAAAATATTATATTAAACAATGAAATCGAACCGGTAAAGTATTAAACAATGAAATATTATAACACCAATTAATATTTATTAAAAAATTAAACCAAATAGGAGTCGGCTTTTAGCACAAGTGGTCGTGTATTGGATGCTTTTAGAAGGTCCTTATCTACGGACAATGTTCAAGCTTTGATTTGTACTCAAGATTGGATAAAAAATCCAAGAAAAAATGTTACTGAAATTGATGAAGAAGATTTGGAAGACTTTGAAGATATTAATAAAGGTATTAACTTTTAAATTTTAAAAAGAACAAAGATTTTCTTATATGTATGTATTTTTATATAATTACTAACTATTATTTGATTATTTATAGATATTTTGGAAAAAATTGTCGAGATGGAAGATGTGGAGAAGCTAGATGATTGATAATGCACATGACGAATAAATAAACAATTTACGTTTTTTGTTTTTACTATTCGTATTTGGTTTCGTTTTAGTTTTTTACTATGCCTATTACGTATTTACGTTTATGATTTGTAATTCGATACGAGTACTTTTTGTGTTGCTTATCGTTTAACCTACTTTATTCTTAATCTTTGCATGACTTTTTTTCTTTTTTAAATTGAATAACCTTTTTTATTACTATGTTGTGTATTGTGTGAGGTATTAAAACCGAAAAGAACCGAAAAACCGGCTAGAACCGACTAGGAACCGGACCGGAAATGACACGGAAAAAGCGGTCCGGTCCTCGGTCCACCGTTTCTTGATTTTTTTTTGTCTCGGTCCGGTCCGGTTTTTTCCGGTTCGGTCCGGTCCGGGTCTTTTGAACACCCCTACACTCAAGTGATGGTGCTATTTTATTCAAGATTTGCTTAATATTGTATTTAAAGTATAATAGATAAAAATGTAGCCTAACATTGTTCACTTAATGACTTTGTAAGATGGTTTATATTACTCCCTCCGTCCCATATTTATTGTCCAGTTTTGACTTTCTCGGTCTTTGCTTTTTAACTTTGACCTTAAATAACTTTTTTCGTGCTATAAATTTGTTGATAAAAATTATATCATTGAAAAATAATTTTAAAACCGAATCCAATCATATAATTTGTATCAAATATTGTATAACACAAAAAAAGTTATTCATGGTCAAAGTTACAAATGAAAGACTTAAAAAGTCAAAAGTGGACAATAAATATGGAACGGAGGGAGTAATATTTTATTGCTAAAAACGACAAGTTGTGCAAATAAAACAGTATAAATTTTTTGATAAATGTATAGTATAATAATCTGTTTTAATTCTAATTTATGCTACCTGAAGATACATTTTGCTAGGTTAATAAAAAAAAAGGAATGATGGTACATACATACTTTAAAAATGTTAAATCTTTAGAATAGCATTTGAGTGGTTTATAATTCGGTTAAACGGAAACAATTTTATTCAGTTCGACTATTCCGTCAGAGTCAATATTTTTTATTGTTGGTGATCTTAGTGTCATGATCAATTTAGATGATTGAATATACTAAAAAAAGAATGAATTGAGTTAAGTTTACCTTCTAGTTTGGAAGATACGAGATACACACTTGACTGATTTAGTTAATTACCGATGATGAATAACGGGGTTTAAAGGGTCGTACCCCCTTGCGCAGTCGAGCGGGCAGCGCCCCTGTTTATAACTAAACACCATAAACATTTTTATTATATTTGTTTAAATCAAATTAATACGTTTTCCCTACCCAAATGATCGATTATGACCAAAACCGCTTGCAACCGTTTTTAACCACCAAAGTTAAACTAGTTGATTTTCCTATAGCAATTTTGGTTTCATTTGACACGCCAAAACATACAAAATTTCGTTGTATTGCTTTCGTTTCTAGTGTATGAGAATCAAAGTGAATTCCTTTATTTTTCGATTATGGATTCTGTGACATTAGATGCGTATAGGGTCGAAATACTAAATTTTGAAAGTGACCAAAACATGATTCATAAATTATATCAAGATCATCACCCTATAAAACTCAAAAGAGTATCGATAACCACACCTTAAGGGTTGAGACTAAAACGCAATGACACCCATAAAAAACTTGTATTCCGTAATTGTAGGAGATGACATCTACAAATACAGAAAAGATTTTATCAATTTACAACAAAATAATGCATCTAATAATCTATTAACCATAACCATCATAGTTGTCGTCATCAAAACTCAATCCAAAAATCCAACATTTTTTAGCAATAGTGTGTCTTAATTAAGTGGTATAATTCATATTCTATAAAAACACACACCAAAGTTTATTATGAACATGTACATAATTTCTCGCCTTTATGTCTATGTCCATATCTCACACACACACACACATATATATATATATATATATATATATATATATATATATATATATATATATATATATATATATATATATATATATATATATATATATATATATATATAGAGGGGAGGGTTCTTGTAAAAAGTCTTATATTTGTAAAAAGTGGAGGAAACATTCTTGTAGTAACATGCGGCAACTTTGAAAAAAAAAATATTTTTTTATTTTGTTAATAAAAAAATAATATTTTTAATAAAAGAAATATTAAAAAAAAAAATCGATATTTTTTTTTTTGGCTCGAAAAAAGTTATTTACGAAAAAAAAATGATGCACACCTATGATGAACATTTATTTGTGGATCATAGTTGAATATTATAGCTTTTTCGTGTGCATCATAGTTGAATATCAAATCTTTTTTGTGTGTATCATTAATGTGCTTCATATTTTGTGTGCATCATTAATGTGCATCATATTTTTTATGTACATCATATGACGTGGCATATTACGTTATCAAAAAAAAATTCAAATTTTTTTTTTTACAAAATCTTTTTTTTTCCGAATTTTTTTTTTTAATAAAAAAATATTTTTTTTTAAATTTCAAATAAGTTATCACATGTCATTCCCACATTGTTTTCTCGACTTTTTACAAATTTGGAACTTTTTATTTGATCCTACTATATATATATATATATATATATATATATATATATATATATATATATATATATATATATATATATATATATATATATATATATATATATATATATATATATAAGCTTACATGAGAAACTCATCATAAAATATATCATTTTGTTAAAAATTCTTCAAATCTATATAATTTTAATCATATTTATAAAACTAACTTTACAATTTTTTATCTATTCAAAACTTTTTCTTCATTAATCGTGTCTTTTAACAATATAAATTTTTTGCTTATCACTAGGCATCTATCGAAATAAATTTTTATAACTTCTTCATAATAAACAATGAACCCCTTTATTTTGGGGATCACCTCTCCATTGATAAATATATGACAAACCAAGAGTTGAAAAACATTTAAACCACAAAACGACATAGTTTTTAATGAGTTTCGCATGTAAGCTTACATGTATAACAGTCTCATATTCAATTTTTATCTATTAACATCTTTTTCTTCATTAATCGTGTCTTTCAAAAATATAAGTTTTTTTGTCATTACTGGGTATCTGTCGAAGTCACTTTTTATAACTTCTTCATAATAAACAATGACCCCCTACATTTTGGGGATCACCTCTCTCTTGATGAATATAGGACAAATCAAGCGTTGAAAAACATTTAAACCACAAAACGACATAGTTTTTAATGAGTTTTGCATGTAAGCTTAATGTGTAAAAGCCCCATATTCACTTCCATATATATATATATATATATATATATATATATATATATATATATATATATATATATATATATATATATATATATATATATAATTGACAAAGTTGGCTTAGTGTTCATAAGCCGCCGGAGCAGCGGGTCGGGTCGGGTCGGTCGGTTTGGATCAGGTCGGATCGGTCCGCGGCTCAATTTTTTTTTATTTTTTTTAGAAATTAGATTTGTATCAATGTTTACGGTTTACTCTTAGTTTTTAACTTTATAAAAAATATTTGTTTTTCGTTAATTAAATTTTAGTGTTGACTGGTTTGAATCCATTAAATTTTTTATTTTTGTTTGTATTTTGATTAATTTCTAATATATAAGTTTTAGCTTATCTTTTAGATTACATCATTTTATAAAGTAGCTACGACTTTATTTGTTTTTACACCAAATATATTTTTGTCTCCGACGCATAATTCTAGTTACATTACATTACATTCAATATTATTTATAAACTTAGTCTCGAAACTTCTTTTGAAAGAGAAAAAGAATAGTGAAATGTCTTTGTTGTCCCACTACTCAAGTATTGGTACTCCCAAATTGTACATCTAATGGTTATAATCCTCCACGTAGTTAATTGATTTTATTGGCAACTTAATTTCGTGATGTTTTTTTATTTGGATTTTAGAATCATATACTCAAATATCTTAGACTTTCTTCGTTTTCGTACACTGCAAAAATATAGACAAGATATTTTTATACATTTGTTTTTCTAACTCGCGTTTATGTACGCTTGTTAGAAATCATTAAAGAAAGCAAACGTTTTCTTATAAAAATGAAAAATAATTTAATTAACGTAAACTATTGTTTTATTCAATGACATCAATGTGTACAAAGTTTTTAGTTTAATTGATGTTTTTAACAAATGTCCTTTAGATACAAGTTTCTACATATCAAATGCGACGGGGAAGTAGTTGCGAACATTATGCAACCTAGGGTAATGAAATTTAGGATTATTCGGTGGCCGATAGGGGAACAAAAGTGAAAGATGTCTGAAATAAAAAAAAGTTTTTACAATTTGTTAAATTAACATGCTACCTTGCTACATCGACCACCGTTAAACCGTTCTACTACTAGTTTATGTCTAATGAGATGCTTGAATACACGTTAAGCGACACCAAGGTTAGTTTATTTTCTACGGTAACACAGTTTCTTGATCCTTCGAACCACATCCTATCATTTGTCACTCGAGTGTTAGGAATGAATATCGCGGATTTCGATACAACTGTTTATACTAGCCGGGTTCCCAACCTATCACCAAATAGTTTACAACCCACAAGTAGCCAATGAAACAACAAGATACACCAAATTATATCTTGTGGGTGAAATTACATGGAGCCTATAAGTTTGTTGAATAAAAGAGCGTTAAGTGGGCCTGCAGTTAACGACTTAAAAACGGACACGTGGAAGAACAGAAAGTGTGACTCCAAAGCTATATGCAAGTCGTAAGGAAAGAGGCATAGATGTGTACATGTCGACTCCACTGATTACGACATTACGTGTAATTTGTTTTTTTAATGATTTATTTTATTTAATAATCAAATATTATGTGTCGTTTAAGGATTAGTAAAAGCATGTTATTTGACTATTATTTGACACCTGAAGATTGATTAAATAAGATACATACACGTCATCTCTAACATGGCTCACCCGGACTAATACGAAATTTAGGAAGTTACCTCGTTTGTTTCTAATCTAATATTTGAAGTTGATCATATTATGTGCCTCTATCGCGACCTCGTCCACTTAATCCTCCTCTTCCTCGACCTTGACCTCCTGTATGTTTTGTCCTACCCTTGAAAGATGATTCACCCTTCACTTGATCGAAAAGCCTTCGTGACAACTTTTTCATAAGACGTGCCAATTTCATCTTCATTGCCTTGCCTAGCAAAAAATATTTTTTAGTTCATCCAAAAGTATAAGTAGACTAGTCTTTTGTTTCTTCAATTGCGCAACAACAACAACAACAACATGATCAAAATTTAAGTTTAAACTTTTTAAACATTCTTTACAACAGTTTCATTACTCTCATTTTCGCCAAATGATTTCATTTGATTCTCAATTGCAGAAACCCTCGTTATATAGCTAATCTTGCACCAACTCATTTTCTTTCATTGTTAACATTTCAAAATCTCTATGAAGGGTTTGCAATGTAACAACAATAAGGAAATACTAGTGATCATTTAGTCTTCAAAGGATGCAGAATGTTACACACCATACAATATTTCCTTTACCTACAAATGACGATTTTTGCTTCACCAACACGACTTTACTGTATTATATGGGTGATAATAAAGATGACGATTTAACCATATCAACAAAAGTGGTTTTAACCAAGTGTTTGACTAAATGCTTGTTTCGTGTAGAACTTAAGCAACCGTATTTTCGTTCATGATTCCATAAGGAAACTAGTAGCGACACATTGCTCGTTTCTTGTTATATTGTTTATTAAGTTTTAAGCTAACATTTGCTCTTCTTTTTGGATAATACATCGTACTAACTGATATACTTGTCAAGTGTGAATTATTTCTACATATATTCTGATTGTACGTTAACCTAGGCTATTACACATGTTTATGTGTTTCACAAATGTTAGAAGAGACCACTAAAAACTTCAAAACGTATAAAATTTAATTTGTATGCCATATTCAGAAGACATATATCCACTTCATTTGATTATAGAACGCTCATAGCTAGGAGTGTTTGTTTGGATGGATCGGTTTTATCCGATCCATATAGATGAATCCGATTAGATTTTGGTTCTTAAAATATATATGAATCCGAACCATCCAAACAAATTTGAGGTCCGAATCGAACCGAACCAAATTAATATTCGGTTTGATCGATTTTTAAATTCGGTTTTCTAATGATATCCAAATGTATATCTCAATAATTTTAACACCACTTATGTGCAAATGTCTTGAACGAAAGTGTTCGTAAAATAGGAGGAAAAATTTAGACTCTTTATTAAATGTCACTAATTCATTAATACGTAATAAAGATAATAATTTTATAGGTATCAAACCATTATAATTGAATAAACTAATAAAATATTGATGTATTATGAAATATAAAGAGTAAAATAAATTATTATTCGGATTATTTGGGCAATTCAGTTTTTCTATAGAAACCAAAAACCAATCCAAAATTCAAACTACTTATTCGGTTTTGGTCAAATCTGATCCAAAAATCCAAAAAGACAAACTATGCAGTCCAATCCAAATTGTCCAAATGGGCAAATCGGTTTTATCCAAATAGTGAACACCCCTACTCATAGCTAGCATTCTCTCAACAACAATAACAATTTGACGTCATATTAAGGAAATAGTGTATGAGGATCATACTAGGGATTCTTAGACCGATTATTGCAAATGTTGTATTTATTAGGTCATCTCCAATGTATGCAAAATCCAAATTGATGTAAACCATCTTCAACCAAGACACCATTTTAGTGACACACCATTTTACACCAAATTTGGTGTGATACTATTCACTACTCCAAATGTATTTATCTTTTATTCTAACCATTTTAATTTTGTTTTCTTTTATTGTTTAATCCCTTTCATATTAATTAATTTATATATTTGCAATATTATTGATATAAAAGTTAATAATGATTTATAAAAGTTGTATTTTTAAAAGCAAGCTCATTGAGATTGATAAAAGAATTAAAAAATGCATTATTATTTTTTTTACTTTATATATTATTTAGTTATAATTATTTAAAAAAAATAGATTATATACTTTTAAATAACGAAGTGTACATACAAAATACATAAATAATAAAACTAAAAAAATAACGATTCATTATATTTAAATTTGTTACAAAATTAAACAAATACAACGAAAAAGTACAACAAAGTAAAATAAATAGAAATACATTTAAAATATTTACATAATTTCTTGCTCGACATATATAAGATAATTAAAGACAAAAGACGTTCATTATTAACTTCGTAACGCATTAATAGACCATTTATGGGAAAGACATGGAAACTCAAAAAACTTAAATTTTAATTTAGAATAGTAATAAATATTTATTGTACGTTTTATGAATTACCGTGTTAATGTTATTAATTATGTTGAGTTTTCTACTAATATAGGTTTTATAAAATTTAATATATTAGCGTTTTACTTAATTATTTAACGTATATTTACGAATTAGTTAAATAAATTTACTAAAAGAAATTAAATATGTAATAAAAAAAATTATTTGGTGTAAAGATTTGGTGTAACACATTGGAAAAGATTTGATCTTGATGTAAGCATATTCAATAAAGATACCTTTTTTACACCAAAATAATGTAGTGATTTTGGGATCACATTGGAGATGCCGGTGATGCTTTGTCGGAGTTTGAGGACTAATATATAGTGATCCGACTGTTGTTAACCCTTGGTTTCATTTCAGTTGCAACAATGACAGTAGTGTTGTACTACGGTTGAAAGTTTCATTGAAACAATCCTAAAGTGAAATCAAGATCAACAAGAAAATGAATAATTTGGGGGAGTTTTCTGTGTATTTAAATTGTTAAACTGAAATCAAATGTATATATAGATAGCTAACGGCTAACATCCTAACTAACATGTGGAAATTTTATGAGTTATTGTTATAAGTTTAAGAATTTATTAGCATGCAAAAAATACCGGACATATTGATATTCATATTAACATGTGATGAAAGAAGTTTTGCAATGATACCAATTAAGAGAGTCCGTTGTATTTTATTGAGGGGTGTTTGTTTCGGCTTATTAAACGGGCTTATAAGCTTATTTAATTTTTTATAAGCTTATAAATCCATTTTTTCCGGCTTATTAGCTTATGACTTATTTAAAGTTATAAACTCAACTTGATAAGCTTATAAACAAAAAAAAAATGAATTTGTACTTATAAAAAGTTTCATAAGCTAATAAGCCGAAACAAATATACCTAAATATATTCATCAAATTTGACATCATTTAACAAAAAATAAATAATCAATTTTTCACCCATCAAATTCTGACACTCTTACTTTTGTCTATTTATTACATTTTCGTGATAAAGCAATTTCTTTTTACATATATTTAAGTTTTCTCATCATAAAATGTCTTAGGGGCTGTTTGATATCATCACGGACCAAGGACTCGGACTCAGACCACGAACTCGGTCCGTGGTCTGCGCGTTTGATAAGACAAAGCTATCACGGACTCGGTCCGTATCACGGACCCATATCAAGGATTCAGTCTGTAATCAAAAACCACAGACTACATTTTATCAAAAAAAAATCCAAACCGTTGCCCCTACACACAAAACGAATCCCCTGTTTCAATTTCCCCTGTTTCTAACCTTTTATAAACCCTGATTTGATTGGTTCTGTTATCGTGTACATAAACTGGGGTTTTTCCATTGACTTTGAAATTAGCGGTGGAGTGATTTTCGTTTAGTTTGAGTGAGATGTGATTGCGGGAAATTGTTTGATCACTTGAATTGGGTAATGATTCTCTTCCGAAATTGGTTTCGGATCCTTTTTGGAGTTTGATTTTGGAGCCATTATTGGATGCGATTTCCATTTTTTGGAAAAAAAAATCAGTGATTTTGGTGATATGTGTAGTAGTAGTGGTGGGGATGATGTATTTGATGGTTTGGATTTAGAAAAAGGCCATACTTATTTTGGAAAAAAGTTTCAGTGATTTTGGTAATATGTGTAGTAGTAGTGGTGGGGATGTATTTGATGGTTTAGGATTTAGAAAAAGGCCTACTTATTAGACGGGTGAGTGTAAACAAGTCGAGTCGAGATTGAGATAGATTATGATTAATCGGCTATGTTAAACTTAATCTCGGCTAATCATTAAAGTATGGATGGATGATATTGTTTAATTTGGATTTTGTAAGGCATTTGGATTTAAGTTTAATTTGGATTTATGGTTAATTTGGATTTTGTACGACATTCAATATAAAAATAAACAGAAGGGTAAAATAGTCATTTCTTCCAGTCTCCATAGCCAGTCTGAGGCATAATCAAACACAACAAACTCAGTCTGCACCTAACTCAGTCTGAGCTCCAACTCAGTCTGAGCTCCAACTCAATCTGCACTAACTCAGTCTGCAGCTATCAAACAGCCCCTTACTCTCCTTTTGTCTACTTTCTTCACTTTGTTAGTTAGAAAAAGACACAAAACTTCAAATGAATATATTTGTAAAAAATATAAGAAAACTAGTGATGATGACATGTCATATCATAGTTGTGCGATCATAATTATGCATTATGACATTTGGCACACGTCACATTTTCATGACATTTGTGTATTTGAGCATCCGGAGTGGGATGGATTGTGGCCCGTTGTGGCTTTGACAACGAGCGAGACTCGTTATCACACCGTGTGTGCTCGTTGTCCGGGTCGTTGTGGCGACTGTTGTCACCACAACGGCTCATTTTTTGAATATATATATATTTTTTTTTTACTCGAACGGTATTATTACCGTTTAAATATATATATATATATATATATATATATATATTTTCTTTCCCAAATTTCACCTATAAATACAACCACATGTTAACAAAAAAAAATCACACATTCTTTCAACAATCTTATTCTCAATTTCATACAATCTCATACCAATCCCAATCTTAACCAAAATGTGTTCATCTTCTTCAAACGCTCCTCAAACAAACACAAACAATCCTTCGACGCCACAATCACAAACACCATCCGGTTTCGCTAACTACCACGGCACAACAAACGCCATATTTTCACCTCAAATACCAAACTTTAACCCACAACAACAACAACAAATTCTAAACATTTTTTTAGCGCAACAACCTCAACAACAACAAATGTTCACTCCCGAACAATTTGCAATGAATCAACAACTTATGATGCAACAACAATCACAGTTTTTCCCCCAACAACAATCACAATTTTTTACCCAACAATCCCAAACTTTTTATCCCCAACAAACACAATTTCCAACCGATCAATCACAAAGTCGAGTTCAAGAAACTCAAGAAATCGTCCAAGAAACCGACGATGTGGTCGAAGAAACGCAACGACCGTCCACGTCTAATCCGAAAAGGAAAAAGACGTGCAAAAAAGTTTAAGGTCGGAAGAAGAGGAGGTCCTTTTGGCAAAGATGTGGTGCCACATTTCCGAAGATGCCGACAAAGGAAACACCCAACCCGACGCAACATTTTGGAAACGAATCGTTTCGGGTTACAACAAAGAAGCGAGGGCGCTAGAATTGGGGGAGAGAGGCAAGGAGTACATCAACAACGAGTTTACGGCGATGAGTGCCTTGGTTAAGAATTTTATCGGCCACCATGCGGAGGCTTTAAGAATTCGGCAAAGTGGGACCGACGACTCGAAGGTTATCGAAGCGGCTCGTCAAATGTACTATGAGACGGAGGGTTCGCAGTTTACGCATATGGGGGGCTTGGGAAATCTGGAGAGATCACAGCAGATGGCGTTCATTTGACAAATTAGATACTCCAGTTGAGACCGTCAACCTATACGACGTTGACATACCGGATGATTTATTTGCGGATGATCAACAAGAACGACCTCCAGGAAAAAAAGAGGTAGTAAAAGAAAATAATCATCCGACGCCTCCGATAAGGCACAAACATCTTCGTCGTCGACGTTTTGTGAGCTCATCGCGACACACTTGAAAAAAATTACAAAGAAAAAAAAAGATATAGCGCCAAAAAAGGCACAAACACTCCTAGCACAAGAACAAGTGGCTCTCCGACAAGAACAAGCGGCTTACACAAGTGCAAGAAGAGACGATACGTTGTTTCTTCAACAAAGCACGGAGGGGTTGCTGATGTGTAAAATCTAGTCTTAAATTAAACCTACTATTTCACGTAATTACACACTTATAGGCAGTGGACCTATTCGTATGTAATATAGTTAAAAGCAAGTAAAGGTTCGTTCGCAGGGACTAATTTGGTTTAGATTTCGAATTAATAATACTATTTGTTTTTTGGGTTTTTATTGTAACAAAAGATTGATTAAAATTGCAAGTAATTAGTGAAAAGTGATTAATAAAATCAAGTAAGAAAAAGTAATTAAAATTATCAAATATCGGAGAAAATACACTTGTTTGACACTTCACTTATTTTCCATTTAAATTTACGAAATTGATTGATTATAAAACTTCTAAGATATAACAAAAGTCCTCTCGAATCTTTTATTAACTTAAACTACCTTTAATTATACCGTTCCTCTCGAATATAGTTGAAATTATTAATAGTTAAGCAGTAAGTAACAAGCCTATTTTTAGTGATTTAATCTTATAGAGTTTCCTCTCGAATAACTCCTCTAAATACTAAGTCATTCCGAATCTTAACAAATAGACTTACTCAATTAAGTTTAATTACCTAAGTTGTTATTACTAAGTCCTCTCGAATCCTAGTAATTTTAAACCGATTATAGACCGACCGATTACTTCGTATAAATTATTTAACCTATCTAGATTCCTCTCGAATACCTATAATGTTGATTAATTAACTTATATATATTCAACTATATAATAATATGTTAAAACTTAGACAAATAAGGATTTTCGGTTAAAAACAAATACCTAAAACAATCAATATCGAAAACGTAAACTTCAAATAAGATCCATAATCAAACAAGCATAAAAGAGTTTTACCTACTCATAATTGTGTTCAAAACAGCAAATAAAAGTGTAGAAAACATACTGGGAAAGTCTTGAAAAGAAAAGAAAACAAACTAGAAAATTGCATAAACGTGTCGTGACCGAATTGTAACGAAAACCAACTTCTAATCTTCTTTCCTAGCTCCAAAACGTGATCTCCAGCTCCCTTAGATGATAATGATAATTGGTGTTGAATGGTATTTTTTCTGGCTGGAATGGTTTGGTATTTATAGGCAAAAAATCTTGAGAAATTCGTATTCGAATCGAATTAGGAAACTTGCCAAAAATATTGTTGACTGCGCCGTTGATATACCTTAGGACGACGCAGCGTGTTAAATTCCTGATTACTGCTTCGTTGATTTCACTTGTGCGTCGTTCTTAAGACCTTATGCGTCGTTGTTGCTGTTTGAAAAACTTCTATGCGCCGTTGTCTTGCTTGTGTGCGTCATTGTGATGGTTATTTTCCAATATTTAAATTTTATAAAATGTAGCTCTCTCTTTCTTCTTTATTCTCCAATTTGAATCACCTAAATCGGATATCGTATGAAGAAGTTATGATCAAAACGGTGGAGGTGCTACTGCGACGTCAGAAATCATTATTTTTCGTCTTTTAAGCTCATTTCTTCCACCATTTCCACTTCCCGATCATGTAAACCTGTAAAATGGACAAAAACAATTTTCCACACAATTAAATGTAAAAAACCTATCCTATTCACCGTGTTTACTATGAAATGTGACCAAATATCGCATATAAATAACTATATAAATATGCGATATCAGTTGCCGCAAGCACAAGAGGAGTAGATCGAAGCGAAAAATTAAAAATCCAAGAAAAATATGGGATGATTTAGCTTAGTATTTATTTTAGTTTTAATAATTTGTATTGTTTTAATTATTTGTATTTTTTTTTATTTATCTTATTTACATGTTTTAATAATTTATATTGTTTTAATTATTTATTTATCTTATATTTAAAAGTTTTAAAAGAAAAAATAAAAATAAAAAACAGGATCCCACAACTTCCACAATCACCACAATCCTCATTATCATACCACCCAAAAATCTCACAATCCACATTCTCACTGCCACGCCAGCAAAAGTAATTCCACAACTCCCACAACATATGACTCCGGGTGCTCTTATAGATTTAAATCAAAGGTATATATCATATTTTTTGTGCGACATATGACGTGGCATGCCTACGTGGCAAATATATATATAGGGGGAAGTGAATATGGGGCTGTTACACATGTAAGCTTACATGCGAAACTCATTAAAAACTATGTCGTTTTGTGGTTTAAATGCTTTTCAACGCTTGATTTGTCTTATATTCATCAAGGGAGATGTGATCCCCAAAATGCAGGGGGTCAATGTTTATTATGAAGAAGTTATAAAAAGTGACTTCGATAGATGCCCAGTGATGACAAAAAAACTTATATTTTTGAAAGACACGATTAATGAAGAAAAAGATTAGAATAGATAAAAATTTGTAAAGTTAGTTTAATAAATATGATTAAAATTATATAGATTTGAAGAATTTTTAACAAAACGACATATTTTTTGATGAGTTTTGCATGTAAGCTTACATGTGTAACAGCCCCATATTAACTTTTCCCAGATATATATAGTGTTGGTTTCAAATGAGAACCATATAAATATTTAGGAACCATTAGGAACCAATATTCACCAGTGTATATATATGATATTCACCAGTGTATATAAGGTATTTATAATTCAATTTTTATAGTTTACATACACTGGTGAATATCATATTAAATATAAACTCGTGAATATCATATATATATATATATATATATATATATATATATATATATATATATATATATATATATATATATATATATATATATATATACACTGGTGAATATCATATGTATATACACTGGTGAATATTGGTTCCTAATGGTTCTTAAATATTTAGTGGTTCCTATTTGAACCCAGCCCTATATATATATATATATATATATATATATATATAGATTGGGGTTCAAATGGGATCCCTAATTTTATAGAGATCTAGAGATCCACTTTTTAACCACCCATTTTTCCTTATATCTTTGTTTGTTTTTTTTTGCTTTTTTTCTAATTTTTTTTTTTACTTTTTTCTTTTACCTTTTTATTTACTTTTTATTTTTTTACTTTTTTTTCTTCCGAAAATCACATTTGATTTTCAATCTTACTTTTAAAAATCACATGTGATTTTCAATCTACAAATCTTTTATGGGTAAAATCACATGTGATTTTTAACCTACAAACTATTTTGCTTATAAAATCATATGTGATTTTCGAGAAACAAATATTTCAAGTGTGACTTTAAAATTTATAAATTTTGGTTTTTGAAAATCAAATGTGATTTTCCAAAAAAAAAAAATTCACGTGTGATTTTAATATTTATAAATTTTGGTTTTTAAAAATCATATGTAATTTCAATTTTTTACAAAAAAAATCAAATGATTTTAAAAAAAAAAGTTAAGTAAAAATAGCAAAAAAAAAAAAAAAAAAGTATTAAGGGGAAAATGTGTGTATGAAAAGTTGATCCCTATCAAATTGAAGATCTCATTTGAACCTCACCCTCTACATATATATATATATATATATATATATATATATATATATATATATATATATATATATATATATATATATATATATCATATGATGTGTCGGTTTAAGTGACGTTATATGTGGCATGATGCCCAAATACTATGATGTAGACAACCATTCTCATACTTTTTTCAAATACATTTATAAATATATAAATATATATCTTTAATATATAATAAAAGAGAGGCCTTAAATGCCACATGGCGAAATAAGGACCCTTAGATGGGTTAACTTATTTGATTTCAACCGTTAGATCAAATTGATGATGTCATCAAACACTATTTTTATTTTAGTTGTCCCACATCGCTTCAGGTATGAAACTTTTTCATACTTCTAGCCTATATATATCATATGCCTTTAGTTTTTCCTACTTTGTCCCACATCGCTTCATGTATGAAACTCTTTCAGACTTCTAGCTTATATATATCATATGCCTTTGGATTAAAATATAGTTCGACGGTAATTTTTGGGTCAATCGGGTCACATCCGAAACCCGAAAAACTGGAACTATTCTATCCGAAACCCGACCCTATTTATGAATCGGGTGTTGCCTTAAATGCCACATGGCGAAGTAAGGACCCTTAGATGGGTTAACTTATTTGATTTCAACCGTTAGATCAAATTGATGATGTCATCAAACACTATTTTCATTTTACACCCTTTTACAAAACATAATTACATTATCTCTTTAATTCCAATCTTTACTTAAATAAAACAAAATTCCAATTTACTTAAAAAAATTTCACTCAATTTGAACTATGATTTACATTATTTTTATTTAAAATCTCCTAATAAAAAATATTAAAACATGTGTATAAACGTAAAAGTGTTTATGTTATTATAATTATAAACAACATGTGTATAAACGTAAAGGTATATATATGTTATTATACGTATAACATTGTATTTTTATAATAACCTAAAATCTACATAAACATAAAGTTTACAATTCAATTTTTATTTTTTTCCGCGCTATCGCGGGACAATAATCTAGTATATATATATAGAGGTGGGTTCATTTAGGAACCACTAAATATTTAGGAACCATTAGGAACCAATATTCACCAGTGTATATATATGATATTCACCAGTGTATATAAAGCATATGTATATATATATATACACTGCTGAATATTATATGTATATACACTGGTGAATATTATATGTATATACACTGGTGAATATCATATTAAATATACACTGGTGAATATCATATATATACACTGGTGAATATTGGTTCCTAATGGTTCCTAAATATTTACATGGTTCTTAAATGAAACCAACTCTATATATATATATATATATATATATATATATATCATATGATGTGTCGGTTTAAGTGACGTTATATGTGGCATGATGCCCAAATACTATGATGTAGACAACCATTCTCATACTTTTTTCAAATACATTAGAAACTCGATAAATTAATATACTTTCATGGTCCTAATTCGAAGAATTTTTGCATTTTTATACTCGATTAATTAATATTTCTTTTAATTAATAAATTTAAGTGGTCTCGGTAGCATTAATTTATAGAGTTTATGCTGTATTAACTTTTTTATTATATCTACTCCATTCATACTTTTACAAGTCTAAGGTTGTGTTTGGTGTAAGTTGGGTTAAAAGTTCTAGCTTATGGACTGATATTACCGATTTTAACATCTTATTTTCCTAGCTATGTGAATATTTTCTAGTAACGTTAAAATCAATATTCTGTAAGTCCTACATTACGTTCAATATCTATAAACTTAGTCTCGAACCTTCTTTTAAAAGAGAAATAAATCGAGTGAAATATTTGTGTCGTCAACACAACTACTCAGAATTGTACATATAATGGTTCTAACCCTCCACGTAGCTAACTGATATTATTGCCAACTTAATTTCCTGATGCTTTTATTTTATTTTAGAATCATATTACATACAAATATCTTAGATTTCCACACTGCGATAGGAGACAATATATTTCTATACATGTGTTTTTCAAACTTGTGTTAGATATCATGAATTAAAGTAAATAATTTTTTACAATAGTGAAAAGTGATTTAATTCTCATTTGTCACTTGAATGTTGAGACTGAATACGGGCGATTGTTGTCAACGTAGTGGTTTAGACTAGCCAACTTCCGAACCTATCAGAGATTCGCTTTCAACCGTAACAAGACAAAAACTTGTGGGTGAAATTACATGGAGCCTATAAGAGTGTTTAATGAGAAGGAGTTAAGCAAGAGATTATTAGCATTGAAGATTCTTAAAACAACAAAGTTTTCTCAAAGATCCAAGGATCTCCATTCGGCGCGCAAACACGGTGCTCGTCTTAAACTAACCAAGCCCATTCCAAAGTTCCCTTCGCAGCTGGTTCACTAGTCTTGTACATTTTGTTAACTACCAACAAAAGAAGCCCCTCGAAACACTTCACTTCCTTTACCGGCACTTGGTTCTCCTGCAATGAGTAACCCAATCAGACTTCACATTAATTGGGGGTTAGCGGGGGGTCAAAACAAACCATTTTAGAAATGTTTAGTATGAAGCGTAAAACGAGACAATCAGAAAGACAAAAAGACCGGATCAATTCTAATATGTATTGATATTGGGCCTCTTTCTTTGTTTTCGATTAGGCCTGGTTACTCTTTAAGAAATTGATTATGTGTGTATAATTTAGGAAGCTGGTTTTAATTTTTCAATGTTTGAATAAAAGTTTAAATTTAATTTACAAACACGTCAAAGAATGACGATGAGATGTTCAAGACCAATCCTAAACCCCCTTGAAAATCAGTGTGTTTGTTTTATCTAATAAGATGGCTACTTGATTTGATTTCAAGTGGAGAACACAATGAAATCTAACCCATCTTTAGTTTTTTAGCCACCCTGACCCGCTCACAATTGTATACAATATATTTTTAATTGAGACCAATTCGACTAATTAACATATAACTACAGCCCAGTTTTGGATGTTTGGGTTTTGTTTGTCAGGTCCAACATTAATCAATTCAAATCAAACTAATAATTAAAATTGTATCGGACTTCCATTGTGTAGGGCAAGGTGTTCATCTAGCAAATTGACCAACTTAGTCGGCCATTTGCATCCTAAGACATAAAAGATATTTTTATATTTTTAGGTAAAGAGATGTAAGGCTTACGTTTTTGTAACCTTTATCTTTAAACCACCATAAGGCACAACTCGGAAGATCGATTGATGCTGAGAGTTTAAGCATAGCCTAGACCAGCTTCCAAAATTCACGATATTCACTCTGGAGTAACATGAACCTGATTGTAACACATCATTAATACATTTAATATAACAAAATTTACCCGTTATAAAATGCGTTTCAACTTACTTTTCCAAGGGCAGCGCCTTCATTTGTATCTGTCACCAGCAAAAAACAAGTTAATAATTTACCGTGACATAGAAAAAGAAAAAGAAAACGAATGAGAATGTATTTTACAAAAATAGCTCCAACTGTGAATAAGACGTCCTCGGACAAGATTCCGAATCGGATGTCTGATATGTTCTTCGAAACTATATCATAACAACTGATAAATACCCAGTAACATAGGCGTATAAAACACAAATAACATAGTATTTATACCTTCTCATGAACTTCTCGTCATCCGATATATTTTCTGGGAACTTTAGAACTTTTAAGTGCTCTATATAATGCGACATCATCCTGATAAAAAGAAATATAAGAATTATCACAACCTTTACAAAAACACAGCGTTATTTTTTTCCTTGAAACTTCATAAGACGAGACTAACCTTTCAAAGGAGCTGGAAGATACTTCAACTGTTTTGAATTCAGCCATTACTTTTCCAGATTCGTCAAACGTCGCATCATTGACTGTTGGTGCAATATCTGTGACACTTGTTCTAGATTAATTAAGTCTTTAGTTATAGTCTATTTGAGTCTGTAATGGCCCAATAGCATTGTATTGTTAAGTGGGGTATTTAGTCTGTTATGGGTGTTAATGGACTTTGCATAGTCCATGAGCCCATTAGTAGCCCAAGCCTGTGAACATGTCTCTATATAAAGAGGCATTGAGTTTAGGTTTAAAGTTAATGGTTAGAGACACACTGAGAGAGTTCTGAGAATACTTTATTGTAATTGAGTGATTCAATATATAAAGTATTTGGAATTCGGTAATTACGTTTTGTTCTTATTGTTATTAATATCGATTATTACTTGTCTGATATAAACTGATTACGAGATTCCGCCTCGTGATAAATACCCAGTAACATAGGCGTATAAAACACAAATAACATAGTATTTATACCTTCTCATGAACTTCTCGTCATCCGATATATTTTCTGGGAACTTTAGAACTTTTAAGTGCTTAATATAATGCGACATCATCCTGATAAAAAGAAATATAAGAATTATCACAACCTTTACAAAAACACAGCGTTATTTTTTTCCTTGAAACTTCATAAGACGAGACTAACCTTTCAAAGGAGCTGGAAGATACTTCAACTGTTTTGAATTCAGCCATTACTTTTCCAGATTCGTCAAACGTCGCATCATTGACAACTGCAAGCTGAAATAGACAATGAATAACTAATGAGAAATATATATATATATATATATATATATATATATATATATATATATATATATATATATATACACACACACATATATATATAAATTACAAAAGTATTACTACTTACATAAAGCTTATCTCAAGTCTTACCGGATTTCGTATGATATATTCAAATATCATCGCCACAGTGTTGGCATTAGAATGGTATAACAGTCATACCGAAAACTACGGTACTCCTAAATCCCATATTGCGTTAGCCATCCACGGATTGGGTCTAAGAAATTGATCGATCTAATAGAAAGCAAAATCATTAAGTAATTTATTTGTAAAAGACTTGAATATTTATATATAAAAACTTACGAAAGTGCATAAGTAAGAATCCAGGCTTTTGAGATTTGATCACGGTGGAAGTGTTAGTAAGAGACAGAATGGGATAGCGATATGTTGATTGAGTTATAAGTGTTAGTAAGAGACAGAATCAGCAAGTAATTCAAAGTATAACTTGAAGGGAATTAAGTTACCGAAAATTTATCGATCGTAAGTAATGAAGCTTACAGATCTCTAAAAAGACCATTTGTAGCAGTTAAGATGAGTGAAGCAGGATTGGGTTTCGCGAATAGTTCAACCGCGGTATAGAACTTAAATAGAATAATAAATAAATATGACAAGGTTTAAAAAAAACGGACACTGTTTACCTTTGATAAAAAATTAGCAAAATCATGTCTTAATTTCATGAGGGCAAGGTAAGTCAAATATTCTGGATCACTTCTTCTATTCGGTTGCGGTTGTTCGATTTTAGCGGTGGAGGAAGTTTTCCGATTCCCACTACTGTCAGAGACAAACTAGGGTATAAATTCATATTTTTTTTAAAGTTTTTATTTATTTTTTGAGTTTAGGGTTTAATATTTTTGATTTCATCATTATCAGTGGAAACAAGACACAGTGGAAACAAGACACTGTTAAAGGTTTTAGATGAGTGTTTTTTTTTAAATCTCATCTAAATCCTTTAACACTGTCTTGTTTCCACTGATAATGAAATGAAATCAAAAATATTAAACCCTAAACTCAAAAAATAAATAAAAACTTTAAAAAAAATGAGAATTTATACCGTAGTTTTTCTGAGAGTAGTGGGAATCAGAAAACTTCCTCCACCACTAAAAATCGAACAACCGCAACCCAATGGAAGAAGTGATCCAGAATATTTGACTTACCTTTCCCTCATGAAATTAAGACATGATTTTGCTAATTTTTTATCAAAGGTAATCAGTGTCCGGTTTTTTTTTTTTAAAACCTTGTCATATTTATTTATTATTCTGTTTTAGTTCTACACCGCGGTTGAACTATTCGCGGAGCCCAGATCCTGCTTCACTCATCTTAACTGCTACAAATGGTCTTTTTAGAGATCTGTAAGCTTCATTACTTACGATCGATAAATTTTCGGTAACTTAATTCCCTTCAAGTTATACTTTGAATTACTTGATGATTCTGTCTCTTACTAACACTTATACCTCAATCAGCATATCGCTATCTCATTTGAGGAGCTACCGCCTAGAGAAGGGAGAGCCAAATACCAGAGATTCCACCGTGATCAAATCAAATCTCAATTCCACCGTGATCAAATCAAATCTCAAAAGCGTGGATTCTTACTTATGTACTGTCGTAAGTTTATATATATATATATATATATATATATATATATATATATATATATATGTGAGTTCAAATAGGAACCACAAAATATTTGAGAACCATTCGAAACCAAATTTAATATTATATTCACCAGTGTATATATATATATATATATATATATATATATATATATATATATACATATATGATATTCACCGGTGTATATTTAATATGATATTCAGCAGTGTATGTAAAACTATAAGAGTTGAATTATAAATACAGTGGTGAATATCATATATATATATACACTGGTGAATATCATATTAAATTTGGTTCCTAATGGTTCATGTATGGTTCTCATTTGAAACCAACTCTCTCTCTATATATATATATATATATTCAAAGTCTTTTACAAATAAATTACTTAATGATTTTGCTTCCTATTAGATCAATCGATTTCTTAAACCCAATCCATGGATGGTGAGGCAATATGGGATTTAAATATGGGATTTAGCAGTACCGTTGTTTTCGGTATGGCTGCTATACCATACTAATGCCATTTAAAACCTTTAACACTGTCTTGTTTACATGTTTACACTGAAAATGAAATTAAATCAAAAATATTAAACCCTAAACTCAAAAAATAAATAAAAACTTTAAAAAAAATGTGAATTTATACCCTAGTTTTTTCGAGAGTAGTGGGAATCGGAATACTTCCTCCACCGCTAACCAATGAAACCAAATAATCAAAGAATCCACCTGCAGCTGCTGCTTCATCTTCATCAGCCAATGACATATCAAGATCGAGGTCCATTGTTGTTGTTTTTTCAAAACAACCAGAAATGAAGTTGAGTAGCGTACAATATAGGGTTTAAGACAAAATGACGACAAATGTGGGCCGAGGTCGTCTAATTGGGCTGTTAGTTGGGTCAAGGATTGATGGTCATTATTTAGAAATGCACAAAAGGTGTTGGAGTTTGGGAAATAAAAGGGATAACGGTTTCGTCAAAAATAACAAGACCAGAAAGGATGACTATTTATACCCCAGATGATTACAAAGGTATCCATAAAGTATAAGGATAACATGTGTTGGAGTTTTAGAAAAAAGGATGTCGGGTTTGGCCAAAATAACAGGACCAGGATAAATTTATAACTACGTATATCCTAAGAGACATACCAAGTATGTGAAATTTGGCGGTTTCGATGTGGTATTAGAGTTCATATGGTCTTCAGATTTGAATGAATCACATTGGCATCTCTAATATTCTCATCTCTACCGATGTATCGTCAAAAATGTACATATTGTTGAGTTGATGGATTATGCGACCCAATAAGTACGCCGTTTGCATATTTAATCTTCTGCTTCACCATCTCACTAAAATGATGGAATGATCATAATATTTAAGTTATATTTGAGATGAAACTTGAACCCCATATTTTTAGTAAGAGGTAAAGGTAGAGATCAACTCCTAAACATTAAAATGTGGTTTATCAAAAGTCTTCCATCAACACTATATTTATGAGCACTATATTTATGAGATCAACTCCTAAACATATTTTTATGAGTACTTTTCTAAAAGAAAAGGCATGTGAATGGGAGAAAGAAGCTGAAAAAAGATGTCTAATGAGATTGAGATTACGGAGTGGTTGGATACTAGAAGGAAATGGATCGTGAAGGATAACGAAAAGGCAAAGATGGCAAGACAAAAGGCGAGATATAAGTGGGATGTAGAGGGTGATGAAAACTATAGATTTTTTCACTCCGCTATCAAGAGACGTGATGACAAAAATAATGTGAATGGGCTGATAAATGTTTGAGCATGGTCTGAAGAGCCTATTAGAATTAAATCAAAAATTCACGAATTTTATAAGAATCTCTTCATGGAGACGAACGCGGATAAACCGGTTTTAGAAAGTGAGTGATTTAATGTTTTAGGGCAGAGACGATGTAGAGAGGCTAGAAGAGCGATTTACCGGAAAAGAAATTTAGGAAGTAGTAAAATAGTGTGATGGTTCAAAGGCACCGGCCCCGTGCTTTTAATTTCTGATTGGATATCATTAAGATCGAGCTTATTGGTGCAATTATGTGGTTCTGGGAGAAAGGTGAGATTTCAAAAGGGTGTAACGCCTCATTTGTGGCGTTAATTCCTAAAGTAAGTGACCCACTTGGTTTGGGGGACTCTAGACCAATTAGTTTAGTTGGTTGTTACTATAAAATCGTGGCAAAGATACCGGCTGAGAAATTGAAGAGAGTTGTCGGAAAATTGATCGGTGAAGTTCAAAACGCATTTATTGGTGGGAGATTTATCCTTGATGGTGTTTAAATAGCAAATGAAGTTATATCTTTTGTGAAAAAATGAAAAAAAAATTGTTTAGTTTTTAAAGTTGATTTTGAAAAGGCTTTTGATTGCTTGAATTGGAAATATTTACTTTATGTGATGAGGGTTATGGGTTTTGGTATCAAATGGTGTAATTGGATACATGCTTGTTTAAAGTCGGCTTCGGTTTCAAACAAAAATCTTGGTTTACTAGGAAAATGCGGTGGAGGTATATGGTGAGGAGTGACACTTTATGGGCTAGGGTTATTTGTAGTATCTATGGTAAGGTTGGGGGGTTAAACCTAGCTGATAAGTTTGATCACTTTGGCAACATCGGCATTATTCTTACGTATCCTTCTTGTCATTCTAGGGTCCATGTTGTAATTCTTACTTTTGTATACAAAATTAAAAATTTTGAGACGAAATGAGAAGAGAGGAGGGGGTTTATAATTAGCATGTAAAGTTGTGTGGTTCGGGAGTAGTAAACATTAAAAACTACGTAGAACATTTTCTTTTTCTACTTGACCTTTGATGGGCTCTGTTGACAGAAATCAGCGCTCGCTTGGATGACTACCAAATGCTTCAACTGAGTGAAAAGTTATTCGCTTACCAAAACACTTTAGTAGCATAGACAGAAGGGATGCCTTTCATTGAAGTGGCATTCGAATAATTTTGAAGATACAGTGACACCCTACTCAGAATTAATCAGACTGGGTCATTGCGGATTATCAAAATAAGTTGAACATCGGGTGCAGGGATGGACACAAAAACTTGGTTGGGACATTTATGAGCAGACTCAGGATTTAAATAGCAAATGGAGTAGTAGAAAAATCAACAGGAAAGAAGTATTTGAAAATGAATGGCCGGGACAAGTTATCATACCTCCAACCAAAACATCATACAATTCAATCAAAAAACAATTTATTTGATTCACAAATCAACCAAATAATTAAGAGTAATAAATTTGGACCTGCTTAATTAAGAAAGGCCATTACAGCCCCGAGCTTTGACGCCGAGTTTAAGGAACGGGCGTTGTGGCTGATTTAGCAGCTGGCGAATCCTGTCGGCGGCGGTTTCAGTTATGGTTAGGGCTTGTTGTCTCGCCGCCGTAACTACTCTCTCCGCCGCTGCTCCGGCTAATCTTAGCGTTGTTCCCCTCATCTTTCCTTCCCAAAATCTTTTGTTAGATGTTTGGGGATGAGGAGGGCATTCGATGTATGGGTCGGTGAAGTAAGTCTCAAAGACCGTTTTCCTAGATTGTACCATTTGGAGAGTATTAAAGGTGTTTTAGTCAAAAATAGAGGCGTTTGGAGGGAAAGGGGGCTGGCATTGGAAGTGGGGTTGGGTTAGGGACCGAGCTTTGGGGGACTTAGACGAGTTAAGGTGCGTTTGTTTCGGCTTATATAACGGACTTATGAGTTTATGTAAAATTTGATAAACTCATAAGCCCAATTTTTCCGGCTTATGAGCTTATCAAAATTTATATAAGCTCGAAGCCCATTACATAATCCGAAACAAACACCCCCCTTACTACTCACCTTACAAAACACGTGTCCTTCTCAAAATTGACGTTAGTCCAAGACCCATTGACTCAAGAGACTAGATTCAACAAACTTGTTACGAAAAAAGTAAGTATCTTGGTTTGGTGCGTTCAAAGCCGGTACGGGCTGAACTGGACAAACAAGATATCGTCTTCTATGCCCATGGTGTAAAGAATATATTGAGTCGCCTCGATTACTGATATGCTTCATGACATGGGCGGTCAATTTCTCACTCCGTTTAAAAAAAGCATTTGGCAGGCAACAAGATGGGTTACAGTTTACTACATTAACTCTATTTTATGAGATCAAATTAAAATCATATGAATAGGTTTCAAGAAGAATGAAGAAAGAGGCTTGGTTAAAGTGGCAGATGACTTCTTTTGAGTGCAATAATCCTATTTAGTGGCATTGCACAGGCTGTATTTTTGTTGGGAGGTTCTCGTTTCGTCTTAATTCATTCTTGGAGTTAAATATGGGCAGCTGAAATGCTTGACAAATAACCTCTGTTATTTTTAGTTCAAGAGGATGGAGCATTTAATTTATATGAAATTGTTAGAACACGGCCAATGATATCCAAATATGAATTTGAACCATCTAAACAAATTTAAGATCCGAACCAAATTACTATTCGGTTGGATCGGTTTAAAATTTGGTTTTCTAGTGATATCCAAATGTATATCCCAATAGTATTAACGCCACTTATGTGCAAATGTCTTGAACGGAAGTGTTTGTAAAATAGGAGGAAAAGTTAAGGCTCAAATGTCGCTAATTCATTAATATTAATTTGATAGGTATTAAACCATTATAATTGAATAAACTAATAAAATATTGATGTATTATGAAATATAAAGAGTAAAATAAATTTTTATTCGGGATTCTTAGACCAATTATTGCAAATGTTGTATTTATTAGGTCATCTCCAACGTATGCACTAAAAATCCAAATTGGTGTAAAATTTGGTGTAAACTATCTCCAACCAAAACACCATTTTCGTGTAAATTTTTGGTGTCACACCATTTCCATACCATTTTACACCGAATATGGTGTGATACTATTCACTACTCCAAATGTATTTATTTTTTATTCTAAACATTTATATAGAAGGTTAATTCCCGCCCCTCGGTACGATATTTTGTTGTTAAGATATGTTGATAATATTTTTACTTGCTAATTTCAATAAATAAAAACGTATAAATAATTGAAAACATGCATTTTACATATCGGGAAATAATTGCTAGAAATCCTCCTTGATCTTCACGTATCTTTTGTTCATTATCTAGATACATGAAAAGAAATAGTTTTATGTTAATGATTCTTGAACTATTGAAAGTCGTTTCGTCTTAATCCATTTTTGGTGTTAAATATGGGGCAGCTGAAATGCTTGATAAATAACCTCTATTATTTTTAGTTCAAGAGGATGGAGAATTTAATTTCTGTGAAATTGTTAGAACACGGCCAATGAAATAGTTTACAATTGTGTCCGCCATCATTAAATTAGTATAAGTTTTCAATACATTTTTAATAAATGTATATTATGGTATGTTTATATATATTGATTACAATTTATGGGGCACAACAAAAATGAAAATAACTAAAATAATGAAGTTGATATAATATTCCATTTTTTTCATATGACTCATTTTTCTCAAACTTCTTCTTTCAAAAAAAATTAGATCATCAAAATTTTGAACCTAATTCTTCTTGTTTTCCCCTTTGTTTGTTGGGGTTTGTAGCTAATGGAAATAGATGTGCGGCACAACAAAAATGAATTTAATTTTTTATTTGAAAGAAGAAATCCTAAACATAAATAAAATAACTAAAATAGTGATATTGATAGAATATTCCATATTTTCTCTCGCAACTCATTTTGGTCATACTTCTTTGTCTTTTAAAGAAAATTAGATCGTTAAAAATTAGAACCTAATTCTTCTCTTTTCCCACTTCAATTGTATTGTTTCTTGGGGGTTTTGTAGTTGATTGAAACAAACGCGTGGTTAGATGATACTTCATTTGATGGTTCTACAAGAAAGATCTAAAGAAAAAACAGAACATAAGGAGAAATAAAACCGTTTTTTAGTGGTCCATAAAAGATCTTTGTATGTTATACTATTCAATTCTCTACGACGAATTAATTTAATAGCTCATATATTGTTATTCAATATATTGATCCGATTCAAGATCATCGAAAGGTAACACATTATCATCTCTATAGGATTAAACCCCAGATAATTGAGGAAAAGATGAAATTATGGAAGTAGAGATTCTTGCATTTATTGCTATTGCATTGTTCATTTTAGTTCTTACTTATTTTCTATATATTATTTACATAAAGACACTGGGTCGAAAGTCAAAATAATTCTTATCAATAGTTGAAGAAATAAAATGAAAAGTATTATATTTTTGTGTCTTAAATGAAATCAAGGGGCTATAATCCACGGTATTCTATGAAATCCGAGAGGATGGTATAAAGTTTAAAATAGAGTTGGTATATATACTAGAGGTCGTAAAGGCTAAAAGGCAAGCTAAAATACGAATAAAATACACATAAATAGTCATTTTGTGTAATGGTAATAATCTTTTTTTCCTACCCCATATAAACTAACATTTTTTCTTTGTATTAACATGAATCTATGAAAACGAAATATTATGACCGTCTATGATCGCCGCTGCATCGCGCGAGTACTATACTTGTAGGTTTTATAAAGTTTATTCTATTAGCGTTTTACTTAATTATTTAGCGTATATTTACGAATTAGTTAAATAAATTTATTAAAAGAAATTAAATATGTAACAAAAAGAATTATTTGGTGTAAAGATTTGGTATAATGCATTTTAAAAGATTTGATTTTGATGTAGCATATTCTATAAAGATACCTTTTTTACACCAAAATAGTGTAATGATTTTGGTGTCATATTGAAGATGCCCTTATAGATGATGCTTTGTCGGAGTTTGAGGACTAATATATAGTGATCCGACTCTTGTTAACCCCTAGTTTCATTTCAATTGCAACAACGACGGTAGTGTTATACGACGGTTAAAAGTTTCATTGTAATAATCCTAAAGTGAAATCAAGATCAACAAGAAAATGAATAATTTGGGGGAAATTTTCTGTGTATTTAAATTGTTAAACTGAAATCAAATGTATATAGATAGCTAACGGGTAACTTCTAACTTACATCCTAACTAACATGTGGAAATTTTATGAGTTATTTTTATAAGTTTAAGAATTTATTAACATGCAAAAAATATCGGACATATTGATATTCAAATTAACATGTGATGAAAGAAGTTTTTCGAATTCAACGATACCAATTAAGAGAGTCCGTTATAGTTTATTAAATATAAAATTAAAGATTTAGTATGTGCTTTGAAAAATATTCAGCAAATGACACCATTTATTTAGTTAATGGTACAATTTTTCAGTTTTGTTTATTTAGTTAATGGTACAATTTTTCACCCATTAAATTCTAACACTCTTACTTTTGTCTAATTATTACAATTTCGTGATAAAGCAATTTCTTTTTATATAAATTTAAGCTTTTTCATCATAAAATGTCTTACTCTCTTTTTGTCTACTTTCTCACTATGTTAGTTAGAAAAAGACACAAAACTTCAAATCAATATAATTACTCTCTACTTATTATCGACTAAATCATAGTTGTGTTGATCATAATTATGATGACACTTGGATGGCATGCCACGTCACCTTTTCATGACATTTGTGTATTATAGTTTTGAAACAAAGTTGTGTATCACATTTTTTGTACATCACATTTTTCGTGCATCATATGACGTGGGGTGCATATGTGGCAAATATATATGCATCATGTGACCATTGCGATGTTCACCGGTCTGAGGATGAACAAGATCGACATGCTGTAACGTATCATAGAACCGTTGTACGCATGGGATGAGAATAGGCAAATCCTCTTGAAGAAGAAAAAAGAGCCTCGATGCCTAAATATAGTTCAGCACTGGACGAAATGAAGTTGCTGTCGGAGAGTCAGAAGAAGCCAGGTTGCCTTTTTGTTCATCCTAAGACCGGATGACAAAAAGGCATAATCAAGCAGTCAACCTGGCTGCTGCTCCTAATGTTCTGAGGTTGTAGTAGGGCTGAGAAATACCGACCGAAACCGACTGGCCCGACCGAAACCGAAACCGAAATAGTGCATCCGGGGCGGTAGTCGACGCGAATAATCACCGTTTTCGGTATTCGGGTCGGGTCGGTAGAAATACCGACCAATACCGAAAAACCCGATCCAGCCCGAAATATAAATAGGGTTATGTTTTTTGTTCTCTGTGACTGTTGCGGCAGCTAGGATGGTGCCACTTATTGCTTTCATGATCTCAGATGCTAGGATGAGGGTTTCTTGAGGACATGTCTAGGGTTTGCTTTCATGATCTCAGATGCTGGGATGGTGCCACTTATTTCCTCTAGATAGCCATCGGTATGGATGATGCGGATTACGTCGAGTGATCCGCAAGGAAGAATGCAAGAGATGCAACATTTTATGGCGTTTTTCATGTCTATATTTCTTGCAATCTATTGAAGATGGATAGAAAGATGAAAGTAGATGAGCCTTTACCAAATGAGAGGCAATATTATATATATATCCATTACCTCTTTATACAGTATTCTTTTAAATATAAGACAATTAGGTAAAGTGCTTTTGGTATACTATATACCTTAAGTTTTTGGTATAACATTACCAAGCAAACTATATAATCTTACTTTCGTCAACGATTAGAGGCATAAGGTTCGATTCCATCGCAATATGTGACTGTTTTTTGTTCTTTGTTTTCGGTATTTTCGGTTAATTTCGGTTTTTTCGGTATTTTTACCGAACCGACCGAAGCAAATTCGGTTCGGTTTCGGTTTGATGTGTTGCCTATTTTCGGTTTCGGTATTAATCGGTATCGGGTCGGGTCGGGTCGGTATTGGCCCGATGCTCAGCCCTAGGTTGTAGAGTTGGAGGTTGCAGAGTTAGAACTTACCTGTTGCCTTTATTTTATTTTAAAATCATATTACATACAAATATCTTAGACTTCATTGATTTTCCATGATATGGGACGATATATTTCTATACACGTGTTTTTTAAACTTGGGTTAGAAATCATGAATTAAAGTAAATAATTTAATTCTCATTTGTTATTGTTGGGGTTGTAAGGATCTTAATACGTCAACGTTATACCAATAACCTAGCGGAAATAGACTATTGATTATCTAGCGAATATGTAACCGTCGGAAACGAGATCAAACCAACGATTGTTGATACGATCGGACCTAAGGAAGACTATTCGGATGATTGTTTATACGTTATAAACACTTTGGAACACTAGAAAACACAGCAGCAGCAATTCGGCACGAATATGAAAACCCTAGAAAACCTTCGCCGAATGCAGAAACCTAGCTGGGTATATATAGGCCCAGCTTTCCATCCGTACGGATGTGATTTATATCCGTACGGATTGGATCTTATTCGTGCGAACCTGAACACGTCCGTACGAATGTAATAAGTTAATAAACACTTCGTTTACTTAAGTCATTCGTGCGAATGAAGCTTTCATACGCACGGATATCATCCTTATCCGTGCGAATGAGTCTGAATATTATTAAAACATCACAAAACACATATTTGATTAATTCATAACACCGTAAACGTTCAAGCATATAATCAATCAAATATTCAATATTAATATTCAAACAAACAATATAAAGACTGATATAAATGTTAATTACATACGAATCTAGTAACTAACAAATGCACCTACAAACTCCCCCTAGGAACTAGATTCTATGTTTTCAGTCTGCAAAAATTCTCTGCTGCTTCCCAAAATACGTCTTTGATCTGCCCTCTTAAGCATGGATCTTGTAAAGAAAGCATACACGTACAACCTTGTTGAAACGCATTGCTTGATCCATATCCTTAACATCAGAGAATATAGGACACAGATACAAAGCGTAAATATCATCATCTGTCAAATTTCTAATCCACATCGGATCAAAAATTCTTACAGTTTCCCAAACACCTCTACGCTCTAACACAATTACAGCTTCGGTGGTTCTATAATCGTAATACCACCACTTGAATCTTTGATGAAAACCAACTTGCATTTTTCGTAGTGGAATCTTTTCCATCACTTTAGGCGCTTGATACTTGACATGTTTCACAGATTTACCTGTTTTCCGATTCTTGGTGTAGGTAATCTGTGGATACTGCGGCCTTAGGAATTTCCACTTATTTCTGAATTCAAAGTGAAGCTGCTTCTCCAACCAAGTTGCTTTGTCATCTTTCTCACTGTATAGCAACTTAAGACGAGCCAACTGCATCATGTCAAAATATGGCAGCGTCTTCAAATCGTGAGCGCGTTGGAAATAATCTATGCCTCTTTCTCTCTTGACCGCATAGACATTCAAATCCTCCAAGTATACCCAACTTATAATCCGACCTTCAGTCTTTGCACCCTTTAAGGAGTAACACTTCGTATAAGCAGGTTGGACAACTTGACGAGGTGGACGAAAACATTCTTTCATAGCCTGAAGCCACTCAGCTTTCTTGACATTCATTTCTTCTTGAGTAACTTGATTAGCTGCTGGAAGTTTCTCTAACTTCCGAGTAAGATCTTCATCATTTACATTAAACATGGCATCATCATCAGGAAGATCTTTGAACTCATTTGATTGATAGATAGGCTCAGCTGAATCAACATTTTGCTCGAACTCTATCTCATCATCATCAGCTTCAGAATCAGGAGGATTAACTTCAGAAACAGATGCAGACTCGTCAGACACAACATCATCAGGATTCATCTCAAATAATTCTGCTATCTGCTCTTTGGACATGCAGTGTATAATCTCTCCTTCTTCTGCATCATGGTCAACGCTGAACCTAATTACCCCCTGCATATCCAAAATGTAAGTTAAATTGGACTTTTTGTGAGATATGGGAGTAATGTCATGCTGGGATTCACTCTGATGTTCTTTACCATCTTCATCAGACACCGTGTGTTCACTATCTTCACCAGCCGGGTCAGCAGATGCATCGGTTGGTGCTTTGATTCTGAATACTCCATCATCCCCTGCAATCATAGAGTCTTGAATTTTATTTGTAGCTTCCTCCAAAACCTCGATCTTTTCTTTAAAAAACTCCAACTGCTTGTTCTGATCTTCAATCAACTTCTTCTGAGAATCAAGCAATAGATTCTGATCATCAATCTTCTTTGACATTGCAGTTCTTTCAGTTTCCCCTTTTTCAAGCAAAGCATTTAGTCTCTTGATTTCGTCATCTTGTTGCTGCTGTCTGAATAAAACACCCATCATCATAGAATTCAAAGTGGAGAGCTGAACCGAAGCAGATATCTCCACTGACGACGACGATTGATCTCTCGTGATCGTAGTTGTTGTGGCTGTCGTCATAATAGGCACGCTCTGTTGAGGACCTTGCTGTTGTTGAGAGGCCATAGGAGGATGTACTGGAGGTGCTGTGCTGGCAGTTTTTGGTGGAATAAGATCAGTACGTTTCACATGCTTGAAACGTTTTGAAGCTTTTCCTTTGTTGCTGATTAGATCTCTTAATGATGTTCCTGCAGCTTTCCTTTTCTTTACTGAAGGATTCGGCTCAGCACTCAAAATAACATCGTCTTCATCTCGTAACTCCACCTGAGATGACGATGTACCGGTAACAGAAGATTCAACCGGAATCACTTCCTCATCGGAATCAGATTGAGGCACAAATAAATCCTCAGTATCTGAGTCACTGTCTGCGTGTCGCCACTTCTTGCCACCAGGAAAGACATACTCTGGCTTAGCAAGATGCCCAATCAGTCTCTTCTCCTTAGGCTTTTCTTTGCCCTTGTACGAAAGCATGCGAACCATCGTTGCATCATCCATTTTGTCTAGCTGGATTGCATCAACATCATTCTTTGGCAAGTCTGGAATCTTCGCATCCAGAATCATCTGAACAAATCTAGCATACATCAAATACTTATGCTTCTTTATCTCCAAATTCTCTGTCATGTGCTGCAAAATCATTCCTGAAAAGTTAAATGGAATGTTTAGCACTAATGCAGCAAATGCGCTCTGAATTGATTCTCGCATTTCATCATGTCCAGATCTCCGAGTACTTAAACAATGCTGCAACACGTGACATAGATACTTGTACTGTATGCTGAGACATGACTTCGTGAGCACTCCTTTTTCGATATCCCCATTGTACTTCACCCTGAGGAACAACCCTCTGACGAGATATTTGTTCAGTAATGTGGGCAATCCAGCTTCATCTTCAAAACCAATAACTTCTCGTATCACTTGCTCATCTACCACAACATCAATCCCGTGAACGGAACTATGAATTTGAACCTTCCCATCTGCACGTACAACTTCCGCATTTTCCCAGAAAGCGGATACGTGAGTCATATAAGGCACATGCTCAGTAGAGATCGCCTTGAAAATTCTTGACCTCTTCAAGAATTTAATGATTCCAGTGAAACGTGTGGAATTGCGGGTTTCCTCGTTCAGATGAGCACACATGTTATTCTTCGTACCAATCATCATTCCAGCGCTTTGCGATCGAGAAGATTGTGCCACAGTTGCATCAACAGTAGAAGCAGGGGTTTCAGCCATTTTCCTGTAAACAGAAACATAAACATTCGAACGCAAAACAATTAGAATAAAATTCAAACATTTAATTTTTCTGTTCTATTCATCCGTATGAATGAACACTTTCATTCGCACGGATCAGTATGTATCCGTACGAATGAGTGAATCAAAACAGTTGTATTTCATTCTGTACATTCGTACGAATGTCTTCGACATTCGCACGAATGGAAATCCTATTCGCACGGATGACATGACATTCGTGCGAATGAAGTTCATCGGAACTGTTGGTTTTTCAAAAACCTAGATTTTCATAACACCTGTTTTAGATCACAAAAACTACACCAAAACGTTCGGAAAGTGCCGATAAACTAAACCCCTAACTCAATTAACCGTAACAAACACACATATAAGACAGATTGATTAGGTTATTGTCGGACTTAAATATTAACAATTAAGCACTCAAAACGATCGATATACCTTATGTGTTATAGATGGTTGGAATCGTAATACAAAGTTACACACAAATATCGGATTCAAAAACTCTTTTACACAATTTGAAAAGTTTGTGAAAAATTTCTATCTTTCGGACGAATGAGGTTTGAAAAGTGAACAGATACACGGATCTGAAACATATATATACCCACTTCACATTCGTACGAATGAGATGAGATGCGCACGGAGGAGAATTTCAGCCTAAACAATACCTTCCCTCTGATTCGTGCGAATGTGAGTTACCTCCGTGCGTATGTGAGTTACCTCCGTACGAACGATGCTGTAGAACTCATAAACTTCAAAAAATTTCACCTATCTTCAAAACTCAAACATCCAGTAAACGTTAAGCATGTAAAATTTTCAATTTCAGAAAGAATACACGTTTTGTTCAATGAAACATAATTCCAAAAACTTCATCAACAATTATGACTCTGCGAATTTGACATTAATCTCTGTTTCACATTTAGGTCTCAAGTCACGACAAGTAACCGTAAAACTAACAAAATGAAAAATAAAGAAAAACTAAAAATTAAAATCTTTTTGTATTTTTCTGTTTTGGTAAATCAAAGAAAATTTTAACTACGACAAACTACTGAAATAACAACTAAATAAAACTGAAATTTTCACATTCTTTTTGCGTTTTTCGAATAACGGATCAGACTGATACTGAAACATAGCATTGTCATTCAATTTTCTTAGTAACTACTAACATATCAGTTGACGATTATTGGTATATTTGTCCTTTTAAACTTAAACAAACATTCACTTGACAATTTTTCTTTCAAAATGGTTATCTCGCTAAGATCTCCCAATATTTTGAACATAGAAATCAACATACATTTTGAATTTTAACAGTCATAAAAATTATATCATAATTAGAATTGCACGTATGTTTGTGTATTTGTCCTCTTAACTTTTCAGCCTTTTCAATTCTATATTCATAAACACCAGATGTAATATCATAATATTTATTTCGTATGTCAGTATGACATCCACTGCACAGGCAATAAGGACCAGTGATTCTTGATCGTTAAAACGTTTAAGTTACACCATTCAGAGAATAAGCTCTTCGTCACCCTTTATTTGGAATGCTCGAGTTATGATCATTCTTTCGACCTTATAACTCTGTTCATCCATCAAGGTATTTTTGAAGATTTTAAGTACTTCCTCACCCTTTATTTGGAATGCTCGAAGTATGATCATTCTTTCGACCTTATACTTCTGTTCATCCATCAAGGTATTTTTGAAGTTGTTACTTATCTCTTACTTTGTATTTGATCTTGAATAGACTATGTCTATTTTGGTGTTCACATTATTTCTTTAAATTCATTGATCTTGATCAAATCATTCAAGAATGTTATTCCAAAATCACTGTAATGGTCCTTAATTGCTTCAATATATACTGACATACTGTATTTATTTTCTGATATTACACCTAATATTTACTATTTTCGAATTAATCCAGCGAAAAGCCACAAACACTACAAGACAAAAGCTAATCATAATATATTAGACATTTAATTTCGACTGTTTTGTGTTGTTTACAGTGTTCTCAATTGTTATTGATCTCCAGATATCATTTAGACAGTCTTTGAGACATATCCATAAAGATTCAAATTAAATTTGATATCTGCGACAACCAATTTAAAAATGATTAATTTTCGTCAAGTTTCAGTGAGATAAGCCTACCAATATATCCTACAACTGACATGTGTAAACGTTACGTTCAGCATACTTTTTGACAATTTACATGTTCAGTTTTAGCTCAGTATTTCCTCACTTCCCCCGTTTTTTTTTTTTTTTTTTTTTTTTTTTTTTTTTTTTTTTTAATGACTAACTATTTTTCTCCCCCTAAAATTCTAAAAATAAAAATCTTTTTGTATTTTTGAAATTTTATAAAAGTAAAAAGAAGAAAAAATTAAATTAAAATAAAATAAGAAAAATTTTAACGTAGTATACAAAACAATGACGGTTACTTGTCTGACTTTTCTTCCTCTTCAATCACATCACTTTTCTTAACAACACCATTTTCAAGTAGTAAAAATCCAAACCTAGACTTGTCAAAGGCCTTTGTAAAAATATCTGCTTTTTGAAACATCGTTTCGATATAAATTACGTCAATTAAATGTTTTTCAAAGCAATCACGGATGAAATGATATTTTACGCCTATGTGTTTGGTTTTAGGATGGTGTACGGGATTCTTAGTCACAGCTATGGCAGCAGAATTATCAACATAAATAGGAGTAGTAGAGATAGACAAACCGTAGTCACGCAGTTGTTGCTGAATCCAAATAACCTGAGAACAGCAGCTAGCAACAGCTACGTATTCAGCTTCACATGTGGACAATGCAACAACGGTCTGTTTCTTGCACTGCCACGTTACTAGACGCGTTCCGAGAAACTGACATCCTCCTGATGTTTACTTAGCATCCTTCTTGCAACCTCCATAGTCTGAATCGCTGAAAGCAGATAACTCAAAATTGTCATCATGAGGATACCAAAGACCTAAATCTGGAGTACCCTTCAAATATTGCATAATCCTCTTTACTGATTGAAGATGAACGACTGTCGGTGCTGCTTGGTATCGGGAACACAAGCACACCGGAAACATGATATCTGGACGAGAGGCGGTGAGGTACATAAGAGAACCGATCATGGAGCGATAAAGAGACTGATCAATTTTCTCCCCCGTAGTGTCTGGTGATATCCCGTGATTCACCGATAAGGGAGTGGAGGCAGACTTTGTTTCCAACATTTCGAACCGTTTCAAGATGTCATTGACATATTTAGTCTGATGTATAAAATTCCCTCTGCAGTTTGATCTACTTGTAGCCCCAAAAAGAACTTAATCGGACCCATAGAACTCATTTCGAACTTGCTTGTCATCACCGCTTCAAACTCTTTACATAACTCTTGATTTGTAGAACCAAAAATAATGTCGTCCACATACACTTGCACCAACAGAATATCTTCACCTCTTTCCTTAATGAACAGCGTACAATCGATGACACCTCGACGAAAACCATTGTCGAGCAGATGATTTGCCAGTGTCTCATACCAGGCGCGCGGTGCTTGATGCAGACCATAAAGTGCTTTATCGAGAATGTACACTTTATCCGGATGTAATGGGTCTACAAAGCCTGGTGGTTGATTAACGTACACTGTCTCTCGAATATTCCCGTAAAGAAAAGCGCTCTTTACATCCATCTGGTAAACAGTGAACTTCTTATAAGATGCGAAGGCTAGAAAAATCCGAATCGTCTCCAATATCGCAACCGGAGCAAATACTTCATTATAATCCAGGTCAGGGATTTGTCGAAAACCCTGAACCACTAGCCTTGACTTGTTTCTGACAACTACACCCTGATCATCCCGTTTGCAGCGATGGACCCAACGACAACCCAATGACTTGGCACCTTTTGGCTTAGCGACCAGCCTCCAGACACCCAGCTTCTTAAACTGTAGCAGTTCCTCTTGCATTGAGTTGATCCAATTGTCATCCAAGAGAGCTTCCTCAACGTTAGCTGGTTCAATCTGAGAAATAAAACAAGCATGTGCGCAGTAAGTGACATCCCCAGATTTAAACAGATCAATGTAAACGTCGCTTTGAATCTGTCTTTTGGTTCGAGCTCCAGCCAGATAAGTTTCATAATCGTCAAAATTTGTGTTTCTGCGAGCCCTTGATGATCTCCTGAGCTGACTTACTGGTTCTTCCCCGTTTAGATTAGGAGGAATCGCAACGTTAGGACCCAAGTTATTAACATCAGGAGCTGCAACTTCCTCTTCATTTGCAATCGGCTCATTAACTTTAACTGAGCCATCAGAATCTGAATCATCATCATTTGCGTGAGAATCTGCAGGATTATCTTGTGCACTAGGAGAAGTACCAACTGTTGGAGTTACTGTATCTGGAGGAATAGGAATATCCAAGCCTTCATTATGAAAGTAGTATCTTGCAATATCTTCATCAGAAAACTCAGGAAGATTAAATGACTCAAATAACGAATCATAGTCAAACATCCACCGATATCCTTTGGAAGGAATGTGTTTTGAATACTTCTGAACATCCACCTCATACCATTCTTCAATAGCTTTAGTAGTTGGATTCCAAACTCTCTTGTTAGGAGTGCTGTATCCCATAAATATCCCTTCTACTGCCTTTTCATCGAATTTTCCCTCTGATTTACGCTTGAGCATAGTACACGGAGCTCCAAAGGGTTCCAAGTACTGCAAATTAGGCTTTCTTTTCTGCAACAATTCATAGCAAGTTTTCCCATGACGCTTCACTACTAGCACTCGGTTTAAAGTGTAACATGCATTGGCTACCGCTTCATTCCAAAAACGTACTGGCAGTGTCGAATCAGCCAACATCGTCCTAGCTGCTTCAATCAACGTTCTGTTCTTTCTTTCTGCAACCCCGTTCATTTGTGGAGTATAGGCTGCACTGAATTGCTGTTGAATTCCTCTGTCCTTGCATAAATCTTCCATCCTCTGATTCTTAAATTCTGTACCGTTATCAGTTCTAAATCGTCGAACCTTTAACTTATACAGTGTCTCCAATGATGTAACTAACAGCTTGATATTCTCGAATGTTTCAGATTTCTCTCGTAAAAACATGACCTAAGAGAATCGAGAATAGTCATCAGTCACCACACTAAACAATATTTATCCCCTGCGACACTCGAATATTTGATAGGGCCAAACAGATCCATATGTAGAAGTTCAAGTGGAGTGTCAATGGTGTGAAACTTCTTTGCTTTGTGAGACTTTTTGGATTGCTTTCCCTTCTTGCATGAAACACAAACTTCCGGCAACTGAAAGCTTTTCACATTAACTCCCATAACCAAATCCTTGTGCATCAGATGATTCATCTTTCTCAAACTAAGGTGTCCCATGCGTTTGTGCCACAAAATTGATTCACGTTCAGTAGCTTTCGAGACAAAAGCTTGATGTTCAGTCGAATTCACCGTAGTCTTCGACATGTCGAGCACGTACAAATCTCCAACTCGTGGTGACGTTATAATAACCAAGTGCTCCGGAATCACAAATTCTTTCTTCATTATATAACACTGATGATCATCGAAAATTACTTTAAATTCCTTGTCACAAACTTGAGATACAGACAACAAGTTGTTGACCAATGCCTGAACAAAATTCACTTTATCGAAGCTGATTCTGTTGTTTGCAACCAATCCCTGAGCAGAGATAAAACCTCCCCTATCTCCAGCAAAAGAAACATATCCCCCTTTAATAGATCTGACATTTGAAAGTAGTTTCATATTTCCTGTCATGTGCCTAGACGCCCCACTATCAACAATCCATGTATTCTTGATAGGATCATAGACGACCTGCACAACAAATTGAAAAGATTAGTTCGCGATGCAAACCCAAGCCTTAATGGCTGTGGGTTTACCATCACCACCTAAAACCTGCAAGTCTACCCATTTTCCCGTGGCACCATCAGGTACATTTGAGGGTCCAGTACCCTTAGGTTTCCATGACTGTGAACGTTTGACATAACCAGTTGATTTATGGGTAGGTGACTGTGAACGTTTTTCAATTTGTTTAACAGAAGGTTGCTGTATGGATTTACCAGCAGGAAGCAACTCACTGTTTTGTTTAGGAAATGATGACCTATTGTTTGAAAATCGATTTCGATTTGGGCTAGAAAAACGATTTCCAGTGGACATTCTATTTTGGTCAACCTTATTCCTAGGCCTTTGATTCAAATTTGGACAATTATAATTAACATGGCCTTTCTCCCCACAATCAAAACAAGTTCTTCATTCGTTAAGATTTTGAGAACTTCGCGTCATTCTCTGGTGGTGTGTAAGAGGTTTGGAGAACATAGCATTAGGACGCATAAAGCCATTATGTTGTTGAACATTTGGTGGCTTCTGGGGGTTGATGGTTGTCTTTCTCAAGTGAGGAGGTATAAATTTTCCTTTTTCAGTTTCATTTTTCTCAACCTCTACTGGTGATTCCCCGGTTTTGACAAATTTTGGTCCTTTAAGTTCAGGTCTTTTCAAAATTCTAATTTGTTTAGGTTGACTTGAAGTTTTATTCGGTAACTGATAACCTAAACCCGTTTTATTTGGGAACTGACGACCCAAACCTGAACCCTTTTCTTCATCATCTGAGTCAGAAACCCAATCTTCAACCAATACAGTTTCTTTAACTTTTTCGGTTTTAGCATTTTGAGCATTTGAAGTATCTTTGGGACTGACAATAGGTGTTTGGACAATCGGTGTTTGGACACTAGGGGTTTGGACAGCTGGGTCTGGTTGTTGAAGAATGAATTCAACATCCCCTTCCTCCTTTGGAGCCTTAATCAGTTTGTTAAAGATGGGAGGTGGACAAGCTTTGTAGTCAACCCCTGGTTTCCCTTCCCCATTCTCAGGACGTTTTTCTTTCAAGATATGATCTAAAAGGTATGATGCAGTGGAATAACTTCTAACTTGTTGGTTTAAAGTTTCAAAACTAATTTTAATAGAAGCATTTTCACGTTTAAGAGCATCAATATCTTTTAAATATTTGTTAATCGAGTCCTGTTTGTTTAACAATGCTATTTCCAAATCACTCACTTGTTTTGCCAAAAGTTTGTTCTTTTCAGAAAACAGTTTTTCATTTCCTTTAACAATCTTATTTTTACGAAGTTCCTCAACAAGATTGTTATTTTCCTTTATTAGCTCATTTACGCGTTCATCTAAAACAAAACACTTAGAACAGGAAGTGATTTTAGTTTCAGATTGTACCTTAGAAGACTCTGCAGTATCAGCCATCATTGCAAACTCCCCTTTTGTCACTGGTGCTTCTGATTCTGTTGAAGATTCCTCAGATGATTCTTCAGATGTAATAGACTCTTCCCCGTCACTTTCTTCATTTAGATTCAAAATCTCCACAGCGTTGACTTCAGCATCGGATTGATTGTCACTAATTTGAAATTGCCAATCCAAACCTTCGTCAGATTAAAAAACCAAGGCCTTAACATCTGAATTCTCTGTACCAGTAGAGATATTCGAGCCAGTCGTCACCAAAGCAGTATTCTTGTTCGCCTCAGGAGCATTTCTGTTCACATTCCTGTTTTGTTGATCTCTGAACGGATTCTGAACAGTTCTTGGTCGTTTTGGCTTTTCACAGTTACGAGCAAAATGACCCTTTTCTCCACAGTTGTGACAAGTAATGGCTGACATGTCGAAACCATACTTAGTTTCCTTGTTGGCTCCGATTGTGTTACCAGTCTTTTTCACATACTCTTTTGCCCTCCTAACAAGATTAGCGAAGCCCCACATAATGTCGATTCGTTCCATCTCATCACGATCAATCTGCTCATAATCCTCCCCAGTTAAATGTATATTTCCAATTTTACCCTGCAGCAACGTGTCATAGGATCCTACTAAAGCACTCAACATAGCCATATCTTCATTTACACCATCCACATTTCCTTTATGAAAGTGCTCGATCTTCAAACTTGTAAATGCTGATTCTGAAGTAGCTTGAGCTTGAGACTTCTGAACTGGTGTACTTTGACTTGAACTTGAGTTTGAACACCCTGAATTTCCTGAATGACTTAAGGAGTTAGCAGAAAACGCTGTCTTCAGTGGAGCATGAGTAGGAGTGGCTGGAGTGGGATCAGCGTAGTACAGCGAGGGATCTTGAGTGTGTCCCTTTCTTTGAGCACGAAACTTGTCATCCTGCTCCTTCTCTCTCAGCTTGGTAAATAGATCATTTAAAGTTGTGCGAGCAAGATAGCCACTTTCCTTTAACATCTCAATATATCCATTCCAGCTTTCTGGCAAAGCGTCAGCAAAGCATTCTACTCTTTCTGCACCAGTTGTAACCACCGAATATCCGTGCATCTCACTGATTAAATGTTGAAAACGTCTGATAAGGTCGAACAATGATTCTCCATGTAGGTAGGTAAAATTATCGAATTTCTTTTTCAGTGCTCTTCCCTTCATAGACTTCAACTTGTTGTTTCCCTCACAGTCTAATTCAAAAGCATCCCATAACTGTTTCGATAACTTGTATGTCTTGTACTGATGAAACACAGATCTAGGAATAGCCTGACACAAATGAGAATAAGCCTTTTTCTCTATATCATAACTCTTCCTTTGTTCCTCCGTATATCTATGAATTGGAATAAGGTCTCCATTTTCACCGACTGGTTCATTATATCCATTTTGAATCATATCCCACATTTTTGAATCCAGTCCTTGGATGTGAATTTCGAATCGAGGTTTCCAGTGTGGGTAATCGTCCATTGAAATGAGTTTTGGGACCTTGTTAATACTTCCAGTTTCAGCATCATTTATTAACATTTCAGACATTTTAGAGTTGGTACTAGCCATAGCGTATTCCATTTTAAAAGTGAAAATTAAATCTGGAACTGGTTCGTGCGGATGAACTGCTGTGATTCGTACGAATGAAGGACTTAATACGTACGAATGAGAGCGATTCGTACGAATGGGACAGAAAACCTAAACTCTATACGAATGAGTTATTCGCACGCATGAACTGACAGATAAGCACGGATGAAAATCTTATTCGTATGGAGGAAACCTATTCGTACGAATGAACTAAACTTTAAACTTTTTCGACAAGAACTTAGATTCGCACGAATGACACCTAAATCCGCACGGACGAAAGCCTATTCGTGCGGATGTGAATATTCTAAGAACTTGGTTCGTATGCGCCGCTGAAACTTTAGGGTTTTGCTAGAATTCGATCTACAACTCGATTTTACTAACCAAAACGATTCCTATTTGCCCAGATCTTAATCTAAACTACCCAGAAACGTTTTAAGACAATAAAAATAAGGTTTTGAACGTAAAATTCCAAACTTTAAGAATCAATCAAAAACGAAAAATCTTAAGAGTCGCTAGAAGAACGTTGATTTCTACAACCAACGCTCTGATACCACTTTGTTGGGGTTGTAAGGATCTTAATACGTCAACGTTATACCAATAACCTAGCGGAAATAGACTATTGATTATCTAGCGAATATGTAACCGTCGGAAACGAGATCAAACCAACGATTGTTGATACGATCGGACCTAAGGAAGACTATTCGGATGATTGTTTATACGTTATAAACACTTTGGAACACTAGAAAACACAGCAGCAGCAATTCGGCACGAATATGAAAACCCTAGAAAACCTTCGCCGAATGCAGAAACCTAGCTGGGTATATATAGGCCCAGCTTTCCATCCGTACGGATGTGATTTATATCCGTACGGATTGGATCTTATTCGTGGGAACCTGAACACGTCCGTACGAATGTAATAAGTTAATAAACACTTCGTTTACTTAAGTCATTCGTGCGAATGAATCTTTCATACGCACGGATATCATCCTTATCCGTGCGAATGAGTCTGAATATTATTAAAACATCACAAAACACATATTTGATTAATTCATAACACCGTAAACGTTCAAGCATATAATCAATCAAATATTCAATATTAATATTCAAACAAACAATATAAAGACTGATATAAACGTTAATTACATACGAATCTAGTAACTAACAAATGCACCTGCAGTTATCGAATGTTGAGACTGAATACGGGCGATTATTGTCAACGTAGTGGTTTAGACTAGCCAACTTCCTAACCTATCAGAAATTCGCTTTCTAACCGTAACTAGACAAAAACTTGTTGATGAAATTACATGGAGCCTAGAAGAGTGTTTAATGATAAGGAGTTAAGCAAGAAATTATTAGCATTAAATATTCTTAAAACAGCAAAGTTTTCTCAAACATCCAAGGATCTCCATTCGGCGCGCAAACACGGTGCTCGGCTTTCCGAGTTCAATTAGACGCTCTTTAACCCAATAAAAAAACCTACTTAAATTTATTTTATAATAATTTAGTATCCAAGTTATAATTGAACTAACCAAGCTCATTTCAAAATTTCCTTCGCAGCTGGATCAATAGTCGTGTACATGGTTCTCCTACAATGAGTAACCCAATCACTCTTCACATTTATTGGGGGTTAGCGGGTCAAAACAGACCATTTTAGAAATGTTAGTATGAAGCGTAAAACGAGACAATCAGAAAGAGAATCAATTCTAATATGTATTGATAATTGGCATCTTTCTTTGTTTTCGATTAGGCATGTTACTCTTTAAGAAATTGATTATGTGTGTATAATTTAGGAAGCTGGTTTTAATTTTTCAATGTTTGAATAAAAATTTAAATTTAATTTACAAACACGTCAAAGAATGACGATGAGATGTTCAAGACCAATCCTAAACCCCCTTGAAAATTTTTCAATGTGTTGGTTTTATCTAATAAGATAGCTACTTGATTTGATTTCAAGTGAAGAACACAATGAAATCTGACCCATCTTCAGTGTTTTAGCCACCCATTCTGACCCCTCACAATTGTTGTATACAGTATATTTTTAGTTGACCCCAATTCGACCAATTAACAAACTCAGTTTTGGATGTTTGGGTTTTGTTTGTCACGTCTAACATTAATCAATTAAAATCAAACTAATAGTTAAAAATTGTACTGGACTTCCATTGAGTAGGGCAAGGTGTTCATCGAGCAAATTCACCATCTTAGTCGCTTATCCGACTAGTATCCTGCTTAGATTTAGACATAAAATAAATTATTCAAGTGAAAAATGTGATATTTTTAGGTAAAGAGAGATGTAAGGCTTATGTTTTTTTAACCTTTATCTTTAAACCATTATAAGGCACAACTCGGAAGACCGATTGAGACGAGCTTACAAAATTCACGATATTCACTCTCAAGTAACATGAACCTGATTGTAACACATCATTAATACATTTAATATAAAAAATTTACCCGTTATAAAATGTGTTTCAACTTACTTTTCCAAGGGACATTGCCTTCATTTGTACATGTCACTAGCAAAAAACAAGTTAATAATTTATCGTGACATAGAAAAGAAAAAAAAAACGAATGAGAATGTATTTTACAAAAATAGCTCCACTGTGAATCAGACGTCCTCGTACATGATTCCGAATTTCGGATGTCAGATATGTTCTTCGAAACTATATCAATAACAACTGATAGATACCGAGTACCACATAGGCGTATAAAATACAAATAACATAGTATTTATACATTCTCATGAACTTGTCGTCATCCGATACATTTTTTAGGAACTTTAAACCTTTTAAGTGCTTTAAATAATGCGACAGCATCATGATAAAAAAAATATAAGAATTATCACAACCTTTACAATAACACAACGTTATGTTTTCTCCTTGAAACTTAATAAGACTAACCTTTCAAGGAAGCTGAAAGATACTTAAACTGTTTTGAATTCAGCCTTTATTTTTCCAGATTCGCCAAACATCGCATCTTTGACAACTACAAGCTGAAGTTTTAGAAAAAGGGATGTCGGGTTTGGCCAAAAATAACAGGACGAGGATAAATTTATAACTACGTATATCCTAAGAGACATACCAAGTATGTGATATTTGGCGGTTTCGATGTGGTATTTGCATTCAAATCTGAAGACCATATGAACTCTAATACCACATCGAAACCGCCAAATATCACATACTTGGTATGTCTCTTAGGATATACGTAGTTATAAATTTATCCTCGTCCTGTTATTTTTGGCCAAACCCAAAATCCCTTTTTCTAAAACTTATAACTACGTATATCCTAAGAGACATACCAAGTATGTGATATTTGGCGGTTTCGATGTGGTATTTGCATTCAAATCTGAAGACCATATGAACTCTAATACCACATCGAAACCGCCAAATATCACATACTTGGTATGTCTCTTAGGATATACGTAGTTATAAATTTATCCTCGTCCTGGCCAAACCCGACATCCCTTTTTCTAAAACTCCAACACATCTTATCCATATACTTTGTTTCTCATTAGTCAATGTCAGTAAAATAGTATCTTTTATCATTTGGTGCAGTCGTTATATTTTTCTTATTCGGTTGTTGTGGTGGGTTAGTAGTGTGATTGAACATTTGATTATTGTGTTGCAGTATATTACTAGGGCATCTCCCAAAATAAGTAGTATTACTTATGAGCGAAGAAGGGTACTAATGGATGAAGTTGAGTGTAGAGTTATGCAGATCGAGAGATTTCATTGGCCGCCGCATGTAAGTAATTAAGAAAATAGGCACTTATGAAATGGTTCGTATATGAAAATACTTTTTGATAATCAGAATACTATTTACTATTTGCAGACTCAAAGGGCACATTATTCTCAAAAATTGTTTTTGTATTCCTTGGATCGACTTTACAAAGACGAGGAGAAAGATGCCAAAGCTTTTGATGAATATGAGAGGTTAGTTACTATTTAACCCGTCTACGTTTATCATATGTCCTTATATAAATCGCACAAGTGTATGTGTGTCGCCCTTGTTTTCTTAATAGCTTGCAAGAAGATCTATTCGTTTTGGGAAACACAAAAGTTGCGAGTTTTGTTAAGCGCAATGTCGTTTCATATTTAAAAACCGTGTATGATTGCTTGTATCCCCCGACTTCCTGCTCACTTGATGAACTTATAAGGGTAATGGTCGGAAGTAGTGAAAAGGAATCCACATCTTGATCTAACAACATCCCTGGTATGCATATGTATTAGAGCAGCATGAGGAGTGATAATGATAGTTGTGAGATGTTTTTGATAAAACCCATGGAAGGCTTCCAATCGGCATCAACCATCCTTTGATGCCGATTGGAAGCCTTCCATGGGTTTTATCAAAAACATCTCACAACTATCATTATCACTCCTCATGCTCTAATACATATGCATACCAAGGATGTTGTTAGATCAAGATGTGGATTCCTTTTCACTACTTCCGACCATTACCCTTATAAGTTCATCAAGTGAGCAGGAAGTCGGGGGATACAAGCAATCATACACGGTTTTAAAATATGAAACGACATTGCGCTTAACAAAACTCGCAACTTTTGTGTTTCCCAAAACGAATAGATCTTCTTGCAAGCTATTAAGAAAACAAGGGCGACACACATACACTTGTGCGATTTATATAAGGACATATGATAAACGTAGACGGGTTAAATAGTAACTAACCTCTCATATTCATCAAAAGCTTTGGCATCTTTCTCCTCGTCTTTGTAAAGTCGATCCAAGGAATACAAAAGCAATTCTTGAGAATAATGTGCCCTTTGAGTCTGCAAATAGTAAATAGTAATCTGATTATCAAAAAGTATTTTCATATACGAACCATTTCATAAGTGCCTATTTTCTTAATTACTTACATGCGGCGGCCAATGAAATCGCTCGATCTGCATAACTCTACACTCAACTTCATCCATTAGTACCCTTCTTCGCTCATAAGTAATACTACTTATTTTGGGAGATGCCCTAGTAATATACTGCAACACAATAATCAAAAGATAATAATCAGATGTTCAATCACACTACTAACCCACCACAACAACCGAATAAGAAAAATATAACGACTGCACCAAATGATAAAAGATACTTTGGTAAAGTAGCAAAAAACTCGGATCTCCTCTCATCGTCCATCGAAACTTGATGGTTCATCTCAGAACATGCCCTGTTTGTAATACCTCGTGTTAGAATCAAATAGTATCAATAGAACAATATAAACAATTAGTTTATGTTTCAACTTATGCATCAAAGAGATCGTTAAATTGTTGAAGCTGCAATCACAAACAAAAAATGTGTCAGAGTTTGAAATTATTTGAAAAAACTAGATATCAAAAGCAAGTAAGGGTTGTAGTATGTTACCTCGATAAAATTTGACATCTCGTCCTTGGTAAGACTTCCAATTGAAAGAACAAACAATTTATAGTTTCTAGTAAAAAAGCCACTGAAGAGAGCGGGCACCTGTCGAATAAATCAACCTCCACGTAGAGCTATGGGTAACAGAAGAACAAACAAAATGATTCAGCGTTCAAAATTAAGGAAGTGAACATACAGTAATAGACAGTAAATAAACAAACTAATAAAAGCGTGCAGACCTGTCATAAGAACATCATCTCACAGAGGTCGCAACCCTCTTCAAAACATTAAAGCGCGCCTCGATAGATTGAATGTTTCGTGTGATGCTTCTCATAAGGCTTTGCATGTATGTCTATTAGTCATGCAGTAATACTCTTACTTGCTGAAATATTGAAAGAGAAATATGTTTTTTTCTAGATAGGAGGAAGGACGTTAACAATGAGAAAGATCGCCAGTTGTCCGACTCTACGACAGGATCCCGATATCCCCACCAACTCACACCCAATATCTAACCGGTTTTCCTCCCGCATCATCTTACCACCATCACACCAAGGCCTCACTGCTTTCTTACATAACTTGTATGAAAACATTAAGGAAAGCATCTACCCTACAACAGAAACAACAATAACAGAGACCCGCGTTAAAACTTGTCTTCCCCTCCCATATTCTGGCCATGGGTATCTTTTAAAATCCCGACAATCTTTCTTGGAAAATATATGTTCGTGTTTTTTTATATAATTTCAAGTTATTTTCTTACAGGACTAGGCATGTGTTTCCGATTCTAGAGAAGATATTCCAGCATACCATTTTCAATTTACATTATGTCACGGAGAATTTACAATATTGGGAAGCTATATCAGATTCACCGTGTAACAGTACTGTCAAGACAGAGCCTCTGTGTACTGTATGACAGTACTTGACAGTACTGTTACACGGTGAATCTGATATAGCTTCCCAATATTGTAAATTCTCCGTGACATAATGTAAACTGAAAAGGGTATGCTCGAATATCTTCTCTAGAATCGGATACTCATGTCTAGTCCTGTAAGAAAATAACTTGAAATTATATAAAAAAAACACGAACATATATTTTCCAAGAAAGATTGTCGGTATTTTAAAACATACCTATGGCCGGAATATGGGAGGGGAAGACAAGTTTTAATGCGGCTCTCTGTTTTTGTTGTTTCTGTTGTAGGGTGTTGTAGGGCAGATGCTTTCCTTAATGTTTTCATACAAGTTATGTAAGAAACCAGTGAGGCCTTGGTGTGATGGTGGTAAGATGACGAGGGAGGAAAACCGGTTAGATATTGGGTGTGAGTTGGTGGGGATATCGGGATCCTGTCGTAGAGTTTGTCGTAGAGTCGGACAACTGGCGATCTTTCTCATTGTTAACATCCTTCCTCCTATCTAAAAAAAATATATTTATCTTTCAAAATTTCAACCAAAACAGATATTAAACGCACAATAGACACATATAGATAGCAAAGATGTAATATATGGAAGTCACATTGTTAATAAGAACACTTCACGGCCACAGTAGTTTAACCATCAAATTTTATTGTAGCCTGTTCCAATCAATTGACAAGACCTTTCTACAGAAAGTCAGATAAGGGTAGGCACTAGGTATATAAGCATACAACAAGCGTATTTATGAATTGTATAGAAATTCTCTCCCTTTAGTTTAAAGTCAACAATACCTACATCAAACTAGTAACACCTAACATAAGAATTTCATAGCCGAAGATCTGGAGAAAACATAAGAACTTTAATACTGCAAATATGCATGATCTAAAATTTCTTAGCGGATGATCCGGAGAAGGCAGTTAAATTTCTTAGGCAATATTTTATTAGAATGTCTCATGTATGGAAGATAAATAAAAAGCAATATAGATGGAGCAAAATCCATTCCAATACGAACAGAATTACATAAAAATCCCAGGAGATTTCCGTTCATCAAAACCGGATTGACTGCATGCTAGACATTTACCAGCACTGCTAACCCTTCTAATTTAGTTTCACGAACATAAAAAGTTTCAGAAATCCAAATCAGATATGGTAGCCATATTGTTTTACACTGGATGCTCAGAATTAATATGCCTGAATTAGTAAATATTTGTATATAATTTACTTGTTATCACCCATAAACACAAAAAATACGAAAAGCAGAAATGCGGAATTTTCTTTCATAAGTTCTATTAGATGTCTAACTCAAATGGCTCGACAACGGTGACAACGCCTCCTCGTCATATTTTGAATTCGATAAAATTTCAGCAAGTATCAGTACAGGGTTATGTATGGTCTATTTTGTGTGACATAGCTAATTATGAGGATCGGAAGCATTCATCATTGAAGAGACTAAAATAAGTTTTTGCAAATAATTTCCACGACTGCAAGCACCATGAGTAATATCTTCCTCAAGGTACAGACATGCATGGTTAGATATCAGTTTTTCTGCAAAGCCTTATGAGAAGCATCAATGTACAATACACGACAGCTAGGAAATAGCCTAATTCATTTTATATCGGATGAACTTAATTTCAACATTCAATCTATTGATTATCCTATAAACCAAGCTGATTGACTAAATCTTCCATGGTGTCGGTTCAGCTAAAGTGCTAAGTTCTTTTTCAAAACATGTTGATCGAACCTTTGTTACCAAATTCATTTTGATGTCAAACCATACAAACACTATCATTCTAGCTTTCCTTATGTAAACGGAGGGCGAAAAGGTAATTTAAAACAGAACTAATCTAGTTACACACCTCTATCAAGGTGGAGCATATATATGGAACCAAAGATTTTTATATAACTTTAAACCGTTGTGCAGCATTATGCTCAGGACTTTAGTCGATGCACACACCTATGTCTCACAAAATCTAAATTATACAATCTAAAAAGAATGAGACTGATGCAATACAAGAACCGACAGAAATTAGAATAAGAAAAAAGAAAAGAAAATAACTAGGTAACCGTAAAAGCAACGCTCTCGCTCTCGCTCACTATTATCCATTACAAAACACAAACACAACGTTCCACATCTAATTTTAACTTATGTAGCCCACATACAAAATGGCGTATACCGTTCAAATCATCCATTTAAACGCACTAACTATCGAGAATAAGCATATCAACAAATTAAAGCTCAATTTCATCAAATTACAATAAATAAAACTAATTTCAACTCATAAACCCTAAATAAATTTGAGTTTGTTTAGCTGTAATCTAGTTGAAAATCAAAGACACGCCCAAAATTAAACCTCAATTTCATCAAATTACAATTATATAAACTCATAAACCCTAAGTAATTTGAGTTTGTTTATTTAGTTTGATTGAAAAAAACTGGAACAAAATTCGAACAAACAAATATGTTTATTTACCTGGAGCAGGAACACAATTGGAGGGTGAATTTTTTTTACTAATGTAAATGTATATATATTTTCTGGCCCGTTATTGAAACCCTAGCTCCCCCTTTAATCTAACCCAACCGAATTATATCTTTTAATTTATTTATTTTAAATCACAGTCTATTCTTCATTAGACAATATAGGGTTTTACATTTAAAATATCTACTTTATCTATAAATAATTATGTTTTGATATTTTTATATAATTTTCTTTTAATATGTTATTTTACACATATTTTTTTTTTTTAAATAGTTAATTATATAAATAGTCCATATGGTTTGTTATGATTTTCGAATTTTGTCTCATCATTTAATGACAAATTAACGGACTTAACGACGTAGAGACTACACCCAGACAATTTTAAAAGCATGGGAACCAAACCTAGAAATATAAAACATAATGACTCTATAAAACTCGATAAACAATAGGGACCATTAACATAGTTAAATAGAAAAAGTTGAAATGTTAACCAATTAAATTTCCTTTTCAAGTTGTGTTTTCATACAAAAAGAATACAAAATCTTATTTTCAAATGATATGACAAAATATTTGCTTTAATCAACTCAAAAAACTAATTATCTCTCAATTTATTTTTTCTTCGTCTAAAGTTTGCCACATTATTTTTTAAACAATATCTTATAAACCTTTGCAAGTGAATTATTTATCTTTTTTTTTACGACTTAAACCTTTTATGATTAGATGAAATTAAAATTGGACAATAAACGAATTAATATAAAAAGTGGGGAATTAATATGTGTACAAAGTTATTTATAGTTATGTATATTAGAATATAAAGATGGGTATACTTAGGTTTTGTTTGGATTATGAATAAAAATTGGACAAGAAACTAATTAAGAAAAATGCCTAATGATTATATATGATTTTTATTCATATACCATACTACACTCAAACTCACGCCCAAAATAATTACTATCACAAAACCAAATGTTAATTTGATATTTTAGACTATAAACCTAAAGGTTCAGATTGTAAAACTTAGGTTTTGTTTGAATTATGAATAAAATTTGGATAAGAAACGAATTAAAAAAATGCCTAATGATTATATATGATTTTTATTCATTACCATACTAAACTCAAACTCAAGCCCAAAATAATTACTATCGCAAAACAAAACCAAACGTTAATTTGATTTTTTAGACTACAACTCTGAAGGTTCAAGTTGTAATATTAAGTATTAATTACTACCAAAAGGCTTATAGCCTATGTGTATGTTGTATGTGATTGGTTATTGATGGGGAGGTTATGAATTTAAGTTATGAGTCGAATTCATAAATTATATATAGTGTGTTTGTAATACTTAACTTTTTTTTTTAAAGTTAACAAATAATATAAGAATGGGTAACTAATAATGTTGTCTTATATTTTACAGGTTATTCAAACTGAAATCAAAATTACTATATGGGTAAAATATTTTGTCATTATTTTGAGGTGAAATCCTTTTTCTTCTTAGGAAAAAAAAATTACAACCTTATATAGGTTGTTTTCCCAAGCAAAGATAAACTATTAGACGTAAAATATAAACATCTTCTCTTATTAATAAAGAAATCGCCATGTTCGAATCCATTATACATCTTCATTTCACGTGGTTATCAATTTATCATTATCACAATATGTCAAAGCATAAAGTATTATAACATAATTGTTTTTATTTTCTCCAAACACAAAATTATAAACTATTACTATTACCATTACCATTATTATTATTATTACTAATTATTACTATTACTATTCTATCTTATAATTAAAGTAGCAACACGCCTATGAATGCGTGCCGTTAATTGTTTTTTAATTTAATTGGGCTTTGGGCTGTGTCTTGAGTTTCTTGGGTGGGCTCTCGGGTTTTTGCTTTACTGCTCTCGATGGTTTGTCCTATCCAGTATCACAAATTCATAAACGGTTAGTTACCGCCTCCTCCACCTGTGCAACAGGTGTCCTACACTCCTCCACCTCTACAACACGTGTCTTGCTCTCCTCCACCTCTTATCATCCTGTTACTATTAATATTACTAAAACTATCAATTTTCACTAATTATTACTATTACTATTACTATTAATATTACTAAAACTATCAATTTTCAAACTAGTGAATAGTAGTTTGTATGTTCCATTCAATTTTAGTCCTTTAAGTTTGTATTTCTTAACTTTGCCTCATATCTTTAATATATTTTTAATTTTATCCTTAAACTTTTTTCTATCTTACTTTTATTATTTAGATCTGATTTTTTAGTTCTTAATTGTTAACTTTTGTTTAACTATTTACTATCGGTTATTCCCAACACGAAGCGCGGGTAAATAAAACCTTGTTAAACTCAATGTATAGATCATGAAACGAGTTAGAAAGATCGACAATTAATATTATAGGTCGTGGTAGAAATTCATATATTATATTTGTATATTTTTTTAATAATATTATCCTCGTATACGCGACAAATAAACTAAGGCCCGGTTTGCGATCACCACAGACCACGGATCCGGACTCAGACCACGGACTCGGTCCGTGGACTGCGCGTTTGATAAGGCACAGATGGCTCGGACTCGGTCCGTACCACGGACCCAAATCACGGACTGAATCTGTGTTGAATATATGCAGACCAATAATTTCCATCCCACTACCCTTCTCTTCTTCTCTTCACAGCCGCTCCTCCTCCAGCCAGGCACCGCCGTGGTTATCTTTCTTTGAGAAATTTCGTCGAACACATAGACTACAAACTTAAAAATATTGTAAAAAAACAACACCCAGATGATAAAATCGTATTATGCATTAAAAAGAAATAGTTTTTTTAAAGTAATCTGACCGATTGAAGAAGAAAGTGGACGGAGAGAAAGTGATCGGGAGATAATGCCCGAGATTCTTTGAGTTGCCATTTTTGTTGATAAGTAAACCACTGGGTGTAAGTTTGTTTGTTTTTATGTATGTGTTTATAAACACTCGGCAATCATAGGAAGAAGTAGTAACACGTGATCATGAAATATTGGTTGTGAATAATTCATGTATTTTATATGTATAAATTTGTTGAAATCGTTATCTTAATCAACTAGGTGTATCACACTATTTTAGTCCACTAACTTTGAGCAAATTGATAATCTAAAATGTATTTTTGTTTTATGGTTTATTAGTATGATATTCGCGTGATGTAGCGGGGACGAATAAGTTATATTTCACAAAATTATATTATGTGGTTATAGTTTTTTGTTCGACTTCTCGAATCAAAAAATGAATTATGCACTAAGATGATACTCTAGAAAACTTATGTATATGTAGTAATGATTTATGTTAATGTCTATTATTATGATTAATATGTTGAGGGTAATAATTTATAATTCGGTCTAATAGAAGGGTAAAATAGTCATTTTTCCCAGTCAGCATAGTCAGTCCGAGGCATAATCAAACACAACAAACTCAGTCAGCACCTAACTCAGTCTGAGCTCCATCTCAATCTGTACCAAACTCAGTCTACAGCTATCAAACAGCCCTAATACATAGTTACACAACTATGTCAAAGACCCCGAATTAGGATAATTTTAATATCATATGTTTACTAAAGTTACATATAGAATAAGATTTTTTTTTTCTTATAAATAATATTCAATTATCTAATTAATTATTTTCTTAAAGTAATTCGAGAAAAAATAATATATGATAAATAATAGAAAAATATAAAGAAATTAACTATTGAATAAATAATTTCAATATCATATATTTACTAAAGCAACTCATAATAAATATATATCATAGAAAAGTTGTAATATAAGGAATGACAATGGAATGGTAAAAGCTTAGTGGTTTTAAGTTGGAGGTTATGAGCTAAAATCCTTTTATAAGATTATGCTTATAAACACGGCTCGTTCGACTCGAAACGCTAAACGAGCTTTTGAACAAGTCGAGCCTAAAATCAATATTTTTAAGCTCGACTCGTGAAACTAATCGAACAAATTTTCATGTTCGAGCTCGACTTGAGATCGTCAAATATAAAGTTCGAGCTCGAGTTAAACGAGCTTAAACTCGAGTAGCTCGTTAAATGCTCGACTCGTTAACACCCCTAGTGCTAATTGTGCGCCGATTGCCAAAACAAAATCAATAAGATTATCTTTACTATTATATAAAGAGACTCCTCCACCATCTTAATCCCTTAATTAAGTAATTAAAATTACCCATAAACCCTTTTCAATTCAAACCCATTACAGCTCTCAACCCCTAATTTCAAATCAAACACATTACTATTACTACTGTAGCCGTCACTCCCACCTTCCACCCTTCGATCTCTTTCCACTACCGATTGAATCGGGCGACACCAACGAATTGAATCGGGCGAATTGGAGATGGCTTGTTGATGTCAAATACCAATTGAATCGGGCGAATTGAATCTGCAACTTTTATGGAAAACATTGTGAATATATATCGGAATCTCGATTCCTCGTTCAACGCAAACCTAATTCATCATGTGTGTTCTGGTAAGGAATACTTTTTTTTAAGTGTTTGATTTTGTGCTTATTCAATGTGTGAAGATGTAAATGTTTGTTGGTTTGATTCGTGTAGATGATGGAACGGTATTGACGAAGTGTCCTGCTTCGTTTAAGACGGACGGTAATAATAGTTCTAAGAATGAAGGGAATTCTAGCAATGGGTTGTCTACGGTTTTGAATACCGATAATGGTTATGTGAAAGGGTTGGTTAATAAGAAGTCTGAAAAATAAAAATGTATTACCCCGGAAAGTTCTCTGAAACAAGAATTTAGCCCTCTGGTTTCGAATGAGAGCAAAATAATTGATGGTGATTGTAAGGTAAGAAGCGATGCTACTTTGCTGATATTTTAGACTATTGATATTTTTGACTATATACATGGTTACATTTAGTGATTTGATTATGTTGTATTTGTGTACGCTTTAGAATTCGGGTAAATATTCACCAAAGAGGCCAGCTGAGAATGTTGCTGATCCGGAGTCAAACAGTCGATCCACCCCTGGACGGAAAGGTGAGACCAGTATAGGAAAAAGGCAAAAGAAAACAAATGATGGTGGCCAATCTGGTGTTTTGAAACAGCTGGATAGGAAAATGAGTTGCGCCTTTTGTCATTCTAAGGAGACAGAAGTGAGTTTTAAAACGATACTTTCTTTTATTTCGTAGATGCTATCTCTTATAATATGTGAAGCTTATGTTATTTGTTTGATAAAACCGTGTAGGGAAGTGGACCATTAGTATCATATGCTCAGGGGAGAAAAGTGACGAGAACATTGCCAACTTAAAAAATACTATACTTGTTCATGAAAAATGTGTGCAATGGTATGATTTTTTTTTCCCGTTTAATGAACAATACTTTACATATATAAAAGAAATATTTGTTAACATTTTCAATTTCAGGGCTCCAAGGATTTACTTTCCTCCTGATGGAACTATCAAGAACTTGGAGTCGGAAATCGCAAGGGCAAACAAGCTAAAATGTAGTAGTTGTCTTAAAAAAGGAGCTGCTCTTGGTTGTTATATGAATCAATGCAAACGAACATATCATGTGCCTTGTGCATATGAAACCGATTGCAAATGGGAGATTGTAAGCGTCTTTTTTGACACATTCAGACTCCGCTGCTGTTATTAAGTTAATAATTGCAAATTACGACATCGTTTCTATATGATTTTTAAATTTTAGGTAGGTCCGAGGACCTGCCTGGACCAAGCATAGACTCGCCCCTGGTTTCAGGGTACGTAATTTGTTATTTGATCATCTGTAGGATCGTATCATTGGTCGGAATTTACCTTTACTTAGAGAAGAAGTGACACGAGACGAAGCTCACAAAAGAATAACGTCCATTAATGAACCTTACAAATTGGAAATTTTGGATGGGATCAAGGAAGAGCCTATCACCATCTACCATATTGGTAACACTCGTCTGACTCTATTCGTCAGTCATAATTAAAGTCAATCCCCCTTTATAGGGTGGTCGATGCTTATAAGTAGTGTGCTTGACTTTTTGCTGTAAACTATCGATCGTTATAGGTAATGAATGGTGGGATCTTTGTGTTGGTCCTCATGTTGAAACTACTGGAAATATTAATAGAAGAGCAGTACAACTTGAATCTGTTGCGGGTGCTTATTGGAGAGGAGATGTAAACAAACCAATGTTTCAAAGAATTTATGGAAGAGCATGGGAGAACGAAGAACAATTGAAAGCATATTTACACTTCAAAGAAGAGGCTAAACGTCGTGATCACAGGCGTCTTGGCCAAGATCTTGATCTCTTCTCTATACAGGTCCTTAACCCAATACCCTTAAAACCGCATTTGAGTTGGTTTTTACTGGTAATATTAATTATTTTGAAGTCTACAGGATGATGCTGGTGGAGGGTTAGTGTTCTGGCATCCTAAAGGTGCGGTTGTGAGGCAAATAATTGAAGATTTATGGAAAAAGATTCACACGGAATGTGGTTATGATCTTCTGTACACTCCACATGTAGCAAAGGCGGACCTTTGGAGTATTAGTGGTCATTTTGACTTCTATAGAGAGAATATGTATGACCAAATGAAGATCGAGGAAGAACTTTATCAGCTTCGTCCCATGAACTGCCCTTACCATATTTTGATTTACAAACGGAAACCTCATTCTTATCGTGACTTTCCAATCCGAGTTGCAAAGTTAGGAACAGTTTATAGATACGAATTATCCGGTAGCTTACATGGGCTTTTCCGTGTTAGAGGCTTCACTCAGGTCAACATTTATATGATTGCTTCTGCAGCTTTTAATTGATTCATAAGTGTTGTCTGTTATTTATATCGTTGATTTACAGGATGATGCACATATTTTTTGCTTAAAGGATCAAATTAGAGATGAAATCAAGGGTGTCCTGGATCTTACTGAACAACTGTTGCTCCAGTTTGGGTTTGACAAGTATGAAGTCAATCTTTCTACCAAGCCCGAAAAAGCCGTAGGTAATGACGATATTTGGGTGAAAGCAACCGGTGCATTGAAGGAAGCCTTAAACGATAAAGGATGGGCTTTTGAAGTTGATGAAGGAGGTGGCGCATTTTATGCTCGTATGTCAACCGTTTATTTTCTTGTGTTTGTGAAGCAAAGTCTGTTTTGATGTGCTTTTGCTATTAGCAACTGTATTATTAGATAATTAGCTTTTTGTGTGTGTAACAACTTCCTATTATTTAAAAATTAGGATTAACGAAGAGGTAATTTGGTACTTTTATTTTTAGGAATACTCACAGTTATAACCTAACCTCGCCATGAAAAGGACTTCTCCTAAAAGACGCATAAGGAATGATTTCTTCTTCTTCTTTTTGTGCAGAAAATTGCCAAATATGATTAAATTTGTAAGTGTTTTTTTGCGAGTAAAAATGAAAATGGTCAAACTCACAAGATCGCAGACTGCAATTTGCGATTTGAGGGTTCGTCAAAAAGTCGTCAAATGGTTGGGTTGGGTTAGATTTGTGATTATCCCTTTAGTTTACCCTTGAGAGAATGTCACAAATCGTCCTTGTGGTTAGGCTGTTTTTCACATATCGTCCTTTTGAAGAAAAGTTAGCACAGATCATCCTTTTGTTTTTTAAAATTATCGTCTGTGATCCTTCCGTCAAAATCCTGTTAATTTAATCCGTTAAGTGGCCCCCACATGAGGGTAAATATGTCTTTTTAGGTGTTATCCCCCCACCTCACTAGTTTCAATTAAATTCAAAAAACCCCTCTTTTCTACCCAATTCAAAAAACCCCTCTTTTCCTCCAATAAAAAAAATGCAACAAAATCAATTTCAATCAAGAACAACAAATAAAAAAATGCAACAAAATCAATTTCAATCAAGAACAACAAATCCAGTTAAGGATTTCTTCATGCAAACTCTTTCCCAGATTTTTTTTTTCTTCTTAAATTCCAAAAGGATTTCAAAGTTTTAATCTTTTTTGTTTATTTCTTTTATGGGTTTTGGGTTTTAAGTTAAAAAAACTATAAAAAAAAAAAAGATTTTTTTTTTGAAGTAGTGTTCTTGCTAAAAAAAAGCTTTTATTTTCTCAAAATCCGTTTTTATATATTATTTTTTTTTTGATGATTTTAGAAAGTGAAAAAATTAATAATAATAATACTACCAATAGTAGTAATATTTTTTGATGATTTCAGATGTAGTTACACATGATTTTTTTATATTTTTTTTTTTTTACTTAAAGTCAAGTAAGAAACCCCTGCAACTAAACCACCACAATCAATCACAAACCAATTAGCTGCACTATCTCCGCCGTACATGGCGGCGCCACTCCCTATCGGAGTTACACCTTTGACTGAAAAAAAGAAAAGAGCCCGGCCAAAAAATAAGCTCCAGATGGGTCTGTCAAAAAAGCTTTATCTCCGAAACCCATCTCATCTGCTGCTCCTCCGCCAGTCATCGATTTCTCCGCCGCAAAAAAACCCAAAATCCGCCCAGTTTCCGCCGGAAAACCACAACTACATCACCATCAACCACCACAACAACCACCAGTTAAAGAACTGGACCAACATGTCCCTTAAGTGGTGACGGGATAAAAAACAGTTCTCGTTTCTCCATATCCGGTTCGATGAAAAACAGCATGTCTCTCGTATGTGTGTGTCTTGTGTGTTTTGACTGTGTGAAAGAGAATACCGATTAGATTAAATTGGAAGAGAAAAAGAGGTGGGTGTTGGGATAAGAAGTAAAGAAATGAAATGTCTATTTTACCCTCACATGTTTATCATGTGAGGTAACTTAACGGAGATAATTTAACGGAAATGGACGGAAGGGTGATTAATGATAAAATGAAGAAACAAAAGGATAGATGGTGCTAACTTTTCTGGAAAAGGACGATATGTGAAAAAGGGCCTAACCACAAGGACGATTTGTGACATTCTCTCGTTTACCCTTTGATCAGATTTATTATTGCAGCTAATACTAACTAATTATTTAACACCTAAAGCTGTGAGTGTCATAGTAATTTAATTAGAGGGTCTGTTTTTGTAGGTTGACTTTAACTTACCACAACGTTTTGACATCACATATATTGATTCAAACTCGGTGTTTGACTCAGCCAAAAGTGAGTTCATTTTTCTTATGTTGTTAATCTTTTACTGTCGTTTTAGTCATTAATAGAGTAGGCAATATGGGTGGGTTGGGTAATAATTGAAAATAGCTAATGGTTGGTGGGGGTTGAAACGATTCGTCACACATATTTTAAAATAGCTAATCTTTTACCATAAAATATTTTATATCACTAATAGTACAATTTTTAAAATAAGAAAGAGATGAATGTTGGGTATTTTTGATTTGATATTTGATTTAAAATAAATTAGGTAATAGACGTGTTTCATGCATATTCATATATTTGATTTGATTACGTATTCTGTCCCATGCGACTTAGCTTTGCCATGACAATCAATAAAGAACAGGGTCAGACAATTCCACACGTCGGTGTTTATCTAACAGAATCCGTTTTTTTACATGGGCAACTCTATGTGGCGTTGTCAAGAGAGATATCACGTAAAAATACAGAGGTGTTAGTGAAGTCTGCCAAAGATTTTAAACGAGACGGAGTATACACATCAAATGTTGTCTATCGAGAAGTTCTACATGATGAATAAAATACAAGTGTATTAGAAGTTAATTTTGCTTTTTTATATGAATTTTTGTATTTCAGATTCTACATTATGATTGTAGTTTAAATATTTCTTTTCATGTTATTTATCTGTCTGCAAATTAATTTTTCGTGATCATATGTCTTTCAGCATAATTATATGAAATATCAGTTTTTAGTCACGCTGCACCGCGCGGGTACCATACTATGCTTAATAAACACGGTTCGTACGGCTCGCTCTCCTCGAAACGCTAAACGAGCTTTCGAACGAATGTCCTATAAACTTACACTATTTTGTGTGTACCTTTTTAATCTAGATAAATTTACATATTGTCCATATCGTTTGTACCAAATTATGAAATTTGGCATTAAAGTTCCAAAATAAATGTTTATGGTTAACGTGATACATTGGTTCATAAATGTAATAAACGTAAATTTCCATCAGTTTGAGCCGCCTTGCCCAAAACATGTAAGTTGATATAAATGATTGTTACATTTGTGTTAAAACATAATCGACAGCTTCTACAGCTCTTTTTCGCATATTTTTTTCTTTTGTTTTCCTTTCTCTTGGACATATGGAACGGTAACTTCGTCTCTTCTTCAAAACATCTTCGACCAAAATCTTACCACCTGTCGTGGACTCGTGGTTAAGTCTCAAGGAATTATAAAGAAGCCAAAGCAATTCAGATATGAGAAACATCACTCTAGGTAACATGTCCCTTGGTGATTATGGTTGCAACTTGCACTATGGACGACCATCTGCTTTGCAGGTAGCCCTGAGTCGTCGTAGGTGAACCTTCATAGCCACAACGGGCCATATTTTCAGCCAAAATTTGGAAGATGAAGAGAAGTTGTGCGACTTCTTGTTGTTGATGTTAAGTTCGAATAGATGCTTGTCGTAATGCTATCATACAAAGACGATAAGAAACCAATGAGCCAAAATTTGTTTTCCGGAGCCACTAGACTATGGGGAAACTCGTAATCATAAGAAAAAAAAAAGAACCCTTATGAGTTATGCATACTACTGATCATCATTCTTCCAAATAATACGTTATCATTACTTTGCTTGATTACAAAATTCAGCTCAAACAGCAAAAAGACATATCAACCAATTACACTCGGTTCCATCATATCACTCTTATCTAAATAAAAATATTAACATAAAACTAACATATTTCTACTTCAAAAGAACTGACATTAATACATATGCATACCAGGGATGTTGTTAGATCAAGATGTGGATTCCTGTTCACTACTTTTCCGCCATTACCCTTCTAAATTCATCGAGTGAGTAGGTTTTCGGGGGATACAAGCAATCAAACACAATTTTTAAACTTAAAACGACATTGTGCTTAACAAAACTCGCAACTTCTGTGTTTCCTAAAACGAATAGATACCCTTGCAAGCTATTAAGAAAACAAGGGCGGAAATAATCAGTCAACTATATTGATTAAAAACATATAAATATGATGCACACACATACACTTGTGCGATTTATATAAGGACATATGATAAACGTAGACGGGTTAAATAGTAACTAACCTCTCCCATTCTTCGAACGTTTTGGCATCTGTCTCTGCATCTTTGTAAAGTCGATCCAAGGAACACAAAAGCAATCCCTGAGAATAATGTGCCCTTTCAGTCTGCAAATAGTAAATAGTAATCTGATTATCAAAAAGTATTTTCATTATACGAACCATTTCATAAGTGCCTATTTTCTTAATTACTTACATGCGGCGGCCAATGAAATCTCTCGATCTGCAAAACTCTACACTCAATTTCATCCATTAGTACCCTTCTTCGCTCATAAGTAATACTACTTATTTTGGGAGATGCCCTAGTAATATACTGCAACACAATAATCAAAAGATAATAAGTAATGTTCGATCACACTACTAACCCACCACAACACTAGCGAATAAGAAAAATATAAAGTATAACGTAAGCATACCTTCATGACCCAGGGTGATATAACGAGTGCACCAAATGATAAAAGATACTTTGGTAAACTAGCAAAAAACTCGGATCTCCTCTCATCGGCCATCGAAATTTGATGGCTCATCTCAGAACATGCCCTGTTTTGTAATACCTCGTGTTAGAATTAAATAGTATCAATAGAACAATATAAACAATTAGTTTATGTTTCAACTTACGCATCAAAGAGATTGTTTAACTGTTGAAGCTGCCATCACAAACAAAAAATGTCTTAGAGTTTGAAATTATTTGAAATTACTAGATACCAAAAGCAAGTAAGGGTTGTAGTATGTTACCTCGATAAAATTTGACATCTCGTCCTTGGTAAGACTTTGGATTAACTGGCTAAAATGTTTCTCGGCACTACATTAATATCAAACAGAACACCATTTAGAGTAAGAGGATAAAAATGTTGTGAAGTATGCTTTTCATTCATTAAAATATTTACAATTTTAAATTTATTTTACATAAAAGGTAATATAAATGTCAACTCTCAAACTAACCTGTGCAATATTTCAGAATTCAATTGCAAGTCTTCGAGTGCCATCCTTACCTCGTGCAAATGTAATACTCTGTCGTATAATCCATCTCTTATAGATGCAAGCTGAAATGGATTGATTGAGATTTATAAACAAAAGACCAATTCAATAGGGAGTTAAAAAAAAACATATAGCGTTAGAAGTCTTACTGGTTGCTCCACATGGTAACTGAAAAACCGACTCACATATTCTTTTGCCTGAAATACCACACTAGTATCGCGTAAAAGCCATATGGACAAAAGTGAAACTCCTATAGCCCCAAGTGTGTAATACATCTTGATCCTATGATGTCTTATTTTGCTTGGCTTGCGATGTTTATCAATCTAAGAGGCATGTGGAATCTTAATTAGCATATGTATTAAAAACTGAATCAGGTAATAAAGAGGCAAGCAAAATCGTTAGATACGCTAAAAGGATATGTAACATTATAGTTTATCTTTAAATAAAATCTTACCACGGTAGATAAGTACAAATCCAACTTTTTCAGATTTGAATGGATCAAACCGGCATCGTTGATATCATAATCATTCTGATCAGTTCCAGAATTCGCCTCATCTCTATCTGGCAGATACTCAAAATTCAATGGCGAAATCTGCATATTAAGAAGGTATAGGTTGAACAGATTACTTAAACATTAGATCAACTTCTTTTTCATCTATTTTTAAGTAAAGCATCGGTACTTACGTGACATATACGATTGATAATACGCACCGATTCTTCCAATTGAAAGAACAAACAATTTATAGTTTTTAGTAACAATAGCCACTGAAGAGAGCGGGCGCCTGTCGAGTAAATCAACCTCCACGTAGAGCTATGGGTAACAGAAGAACAAACAAAATGATTCAGCGTTCATAAACAGTAATAGACAGTAAATAAACAAATAAAAGCGTGCAGACCTGTGATAAGAACATCAACAAGGCGCGTTTTAATGTTTTGAAGAGGGTTGTGACCTCTGCGTACTGTATGACAGTCCAGTTACACGGTGAATCTGATATAGCTTCCCAATATTGTAAATTCTCCGTGACATAATGTAAATTGAAAAGGGTATGCTGGAATATCTTCTCTAGAATCGGAAACACATGTAAAGTCCTGTAAGAAAATAACTTGAAATTATATAAAAAAACACGAACATATATTTTCCAAGAAAGATTGCCGGGATTTTAAAAGATACCTTTTGCCAGAATATGGGAGGGGAAGACAAGTTTTAACTCGGGTCTCTGATATTGTTGTTTCTGTTGCAGGGTAGATGCTTTCCTTAATGTTTTCATACAAGTTATGTAAGAAACCAGTGAGGCCTTTGTGTGATGGTTGTAAGATGATGCGGGAGGAAAACCGGTTAGGTATTGGGTGTGAGTTGGTTGGGATATCGGAATCCTGTCGTAGAGTCGGACAACTGGCGATCTTTCTCATTGTTAACATCCTTCCTCCTATCTAAAAAAAACATATTTATCTTTCAAAATTTCAATCAAAATTTCAGCAAGTATGAGTATTACTGCATGACTAATAGACATACATGCAAAGCCTTATGAGAAGCATCACACGACACCTAGGAAATAGCCTAGTCGGATGAAACATTCAATCTATAGACCAAGCTGGAACAAAATTCTAGCAAACAAATATGTTTATTTACCTGGACTGGAGCAGGAAACACAATCGGAGGGTCAAATTTTTTTACTAATGTAAATGCATATATATTTTCTGGAAACCCTACGGTCCCCTTTAATCTAACCCAACCCAATTATATCTCTTAATTTATTTATTTTAAATCACAATCTATTCTTCATTAAACTAATGTTTATATTTGGGTTTTACTTTTAAAATATGTATTATTAGAATTATGTTTTATTTAGAAAAATTTGTATGTTGATATTTTTAGACAATTTTCTTTTAATAAGTTATTTCATATATAATTTTCTTTAAAAATAGTTAATTACATAAATGGTTCGTATGGTTTGTCATGATTTTCGGATTTGGTCTCATCATTTAACGACAAACTAATGCACTTAACGACGTAGAGACTACACCCGAACAATTTTAAAAGCACATAAACCAAACTCACAAAAAGAAAACATAAGAACTGGACCTATAAAACCCGATAAACCATAGAACCATTTATATAGTTAACTAAAGAAAATAGAATGTTAACTAATTAAATTTCCTTTTCATATTGTGCTTTCATACAAAAAGGATACAAAATCTTATTTTCAAATGATACGACATAATATTTGCTTTAAATCAACTCAAAGAACTAATTCTCTCAATTTATATTTTCTTCGTCAAAAGTTTGCCACATTATTTTTTAAACAATATCTTATAAACCTTTGTAAGTGAATAATTTATCTTTCTTTTCTTCGCATAAAAGTAAAAAAAAAACTATACGGATTTTTTTATTTGTAGCGTTATAATAAAATAACTTCCGATAATACTTGTATAATACATGAACTTTCAAAATCTGTGACAATATGATAAATTTGTAACCGGTTACCTGCAATGCTTCCAACAAGGCATCCACGTCAGATTATTGCTGACATGACATACACGTCAGCTACACGTCAGAGAGAGAGAGGGGTTTATTAAAAGGTGACTCTTAGCCTCTGGTATATATTTGTATACCCACCAATCCCATCATGCAATGGACATGTACGTGTAAATTACCCACCCTGAGAGAGCCTCGAACCCGAGACCTCCCACAGATAGGCTGCTATATCCATTTGGGCAAGCCTAGTGGTCTATGTAGGTTGGTTCTTGTAAAACAAACATTAAGGTAAAATAAGTTTAAAAAAAAATTAAAAATAATCTATAACGTTAGAATTTTTATATTATCGTTCATTTTAACTATATCTCAAACTTTAAAAAACGAAGTTTTGTTGTATATCAAAAAATGTGTAGTTTTATTGTTGTGCATCAAATTTAAATATTTATTGCACAAAAACAATGAATTTAATGCACAACCGCTAAACGACATATATTTTGATGCATATCAAAACTTGCTTTTTTAAAATTTGTTATAATTCAATAAATAAATATATAATAAAATTACACATATCATAAATTATTTTTTCATTTTTCTTTTACTTATTTTACTTTAATTATTGCTTTATAAGAACCTCTTCATATATATATATATATATATATATATATATATATATATATATATATAGATTAGGATAAGATTTTATAAGAACCTCTTCGTATATATATATATATATATATATATATATATATATATATATATATATATATATATATATATATATATATATAGAGGTGGGTTCATTTAGGAACCATCAATTATTTAGGAACCATTAGGAACCATTTTTAGGCAAGGTGGCAATTTTGTAATTAAGTCAAATCCCCAAATTGGAAATCAATTAAAACCCACTTTAAAATACTAATTAACTTTAAATTAACACATCTACAGTATAACTAGGTTTTAGGAAAAACTAAATACACCATTAAAACAAGCATTTAATTATCTTTCCAACGAGCACCCACTTGATATACTTTTGACGACTTTTTTTTTTTTTTTTTTTTTTTTGTGAGTTTCGGTATAACACTAGTGTATATACTAAATATTCACCAGTGTATATACTAATTCACCAAAAACACATCTAAACCATATACACTATACACTAGTGTATACACTATATTCACTAATGTATGCGAATCTTTATATTAATTTCCTTTTAATTGTGAATACGCAATATACAAAAGTGAATATACAATATATATATACACAAGTGAATATACAATATACACCAGTGAATACGCAATATACACAAGTGAATATACAATATACACCAGTGAATACCATGTATTCAATAGAGAATACATCTTATACATTAGTGAATATAGTGTATACACTAGTGTATATTGTATAAATACACTAGTGTATAAATACACTACTGTAGTGTATAAATACACTAGTGTATAACTATACATTAGTGAATATAGTGTATACACTAGTGTATAATATATATGGTTCAGATGTGTTTTTGTGAATTAGTATATACACTGGTGAATATTTAGTATATACACTAGTGTATATACCGAAACTCACTGTAAAAAAAAAAAAAAAAAAGTCGTCAAAAGTATATCAAGTGGGTGCTCGTTGGAAAGATAATTAAATGCTTGTTCTAATGGTGTATTTAGTTTTTCCTAAAACCTAGTTATACTCTAGATATGTTAATTTAAAGTTAATTAGGATTTTAAAGTGGTTTTAATTGATTTCCAATTTGGCTCTCAATTTTGACTTAATTACAAAATTGCCACCTTGAGTTTAATTACAAAATTGCCACCTTGCCTAAAAATGGTTCCTAATGGTTCCTAAATAATTACATGGTTCTTAAATGAAACCAATATATATATATATATATATATATATATATATATATATATATATATATATATATATATATATATATATATATATATATATATATATATATATATATATATAGGGGTGAGATATTGTAAAAAGTTTTTAAAATAAAAAGTATAAGGAGGATTTCTAGCCACTCATTTAGTCAACAAAAAGGGGATCCAAGAAAGTCAACGCGGTGGCATTTTCGTAATACTTTCAAAATTTCATACCCTTTTCGTAATAAAGAGAAAATATGTTTTTTTTTTTTTTTCTTCAATTTTACTAGATTACTCATTTTCTGAATCTCTGTGCATAACTTTTATCAATACGTGTGCATCAATTTTATTGTGCATCGATTTTATCAAAATAACGTGTGTATTGATTATACAAAACATATCCACCGCCGGAAAATCCACCGAAAAATCAATCCACCAAAACAACACAAAACATGTGCATAAAAAAAACATATGCATAAAGAAATCAAGGTGCATAAATATCAATCCACCGAAACAAACACATCTGCACCGGAAAAATTAATGTCTCAATCACATGTGCACCGGAAAAAATTAATGTGCACCGGAAAAAATTAACATCAATCCACCGGAAATATATTCAAAAACACGTGCACCGGAAAAAATTAACGTGCATAAATATCAATCCACCAGAAATCACCTTCTTGTCACCGGAAAATCCACCGGAAAAATCACCTTCATCCGTCGTTCGTCATCAGCTCCATCACCGGCGGAAAAACCGCCACTCTCACCGGAAATCACCTCATCCCGTCGTCGTCAGCTCCATCGCCGGAAACCGCCGGATGAAGTTTGCCGGAAAAATCATCTGTCGTCATCTATCCACCGCCACTGTCACACCAGTATATAAACCCCTTTTCATCACCTTACACTAACCGTCGCCACCGGAAACCGCGGATGAAGCTCGCCGGAAAAATCATCCGTCGTCATCTATCCACCGCCACTATCACACCGGTATATAAACCCCTTTCGCCGTCGTCGAAAAACCTGCAACTCCTACCACTCCGCCGCCGTCGTCGCAAAAACCTGCAACTCCTACCAAATCGGAAAGCAGATCGGAAAAATCTGTTAAGAGGAAGAAATCCGTTGATGAAATTTGTTGAAATGAAAAAAATGAAAATGATGAAAAGGATAGAAATTGATTTAAAAGCAGATCTGAAAAAAATTGGTGTTAAATGACGATTATACCCCTTATGATATAATAATGGGTTTTTTTTTCCCCTGAGACGTGTCATCACCATGTTGCTCCCTATTCTTTTTATTTTCCATCTCTTTTTACTTGATCCTTGTTCTATATATACATATATATTAGGATAAGATTTTTTTTCTTATAAATAATATTCAATTATCTAATTAATTATTTTCTTAAAGTAATTGGAAAAAAAATAATATATGATAAATAATAGAAATATATAAAGAAATTATAATTGTTTAATATCATATGTTTACTAAAGCAACTCATGATAAATATATATCATAGAAAAATTGTAGTATAAGGAATGATAGGGGAAATGGTAAAAACTTAGTGGTTTTAAGTTGGAGGTCATGAGCTAAAATACTTTTATAAGATTATGCTTATAAACACGGCTCGTTCGACTCGAAACGCTAAACGAGCTTTCGAACGAGTCGAGCCTAAAATCAATATTTTTAAGCTCGGCTCGTGAAACTAATCGAACAAATTTTTATGTTCGAGCTCGGCTTCAGATCGTCAAATATAAAGTTCGAGTTAAACGAGCTCAAACTCGAGTAGCTCGTGGTATGCTCGACTCGTTAACACCCCTAGTGCTAATTGTGCGCCGACTGCCAAAACAAAATCAATAAGATTATGCTTAATAAACAAGGCTCGTACGGCTCGTTCGACTCGAAACGCTAAACAAGCTTTCGAACGAGTCGAGCCTAAAATCAATATTTTTAAGCCCATGAAACTAATCGAACAAATTTTTATGTTCGAGCTCGGCTTGAGATAGTTAAATATAAAGTTTGAGCTCGAGTTAAACGAGCTCAAACTTGAGTAACTCGTTAACACCCCTAGTACTAATTGTGCGCCGAGTGCCAAAACAAAATCAATGTAGTACTCGTATATATTTTAAAAACATAGCACATACAAAAATGAGTGCCAAATATCTGATAGCAAAATTACATCACATCATATGCCGGAAACTATACTATTTTGAGAAGAAGAAACAGCTCCAAGTAACGAACCTCTTTTCGACCATAACCAAATCTTAAAAACCCGAAAAACTCTCACATTTAATCTTCCTTTTATCCATAATAATCTCTTCACTCTTTCCACATTTTACGCTATCTTCGTCTTTAAACAATGCAACTTGCAAGTCGATGTTATTAACCACATATTGATATGAACCCATTGAAAAACATCTTCGTGCATCTATATTACTCCGACTAATCTCAACTCCATTTGATCTTCCATCTCCATTAAAACTCTTGAACTTTCCTAACCTCACAGAAACCGAACTAATCTCTATAACGTTTTCTGTTGGCCTTTGATGGTGTGACGTGTTTTCAACGTTGAGATTGACCCGACAAAGAGGGCATGTGGAGTTTGATAAAAGCCAAGTGTCTATACAATGAGTGTGAAAAGCATGGCTACAAATTGGAATTAATCTAAGTTTGTCATGAGGGGAAAACTCACATAAACAAATGGCACAATCAAATGGATCTTTTAGCCCGTTTATATGTTTGTACACGAAAATGGGTAAACTATCGATTATAGATTGGTCTAAACCAGAATCTTGTAAATGAAAAAGTTGTTGAAGTTGTCTTCCAAGAGACTGTGGACGAGTGTGTTCGTTAAATCTGTTGGATTGAGATATTGATGGTTTATTTGTAAAAAGTTTAAGTAAAACATGTAAAATACCAGATATGAAGAAAACGGCAGCTACTGAGACTATGATCCAAAGAAGAACTGGACTAATCGTGATCTCGGATGGAGCCTGTAACTGAACCCATACGCCGTTTTCTTGGTGGCTTTCGTTAAGAATTCTAACCATGCTTAGGAGTTATGGATGGTTCTAAACTGCAAGAACCATTGTGATATAACAAGTGATGGAAAATGAATAAAAGAAAGTAGTGAAGGCGAAAAAGAACGGAAGATAGAGACCTTAGAGAATATAGTTTCGATAATTCTGGTTCCCGATAATGGCAACATCAGCATATGAAGATATAGGTTATATTCCAGAAGAGGAAAGTTGAAGTTGGTTAAGTGGTGGACAAAAGTTTATGGGTGGGGATTATGCAGCTTTTCCTTTTTTGGCATGCCAGACATTTTTATTTGCCCACTCAAACGATTGATCGTTACCAATCATGTGATTGCCTTGCGGGCTCGAGTTATCATTTTGACGCGTTTATTTGTAATGTCAAACAGGTGAAGCTGTAAAGAGTATAGTTTAAGGAAACGGGTCAAATAGGCTGATTGAAACATCCAATATTTTTTATGTATACAAGTTAATAATTCGTTTTATTTAAAGATATGATTATTACTGAAAAACAGATAATTTTTGTAATCATTTGACATATTAAGAAAAAGTGGTGATAATCTACAAAAATAGTGTCGAGAGTCTACCCATTTCAACCCGTACTAAAGTTATCCGTTTTCACTCATTACCAGCCCGCCAACCCGTCTATTTACGGAAAGGAATGAAATAGTAGATAACATATATGACCTAATACCGATGATCATGCTAATTCACTTTACAAATTTCCATGATAGATCAATAACGTCTTTTTCACTAATGTCTACTTCACCGTTATCACCGTTTTCTTCATCTGCAACTTTCAGACTTTTTCTTTCTCTGCATACGATTCAGGTAGTCTGTCGAATAATTTAAAGCGATAAAATGTAGTTAAGACTATTTATAAAAAAAAACTTGTAATAAAGCAATGTATGACCTTTAACTTTGTCTTCATAACCGCTTTATGTCTTTAATCAACAATGAAGCAGCTTCACTTTTCAGAAGTTCGGAAGGATTTGGGTAAAGCAAAAGCTGTGAAAGAAGAACCTCAAATATATTCAAGAGATCTGTATTTTTCATAATGTGATAAAGTCAGACGTTAGAAAAGACGGGTCAGCCGAGAATCCAAGAAAGAAAAGTCATAGGGTTGGATACTACATTGGTCTCCATGATTGGTTTATTACGTTAAAGCATACAGAACCAGACCTGCAGTATCATTTCGGAAAACAGTTCAAAACTGGTAAAAGAAGATATGGGTTAATTGACCCGAAACACTTTTTGGCCAAAAACTTGAACTTTACGTGTTTGACATAATAGAGGTAAAAAAAAAATCTATATCAAACCATTCATAAGTAAATGGGTTAGAATTACAAACGGTAAATAATACTACTTATTGACATTATGTCGACATTAGGGTGGTAAATCTTATTTATACATCCAATTGAAGGAGACTTGTATGGGTATGCATCTGAAAGCTCCACACGAACATTCCATACACCATCTGAGAAGCTAAATACGAGCTTAAATATAAAAACCATATTATGGCATATTGATATGAAACACGTAGAAAACATAGCTTATTTAAGACACCCTCGTTCATTGTTTCCTCATTGTACACTCTTCATCCTAATCGAAGATTTGGGATTCAAACGAGTTTTTTTGGAAGGAAGAAGAGAAGAAAACACAAGTTACAACTTCATCAAATCCATCTATCTTTTTTTGCTTGGTAAAAAGACATTTTGACACCCAAACTGGGAAATTTAGTCAACTTGGTTAGAGCTCAATATCATGAACTACAAAACCTCACAGTTCCTATGTTTGTGTCACCATGATCGGTTTTTATTGTTTGGATAGGTAATCAACTGTACTGTAAAATACCAAAAACTGATCATTGGAAACAGATAGCCTCAATCATAACGAGGTAAGGGAAATCAAATCCTAAAAATGAATAACGAAAATCTGTTATCATCACTTTAAATTCGACTGAATTGGAAAGCAATTACAGGAGATCAAATAAAAAGGATTTCCATTAATAGCAGACATGGTTACAAGATTCAAGATTCTAAAAAGAGAGAAACGTTGTTAAAATGATTGAAGCTAACTACGAGCTACCACTAACAATGCTATATGTTGAATTCAACATCGGAAATGGAGAGGGAAGAAGAAAGCTTTGCACGTGCAAGTCAGGTTTTTTTGAACGACAGTTAAATAAAAGAAGCCATTGAATACTTCTGTGCTTCTCGCGTGACCCAGCTTTAAACGAATCCTAACAAAATCATCTAGGTAGATGAACTGAATTTGCAAAAACAGATAAGGAAACCGCGTATGATGTAATAGGAAGTAAAGAAGAAACAAAGTTGGAAATTTGAATGTGGGGAACCAGACCGATTCACGAGCAGGAAAAGATAAGAAAATGCAGCAAGGTAAAATAAAAGATAAGCCTATGTAAATCTAAACATTTACTCCGATACATATGTGGTAGAATTCACATATATTTCTCGAGCATATATAATAATAATATGACGCATACGACCCCTTTAAAGATTTATACTTCCACCATTAACATTCATACAAATAATATGATTTTAGTGTAGTTCAATGAGCCTAGCCTTTTTACCCCAAAAATAACGCTACGGTCCAAAAATATCTAAACACGCACATAAAAGTATGAAACAAAATAAAATGGGGGCTGGTAATGGATCAAAATGGAAGATAAAGAACTGCAGTAATCTTCCTACTTCAGCATGCCATACCCGGTATATATCCCATCTCACCAAATTTAGCTAATCCAGTTCGCCAAAGTCCAAAGGTTCAAGTTTGAGACCTTCCGTTGACCCAACAATAAAGTCAACTATGGCAAAAACAAACACTGCAAAACACTGATAACTATGTTTCTTTATGGCTTGAGATCATCCGACATGGCGGAAGGTATACGATGAGTTGAGAGGATGTCCACAGTTGCAGCTTTTGCGGTCTTTGTTTGGAGTACCATTATCTGCACAATCCAAAACGTTTTAACTTTTTGACACATTCAACTTGACTTGCCATTTCATACAAACATTGTTCTTGCAATTATGAGAAAATATAGAAAAGAAGCGGACCTGCTGATAATCTAATTCGAATTTTAGATAGTCGTCAGTGCAGCTCTCGACCATGTTGGCCAAGTTCTTTAAATTCTTCACTGGCTGACCATTGAAAGCGAGAACCTAAAAAACAATATACCAAGATAAATTACATGTCTATAAACAATAAACCATGGGACCAATTCAATCATAAGAGAAAACTGATGAAAAAACCACGGATCTGCAATATGAAACATAAAGGAATAAGTCGTGATCCTTTCTATATACATTCCCAAATTACCAAAAGAGTGAGTTCTTCGATTTCATTTCATAGCATTGTATAATACAAAAACTTAACATTTGGTCTGTCAAAGAGCCAAACGAAATAAATACTACTCATTGTTTTTCTATATACTTGTATAGAAAAGGAAATAAGAACATAACACCCGACAGAGCTAATTTCACGTTTCTTGATTTCGTAATATTTAATATTGCCTGAGACCTGTTTATTAAATCAAACGTAATCCAAAAAAGACTAACCTGAGTGTTGACAATCTCCTCGTATCCTATGTTGATATCTGCCACAAGTACCTTCAGTAAATGTGTCAAAAAGTGATTTTCAAACTACCATTTCACAAAAAAGGGACCATGTAATGGTTTGTGATATTAATAAAGTAGCATTTTAAGAACCTGTGAAACGACTACAATCTGTTCATCTGGTGACTTTGGCAACTCGTGAAGGAGTTTGTCCAGCAACTTGACTGGAGCATCATATCCATAGTCCTTTCCATACTGAAATTAATATTCACGAATAGTTATTTACATGTGGTTAAATAAAAGAATATTCATATATTGAAAAGAGTTTTAAGTAAAATGCACACCTCGGAACGAAGATAAGGAACGGAAACAGTTGTAAAAACCAATCCTGCAATGATGTAATAAGAAGGAGGTCTACCCTTGTTGTGAGCAGGGATTAGCTTTCTGTGACTCTCAAACTTGATGTTATATTTCAAGATCTTAGATTCCCGAAGGACTTTGATTTGAGCTGTATCTCCGGTATATTTATGGGATACAAGATAGCTAAAACCGATCCGCTCTCCATGCCTAAAAGGAACTGAAACTCGCCAAAAAGAGTAATTAAAAACATATTCAAATAAGGCATAAAGGACTAGATGCAATGGAAAACATGGAGCAGAATGTAGGAAAAAAAAACATCTAAAAAATTTCAGATGTAAACAGCTCATAAACCAGATAGCTATTAACTTAGAAAATATATATCTTCAGTTTTTCGTAGAATAATCATTTGTGTTTTTGCTGATAAGAAATTGATTATTCATGACTAATCATAAAACGGATCACTCTATCAAAACACAAAAAACTGTTTATCATTCATTCAAACACCAAACATGAGATTTGGTACCAAGTTTACCCCTCTTTATCCTATTTTAAATACTTTTTATCAATGTATCTCAATAATAATATTATAAAAATATATAACTTTTTAAAACTTATTAACAAAGCGAATAAAACAAAATAGTATAGTAGTTAACAAATGTCCTCCTCGGTCATTTTATTTATTACGTCCTTAATAATCATAATTGCCAAAATAGCTGATTACTAAGCTGAAGCACATATAAACACAATCTGCTGCAGGGTGTTCTAATTCTGATTATTTAATATCACCTAACCAGCTTAAAAATGCATATCCAACACAACTTTAAAGAACCAGAAAAATTATCACCACGACATAATCTACATACTTAGGCCTTAGTTTACCAATAACATATTATATCCCCAAGTAGCCAATTGGAAGCACAGAAAATCAAGATATAACTGTAGACCAAGAAACGAACAGATGTGTAATATCAGATGCATAATAAAATGTCATATATTAAATTGGTACCTGTTCCGTCATTGGCAATATCAACTCCATCAAAACTGAGAATAATATCTGATGGTTTTAGAACTTTATGCTCAGGGGCTGTTGGATCAATTCTTCTAATACGGACACCTTTCTGATTATCTTTCATCCCCATCGACTTACGCAAATCAGGGTTTTCCATCTTCTGCCACTCAACCCCAAGTATAGGAAATCCTGGCATACTCAAAAACAGAAAAGGTTTATATACTTTATTTAAAAACAAAAATTTTCAAATAATGGTACTTTTACAATGATTACCAGTATACGATCCATTTTTCTCATAATCTTTAATGAAGTGCATTATCACGGGCGTTGGTATGACATATCCAATGTTTTCAGCGTCGTCATGCTTAAGAGACTGAAATGCAATTCCAACGCAGTTTCCCTTGTCATTAAACGCAGGTCCGCCAGAATTCCCAGAGTTAATTGCAGCATCTATCTGTCAAATTTAAATAAATTTCTATTAGTAAACAGACAAAAAATCAAAAACGATGATTTAAGAAACTTTATTAACCTGTAATCCCAAAAGCTCAGTTGACCCATGAACGTAAGATAATATCTCTATACGTGAAACAACACCACTAGTAACAGATATGGTATCTCCTCCAATCGGATACCCGACAACTGTAACTGCATCTTGAAGCGCAGGCAATTCCCCAAACTCAACAGGTGATACATCCAGCCAAAATTCATCATCCTCCACCGTCAGCAAAGCTGCATGAATGCATACACAATTTCATAACCAAAATAAGAACCTAAAGGGGTTTTTGGGATTTCTTATCAAAGCTCCTTATCTGCTAATTCCTTTTCAAAATACAAAGTTTCAAATAAGCAAGTCCACGCTGCCTATTCATTTAAGGGTGTTTAAATTTATTTCTTTAAACAGCTTATACTTGTTCTTATAAGCAGAAGCAAATAATCAACTTACTAAAAACACGCTATTTCACCTTAAGGGTAAACTTGTAATTTTCAATACACCGTGAATATTCAGTTTGAATTTAGCAAACTACAACCACTTAACGAAAACAACTTATTTCATCCGAAAATAAACTAGTAAAGATGAACACTATTCTTCATTAAAACACTCAAAACTGCTTCCTTCTTATATCAAAAAACATGATACGTGAATAAAAATTCCAATAACCAATCAATAATAAAAGTACTCAATGCACAACTATTAGAACTGTCTGTCTGCTTTTCATAGCCTAATAAATTAAGTACTTTAAAACACACGACTCCACCCTACTTATTCAAAACTAGTTCAGGATTGCGTATTTTAAAGCTTATACTGATACTTATAAGCAGACGCGAAATATCAACTTGCTATCTTAAAGGTAAAGTTTTAATTATCAATCGACAAAGAATAATCAGTTTACATTAAACAATCTAAAACAGCTTACTAAAACAGCTTATTTCATAGATTCATCCTAAAATAGAACTATAAAGATAATTCCTTTTCTTATCCAACCACTCAAATGCGCTAAAAACGCTATAAGCACATAAACCGTTATACGCTAAAAAACAAGACAATTCAATGCACATTATCACATCGCTCACCAATATCACATTCAGTCCCAATGGCAAGCACCGTTGCCACATACTTGGTATCCGAACCCCTTTTCTTCAACTTCACCTGAGTATAATGCTCAACCGAATGCGCATTAGTCAAAACCCTCCTCCCACTAATAACAAACCCACTACTACTGGAACTAAACTGTCGTTTTCGCTGCCACGGAAGCGAAAAATTCGGTTCTGTATGTGTACAAAACACCTTCACCACCGCATCCATCGCCGGTACTACTCTACCACTCTCCGTCACCGAACCGTTACAGTTACCGTTAGCTAGAATTTTGTCGGTTTTGTCGGGATTTTCGGCTGATGGTTTTCGGTTACGGGTGAGGTGGCGGCGGTTGGTGGTGATAGGTGTGGTGGTGTTGGTGGTGTTGGTGAGGGTTAACTCGTCGATTGATTGAGATGGGGATGGTGATTTGGTGGATTGGTGATCTAGGGTTTCTGGGATTGGGGATTTGGGTTTACGGCCGCGTTTACGTTTGTTGTCGACCATTTTGTTTTTTTTTTTTTTTTTGGGGGGGGGGGGGGGGGGGGGAGAGAGAGAGAGAATGGGTGGATGTGATGAAAACGGCGACGGTGATTACTGCGGAGATACGACAGTGATTACGGTGGCGATGGGTGGCGGAAGAAATGGGGGTGGGTGGGTGGGTTTTATTACAGACGATGGAAGGCGGGGAAGGTTTAGATTGTGATGGAACGGTGTCGTTTTATATGTGGGAAGTTTCATGGAAGCTTTGGGTATGCTTGGGAGTAAAATAAAAGTCTAAAATTAAAAGTTTTTTCAAAAAGTCTGAGGTTTTTGAAAGATAAAAGCGTTTAACTACAATATGTAGCTACAACATCTAATTCTATTTATGCAAAACATATCATTTGTGTTAAAAACGTGATTACGTTTACTCTTAACGTAAGAATTAAACAATGTTTGGTATGTTACATAATCCATATTAAGGATATTGCTAAATATAACCAAAGCTATATTTAATATAGTAATACTTTTTTTTCAATTTGATATATTTTATAAAAGACAGTCATTTATATTTAATTGTAACCAGTAACACAACTTGAACACTTTTTTAAGATGACAAAATTCATTAACATTTTGGAATTTTGGAAAGACCGGAGCCCCTCCTTATCCCTTAGAAGCTCGTTAGTGGTTGTAACATTTATTTGAATTTAAAGACCCGATAACTTTTTTGGTTGATTAACAAAACTTTTGATATAATTCCAAGAATTCCTATATTCGTCATTTAGTTTTCTTTTTTCTTTTAAAGAGTATATAAAAAGTAAAAGGAAAAAACAGTTGTTATCAAATGAGTGACGTCCCATACCAAACTTCATAAGAAAATGTTTGGGTAAGCTTTGTCAAAAAATAAAAAAAAAACTCGATAATATATTAGTTTTTTTTTCTCACGAAATAAATCATTGTCTTACTTAAATGATTTTTAGCTTAATAGTTTTTCTAAGCGAGTAAGCTTAATAAATAAATAAGGTTAATTCAAATAATCTTTATCTTATAAAGCTAATATAGAATGGGCTTTTCTAAAAGAACTTATTAAGCCATTGAGCTTGTAAGCTAGTAGGGGAAAAAATGTTAATTCAAACAATCTTAAAAAACCTTCTACAAATGTATATGTATATCTTATTAATGAAACAATGTTATAAATTCATTGAAATATAAAATTATTGGTAGTTCTTGATCCAACAAAATAAAGTCGTGTAGCATAATATGGCTACATGAATTTATAAATATGGTTAAAGCCATACTTATACTAGAATCTATCATTGTATAACACAAAATTTTAATTACGATATTTTCAACAATAAATTCCAATATTCATGATATATACCGAATAATTATATCACCTACTCATATTATTACACCAAATTTCTAATTCAATCTCATCATCGGCATGAAAGTAGAATTCATGACTTGATTAAACAGATAGTTGCGATATTTTTATAAGACGGTCTAGATTAAAACTTAGAAAAAATAAAAATAAGAATAAATGCTTAGATGTTTTAGGATGCATAATTTTGTCATATTTGTGAAGATATATATAATCGGTTTGATTACTAATTTTGATTTGCATGTTACTTTATACCGGTCTAATTTAAGTTATTGTTTTTATATATATTTTTAGAAGTAAAGGCCATGTTCATAGTGTTACGCGTTTTATTCGCGTTATATTTGACGTCAGACAAGAAAAGCAATGGAGTTTGATGTGCAGAATGGTTTTAAATTTAAACTATGGTTATTCGAGAAACATGTTATAACAAAGTTTTTTTCTTGTTGAAGTGAATATTTTTTGTCGGTATTCGCTAACATGTCCTCAGCAGAAAATCAGATAGTAAAAAATTTTAAACTTCTCACATGTTTATTTCTTTTATGAAAATTATATATTTCAAATTCATTAAACATATCATATGTCTAACATAGATAATTAATACCATTGCAACTAGGGACGGAGCCAGTAAAGTAGGCAGTTGCCCCCGACTAAACATTTTTAGCAAGGTAAAAAATTACTTATATCTATGTTATTGTAGTTTTGCCCCTATAAAAACCAAAAATCTAGACTTTGCCCCCATATAAACAAGAGTTAATTACATAATTGGTCCCTGTGTTTGTTCCAAAACAACGGGTCCAGTCCCTGGGTCACAATTAACGTTTGGTCCCTGCCTCTAACAATCGTTAAATTTTAACGTTAAATGTGACATGTGCCCGGCATGTGATGGGTAAATAGGTAATTTCGCCTTTTTTTTCCCTTTATACATCTTCTTCCTCCTGATTCATAGCTAGGAATTCAATTTTCAAATATAAAGGAAATCAAAAACGTAAACCAGTAGTTATCATTTGAACCAAATTGAACCGATAAATTCGATAAGCAATTGCACAAAATTCAACACGTTTGGTCCCTGCCTCTAACAATCGTTTTATTTTAACGTTAAATGTGACATGTGCCCGGCATGTGATGGGTAAATAGGTAATTTCGCCTTTTTTTTTTTCCCTTTATACATCTTCTTCCTCCTGATTCATAGCTAGGAATTCAATTTTCAAATAGAAAGGAAATCAAAAACGTAAACCAGTAGTTATCATTTGAACCAAATTGAACCGATAAATTCGATAAGCAATTGCACAAAATTCAAAAGATAGATTTCCGAATCAAAATCAATAGGTAACTACTTGAATTCGATTTCTGAATCAGTTTGGTTCCTGAATCAATACATAACTACTTCAATAAACATTTCAAATCGTTACGCAACGAAATTGAATTCAGTTTTTGAATCACTATGAATCAATACATGAATTTGATTCCTAAATCAATACATAATTGAATTCGTCTTATCAATCAATTTCCGAATGATTAGAATCAACGCGTACCTCTGATTTAGGTTAAGCAGAGCTAACGACGATACGGAAGGTCAGATACAATTCGGATGTCCGGCGACGATTCCGATAGCCGGAGACGACGAAGATGGCCGGAGACGGTGAAGATCGCCGACGATATGAGGCTGGCCGTTGATTATCGCCGAGAGATAGACTAGGGTTTTCGTTTTTCAGGAGGAAGAAGATGGATTTGTATAAAGGGGAAAAAAAAGGCGAAATTACCTATTTACCCATCACATGCCGGGCACATGTCACATTTAACGTTAAAATTTAACGATTGTTAGAGGCAGGGACCAAACGTGCAACCAAAGATAGGCTCCAGGGACTGGACCCGAACGAATTGTGACCCAGGGACTGGACCCGTTGTTTTGGAACAAACACATGGACCAATTATGTAATTAACTCTATAAACAATAAAAATTTATCTACTTGAAAACTTCGCTTTAGTTTGCCCCCTCGTGAACAAAAATCTTGGCTCCGCTCGTGATTGCAACAATAAATTAAATACAAACAACAATATAACGAATGAGTCTCTAGCAATGAAAGTACGGTATTATATGATACAAGTACACAACCCAACGAGAGAGGCCAAATAGGTCAGAGCTTTATCTTTAATATCACCACGAATGGAAATACAAAAAATTATGCGTATAATATGACATCAACCACAACCTTAGGTTATTGATATTATACATTTCAGAAATAAAGGTCATATGTTGATAGTGTGTTTATTAAGAAATGAAGTTTGACGTCCTTATTCGTTTAAACATTAAAGCGTGATAATCTACTTAAAACAAGTAACAATAATTAAATTATGCTATTAAAAAACATCTTATAAGAAAGTTAATAATATGTGAAATAGATAATTTGGTGATTAAATTGATACAAGTGCGAATACGCATAACCCCATCAAAATAACCGATATACTGCATCAAACTACAAAAGGAGAAGGTTCAACTTTCACAAACTACATCGATGACCACCAATGTAGTTTATTGCTATATGGTAGTAGTCTAAACTAAGAAAATCCGTACAAGCAGGAAATAATTATAGAGCGTTTATCATTCGCTTCATCTCAGCAGTCCTTCGAGGATCTGGATCTTCAATTGCTCTCTCGGTTAGTACGTGCTTAATTCTGCACATTGATTTCCTAACCTGCAAGTTAAAAGGGTTATTGTTGAACAAAATATTTCATTTTTGTTGTGTGGATCCTGTTGTGGTGATGTGAGAACGAAATGGTTATAAAATATGAGAAATAACATAAAAGGGGTCAAACCTTAGGTAGCCGCTCTGGATTAGGAAAGCGTAAGTTTTGAGCATGAAGCATTTGTCGTTGAGTCATCAACATGTTTTTCTCCTTCAGGAGGACATACCATAACTTCTGTAAATCATCCCAAGACTTAAGACGCAGTTCAGTAGCCTTCCAACTACGTCCTGAATAAAGGAAACAACTTATTTAAATGCCAGAGAGAAGAAAAAATCACTTGCAGATTTATAAACATGTACAAACGTCGAGTAGTTTTACTTCCCTATAAGCTGGTCAAAACATGTAGTCTAGATCGTCAACAGACCCCAGTTAACAGAGAGATATCAATCATATGTATAGCATATATTAATAATATATATGCTATACTGCTATACATATGATTGATATTATACTCCACATGACATATCAATTGTTAAAATGTAAATGGACTAACCAAAGTTATCCATATTATACTCCATGTGAATCCAAATCTTATTGAAATCAACCCCTTTCAAATGATCATTAGGTAACCATAGTTAACCCCGTGATAACATCAAGGGGGCCGACAAAGCTGATACAATTTTTCACTCCGTGACCAGCGATGAATCAACTTTTACAGTTGTTTGTTACACTATAACCATATACTAAATGAAATCATATGCGATAAACAACGTTCATTGAATATGATGATTGAATACCTCGTTTACTCTAGTAAATGAATTCCAGGGATGGAACTCTTGTAACGGAGGGAGGTTTGTAACTATATGATTCTCAACCAATTTAGAAGACAATTTCAAATAATTGTTTAATATAGGTTTGAATTATTTACGAGAAATTTACAACTTATAAGAATATATTTTGGGTGTTAATAGTGTGTAAGTATATTATACTTTAAGTACAACTTGAAGACAAATAAGGAACTAATATTAGATGCAATATGACAACGGTACAAGCTTATGAACGTTGTGTGATATATTTATATTATATTTGATCTACAATACACGGAGCTCAAAATATAGGTAATCAATACAAGAAAAACATTAAGCGCTGGATTCTGATTACTTGCTATTTACGAAAGATACGTACTCTTATTCGTGGACACATAACCTATAGATTCAAGTAGTAACTAGCCTAGTCCAGGATTAGGTTGATGAAAACCAATTTGAAGCCATTATAAATAGAATAGTAATTTCATTTGCCACGTTTCTATTGTTTTTCTATATTTCAAAATTTAAATGAGAATAGATAATTCATGATGAGAAGTATTTGAATAGAAATATATAGAGTACAAGCTATACTTTCAGAAACACATTCTTTGTCGTTCAAACATCGATTAGAGGTATATAAAACCACCCTTAAATTCGAAATTTTGAATTACATGTAAGAGTAAGGTCTAGTACAAATAGAGATAAAACTACAAGGAAGGTTTGACCAACAGGGCACCTGTCGAACCGAACCAAATAACTGATTGAAATTTATAAGTTTTGAAATTTATGTTGGAATGTAGATTAGGGCACACATATGATATTACGCAAAAAGAACAAAGTAAAAGGTTTAGAAATGAACAATTCTATTCGAAATGTGAATATCCGATTGTTTGGTCGTTGGTGGTTGACAAACCGCTGCTTTAACGCACCAACATCAAAAAATAACCGAAAAAATTCATAGTTGAAATTGAAAATGTTATCTCTAAACCAGATTAATTCATTCTTTTCGCACAACTTATCTACACTTTAACATAAATAATCAAACATTTTAATCAATTATTTACTTCAATTTTGGTACGACGAAGGTAAGAACTTAACCATTGTATACAACTTTCACTTACAAAGAACTTATGAATGTTTCATTAGTTTATATAATTAATTAATTAATTATTATCTTGTAAATCAAAAAGTGATCCAAATGTTCCTGATGAAACTTATAGAAACTCTGTTTTCAAACATTCCTCTCAATAATGACCTCGTGAGAATATCTATAGTTGAGCGTATTGGTCGATTTAATATAAATTCAACCCATATAAATTTCCTATTTTTCCATATCATGTTCCTCGTAAGATATAATAAACAACATTAAGAAAGTTTAGCTCAAAATCATATCCAACCCTATAAGTATTCGGTTTGAACTTGTAGAAAACCTTAAATCGACGCTTGAACTAACAAATGATATGTGTTGAAAGTATAGTAGTATTAGTTTGTGTTCTCCTTATCTCTTCAAGCTTCTTTTAGATTTAAATAGACGTGGTACTCTCCGAAAATTATCCTAAACTTGTCCACACTCCGTCTTGTTTACATTTCAAAACATAGAGAAGCAATAGCAGTATAGACGGACAGTTAACAGACACGAACATATACTGAAGTTTTAATAAAAGTAAAACATGGGTTTTAACAATATACCGTAGACGACAGGTTTTTCCTCTTCCGGGTTTCGATCAACCTCGAAGAACTCCTCAAGGGGGTTATGTGCAGTTCTGACCGTCCTCGCAGCCGCAGCCCCAGCCGCAGAAGTTTCTGATCTTGCTGTTGCAAAAAATCTCCTTCCAAAAACTCGTGTCAAAAACATGATAACACCAGAAAACTGCACAAAAAAAACACCAAAATAATATGAAACTTTTATTTCGTAAAAAAACATCTAATCGACTACACAACAGTTATTTCACAAAAATCGGGCTATTACAGCCGTAAATAATTCAAAGATTATATATATATATATATATATATATATATATATATATATATATATATATATATATATATATATATATAATCCAATTTAAGCTTATAACAAATGCAAAAAAAAAAAAAAAAATCAGAAACAATTCGTCGAACAGTTGGCAGGCAATAACAAATGAAAAATGAAAACAAAAATAAAAGAGTGAAGTGGGATTTTTAGGAACATACCGGAATCAAAATGGAGACCAATAATCAGTGATCTCGGGAATCACTCAGAAATGGCGAGCTGAAGATCGGCTGCAGGGACAACCTCAAAAAAAAATGTGTGATAAATGGGCCGATACATGTAAGCCTGTTTAAAACAGAGCTCAAACGTATGGCCCAAATCACTTTTTTCTTTTCATAACTAGTTAAATGAATAATTTAGATTATAACATAACTAGTTTATTGACCCGTCTAATATGCGGAGAATTATATCAAAAAATATAATGTTAACAAAGAACATATAAGTTATATAAAAAGATTAATAGAAAGTTATCAGTCATTTAGACAAAATGATTATATTAGCAAATGTAAAGTTAAATAAAACATTTATTGTGTGATTCGAAAAAAACCTTATTAAAAATAAAATAATTATAATATACAAAAAAACTAAAAATATTGCGTAAATAGGACGAAAAAAACCGAAGATTTTTTTTTATATGATATGTTTTCCGTTTATATGCAAAACACTCATAAAACAATAAATTATTTTTTAACTTTTTTTATAATATATAAAAAAAAAACTAAAAATATTGGATAAATAGGACGAAAGACAGGAAAACTTCATTTGGTGATCTTCTCCCCTCCCCCAATTAACCCGTTATGAGCGAGATCACAAAATGAAGTTTTCCTGTCTTTCGTCCTATTTACCCAATATTTTTAGTTTTTTTTATATATTATAAAAAAAATAAAAAAAATATTTTATTGTTTTATGAATGTTTTGCATATAAACGGAAAACATATCATATAAAAAAAAATCTTCGGTTTGGTGATCTCCTCCTCCCCTTCATTTGGTGAGCTCCTCCTACCCTTCATTTGGTGATCTCCTCATCTATTTATAAGCTCATATAAGCTCTTTAGAAAAATTATAGAATTGTACCCAACGTTTTCTCAAAATGTTCTATTCATTTGTAATGCCATAATAAACATGGAAATAATTTTGTTTGTTGTGCAATATTCTTCAAATCTCTATCTTAATTTTAGTTTTTTTTATACTAAAAATGTGTATATGTTTTGAAAAAATATGTTTTGTATTTTTTTAGAAATAATTTAAAACACAAGTGTTAGATTATTTAAAGTAGAAAAGTTAATTAGTTTTATTTAATTATTACTATTTAAAATAAGGGTTAAATTATTTAAAGTAAAGAGATTAAAATGAAATTATTAATGATGACATCATCAAAATAGTCTAATTGTTTAAATTAAAGTTGAATTTTATCTAACAGTTACTACTTTGCCAAGTAGATTTTAGGCATCTCTTTTATTATATATTAAGATTAGGATGGGGTATGATGATCTTGTATATCACTTTTGCAGGTTCTCAAATTTTTATAATCGTTATTATAACTATAACAGCATACGGAATGATGTTGTATATTGTGTTATCGATCCAAAAACATAGTTAAGTTGAGATTGGGTTATAATAGTGGAAAGTAACCATCCCTTGTGCTCTAACTCTTATCGCTTATTTAATGGTTTTGTAAATTCTAGTTACTTGACTTTTACGATATTTACACATTTTTGTATACTTCTAATGATTCTCATTATGTTAATGAAACTTTTTTTTTATATGAAATATCTAGATATTTGGTATAAAAGGGATTTTTTATGATTATTATACATGATCATCAAAATTCATTTGTCGACCTTATTTTAAGATTAAAAATTCCTAAGATTACTTGCTTCCGGTTATCTATATTTTCCTAAAATGACGCACATTCTACAAGTGTATAGAGTTGTATGAATTATAGAGTTTTAAACTAAAAATGCATAGATTTTTGACAGGTTGACATAGAACTATAGATAGCGGTTATTTTAAAAGCAAAAGATTTACTACACAAAGAAACATGCTATGTATAAGTATCGGGAATCAGTGTACAGTTATAAAATAGTCGATTATTCATAAACAAAAAATAAATTTAAATTAATATATACTATGATAATACTAGTCATTGACATTAGCACTGAAAAATGCTTATAAATAAATCTACATGTTGGTCCCCTTTATAATTGATTTGAAAGCAACACCCCACGCTCCATTACCTTTTTTCACTTATTTTTGTTAATGTTTTACCTACTATGTTCAAAGTTAATCACTTTGTTACTGTTATAGTTTTTTCTTTCCGAAATTTAATGTTTGTAACGAGTTTAACTCAATTATGGACATCACATCCAAAAAATTTCCTAACCAAAACGATTCATCGTCATCAATCTCTCGTTTTCCACTTCCTTCGTCTTCGCCAAGGCACCTTCACGCAACTTTCTCCCCACCACGGTTTAGTCTTCCAAAATCCAAACACTTGATATCAGGTTATATATTATAAGTCATAAACTATTTATTAAATATAAAATAAACTAAAACAAATTACACCTTTCAAAGTATTTTTTGAACATAAAAAGGGTAAACTTTTCTACACTATAACTCTAGAAGCCTTTTTTTTCAATAGGCCCCTCTATACCAATTAATACAACAATGTAACGTTCATATAGTTTCGGTGGGTATTTTAATAATTAAAATATGGCCATGTTAATTATTTTACTTTTTTAACAAAGTTTTATTTTATTGTAGAGTTTAGGGACAATCCAAAATTGAAAGGGATATTGATGTACTCAACACAACCAATTACATCACTTAAGATAAAAAGAATAAAGCAAAAAGGCAAATGTAACATATAATTGTTGCTTGTAAATCGACACATAAAAGTCACATCCAAATTTCAGTGTCACTAATAATGGATCAACAATAAAGATGTCACTTCGATTCACAATAAAGATGTCACTTCGATCTATTTTCGTAAACAAATAACTTATAATCTGACGGTATATAGGTTGTTTTATCAATTCATAGATTGTTGGTTTAACTTATATAAATGACAACATTTAAATATTTATGTTGTGTGATCTAATACCTGTCATTTAAAAAAATATAAAGGGAAAGAAAATCCATTTTGATAGATACGAAAGAAATTTGGAATTATTTATGTTTTAGATTAGATGATATAATATTTGTCTTGTTTAAAAATTAAAATATTTGATAGATACGAGAAATATATGGAAAGAAAATTGAAATTGCTTCAATGTTAGTTATGCCAGTTATACTGACTTATACACTTATGTAATATCCGATAATTTAATCCAAAATATAATTATAACATAATATAAGACAAATATAAATTGTGTTTTAAAATATTATATCATTTTATTTATACGTACATAAAGATAAGTGCATGAAGAAAAAACTGATCGAATAAATAGTGTTTTTGGCTATATGATTTTGGGTTTAAATCTAGGAGAAATGAATATGAGGCTGTCACATATATAAGTTTATATGCGAAATTCATCAATAATTATGTCTTTTGTGGTTTAAATATTATTAAACATTTGATTTGTCTTATATTCATAAACGGATGGATGTTTCCTAAAATGCAGGAGGTCATTGTTTATTATGAAGAAAGTTATTAAAAATCTATTCGATAACTGCCAGTGATAGAAGAAATAACCTATATTGTAAAAAGACTCGATTAAAAAAGAAAAAGATGTAAATTGATAAAAAATAGTAAAGTTAGTTTAATAATTATGATTAAAATTATATAAATTTAAAGAATTTCTAACAAAATGACTTAATTTGAATTGGTTTTGCATGTAGGCTTACATGGATAAAAGTTCAATATTCATTTTTCTCATAAATTTATATAAAAACAAGTTTTTTTCAGTTAAAATTACATACAATTAGAAATTGTATTTTTAATTACAAAGAAAATCCAAAAATGTTCTTTATAATTTTCATTTTTACAAATCTAGTTTTATATTAAGGATGAAAAAAAACTAAATTTTAATGACAAAATATGGCTTTAGTATATATATATAGATTTAAATAGGCACTTAGACAATCTTGGATGAAATTAACTACTAAGAATATCCACAAAATTGCCGATAATGTGTTACGAACAAGGTTACAAATAACGTAAGGCGTGACGTGGCGGCATGAGTAAGCCTCAAGCTTTGCAAGAAAGTGCGAGACATGACGTTTTTCAAAGCTTGACAAGGCGACAAAAAATTTTAATATATTTTATATATACTTATATATATTTTTACTATTATTAAGTTATATAAATATCAATAAATTATCAAAAAGTTTGTTTTAACATTTAACTATATATATATTCTAAGATATAGTCACAAATTTTACAATCAAATGATTTTTATAGCCAATTTTAACTATTTTTAAACTATTTTTTAATTTTTTTTTTTTTTTCATAATGCGTTACAAAAAACTCGCGTTAAGGCGCGCCATGGGACTCCATGACCACGTTTTTTTGTCGCCACACCTAACAAAGACGCCTTGCATGTTTTCGTAAACTCTCGCCGCCATGGCGCGTTATTTAGAACCTTGGTTATGAATAACAAATTGTATTAATCAAAAAAATCCTAGCCATCTCTAGGCTTTCTCTCTCTAAAATTTTTTATGAAAGTTTCTCCATCACGTAATGAAGATTTGAGGGAGGAATTTTCTTATATCGTTGTTGTTATGCTATTTCTTTTCTCTATTCATGGTAGAGATCAATTGACAAGCTTGTCAGTCTTATTCTCATTTGTGAGTGTTTTACTTTTGCTTGGAAGATTGTTGTAGCCTTTCTTGTTAATTCTTTATAAAAGAAGGGCTATGAATTCAACGTTGGGGATCCAATACTCACTTTTTGGATCCAACCTTTTTATATGTCACGTTGCATAAAAGTCTCTTGCATTCAGATCTGGATTTTGAAAAAGAGAAGGATTTGGTTCGTTAATGATTTTCAATAGCATATTGAAAGACTTTCCCTCAATAAAGTTCAACATTTGCTCGATTCACTAATGCAAAACCCCCTTACATTATAAGGTGATATTTTCGAGTGTGTTTGTTCTTCAAATGATGTATAAGGTATTAGATTTGTGACAATTTGCTGCAAGAGCCAATAATTCATTGATTTCTTTTGGCATACAATCAACTCTCCACGGGAAATTAGGGTTAAAATTTTACGTTTTGTATGTTTTACTTTTTTTGCTCGTTTAATATTTTAGTATATATTGTAATTTGTGGATTTTTATTTCAGTTCAACATACCTCAATTTTGAGGGAGTGATTATCGTTATCAATAAAATTGTTAGGCTTTAGCCTTTTGTTCAAAAAAAAAAAAAAAAAATTGTATCAAAATGAGCTTCAAATATTTATAAATTTCATTCTTAGAGAAAATTTATAAATTTTTCATGAATAAGAATACAAATTTGGTAAAACATTAAAAAGATGTTTTACATAAATTTTGAAACATAAAGCTGAGGAGGTAATAAGTTTACGTGTTATCTATTGTGTTCTATGGTTTATCTTTTCTTGTTAGTTTATTTAAAATTTAAATTATGTTATTGTTGATGTATGTGAATAATCTTTAAATAATCATTGCTAATTAATTTTAATAATAATTGCATATTTGTAGTCCCATGTGCATGATCACATAAAACCAAAGATCAATCACTTCATTTTTTCATGTAATATCAAAGGAGTAAAGCTATTATGGTTTGTACCTCATATCTCATTTGGTGTGCATACAAAAGTAGTCTATATACATTGGCACTTCAATGTGCTCTAAACCAAACAATGTGAGATACCATGAATGTTTTCTAGAAGAAATTTTTTTCCGGGTTATATGATAAGTATAAGAACGTATGTATTACAAACTTACGGTATCAAATATGACTTATCAACCAAAATGTTGTACGTTTAGTGACAAATATGTATGACTATTTATCGTTAAGAAAATGCTATGTCCACGCTTGATATTCTTAATCTTGCCTTTGGCTTTCAACTAAAGTTCAAATGACTCTTTTTGTTATTGTGTTTGAGTTTTGAAACTTGACCTCAATTTTCCGGAATGTATCAGTTAGACAAAACAAAACTTATACGGTCATATATAAACTTGTTCGGCTCATGTATGACTCGAAAAAATTAAACGCAATTTTGAATGACCGTTTCTTAAGTTCTCAAATCGCTAATCTCTTAAACTCACTAGTTACTAGTATAAACAGTTTTTTTATACAAAAAAAAAAATACACGAATCTAATAACAGCCAATGGAGGTTTATCCCATTGGTAGAAGATTTTCCTTCTCTAGGAGGGTCTTGGGTTCGAGTCTCACTCTGGGGTGAGTTTCTCCTTAGATGAATATTAGGTGATAACTAATTTTGGCGTAAGGTATTAGGTCAAGGGTCTTGGGTTCGAGCCTCACTCTGGGGTGGGTTTCTCCTTAGATGAATATTAGGTGATAACTAATTTTGGCGTAAGGTATTAGGTCGCATACTGTCCAATTGGATGTCACTGTGACACCGAATCACTAATATTGCCTTTCAAAAAAAAAATATATCTAATAACAAAATAGAAAATAAATTTGAAGAAATTGACCACTGCCGGTGCCTTATTGTGGGGAAATAGTGTCATCTAGTTGCATGTTGCACCATATGCCAGTTGTATAATAATTATTGTATTTTAAGGAATAACAAACATTCTTTTTCCCTAAAGAAACAATTCTAATGTTAGTTTATATTCCATGACACATGGTAACGTTTAACGTGTACAAAAGTAATCCGAAACTATAGAAACGATATTTATGTAATTTGCTTTTTATTATTTTGTTATGAGTTGATAACTTGATGTTACTAATAGTACTCGCGATGGGTCGTCCGGGCCACCAATGAATATTAAATTGCCAAAAAGTGTACCATCAACATAAATAAAACGGGTGCTACTAGTGTTATAAATATTGCATCGCCGACATAATCTATAACACCACCTAAGTCGGCCATTTTTCTATAATGTACCCATTGTAAATCATATATACGAAGTTAAGAATTTTTAGCTAACCCATTTGCTTGATTAGAATGACGTAAGTACAAATGTGGGACATTTTCAGATGACTACAATTTTCCTCTATCTTATAATACGACACTTTTATGTCTTGCGTATTAGTCATGAACCGGTTAGTAAAACTATTAAACCCTCCTGATGGATGGGTTACATGTTCTAAGAGTAAAGCCAGTTGACTAGATCAATAAAACGAGTTTTCAAATTATTCAAAAACGAACATTAACATCTAGTCAAATACAATATCTTGGATGCTCCGTGTGAAAAGTATAAAATACGTCCCATAAATACATATTTCACGTATTTATGAGCTGACCACATACTCGAATATGTTATATACATGTGTGAGTTTATATACGGACTATAATATTTTTAAGATACTTTTATAATTTTTTTTCTAAATATTTTAATGTAAGTCCACAAAAGAATGTATTGGTGTCCTTTTAAAAAATAAGTTATTACAAAAAGTGAGAGATATTGTTTTGTATGCCCAATGCATCCCTTTGTTGAATTTAGGGCTCCTTTTTATACAGCTTGCTTTATTGCTTTAATAATAATAATAAATAATAATGGGGTCTACATTATAATTATAAAACCCTTTTTACTTTTTTAATATTACATGCTTTAGGGTCTCGATCCGTTTTAGGGTGCAGGAAAAACAAGGACAATTTATTATACAAGTAACAAATGTGTTTTCTTTAATTGATTGTTACATTATTTTTAAGTGTTAAATTTTGATGTAGAACTTAACTTGAAACCTGTTAAATTTGAGTTCTTGGTGATGGAAGGGTTATCGACCAATTTTCTTTCTCGACAAACATATCTATGACTACGATTGAGGAGTATCTAAAATAATAAATTTTTATAGAGCCTGTTTAATAAAACTATTTAATGAAGATATAGAAAATACATACAAAATTTGTTCACAACAAAAATATGAGTCGAGAGATATCTGTGACTACCCAAAACTATAATTATGCTCTGTCGCTACTTCTACACCCTCATTAGTTAAAGTTAGTAAAGATGTTTCCGCATCTATTCACCACATGAAAACCATCATTTATCATTAAAACCCTTTCATCTCCATTCACGAAGTTAGTAAGTTTTCAGTTAAGTTTTACATAATATTTGTTTAAGTTGTCCTTCAAGAGTTGTCCGGTTGATAAATTGAAATTGAATAAAACTCTCATCAAAGGTGATATAATATGTACGAAGGTTATTAGTTGACATCCAACAAATTTTTTTTTTTTTAATATTGTATAAATTAAAAGTTTGTTTCATTAAAAAGGAAACTTTAATGTTCAATTCCTATGATTTCATATAAGGTTAACTTAAGTGATAGCTAATTGCATTTTTGTATTAACCTATCTTATATAACATAGTTTGACATGAATCTCTTGTATTTCTATATTTCATTAATAATATTGGGTTTATATTAGTAGGTAAGAATAAAAGATCGGGTTTTAGGGAATCGCCCAATCCTTTTAGGTGCTTCGATATGATCCCCAAAGGGACATGGTTGGTTCAATGTTGCTCATGTATCGGAATTGTGTATAAGGATTAACATTTCAACCAGTACCTATACCATTATCGTTTTCATTTGGCTCTATCAATTGATTACATGACTAACATGAGATATGAAACTAGTATAAAAAAGAACACGAAACTTGGATTTGAACCACTCTTTCATGTCTCCAATCATTAAATTAACATCATGAAGACATTTTTATCTAAATTTAATCGCTATGTGAATACAAACAGTTTAATAACAAGATGTTTGTGTACAAAATCCATTCAAAGTAAATGTATATTTTTTAGATTTGTACATTGATAGAAGAAATTGTATATAATTTGATGTGTAATTTGTTATCGTACTTAGTTATGAATAATTTAAAGAACTTATGATTAACAAAATCTATTTGGAATATTTTCTTTTGTACCAACTTGACATATAGTCAATAAAAATTGATCAATTTTAGTGCTTTTTTAACAGGAGAATAATTAATTAGCTATGAGTGTTTAAAAGGTGAAGAATTCAAGTGGGAAAATACAATTGAAACTTCGGTTGTATTTAGTTATGGGAATTTTTTTTTTTACTTTTTTTTTTAAAAAAAAAAAAAAGTAAAAAATGTTTTTTATTTCTAGAGAACCTTTGAAAACTTTGAAAACATGTTTAGTTGTTGTTTGATCAAAAGATCATTAAACACGGAAAATGTATGTTTGGGTGACCTTCAACCTTAGATCTCCTGAATATCAGTACAAACCTATCAACCCCTTCACGAGCCTAAGGTGACCAAGATTGAAGAGGGTGATTGCTTTGGTTATGAACGCAGAGGATATGTGAGTATGTATGTGTCTGTAAGACAAGATGATCGTCTAAGATGACTAGGTATGCATATTTATACTCATCAATATGCGTATTAATGCCATTTAAGTCACATTTGATTAGGCCAATAATGACTTAACTTTCACAACATTATTCAGATATAATGTTGTAATTATTGCAGACGTTACAAATGATTTGAACCAATTCTGTTTGCCCAGCACGAGATTGGGAAACTTGAGATATGTCAAATATCCAGAGCTTGGGAAGCTTGGGATATGTCCGACACCCAGAGCTTGGGAAGCTTGGGGTATGTCCAACACGAGATCCGTCCGGCACGAGATATATCCAGCACATCTGTCCGACACGAGATTTGGTGATTGGAATTACAATATTCTGGTTGTCGGCTGAGCTACTCTGGCCGCCGACCGGGTTACTCTGGCCGCCGGCTGGGTTATCCTGGCCGCCTGCTGAGCTTTGCCTAGCTTGGCCGCCGGTCGAGCTTTGTTTGGCTGTTAGGCTAGGCCTTTCTTGGACATTACTACTGCATGGTTACTACTGCTTAACTACTGCCCAGGTACTACTACAAGTATATCAGTTAATATTGCAAGAGTGATGGTTTCTACTGCTCAAGACTGTTACTACTGCCCGTAAAGTGTTAATACTGCAGGAAGAGTTTAGAAGAAAAAGATAATTTTAGAATAGATTTGTAATTATCTTTTCCTTAATTGTAGTTACTTTACAATTGTAATTGTTAAGTCGTTTCCTAGAATTGTTAGGTTTAGCCTCAAGGTCTATATATACATAGATTCTTGTATTAAGAAAAACACGTATATTGATCATTCATTAAGAGATTAATATATTGAGGCTTGTTGGTGATATTCGTTATTGTTATTGTTCTTAATATAAACGATATTTGTTTAATCACAAAACTTGTAATATCAAAGTGTTTAAATCCGTTGCTAAACTACTTTGATAGATCAAGATCTTTTTATACATGACAAGTCTTGAAAACTCTCTAACTAGTGAATTGAATAATTAGATCATGATGCGGAATCTCATGAGCTAATTGAATCAAAACGAATAATCGAAATTGAGAAATTGATAGATCTAGAACTAAACTGTTTAGATTTTATTCATGATGTGAATTGGTTGGACATGCAGTTACAACAAAATGTTTAAGCTCAATGGCACTCAGTGTGAGTCCGGGTCGAAAGACATCTAATTCTAACAACCTATCACACTATTTATAGAAATATAAACATAAAAATTACACTAAACAACATGTCTTCATCTTAATTTTAATTATGTAGAAGTTCACTTTAGTTCAGAGTCAAAGTCTTCATCCCCCGAATTAATATCTTCAACGTTGACTATTGTTGACTTAATTTATCTTTAGCTTAAATTCAATTCGGGTGTACTTCAGTTAGTTCGGATGAACTAACATGTTCACCCGAATTGAATTCTTCACCGACAGATTATTCATGTTTAATTCGGATATTACCCGAATTTAAACATTTTGATTCCAAACACACTTTTAAGACTTCATAGCTTCATCCATTCTATTCATTACCCAACAATACATAGTGTGGTTGTGTTTACATAATCTAACCGATCCTGACAAAGTTTTTGAGAAAAATGAACAAGAACATCCAATGAGAAAAAGAGTTGTACCAGACATGACAGGTTCAATATCTCGGGATCCTGTACTTTCAGACTGGAAGGGTGCAAAAAAGGTTCGTTCTTCTTTTGATATCTTAAGAAATTCTTGTATTTTTGCAGCTGAATCAGCGGATGAGGGAACGACTTTGTTGAAAGTTACTCAAAATCAAAAGATAATAGATTAGCATTAAAATTCAAATTAGAATTGCTAGTTGGAAGATTAACTTCCTACCCTTAGTAACCCAAGAGAAAGGAAGCATATTTCCAGTGGAAAGAGAATCTCTTCTTACATAGAAAAATATGCTCTTTCAGTGAGAGTCATTTTGGGTAGAACGAATAACAAGTGGAGTCTAGTTAGGATTGATTTGGAAAAGATAGTATCCTGATCCATAGCTTCTCAAGCTATAAGTTAAGGATAGTTCAGGAACGCCAAAATTGTTCGAGTGGAAGTCAATCATATTTTGAATAACATAAAGGATCCGCCAAGCCATGGGCATAAGCTGGGCCTAACAAAGGCCAGTTCGATGAAAGAATCGGTAATAAAAAAGGAAACGAATATTTGAGACCTATCATGAAGGGATATTCAGGGAAACATACCCAATGTTTTGAACTAAAATCAGAGCGGGAAAAAGGGTCATGCATTCTGAAAAAGGCGGTTGAAGGAAATGATTGACTAGATTTCATGCGATTAATGTCAGAGTCATAAAAGTTACAAAGGGCAGGATTCTGGACAATCCCTAGATCAATGAAATCGTTGGCAAGTTCATCGCATAGAATGATTTTGGACGACATGATAAAAATGGAATATAGAAGAAAGAAAGGTTGCCTGTGACAGATGAAAGGCATAAGAAGATAAGCAGATGAGGAGTTTTTATATATTTTTTAGGGAAAGTGATTAATGAGGGTTCAATTACCGAGGACCAATCAAATCTTTTTCATTAAGAAGTTATAGTATCCGTTAACTTGGGGACAATTGTTATGGGTAGAATTTTTATCTATGATCATAGATGATTGCAAGTTTACCAAGGATCACAAGCAGACTGCATGATCACGTGATCACGGATCATAGACGGATTTATGATCACTAATCATATTTATTATCACTAATCATATTTATTATCATTCTTCCATATATCATACTCTTGTGTTCACAGGTATTACGACTAATTGTTTATAGCCGTTAGAGACTAAGTCCGGGTCAAAGCTTAAAGACTTGAAGAGAACGTTGAAGAAATAGTCTGTGAAGGATCCCGAATATTTCGGAAGTGAGACAATCCCACCTTTTTCGCTATAGTTGTTAGTTTCTTTTAGTTATAAATAGAGACAAAGATCGATATAGAAAACACAAACAATATCACCGGAAACCACACTCAAACACTTAGCATCGATCATTTGTGCTCATACTTTGTACTTTTTTTTTTCCGTTTTATCAATAATATAAGCAAAGGCAAGGGATTATTATCCTTTTCCGAGGTTTTATGCCGGCAATCCAAAAGGATTAAGGGTTTTCCTCGTAAACCACTGTGTTTATTTACTATTTACGCATATTTTTGTTAAGTTTATTCAAAATATCTTGTGATCACTACTGAGATCGTTACAACATCTCATCCCACTTAACTGATTTGATCACATAATTATTCTACGTAGTTTTTGGTCAAAACATTATCTTTTCGTCAAAAAAAAAAAGTAATTGTCCACGTTTTTATTTAGAGTAAATTACATAGATCGTCCCTAAGGTTTATATGGAATTATGGATTTCGTCCCTAAGTTTGAAAAGTTGCATGGATCGTCCAATTGTTTAAACTAATTACTCATTTCGTCCCTAATTTGGACGTCCGTTAATTTCCACCGTTAGTCTGTCCCACGTGTTAAACACGTGAGGGGTATTTTGGTCTTTTCGCAGTATCCCTAATATTTTAACCTAATTTCTCTAAAATAAAAAACAATCAGACATTTCTTTCTCCTTTCAAAATCGTTAACCGGCATTCATAAACCATCAATTATTCTTTCAACTTTTCAGGGAAATATCAATATAAGTATAAAAATTGAAACCCATGAGAACGTGATTGGGTTTTCTTTTTTGTGTTTTCAGTTGGTTGAATGCCCATCAATATACGAGATGCTGCCTAATCCCGATTTCAATTGGAAAAAACAACCTGAAATTGTGGTTTGGAGAAACAATTCGGAAAAAGGACAGGATCCGGTCAAAATGGAAAGTTATTGCACGTCGGCGCGGCGCCGGTGGTGGCAGTGGTGGCGACGGCGGTGGCGGCGCCGGATTTGGTTCTGTAATCCGGTGGTGGCGGCGTCCGATTTGTGGAGGATGAATCCAACTGCTTTGAAGGGTTTCTGCTTTCGAGTGCAGCTTCAAATGTGGATTCTGTGAGCAAACGATCAACCAAATTCACGAAATGATCTCCCATAACAAACCAAATATTTCAATATCCTGAAAAAAAAATCTGATTTTGATTTTGATGGAGGATTGAATCTGATTTTGATTTTGATTTTGATTTTGATGGAGGATTGAATCTGATTTTGATTTTGATTTTGATGGAGGATGAATCTGGTTATGGAAGGGAAGGGAAGAGAAGGTAGGTGTTATTGGAAAATTACTAAAATACCCTCACGTGTTTTACACGTGAGAGAAGGCTAACGGTAGAAATTAACGGACGTCCAAATTAGGGACGAAATGAGTAATTAGTTTAAACAATGGGACGATCCATGCAATTTTTCAAACTTAGGGACAAAATCCATAATTCCATATAAACCTTAGGGACGATCTAGGTAATTTACTCTTTTATTTATATATTTTTTGTTTGTTTTTAAATATAAACTAGATTATTGTCCCGCGATAGCGCGGAAAAAAATAAAAATTGAATTGTAAACTTTATGTTTATGTAGATTTTAGGTTATTATAAAAAGACAATGTTATACGTATAATAACATATATATACCTTTACGTTTATACACATGTTAGTTATAATAACATAAACACTTTTACGTTTATACACATGTTTTAATATTTTTTATTAGGAGATTTTAAATAAAAATTATGTAAATCATAGTTCAAATTGAGTGAAATTTTTTTAAGTAAATTGGAATTTTGTTTTTATTTATGTAGAGATTGGAATTAAAGAGATAATGTAATTATGTTTTGTAAAAGAGTGTAAAATGAAAATAGTGTTTGATGACATCATCAATTTGATCTAACGGTTGAAATCAAATAAGTTAACCCATCTAAGGGTCGTTACTTCGCCATGTGGCATTTAAGGCAACACCCGATTCATAAATAGGGTCGGGTTTCGGATAGAATAGTTCCAGTTTGTCGGGTTTGACCCGATTGACCTGAAAATTACCGTCGAACTATATTTTAATCCAAAGGCATATGATATATATAAGCTAGAAGTCTGAAAGAGTTTCATACATGAAGCGATGTGGGACAAAGTAGGAAAAACTAAAGGCATATGATATATATAGGCTAGAAGTATGAAAAAGTTTCATACCTGAAGCGATGTGGGACAACTAAAATGAAAATAGTGTTTGATGACATCATCAATTTGATCTAACGGTTGAAATCAAATAAGTTAACCCATCTAAGGGTCTTACTTCGCCATGTGGCATTTAAGGCCTCTCTTTTATTATATATTAAAGATAGTTAAATCATTTTAATTTTTTTATTTTATCATTAAATATTTTAAAATTTTCAGACATTAAAAGTAGTGATGTATTTAAAGTAGGAAAATATGCGTAATTCAATTAAGAAATTAGTCCTATTTCGACAATATATTTTTATTTAAACAATATTTTTAAGATGAAAGGAGTATTTATTTTGTAAGTAGGATCTTTTAGTTTTAAATTTCATAACTATTTGCAATGTAAAAGCAATAAACCTAAATAAAATAAAATTCTAGACTAGTAATTTGCTACAAGTTTTTAGCTGTAACGTGGGCCAAAAAATTAAAGTAGGAAAGAGTAGTAACTAGTAAATTCACGTCTTTATCATCATATTATCAATTAAATGTTTTGTGTTAATTTTTCTTCTTCTAATTTATGTAACGTGGGTCGATGGAGTTTGCCTCATTGGTAGGAGATGATTCGTTTTTAGGGGAGACTCCGAATCACTAACATAGCCGTTAGAAAAAAAAAGTTATGTAATAATAACATTTTGAGAAATAAGAAAACTAAGAATAATATTTGCTTATGTCGCCATGTCGGTTGAATGATTCTTCATTTTTTTCCTACCCTTATTATTTACTGTACATGTTTTGATATAAAATGAAAAATCGTATTTAATAAATATGTATTACATGTAATTTTTGATATATTCATAATTTTAAAGTTTAATTAACGGATACTAAACCTTTTGAAATTTATTTAACAAAACCGTATAATTATTATCATCCATAATTGGTATTAATAACATGATTTGTTGTTGTATATTTTATGATAATTATTGGTTATATCGAAATCTGAATATTTAACAAGTTTATAATAATATCTGACTTCTTAGTAGATCTTTTTCTCTTATTATATATATAGAATTAAATAGACATTTAACATTAAAATTTTTATATTTATTGAAAAATGGAGGTAAATACAATACTATATATCATCGATCACAATGTTTTTAACTTTTTATTGTTGCTATTCTAATATATGCAACTTTTTACATTCTTTATAAAAGTTTATCACTTTGACAATTACTTTCTCCTCTCCTCTTTTGTAAAATGGTTGACAAATCAATGATAAAAAGGATAAAGTTTTTGAAAATTTTGTCTAGTGGGGTCTTGTAATTTTCTCAACTTTAGAACTACACTCTTTCTTTTATTTTCTTGTTGTTTTTTTTTTTTAATCCATTTTGCATTTGTTTTGCTTTTAAGATCAAGGCAACTTTATAACTTGAATTTTTTTTTAAAAAAACGAGACGTTGTAGTGAGACCGACCATGACAACGAGCCCCCACTCGAAGTAATAATGACATGGGTCGCTCGTTGTCAGTTCGAAAATGAGCCACAACACACCCCACTCCGTTTTCTCTTATTGTAGACCCACTTGAATTTACCTTGACTTTATAATACAAGTGAAATGTAATTTTTTTTTTTTTTTTTTTTAACTTAATATAACAAACATTATCACCCAATGGACGAATTGAATACTAAACATTTAAGATTCATTTAATATAACATCCACTTCAACTTCTTAAATATCTACATTTCTAAATATAATTCACAAATATTATTACATTAATCACCTAACTCTTTTTATAAGGGTGAACTGAAAAATCTAATCGAAATAAAAAAAATGATCAATACGAAAACCGTCGATTTGTTCTTTGATATATGACAAACCAAAATATTTGGTTAGTTTCACTTGAAAAACAAACCGAAAAAATCAAATTGCACCATTTATTATATATTTTTATAATATAAACTTTTTATATGTATTATGATTATAATTATTTTTTAGATCAAAATGATTATAATTAGTATGGAAAGTTATTTATAGCTAAATAATTATAAGGTATTAAAGTCAAATATATATCACTTTGTCAAAATAATGAATAAGATGTTAGTTATTAAGTAGCTTAAAAGCGACTGAAACCCAGCTTTGACTCTAGAAACCGGAAAACTGAACCGAACAATCTTAACATTTAAAAACCAAAAATTTCCAGTTTAATTCCGATTTTATACAAAAAACTGAATCGAACTAAACCGACAAACCAAATACGACCCTAAAAACCAAACCAAACTAAGCCAAACATTCATAATTTTAAAAACGGAAAATTTCCAATTTAATTTCGATTTTAAGAAAAAAGCCTAGCCGATCAAACTACACTCCTCGCTATAATTTTTTTTAATTTAATTTTATTTCAACAACAACAATACCCAATTATATATAAAGAAACTAGAATTACCATTGACACACATACGCAAAAACATACATTATTAACCTTATTTGTCGTTACACTAACATTCTAACAAACAACAAAAATCACACTACACACACATTTGTAGTGGGTGTGTCTCCATTACTATTTTTCTCACTCTCCATGTGAGTTGTTTTCCTCAAACCCTCATTCATTTCTTCCTTCTCACACCATTTTCGATCTGGGTTTTCTTTCTTTTACAGATTCTTCTTCAAGGGTTTTACTTCGCCGGAAAAAATGGCCGGAGGCGGCGGCGGTGGTGGAAAGTCCGATGAACCGGCGCCACACCCACCTAAAGATCAGTTACTTGGTGTCACTTACTGCATTACTAGTCCACCACCATGGCGTGAGCTTTTCTTATATATATATATATATATATATATTTATATTTTACATTTTTTTAACTTTAGTAAATTCTTGTAATTTTTTTTTTTTTTTTTTTTTTTTTTTTTTTTTTTTTGTGAAAAAGTGTGTTTAGATTCTGTATATGGAAAGTATGGTTCTAATTTAGGGTTTTATTTTAATTTAAGGTATCAATTTATTCTGATTTTTTTAGAATTATTTATGTTTTTTTTTTATATATTTTGTAGTTAAAATTTACTCTTTTTTTTTTTGTATAATCTGATTCCGGGTTCGGTCAAACTAAGTCAAACATTGTGATATTTCAGTTGATTATCGTTTAAGGGTGTTCGGGAATGTTTATTTAAAATTAAAAGCATTCCCAAACACCCTTTTAGTTGAATATACGTTTAACCGGAAAATCTACTAATCTGTTATAAACTAGATTTTCGGGGGCGGAATTTATTAATTATGATTTTATACTAGATAGTGTAAGCTTTTAAGCTCTTTTTGATCTTACTAAACACAAAAGTAGCTACTTTTGTAAAGCTTAAAGATTCTAGCTGATTTGTTTTGATATTCTTGAATCTTGGTTTATTGTAAGAAAGTTTTATCGAGAATCTTTTTATATACGTCTTTGAATCTTTCTTGTGCTTCTTTGTTTTTAAGGAATATCTGAAAAAAGATTATCTTTTCAAATTTATTATACACATAATTTCGAAACGTTAAGTACTTATTAATTCCAACTCTTCCATATTTGTTGCAGCTGAAGCTATTCTTCTAGGTTTTCAGCATTACTTGGTAATGCTTGGCACAACGGTTATCATTCCCACTGCTCTTGTTCCTCAAATGGGAGGCGGAAATGTAAGAACACAAATAAATAAAAATAAACGTGTTATAGTTTCTTGCATTCTTGTAATTTTGATAGTAGTAATTTTGTTAATGGTTTGTTTAGGAGGAAAAAGCACAAGTCATCCAAACGCTACTTTTCGTTGCTGGCTGGAACACTCTGCTACAAACTTTGTTTGGTACTAGGTTGCCAGCTGTGATCGGAGGGTCATATACTTTTGTTGCACCCACAATCTCGATCATCTTGTCTAATCAATGGAATGATCCTGATCCTATTGTGGTTCGTTAACTTCGTTTCTTATAATCTTTATTATGAAAAAATCGTTCACTAAGTTTGCGTTTATTTTTTGTCTTGTGATCAGAAATTTAAGAAGACAATGCGTGCAATTCAAGGTGCTTTGATTGTTGCTTCAACACTTCAAATCGTTCTAGGGTTCAGTGGTCTCTGGCGAAATGTTGCGAGGTTGGTTAGAATCATTTTAGTTTACTTAACCGTTAAAAATTAATACCTACTTTTCTTTTTCTCAAATATAATATTAGATTCTTGAGTCCACTTTCGGCTACTCCTTTGGTTGCGCTTGCTGGTTTTGGGCTCTATGAATTTGGATTCCCCGGGGTAAGCATAGCTATAATATGTATATTTGTATATATTTTTAAACCAAAATCAAGAAATTAAACGTGCCTTGTTTTTTTATAGGTTGCCAGATGCATTGAAATTGGTCTACCGCAGCTCTTTATTGTTGTTATCTTGTCACAGGTAATATTGGTGTTACGAAAAGGAAATAATATGAAGACGGAAACTGAATCTATATTATACTAACTTAAAAAATTTGGTTTGTGTTGTTACGTATGTAGTATGTATCCCATATGATGCATTCAGGAAAGGCGATATTTGAGAAATTTGCTGTTTTGATGTCCATTGCAATTGTTTGGATTTATGCTCATTTGCTTACTGTTGGTGGGGCTTACAATCATACGCCACAATTAACACAGACGAGTTGTCGTACTGATCGTTCTGGACTGATTGAAGCTGCACCATGGTTAGTAGAAAACTAAGAACACTTTCAGTTTAAGGATTTTAAACTGATATAATATCGTTAGTTTTGTATTATTTAATATTTTAGGATAAGAGTTCCGTACCCCTTTCAATGGGGAGCACCGTCGTTTGATGCTGGTGAAGCATTTGCCATGATGATGGCTTCGTTTGTTGCACTTGTGGAGGTTCGTGTTTGTTTTTCAATTCTTCTAAAAGTTTTTATTAATTCATTAAAATATGTTTACTGCAATGATATCATCAGTCTACTGGTGGCTTCATGGCGGTTTCAAGATATGCAAGTGCAACTCCCCTACCTCCATCTATTCTAAGCCGCGGTGTCGGTTGGCAGGTATTTCCATTATCTGACAATTGTATTTAATGATAATTTAAAATATGGTTAATTACCATTTTATCCTTTACTCGACAGATCGTTAGAATCTAGATCATTCTCAAGTTTTGGTCTAAAGGGTCAAAATCCTTCCGCATATGACATAAAAGTAGAACTGAAAAAGAACGAAAACTTAGTTATAAAAGGAACTCAACAATAAATAATGTGGCCCTATAGTTTAATAAATGCTTTTGACTATAGGTAAATCGCTTAACACCTTTAAATAGTAACAAAAAAGGGATTTTATGAACCAAAAAACCATAATTAATCAGTGACGATAACAATGATTTAATAGGTAAATTTAGCTTGAAATTTTGCCTAAAAAGAACAAGGATGCTAGTTACTACGTCGTCCAAAAATAGAAATTGTTTCATTTGATTTTGTAATAAATATATGCTTGTCTTTTTTATAGGGAATTGGCATTTTGTTGTCTGGTCTGTTCGGAACTGTGACTGGTTCTTCAGTATCTGTGTGAGTAATTTATTATCTTACCTTTTTTCTTCAAAACTACAACTTTTCTTATATAGTTTCATTTGATATTTAACTCTCCGTTTGAATTTATCGTCAGTGAGAATGCCGGTCTCTTAGCCGTGACCCGTGTAGGAAGTCGAAGAGTTGTACAAATCGCAGCAGGGTTCATGATTTTCTTTTCGGTTCTTGGTATATTATAGCTATAAATCATTCATCAGTTTGATATTTTTAAGGTTTTATCTAATAAAGACTTAAAGATTGTTCTTGTTTGCAGGTAAATTTGGAGCGGTCTTTGCTTCGATTCCTGCACCGATTGTTGCTGCTCTGTATTGCCTTTTTTTTGCTTTCGTGGGTAAGTTTCCATGCATGCCGAATCCTTTGGCCTTTTTATAACTTAATTTGGTGGAATTCGAAGGTGATTATGTCTCGTGTTTCTGTAGGTTCATCTGGTTTGAGTCTCCTTCAGTTCTGCAACCTTAACAGCTTCAGAACCAAGTTCATACTCGGCTTTTCGCTCTTTTTGGGCTTATCTGTTCCCCAATATTTCAATGAATATGAAGCTATCAAAGGTTTTGGTCCTGTTCACACCTCCGGAAGATGGGTACGTGTTAAATTTATCAATTCTTGAATATTGAAGGTGGCAATATGGGCGGGTCTGGTAACGTTTTAAAAAAGGCTTGACCAGGTCTGGTTGACCCTCAAGCACTTCTTTTTATCCATTTTTTTTTAACATTTGGCATAAACAATTAATGCGTTTATTTGATTAAAAAAGTTAACATTATCACTATTTAAATCACAAGAAGAACGATTTAGAAAGTTGAATGGATTGAAAAAAGACTAATTTTTACCCGTTCACATTTTAGCTAAATTTTTAATCTGACCCATTTAATTCATTTCATATAAAACACTACCCAAATCAATCTACTCATAACTAAACGGGTCTAAATTGGCACCTCTAGTTTTTCTGTAATTGTTAAAGTCAAAATTTCAAGAAAGGTCAACCCACATTAAGTAAAATGTCAACTTTTGACTTCATGAGTCCCTAACAGAATTAGCTTTTAGGAGACCCTGGAAAATAATTTTCCAATTTTGACATCGATTTATGTTTTGCTATTTTGTAGTTCAACAACATGGTGAATGTTCCATTCTCGTCTGAAGCTTTTGTGGCTGGAATTGTGGCGTATTTTCTGGATAACACACTTCACAAGAAGAATGAGAGTGCGATAAGAAAAGACAGAGGCAAGCAATGGTGGGACAAGTTCCGTTCATTCCACACTGACACAAGAAGTGAAGAATTCTACTCGTTACCGTTCAATCTCAACAAATACTTCCCAGCTGTTTGAAGTGTCACAACAAACACGGAATAGTAACAAGTATTGTTCTTTAAATTTAAACGTGTATCCAATCTTGTGCTTAAGTAGTTATAGTTGAAGTATATTTCAACTCGAGTGATTGTTTTAACATTCGTTTATAGTCGTTTAATTGATGTAAATCTAATGGGTAAGATTTAAGATGGCAGTGAAGCTGAAAGTATTAGTTTTGTTGCTTTCAACTTCATAAGCACATTATTGTCTCCCACTTTTGTAATAGAAATCTCGATTCCTGAATTTTATCTTCATATTAGTATCGATTGATTACGTGTTGGTTATAAGCTTGTTATCTTTATATAAGCTGTACACTCTCTTTTGCAAAAACATGCATACACAACACTTGCTTCGAGAAATCTCGTTGAATAACAATATACATTTCTGTTTTACGAATGTATGTTTACCAATAATCAGCACATGAACAAAATCCATCTTTGAAAGTATGAAAACGTGAACGATCTCTAACAACAATTTCCCTATTGAAAACAAGCGATATAGACTTCATAGCAGAGTGACAATCTTCACATATTCTTAAATTTTTCACAACTTGAATCTGAGTACCCTCTGGAGTAGTCATTAATCCAAACGCCACAGCCAGTTTCTCGCTATGCCAAGTTATCGCCAATTCTTTCTCCTCTTCACTCAAATCAAACAACACGTTTTTCGTTATAGGAATATAACCTCCTTCTAAACTTATTCTCTTCATAACCTCGTTTAACTTCAAATTTATTTCAATAATCCGGGGATGCAGTTTATCTGCAGCAAGAAATTCATGCACAAAACCGTCAATTTCAATGTAACTACAACCTGGAGCGGACTCACCATCTTTATCCATCTTTGTTTCCCTTATTTGTCTTACATTGTCCCATTGACCAAAAGACGCGTGCAAATTTGAAAGAAGTATTTTTCCTCCCTCATCTTTTTTAGTAACGTGTTTGATTATTTTCTCCGCAAGATTAACATTCTTGTGTACTCTACAAGCACTTAACAAAGCTCGCCAGATAACATCATCGGGCTCAATTTCCATTCCTTGGACGGATTTGAATGCTTCTTCAAGTCTACCCGCACGACTTAAAAGGTCTATTAGGCATCCAAAATGCTCAAGTTTAGGTGAAATCCCCCATAAACGGTTCATATTGTCGAAAATTTTAATCCCTTCTTTGACTTCCCCTGAATGGCTACACGCGTTAAGAACACTAATAAGTGTGACGTTATCTGGTTTGACGCCATTTTCTACCATTTCATTAAACACTTGGAGTGCTTCTTTACCAAGCCCGTGCATGGATAAACCCGAAATCAAACTTGTCCATGTCATCAGATCTCGTTTTTCAGTTTCCTTAAAAACCTTTTTTGCGTAATCTATTTTCCCACATTTTGCATACATGTCGATTAACGCAGTTGCAATGTTTGAGCTTTTCGGAAACCGGTTCTTGTCTAAGTAAAAATGTATCCATTTTCCTTGGTTCAGTTGGCCAAGATTTGCACAAGCTGATAAAACGCTAACAAAAATCGCTTCATTAGGGTAAACATTACCATCACTTAACATGTCATTAAAACACCTTAAAGCGTCATTATACATCTTACATCCGACATAACCCGCAATCATGACCGTCCACGTCACCTCATTTCTTTTAGGCATTTTCCCGAACACTTCTTCCGCTTGTGCTATCTCACCACCCGTCGCATACCCTTTAACCAAACTAGTCCAAGTGATTACATCTCGTTGAGGCATTTCATCAAACAATTTCCGTGCATTAACCATTTTCGAATAAACAACGTACATACTAACCAAACCATTACCCACACAAACTTCACCATCATAACCAACTTTAACCGCCATCGAATGACAGTTTTGACCAAAATGCAACAACGTTCGCTTACGCGAACAAGCCGTAATGGCGAACGTAAACGTGTAATCATCTGGAACTGCTAAAGAATGCAAACCACCAAGTAAAAGCATTTCTTTGAAAAGATATAATGATTCTTCGGAAACCGATGTTTTCGAGTAAGCTTGAATGATCAGATTCCATAAAAATGTAGGTTGTAAAGATGGGTAGTAATCAAATACTTTCCGAGCACATTTAAGTTTGCCATGAGCATTGTATGATCGGATTAACGCTCCGATGAGATTGTTGGTTCTACCTAATGACCGCGATATGATTTGCGCGTGAATTTGCGTCGTTTGACGCAACGATGGTAACTGTTTTAGCAGCTGATACAGATGAGAATTTAGTTGGCTCATTGTTGTAGCAAGATATTTGATACAGAAATATGCAACTGGCAATTATGTATTGAAGGAAAAACGAATGGAAAAGTAACGAATAACGAAAAAACCACTCGAAAGCCTCAAATATAATCACAAGAAACCATCCTCAAATGTTTATATAACAAGTTACAACACGAAAACACATTTATTCAGAAATGACACGTTATTCACTCAACACGCATAGTCAAAAATATCAAATTTTGTAATAATATGCATTGAACAATATTAAGGACGACTGAAAAAATCAAACTTCGGTTGTTGTTGCTGTGTTCTCAGTCACCCCATTGGGGGCTATGTTGTTTGGTTCGTGTTGCTTGTCAAATGAGCTGAAATCTCCCTTTGCCATGAAGAGTTGTGCGTGATGGTGCTTACAGAAAAGCTGATGCTCGTGAGTTACGTAGTCTGACGTACTCAGGTGACACCCGCCATGACTGCATCTGAAACAAGCCTTGTGGTATGCATTTCCATCAACACCTACCTGAAAAACAACCGACAAGTTGGCTGATTGTAAGATCTGAAGTAATGAAACTTTATCGATTTATCCATTAATTTCATGTGAATCATGGGTTATAAAGTTTACCTTTTCAATCGGGTAGACAGTTTTCTTGCAAGTAACACACTTGTCTTGGGTACCACCAAACATACTTGATACTCTGCTGTTAGATTGGCTCTGAAAGTTTTACACTAAAAGTATTAGCACGTTGATGATCAAACATATATTATAATTGATTCATAACGGAAAATGATATTGACATGTTTATGATAATCTGCTGTGAGGATCCTTTCGGTGGAATGTGCGTTTTCTAAATATTAAATAAATAAACCAGAATGTTCATTGCAAAGTTCATATGTTAATTTACAGACAATTGGTTCCAAGTCAAAAAATCTAAACACCCTTGATATATAACGCTTGAATTATAGCACATTAATCGAGATGATATATGGGCAAGATACCCTGTATCCTAAATTATTAGTTACAGTCCAAATCTGACTCCGTATCCGACAACAAGAAGTGAAGAACCACCACATATAGATAACAGACTTTGTAAACTAAGCTAGTAATTAACAATTAACTCTTACATGATTACCATAAAAAATTATAGAAAAAAATAAAAAAATAAAAAATAATATTCATGTCAAGTATAATTTAACTGTGGAGTACCTGATCAGAAGATCTCGGAGTTTTCGGGGTACCTACATGACAAATAGAGTTTAGTACTAATTGCAAAGTTACCAATATCGCAATCCCTTAAAAGTTAAAACAATTTAGTTCCGAGATATTACAAAAGGATTGTAACTTATGCTGCAAAATAGTAGAGTCCAGCTCAAGCTTGACAAAGTTCAAGCTTGGCTTGATAGCTCGCTGAACTTTATAGCGGCTTGAGGAGAGGACTCGAATTTGGCTCGAAAAGTTCAAATATATATCTATATAGTATTATTTTCGATAATCAAACTTGTTTTAGATATGCATAAAAATTACAACAAAGCATGACCATAGTTAAAAACAATTTAGATAAGTCTAACAACAATAAAATCCAACAATTACATCATATTAGCAAAGTCTAACATTAACACAAAGCATTGAAAGGTTCAAACATCTTAAGATAACATAGAGTCGAGTCTGATATGTTTTGAAGATAGAGATTTTGACCTCTTGTGTTCATGGTTATATCAAAATGTGGTTACAAGTTTTCATAAGTATTCTCTATATATATAGACTGTAAATTATTCAATTAAGTATTTGTACTTGATATCTTTTCATGTTCGCGCAAAACTCTTGAAAAACTCGATAAAGCCCTTATAAGTTCGAGATAATTTGAGCTCGGTTTCTCTGCCTGCATTTATAGGAAGCTCGACTAATTTCCGCCGTTACTATGCAACAGCGCCTTATTTAGGTGTGTTGTTAGTCTACTAAGTTACCCATAGCTATCAAAACTAGAGTATTATGAACGGTTTTAATGGGACGGAAAACGTATAAGCAACAAGGCCTAACCTTCAAAACTTTTGTCCAAACTGCCGGTCATTTTAAAGAGTTGATCAAAATGAGGTTGACAGTATAACACTCCTTCAAAAGAACTGTAATTACTCAACTGTAATAAACAAATATAGAATTATGAATTAAAACATTGTATTTTTAATAAAAAAAACCCAGATCAAAAACAGCAAAAAAATTTAAACTTTTAAGCTTATAATCAATAAACACAAAAAACCCAGATCAAAAACACAAAAAAAGATTCATTAAATTCAAGAATCTGATCAAAAACAGCCAAAAACATCAACTTTGGGATTTTTTTATCAATAATTACAAAAAACCGAGATCAAAGACAGCCAAAAATAAAAACTTTGTAACTTATAATCAATAATTACAAAAAATCCCAGATCAAAAACAGCAAAAAGATTCATAATTCTAAAAAATATAGATCATAAAAAAATAAAAATAAAAAAAATAAAAAAAACCTTGAGGGTACCCTTGCAGTGGTGACATTTGAAACAAGCCCTATGATAAACTTTATTATCAACATTAAGTTCATCCATCAAATACACAGTTTTCTCACAAGCTTTACATTTTTGTGTTGTTCCTCCATATGTTGCCATTTTCTTTTTTTTTTATAATTTTTTTTTTAAAAAGAACACAAATTTATGTATGTTTTTGGAGTTGGTGAAGTCTTATGAATGGGTTGGGGTTTTACAACAAGATCATTAGAATGAGAGTCAAACATGTTCTGTAGCTGTCATTTGTGGGGTTATGTTTGTAATTATGTCAAGTTTTTGGGGGTGGTTTTGAGGTGAATTCCCTTGCTGTACTTGCCTTTTTAGGAGGGAAAAAGTGGTGCGTTTTATGAAAGCAATACTTATTCTTATGTTTTAGACACAGTGTTATTACGGTAACAGTTTTGTGAATGATTGTGAGATTTTTTATTGACGTGTCATTCACAATGAAAGTTGTGAATTTTTTTGGTGAAGTGATAATGAGAGTTGTGGAAGATGTATGATCTTCAGTTCCTTTTTTTTTTTTCTTTTTTTATAAAAACATTTAAATAAGATAAATATAAGATTTTATTAAAATAAAAAATAAAACTACAATACAAGTTAAAATAAAATACAAACACATACAATAAAAATAAAATTAAAATACAATAATTAAAAAAAAATACAAATACATAAAATAAAAATAGCTAACGTTGTCGATAGTCATCCGCAAGTGTCGAAATGTACGCCACGAGATCCTCGCGGAGTCTACTGTGTGTGCTCTTGTCTCTAATCTCTCTATAATCCGGATACGTTCATTCACTCCGTCGTTATAAGTTCGGGGAACACCTGTAACCGGAGGAGCATACCATTCTTGGGCATCATAAATCGACCGTCTGTTATCTTCAACAATCATGTTGTGCAATAAGATACCCCCGTACATAACTCTTCTTAACTTGTTCATCTTGTAAAATCTCGCTGCATGTTTTATAATCCCCCAACGACTTTGAAGAACACTAAATGCCCGTTCGATATCCTTTCTCGCACTCTCTTGAAAACGTTTGATTTTTTGACGCGGTTTGTCAAATGGTTACGAAAAAGCTTTAACAAATGCACTCCGGATATATACCGTCTGCAAGGTAATATCCTTTATTGTACTCGTGGTCGTTGACGGTGAATCTGTAATCCGGGGATGAGTCGCTGAGCATATCATGAAACAACGACGATTGTTTAAGCACGTTGATGTCGTTGTTCGACCCCGCGACACCGAAGTAAGCATGCCAAAGATCGTACGACACAACAACTTCCAGCATAACCGTTGGATAACCATGGTCACCTCCTGTGTATTGCCCTTTGTATGCATTTGGACATTGATCTCATTTCCAATGCATACAGTCGATGCTAACAAGCATACCCTTAAACCCGTGAACCTCATCGTGTATTTGATATAAACGATTAACATCATCTTGTGTTAGGGTTCTTAGATAAACGTTTGTATAAAGATGGATTACACATTTCAAAAAACTATCTAGGGATTCAGATGATGTTCTTTCACATTTATGTAAACAACCAAAACCCATTTTACCCGTACAATCGGGTCGTTGTTTGAAATATTTAAAATAGTCGGGCAAAGGTTCTACGGAGTAATTAGATATACCTTCGACTATTCTGAGGAAAAGAGGTCTTCTCATACGAAATCTTCTACGAAAATATTCATCCGGGTACGTGCTTTCGCCGGAGAAGTAATGTCGTAACACGTTTTCGTTTGTTGCAGTTCGATCGCGGTTGATATAACGCGTTTTCCTTTTCTCAGCCCGACGTGAAATTTTCGCCTCATTTTCTTCCTCCTCAATTTGTTCAACAGCTTCTACCGCCTTAACTAGTAATTCGACCAATTCGGATTCGGACGATGACGAATCCGTAACATCGGGATCGGTTGAAGAATGTGAACTCATTTTTTGTTGTATATATTTTTTAGAAAAATATTGAGATAGATTGAGAAATATTGTGGGTTTTTGTTTTAGAGTTTATTTTATATTTATAGAGTAATTGTTGAAAAAAAAAAAAAAAAAAAAATAGCCGTTGCTATATAACGGTAATATATATATTTTTTTTATAAACATTACTGTTTGGAAAAAAAAAAAATAAAAATAAAAATAAAAGAAAAATTCAACAACAGGCCGTTGTAGCAACGGCGAGAGAGACAATGAGCCCCCAAACGAGTGGGGCGAAGTGGTAACGATGAGCACGCTCGTTGTCGAGCTAAGAACGAGCCTATAACGGGCTTATTCCGTGTGCTCTAACTAATATGTTCTTTTTTGGTGTTTGAATATATTTTCATATGCTTTAAGAAATAATTAAAGTACTTACAACCGATTTGGATTTTCAAACCCTAGTTAATTCCTAGTTTGAATTTAATATGGTAGCATATTGTGTAGATAAACCACCAAAGGTACCCATATATTATTCCACTAATATTTATAGTATTTGGAAAAAACACCGGTTGTCGGGGTGTAGAATACCGTGTTCAAGCATCCAGAACGAAGGCAACAACGTACCTACTCCGAGATAGAGGTTGGATTAGCTTGTTTGATTTCTTTTTATAATTTAATGTACACATTCAATACATACCTATACAATCCAAGAAAACTCAAAAGACAACAAAATCCACAAAAGTGAGAGACATATTGTTCCTGAAAATAAGTTAAAGTTCCTAATATAAAATATTTTGGTTTCGGAAAGACAAGTGGAGAACAACCTAAACACAATTGTTGAAACTTTTGACTGCCTAAATGTAATGTAATCATTTTGCCAAAAAAGAATCTAATTATAAAACTATGAATATAAGAAATATAACATGCCCACATAGTCGTTGTGCCAGTTAGACTGCCCAACTTTTGGCCAAACTTTTTCCTTAATATAAACTACAATATGTGACTGTATATTAGCACGGAACCCGCGTCGTAATTAATTCTTTGAAGCCCCGGGCGAAACATGTGAATATATAAAAATGAGACCCTAAAATAGAAGGTTTAGATAGTGGAACGGGTAATTGTTACTTAAAAAAACTCTTACTATTAATTTTTTTGACGCAAACTCATCAACGTAGTTTTTGTACCTCTTATCTTTTCTTTTATGTCATTTTCAATTGATATCATGTTCATTTATTAGCGGTTCATGAAATATATTAAAGAGAGTAAACTTCTGAAAGTCTTAAAGTTTTAGAAGTCCTAGACAGTAGTACACCTCGCGCACCCTACAAGACGACATGATATCACGCAACAAGTAATCAGATAAAAACCTAATAGGAATACCCTTTTTTTTCCAGCTAAAACAAATTTAAAATTAAGAAGAACTAGGCCTAGTGGTAACCGTTATATTTTTATAAAAACAAATTGTAAAGGAGTGACTTTAATGCCAAAAGTAGCATCTTATTAAAAATTAAACATACAAACACAATACCACCATGAAGGCACATAGTATATTAATGTCTAAAATGGTTGTTTCACAAAGTTATAATTGGTTTCTTTTAACATGATTTATCCTTTTACAAAATTGATTTTGTTCACTTAAAGTATCAAAATTAAAATATACTTTTTGCATCAGGATGGAAAATTGGAGATCAAGGTATATAATTTTCAAATTATTTCGAATTGATTAAAAAGTTATATATAAACTTATTTCGTTGAAGGTAGGCCGAACACCCTCGCCGTCACTTGAAATAATATAATATGACTTCAATTTTAAGACATATACTACGATTCTTATGATATATAAGACCATAAGTTCAAACACAGCACAATTGATCTGCTTTTAGTAGAACGTGTTTGTACTCCCATATTAACACTTCTTTTTAACTTTGTTATAAAATATATCCTGTTTGATTTTAATGACTCTATCTCAATCCAGTTCCTTTTATCACATAGAATGACACAAGGATTAACGATTACACTGAAACAAAAATCTAATACATTCTTTATAATGTCTCCTTAGCATGTTAAATGGTTTTCATGTTCCATGCATCGAGCCACCGTCACACTATCACATTCGGTTTAAATACTTTTGCAGGCTTCCGTCTCAGATTTGCAGATAATATATGAGATTTGGACCAAGTGGTTCGTTTCGGCATTCCCACAATATTCGAGTTAGGTTCATCATCCCCTGTTTTCACATAATATATACAAACTTAAGCTAGGTCACCAATGATGTAGTAATAGTTTGATCAACAAAATAGACACTGAAATCAAGAATCATACATATTGTTTTGACCAAAAACTGCTTATAATAATTCCGTGATCAAATTAGTTAATTGAGATAAGGTGCTGTAATGATGTGAGTAGTGATAACAAGATATTTTAAGTAAACTTGATAAAGATATGCATAAATAGTAAATGCACACAGTTATGAGGAAATGCCTTAATCCTTTTGGATCGCCGACATAAAACCTCGGGAAGGGATAATAATCCCCTGCCTTTGCTTATATTATTAATTAAAACTGTGAAACGTACAAAGTGCGAGCACAATTGATCGATGCTAAGTGTTTAAGTGTTGTTTTCAGTGAGTATTCCGGTGAGATTGTGTGTGTTTTACTGTGTCGATCATTGTCTCTATTTATAATGAAAAGAAAATAACAACTATAGCAAAAAAGGTGGGATTGTCCAAGTTCCGAGATATCCGGGATCCTTCATAGACTACTTCTTCAGCGTTCTCTTCAAGTCTTTAAGCTTTGACTCGGACTTAGTCTCCAACGGCTATAATTAGCTGGTCGTGATACATGTGAACACATGAGTATAATATATAGAAGAATGATAATAATTAGGATTAATGATCATGAACCTGTTTGTGATCCATGATCACGTGATCATGTAGTCTGCTTGTGATCCTTAGTTAACTAGCAATCAGCTGGGATCAGAGGTGAAAATTCCACCCATAACAATTGTCCCCAAGTTATGGTACTATAACTTCTTAATGATAAAGATTTGACTGGTCCTCGGTAACTGAATCCCCATTAATCGTTTCTCTTAACAAACGTAAAAAGTGCTCATTTGGCTATCTTCTTCCTTTGTCACGGGTAACCTCTCTTTCTTCAATACTCCATTCTGATCATGTCGTCCAAAACCAGTCTATGTGATGTACTTGCCAAAGATTTCATTGATCAAGGAATTGCCCTGAATCCTGCCCTTTGTAACTTCTATGACTCCGCCATTAATCGTATGAAATCCCGTCAATCATTTCCTTTGACCGTCGCTTTTAGAATGCATGACCCCTTTTCCCGCTCCGATTTTAGTTCAAAAAATTGGGTATGCTTCCCTGAATAACCCTTCATGATAGGCCACAAATATCCTTTTCCTTCTTTGATTACCGATTTCTTTCATCGAACTGGCCTTTGTTATGCCCATGCTTGGCGGATCCTTTATGTTATTCAAAACATAATTGACTTCCACTCGATCGATTTTTGTGTTCCCGAACTATCCTTATCCTATAGCTTGAGAAGCTATGGATCGGGCTATCTTTTCCCAAATAATGCTAACCAGACTCCACTTGTTATTCGTTCTACCCAAAATGACTCTCATTGGAAGAGCAAATTTTTCTATGTGAGAAGAGATTCTCTTCCCAATGGAAATCTACTTCCTTTCTCGTGGGTCACTAAGGGTAGGAACTTAATCTTCCAATTCGCAATTCTAATTTGAGTTTTAATACTAATCTATTATTTTTATTTAAGTGACTTTCAACATGGTTGTTCCCTCATCCACTAATTCAGCTGCAAAAATACAAGAATTTCTTAAGATATCAAAAGAAGAACGAACCTTTTTTGCACCCTTCCACTCTAAAAGTACAGGGTCCCGAGATATTGAACCGGCCATGTCTGGTAGAGTTTTTTTACTGGTTACTCTTGTTATTTTCCTGCTAAAACTTAATATTCCATTTTATACAGGATCTGGCAAATCTTCTGTTCGTTTTGCCCTTGTTGATATCAATATCGATCTTCAAATGAAGCAAGAAAAGGCTTTAGCTGGTCCTTCAAAAGGACGTGCATCTCATTTATGTTCCATATCCAGGAAGAGGAAATCCACTGATGTGATAGATATTGATGACTCTTTATCCAGCTTTCAGACCATCGCTAAACAATGTTCCCAGGTATATAAATTTTTCTTAAATATTTAACTTAATATCTTCTAAACTTTTCCACACACAATCTTTGGAATAGATGGTGAAAATGTATGACGAAGGTCAGGGGGTGATTGAAGAAATAAGGAGGATGGCAGCTGCAAGCAACGCGATCATGAACAGAGAAGCTTCTGAAATGATAAAGCTCAAGAAGGAACTCAACGACCTAAAAAATGAGGTTGCAACAACTAGAATTCAGCACCGCACAGAGTTGGAAGAGGTTGGGGTGAATGTAAAGAAGGATGCTGCCATTGCCGTTTTCAAGGCTCGAATCATGTTAGCTGAGCAAGCGAAGGAGAAGGGTTTTGATACATCTATTTGGGATCTTCAACTATGGAAGGATACGTTAGCAATGTTGACTGGTGATTGTGCTGTGACTCCAACAAAATCTAGTAGTGGAGCAGAGATGGAGATCATAGTAGCCGGGGATGAAGCAACGGAAGATACCCTAATGGGTAATGAAGAAGATTTAGAGTAGGTTTGAAGTTTGAAGTTTAAAGATTTTGTTTGTTTCTTGAAGAAATTCTTTTTTTCAAACTGTTTTTTGAAAAACGTAAGATCACTTTGTGAACCCTGATAAAATGTTTGATCGATCTTATCAAAACTCTAACTTCAAACCTGGCGTAGAGTATTATGGATCTTGTACATGATCTGTTCATGATCCTTCATAAGGATGTCCCCATTCTTGAGAAATAAGACTCCAACTTTCACATGAGTGATCACCATAAACCATGCCCGGATAGGAGTAATAGTCCTATGACTTTTATGATCACGTAATCAAACTTAATATCTTGGGACTTAGCTGTTTTCGTGACATGTCCATGTCAAAACCAAAAGATAACCCATGATCATGGAAAACTTTGAGACTAATCCAATGCTCTGTTGGGACTTTTCCAAATTTGTGACTGATAATGCCAAAACTAAAGGATAACCAATGATCACGAGATATTTCGGGGACTAAGCCGATGATCACTTGGGAACTTGGGACTTCGCCAAACTTGTGACATGTTAATGTCAAAACCCTTGGTAACATGAAAATGTTACAAAGAATTGCATGACATGACTATGTCACAACCATTTGGATTAACACCATCGTGCACATAGTGTTAACAATTCATATTGGTTTGATTCTTAGGTCAATGATCATGAAATTGTCGGATACTGTTAATATCACGATCCCATAACCCTAATTCTAAGATCGAACATCGCGCCCTCCTGGCGAGGTGTATAACCCCATTTTCTAGAAAGTTGAATACATTTAAGCTTTAGAAGAGATCAGTATCTCTTAAACTTAGAGAGGTGGCCAACCTCTATCTTCAAGTGGTGAGATCCCAACTGCAAAACAAGAATATCTTGGATGATGGCGGGTGTTAGTTTTGGCTAACACCCCCCGATGCTTAAGTCAGTAAGTGTGATAATAAAAGTAAAGAAATGAAATAAAGAGATAAAATAAAGAGATAGAAAACATACCTTTTCTAAGTTAACAAAATTTACCTTGTAACGTACATATGGTAGGCTTTCAAGTGGATGACATATTATGATCTCGGCAGAACGCTCCCTTCCATTGGAGCTAACCAATAAGCTCATTTGCCAGCTTCAGAATCAATCAAGTAAGGACCTTCCCATTTTGGTGCAAGCTTCCCATCTGCTGGATTCGTTGTATTTTAAAAAGCTTTCCTTTAAGACCAAATCTCCTACTTGAAATATTCTTATCCTTATATTTTTGTTATAGGATCTCGAGATCCTTTGCTGATACACTGCGATTCTAATCTTGGCAAGATCCCTGATTTCATCCACCGTATCGAGATCCTTCATCAACAAATCTGCATTCGCCTCATAGTCTCTTAAATTAGATCTTGTTGTTGAGATCACCATCTCTACTGGGATCACGACTTCTGCCCCAAATACCAACGAAAAAGGGGTTTAACCCGTTGCGCTCTTAGAAGTCTTTGTATCTGCCCATAATGCAAATGGTAACCCCTCAACCCATTTTCCTTTCTTATAAGTCAATCTCTTCTTCAAGTTGTTGATAATGATCTTGTTGCTTGATTCTGCTTGGCCATTCGCTTGAGGGTGAACTGGTGTTCAGGTGATCATCTTAATTCCCCAATTTTCGCAGAAGTTTGTTATTCTTTTCCCAATGAATTGAGATCCATTGTCACATATGATCTCAGCAGGAACTCCAAATCTTGTCAAGATGTTTCGCTTAATGAACGATACCACCTCTTTTTCTCTTACTTGAGTGAATGCTTCAACTTCTATCCATTTCGAGAAATAGTCGGTCATTTCTAACATGAATACTTTTCCTCTTGGAGCCTTAGGTAGTTTTCCAACGATATCCATTCCCCATTTCATGAAAGGAAACAGAGCTAAGATCGGATACATTGGTTCTGTCGGCTGGTGAGGAACCTTCCCATGTCTTTGGCAAGGATCACACCTCGGAGCATATTCTATAGCATCCCCTCTCATGGTTGGCCGGTAATATCATGTCCTTAATATTTTTGAGAAGAGTGCTCTTCCTCCTGTGTGATTGCCACAATCTCCCTCATGTATATCTTTAAGTACCTCTTATGCTTCACGATCCTCCAAGCATCTCAGATATGAACCTGCAAGAGATTTACGATATAGTGTGCGTAAAGGGTGCGTTTCAAAGTAATTTCTAAGTTTTGTTGAAGCCATGACTGATGCTAAATTAAGTTTTTCAAGATGAGAGTACCTAGTTTCAGCATCAAGATTTTACTTACATAATATACCAGGTGTTACTGACCTTCGTGATCCTTAACTCTGCCAAATAAAGGAACGGAGGTTCACCATCTTCTGGTTCCATTAGCAAGGGTGTAGGTGAAAAGTATTCTATGAGATTTTGGAAGGATGCCTCTTCCTTGTCTCCCCATTCGAATCTTTGGTTCTTCTTCAAGATATCATATAATTCCTTACACTTATCTGATGATCTTGAAATGAACTTATTCAAGGCTGCAAGTCTTCCTGTTAACCTCTGAACATCTTTAGGATTTGACCCAGATTTCAAATCTAAGATTTATTTGCTCTGTACTCGCTTCTATTCCTCTTTTGGTTACCATGTACCCCAAGAATTTTCCTGCTTCCACACCGAAGTTGCATTTCGCCAGGTTCAGCTTCATATTGTACTGATCCAGATCTCGAGCTACTTCATGGTCTCTCAAGTGATCCTTTGCTTTCTTTGATTTTACCACCATATCATCAATGTAAACCTCCATCTCGGAACATCATATTGACCAACCTCTGATATGTGGCACCTGCATTCTTTAATCCAAAGGGCATAGCGTTATAACAATAAATACATGTATTAGTCATGAATGCAGTGTTCTCTTGGTCCGATGGTTCCATCTGAATTTGTTGGAATCCTGAAGAGGCGTCCATGAATGTCAATATCTTGTGAAAAGTCGTGGCATCCACCATTGAGTCGATATGAGGTAAGGGGAAAGGATCTTTGGGGCATGCTTTGTTGAGATCACTGTAATCCACACATACTCTCCACTTTCCATGTTTCTTCTGTACCACTACAACGTTTGCCAGCCATCTGGGGAATTTCACTTCTCTTATCATCCCGGTTTTTAACAACCTTTGCACGTCTTCTTGGATGATCACGTTTCTTTCTGGAGAGAACTTTCTTCTTTTCTATTGTATTGGCTTGAATCTGCCAAGTTTATGAGTTATAATATCTTTAGATATACCTGTCATATCTTCAGACTTCCATGCAAATGTTGATTTCTTCTGCCTCAAAAATGTCAAGATTCCTTCTTCAAGATCCTTAGAAATATTTGTTCTGGGGAGCACCTTGTCTTCCGGGAACACAAGATCCGGGATCACCTCCTTTACATCGTGATCCTTAGGTTTCAGGACCTCTTGGTTCTGTAGTTGCTATGCTTGTACTAGTTTGGTTGTAGACTTCATTGAGGTTGTATAGAAAACCTTAGTTTCTTGTTGATCGTTGTTTATCTTTACTACTCCCCAAGGAGTTGGTAACTTCACACATTGATGGTAAGTCGATGGTACCGCCTTCACATCATGAATCCAAGGCATGCCTAATATGATATTATAACTAGACAAAGTGTCAATAACACAAAATTCTTGAATAGAATTCACTCCCTCTATATAGACTGGCAGTTTGATATCCCCGACCGTATTTTTGATCTCGCCACTAAATCTAACTAGCACAATAGACTTAGTGATGATCTTAGTATATGGGACATTCATTTTCTTCAAAGTCTCTAATCGAATGATATTGACAGAGCTTCCTCCATTAATCAGGATCCTACAGACGAAATGGTTTGCCACATATAAAGTGATCACCAAACCATCATGATGAGGTTCCTGCACATTATCTCTGTCTTCTTCGTCAAATTTTACTATCGTCTTCTCCGTCAGACTAGAAGTGCTTGCTATCCTTGATTCGCTTTCCGCTTTTGCTTCCTTGGCATGCCTCTTAGCTGCAGAATAAGAGGTACCATAGATATCTGAACCACGAGATATACAGTTGATTACCTTAGCATCCGGAGGAGGAGATCTTGCTCTTTAAGGGATTTTCCATTGATCTTGATGATCACTCACATCTCAATTAAGTGAGGTAAGGTGTTGTAATGATCTCAGTAGTGATCACAAGATATTTTAAGTAAACTTGATAAATATATGTGTAAATAGTAAATGAACACAATGATTTACGAGGAAAGCCCTTAATCCTTTTGGTTCGTCGACATAAAACCTCGGGAAGGGATAATAATCCCTTGCCTTTTCCTATATTATTAATAAAATTGTGAAAAGTACAAAGTACGAGCACAATTAATCGATGCTAAGTGTTTAAGTGTTGTTTTCAGTGAGTATTCCGGTGAGATTGTGTGTGTTTCCTATGTCGGTCATTGCCTCTATTTATAATGAAAAGAAAATAACAACTATAGCGAAAAAGGTGGGATTGTCCTAGTTCCGAGATATCCGGGATCCTTCATAGACTACTTCTTCAACGTTCTCTTCAAGTCTTTAAGCTTTGACTCGGACTTAGTCTCCAATGGCTATAATTAGGTGGTCGTGATACCTATGAACACAAGAGTATAATATATAAAAGAATGATAATAATTAGGATTAGTGATCATGAACCTCTTTGTGATCCGTGATCACGTGATCATGTAGTCTGCTTGTGATCCTTAATTAACCTGCAATAAGTTGTGATTGGAGGTGGAAATTCCACCCATAACACCTATGATGCTCGAATCACATATAAGAGAAATTTATGTTTGTTGTTTCGAATTTTAGATAAATGAAGAATGATGAAGTAAGATATGGTCGATACATTTTCTTGGGAGTTCAAAGTTGGAAGACAGGGTATGGAGAGTTCAGAGTAGGGTACAAAAGTTTGGGACTGAGGTTAGGGAGAGAACAGTTGTAGACTAATGGGATTACGTTTCTATTTTTTAGGCCTTTTACAGTAAAGAAGAGTCCATTTTTATAAGATAGGTTGAAACAAGATACACATTTGGAGTAATCTACAAGAAAAAAAACTATTGAGATGGGACCTGGACCACACTTTGTGTTATCTAGACTAACATCCTCTACTAGGACACTAACTAGGTATAAGTTACCATTCACTTTCTACCTGGTGAAAATTCCTACTTTAACAAAGTTTCTCTGCTCATACAACTGATGAGCACAGAAAAAAGGTTTATTTACTCATCAAACTGATGAGCACAAGACAAAGTTTCTCTTCTCATCAAACTGATGAGCACAAGACAAGGTTTCTCTACTCATAAAACTGATGAGCACATGACAAGGTTTCTGTACTCATAAAACTGATAAGCACAACACAAGGTTTCTCTACTCATAAAACTGATGAGCACATAACAACGTTTCTCCACTCATCAAATTGATGAGCACATGACAAGGTTTCTCTACTCATCAAACTGATGAGCACAAGACAAAGTTTTCTGTGCTCGTCAAACTGATGAGCACATGACAAGGTTTCTCTACTCATTAAACTGATGAGCACAAGACAAGGTTTCTCTACTCATCAAACTGATGAGCACATGACAAGGTTTTTCTACTCATCAAACTGATGAGCACAACTCATGTGTTGTTTCCTCTACTCATCAAAATGATGAGCAGAGTCATGGACACATATTGGGTCATTATTGGCGGCCCACGAAATACAATATTAGGGCCCATGACCCATAAATAACCTTAATCAATCACCTTAGGCTCGTCAAGAGCTTAGTGGGTTTGCACTGCGCCCGCATGAGACCGTATTGGTTAACCACCACACCCAAACCCTTGAGCTCGTCAATCTTTGCTCAAACATTGGCGCCATCTGTGGGACCTTTTTAGAACAACGGTTTTCACTAAGTTTTTCTCAATCATTCACTCTCCATGGATTCAGGCCCTTCCATGAATCCACCACCGAGCAGAGAAGAACCTTTTCCCTCGGTGGACATTAACACCACTCCCGCAAACTCCCAATGTACAGGCACGGGAGCCGTGGCGGGAAATGCTCGAAGGATCAACAAGGAAAACTTATATGGTGTTCGAACTAGACTCTATCCTTTCGGGTCTATCGACACAGCTGAAGTGGATGTGCTCAACACTGGTGAGGCGGGACAATCAAGTTATCAAAGTTTCCAGACAAGATCCCAAGGCTTCCAGATGGGAAGGCCTCCCTTGAGGACACAACCCTCTCCCAGGAACACTACTCCACTTCAAAACACTCCACCACTTGTTAGTTTGGAGGGATCCATTCTAACTCAGAAGATGCCTCCCACACCGACTCAGACCCCCTCTAAGGAGCAGCCATCACTCGAAGAGGCATTAGAGCTCCTAAAGGCAGCTCTGTCCCAGCAGAAACCACCCCCACCAACTCCACCTACACAAAACGACCTCTTAGCTCGACTCATGGAGACATTATAGCCGAAGCCTACACCACAACCAACTATTGGGATCGATACTAGTGGTTTGTTGGGACAGTTGGTCGATGAGTTGCGGAAGCAGAAGACACCAGAGGCCCACTCCTCCACAACCTCCACCGAGCACTACTCGAGAACTACTTAACTTGCTGAAAGATTTTGTGGGAGAGGGAGGAGGACCATCCCGAACAACAACCGTGCCAACCTCGGTGGTGAGCTCCAAATTCTGTGACTGGGTAGCAAAGTATCCCATCCCAGACCGACAGAGAGTCCCTTCAATCGTCGGCACATATGATGGCACAAGAGATCGAGAAAATCATTTGGCTCTGTTCAAGCAAGCTATCATGACAGAGAAATGGGTTGACCCTGTAGCTTGTCACATGTTTTCAGGAACATTACAAGGCTTCGCTAGAGATTGGTTCACAAGCCTCCCGGAGAAAAGCATTTACGACTTCTACGACCTCAAGGCTAAGTTTATCTCCAACTTCTTCCAACATAAGAGGTAGAAGAGAACTCACATTGAGGCTCACCTCCTACACCAGCAAGGAGAAGGACTGCGAGACCTCATTGTCCGTTACATGAAAAGAGTGCCAAAAAATACCTGATTTACCTGAAAGTCAACAAATCTCTGGCTTCACAATCTCACTACTCCTAGGCCAACTCCAAGAGCGGCTTGCAACAAGAATTCCAATTACCTTCAAGGAGACAACCGATTGTTGCTATGACTACTTGAGGTCAAAGGAGACAATCCCCCTGGCTAGAAGCGTAACAAGTGGCAAAAGAGATAAGGTCTGTAGTGGACTAAGTGTTGGAGGATAGAGTAGGCAACACTCACTTAGTAGAGTGGGTAGGCGCCATGAGGACCGCCAAGACAAGGTTTCTCTACTTATCAAACTGATGAGCACAAGACAAGGTTTCTCTACTCATCAAACTGATGAGCACAGAACAAGGTTTCTATACTCATCAACTAATGAGCACATGACAAGGTTTTTCTACTAATCAAACTGATGAGCACATAACAATGTTTCTCTACTCATCAAACTAATGAGCACATGACAAGGTTTTTCTACTCATCAAACTGATCAGCACAATCCAAGGCTTCTTTACTCATCAAACTGTGAGCACAAGACAAGGTTTCTGTACTCTTCAAAATGATGAGCACATGACATAGTTTTCTCTGCTTGTCAAACTGATGAGCACATGACAAGGTTTCTCTACTCATCAAACTGATGAGCACAAGAGAATGTTTCTCTACTCATCAAACTGATGAGCACATGACAAGGTTTTTCTACTCATCAAACTGATGAGCACAACTCATGTGTTGTTTTCTCTACTCATCAACATGATGAGCACAATCATGGACACATTTTTGGTCATCATTGGCGGCCCACAAAATACACTATTAGGGCCCAAGGCCCATAAAAGGAAACCTAGTCTGTTGCCTATAAATACCCGACCATTTGTCAGATTTTAGCAGATTAGAACATTCAATTCCTCACACACGTACCAGAGATTTTCCTACTCTCTTACGTCATCAACCTTAATCAATACGTCACCATAATCAATACGTCAAATTAATAAATGCCACCACACCCAAACTCTTGAGCTCGTCAATCGTTGCTCAAACAACAACCTACATGGGTGCAAACAAATGTGATTGGTAGTCATCAAGTAAACAATACACTAACATAAAATGACTAAAATTGAACCGCAACGAAAAGAAACAACTTAAAACCCCAAAATATGGCTAAAAGCTTCAAAGAGGTGACTACAACCGAGACATTAACCATAACGCTTTGATTCTGTAAGATATGGCTTGCTCCTAATGACTTTTTAATTTCTTACCCTCAATCGGCAAGTTCATGTCTTTCTTCCATGCCGTTTAGTCGGCCGAAGGGACCAAAATGAACATATTTATTAATCTACTCGTAATAAGAGACCAAGTTGGAGGAGGAGTAGATGTTCCAAACCTCGATGATTTGTATACACACGCATATGTAACATTGTTTGATTTGGGTAAGTGATAATATTGGTAATGACTTATTTAAAACCATCATTTAGATTAACGTAACACATGGGCTTGAAAAATCCAACATATTCTTTTAGCCAAGTAGTATTTATTACTTCCATTCCACAATTCTTTTTTATTTTCACCCAAGCTAAAAGACATTATGTAATGTGATTATCAATTGGACAAAACTTATATTGGGCTTGGTTTTTTTTTTCTTTTCATAGTAGCCCATTCATCCATGGGTTTGGGTTGAGATGTAGCGAGTTTAATTTGGGTTTTCTTGACTAAATTTTATCATAGCAATCGGTAATTGTTAGTTAGTCACTTCTTAATTCTCATTGATGATACAATTCTCTTATTGTTATTAGTGAAAATGGTTCGTGATTCTAGCAACACCGAACCTCGCATGAAGGATGTAGCCAAGTGTAAATAGGGGACTAGTGTATATGCAATATATGTTCTCCAAATTAATACAATTATAATAAATTAATTTAATTATAGAAATAATTTAATACCAATCAAATTCAAACCAAAATAATATGTGATAACGAGAATGATGAGTATAAAGAGGTTCGGTTCTATGGGAGTGCAACCTATTTTTATCCTTAATATATAATAAAATGGATTTTAAATGTCATATGACAAATTAATGTTCCTTAGATGAGTTAGATGATTTGATTTTAACTGTTAGATAAGATGAATGATGTTATCAAATATTTTTATTTTATTTTATACTCTCATACAATACATAATTGCATTCTTTTTTCAATTTTATCACCATTACAATAAATAATATTTGTCTCTTATTGGACTATGATGTATATTTGTTATTATACGTGTAATATTGTATAGTCATAATAACTTAAAAAAACATATTCATAAACATAAAATTTACCATTCAATTTTTTGTCTATATTTAACCGCGCTATCGTGGGACAATAATCTAGTTAAGAATATAAGACTAATTTGCTAGATGAAGATGCAACAGAATTGATGTAAAATGCATAAACGGTTTTTCAGTTTAATCATATCTGACCATCCATTAAGGAGCAACCTTAGACTACGTTCACTCCGTCACATCAACATGGACACAAGGAGGAAACCCCACTTGGAATCCGAGACCGCTTTTCATAAAAGTCCTCTGTGACCGGTTTCAATGAGACTAAGACCACTCCCAGCGGGGAGTGGCGACGACGTTCCCCCCCCCCCCCCCCCCCCCCCCCCCCCCCCCCCCCCCCCCCCCCCCCCCCCCCCCCCCAACAACGCCGTTAACGACTGGAGGGACGCCGTTGTTCCGGCGTTCTTGCTGCCGTGTTGCTCGAGCAACGCGGTGTTGTGTTTTTTTTTTTTTTTTTTTTTTTTTTTCCCCTATTTTACCGTTATAAAAAAAAAAAAAAATTTGAAATTTTTTTCCTACCGTTGGCAACGGTAGGTTTTTTAAAAAAATTTAATTTTTTTATTTTTTTTTTCTTTTCTATAAATACCCAATCCCAAACCCAAAAATATTACACCAAACCATTTCTTTCTCTCTACAATTTACATTCTATCCACAAAACCCCCAAAGAAAAATGTCTAACTACAACGACTTTTCATCCGATCCCAATTCGCCTAACTCACCGGGCTTCTCAAATTTCCATAACCAACCCGGTGGTTTTACCTCACTACTCGCCGGAAACACCAACACACCACCTCAACCCCATCAACAAGCCATGAACGAGTGGCAACAATTCCAACAATTCCAACAATTCCAACAACGACAACAACAACAATCGTTCTCTCAACCCCAATCATACCATCAACCCCAATCATTCCATCAACCTCAACCCCAATCATTCCATCAACCCCAACAACAAGCGTTCTTTCAACCACAACAACCACAAGTAGCCGAACCTAGTCGTCCTCGTAAGAGAAAAGACAAGGGTAAGAAAGTAGCTGAACCTACGGATGAACCTGACGCCACTCCATCGTCTAGGACGGTTCAGTGGTCACAAGTCCAAGAGCGGCGCTTGGCGGAGAATTGGATTCATGTTTCGGAGGATCGTAAAAAAGGAACCGACCAAGATGGTCTAACTTTTTGGTTCCGTGTGATGGCTATTTTCAACGAAGGTTTGACGGAACCTTTTACAAAAAATTCGCTAAGTTCAAAATGGAGGGCTATGAGCAAAAGTGTAAAATTGTTCGCAGCATGTCATGACCGTGCCGACCGAGATCGAACGAGCGGCGAGGATGATAAAGCCGTCTACACAACGGCGTTACACATGTTCGAAGCCGAAAATCTTCGCCCATTTCGTCATCACTCTGCATGGGAAGTTTTGCATAACGCGCTAAGGTTTGCTAATCCTGAACCCATTAACCCGATCAACCTCGAGGACGATGCAGAACCGGACTTCTTTGGCCATGATAAACTTCCACGACCTTTAGGAAGGCCACGACCATCTAAGAGCGCACGTTCCTCCTCCTCCTCCTCCGATGTTACTTCAAAACGGGACGAGTTTAACGAAGACCTTGTCACCGAAATTCGCGAGCTTAAGCTCGCAAAAACAGAGGAGATCAAACTCAGAATCCGTCTTCGGAAAATGGATTTTCTACGTATGCCAACCGATGATTTGCCGCCACGGGATCGGGCTCGTATCGAAAAGCAGAAGGACAAATATCGCGCCGAATTGGATATCGAAGAAGACGAGGATTAGTTTTTTATGTATTTTTTTTTTATTTATTTTTACGTATTTTTTTTTTATGTAATGGTTTTTTATTTATTTATTTCTATGTATTGTTTTTTTTTAATATTAATCTAAGTTTATTTTTATTAATAATGTTTTAAAAATAATATGAGAAAAAGAAAGAAAATGAAAAAAGAAAAGGTGGTGGGTCCCAGTTTTTGGTGTTATGAATTGGGGTGTTATGTTATGTTATGTTAAGTTGGTGTTATGGTGACGTGGCAACGAAAAATGGTGTTATTGGTGTTACGATTGGGAGTGGTCTAACGTAAATATAAATTTATTGCACCTCAAAATAAATGTTTGTTATATGACAGTGTAACTGAATGTGGGGCGATTGTTTTAATTTTATGGGTTAAAAGGAGAAAAGATTGATAACTCAATTTTGTAAGTCCAAAAGTTAATCTAAATTTTTTTAAAAGATATGAAGAGAAATACAAGAGGGAAATGAATAATAATGTCGAATAGCAAACAATGAATATCTATTCGAATTCAAATTCTAATTCTAGTTATCATTTTTCAAAAGAAAACTATGATTTTCTCCTGATTTCTCTTTGTATTATTGAAGTTTATTTTTTTTATAAAGTCAACAATTTATCTATAGGATGGAAACATTTACAATTACATAAACTTGGATATTTATATTAGTTTAGTAAACAAATGGTCTTTATATAATTATGCGCACATTGTGAATATTTATCCTTACAATAATGAACTTCGAATTATGAAATGATAACTTTTTAGGTCAAATGATTACTAAAACCCGAAAGTTTAATTTTGAAACTATTTTTAAGATAACATGGTAAAACATCCGGTGAGTTTTTACAAGTTTGGATCCAAACCTTCCTAGGTAATTATTCTAGGATAACTAGAAAAAGTTCAAAACAACCATTCATGAAATACCGGTAAGCCACTTACATTACATAAAAAATACGCGATATGTCATATAGTTTGAACATGATTCCTGCTTATCCGTTTACTCCTTTTATAAATTTACATGTTGATTGAATTTAGTAAGTCAACTTTGCTCCAAATATGTTGAAAAGTTCCTATCACAATAACGTGTAGGCCTTTAGAAACAAAACCAACAACAACTACTACACATAGAAAGGCATTTGAATTATTTGCTTATTTGTTAAAAAAGTTGTGTTTTAACAAACAAATTGTTGATTTTTGAACTATAATTTTTATGTATGTACTTCTATTACTAAGATTTTAACATATGACCTTTTTGACAAAACTTAGCTTGTGTCTTGTTTTACGAATGATGGCAACCTTTTTAAAAGTATTTATAATCATAAATTTTTAAGATAGTAACTAATTTTTATTAAAATCTGTTATAACAACTTGCTTCCTCTAAAAATAAATATTTTCTTTTGGAGGGTTGTCAACGAAAGAATGGCTACGAGAGTTAATCTCGAAGAAAGGGGGGTTGATCTTGACTCATTAAGATGTCCGATATGCGACAACGATCTTGAAACGGAGCTTCACATCTTCGGTAAATGTTCAGTAGTTGTTGAATTGGGGAGTGTAATAGCCTCTTGGTGGAACATTAGTCATCTTCAATATAAAAAATTGAAGCAATGGTGCCTGTGACCATGTGGGTTCTTTGGCGGTATAGAAACAAATTCACGTTCAATATAAAAAAAATCCAATTATTTGGCTAGATTGGTATTAACCTAAACTCTACTCCAAACACTCCATTGTAATTGTTTATTTTGCGTCTAGTTTTTTGGTAGATTGCTTTTGATAAAATTTTGTAGTTCAAAAAAAAAAAAAGAAAAAAAAATTAAATTCTATAGCAAGTTTAAACGAAAATATATTTGGGGAAAACTATTTTAAAATGTAATTTATAGCCAAATCATTATTGTGTGTAGCCTATTTTAAAAGAACCTAGCCTAGTGTATCCCTTTTATAAATAGATTAACCTTGTTTTAAAAGTATATAAGCGATGGTAATATAAGTTGTCATATCATTAAAAATTACTTCACATAAAATAGATTAACCTATAATGGGTTAACTTTATCATATCTAATACATAAAATAGCAAAAAACCCCCAAACATTAAATAAGAAACTTTAGATCTTCGATTTATTTTATTTACAGGACTTTCCACAACTTTGGAATGACATGATATCTGGACTATTTGAAATTAGTATAAATATAAAACCAAGGACCGACTATCAAACTATCTTAGCCGACTAGCTTCGGTCACATGGTCACACCCACACAAAAACCATCCTTCTTCATGAAAACCGCTACCGAGAACCATAATGTACGTAGTTTCATCCATACTTTCTTAGCCTTGACACATTTTATTTCCGTACAAGCCGATGTACCAATCATACCATCTTGTTCGCCTTGACATACAAACCACGCGTCACATTGTTCGATGGAAAAGTTATCATCCCTTATCATCGTTTTACCAAGAACATCATGGTCATAAGGCTTTGGTTTATAGCAGTTTTTAAAAAACTCATCATCGTAATCATTGAGTGGCACACTGCTGGATTGGTGACATGTCGATTTACCTCGTGTGATGGTATTGCACTACAAGAGTACAACATTTTGGAACCAATAAGATTCTAAAAGACGTGATATATTGACTAAAGACAACAAAGCATTATATATGCCGATAAGATGTTTAGCGCTATTTTGATCACTATAGAGTAAGTGAAACATACAACATTATTGACAAGGCATGTTTTAGCATGATCCACCGTCTTCTTCCAGGTTTTTTCTGCTTTGATACCACATATCTATAAAACAAATAGTTCCCAGTTTTATCAAATGTCGAATTTCAAATTCGTGTTTTTGAGAGGATTAAGAACAATATTAAATTACCATTTGAAGTTCTCGAGCATTTAAAGAGAACCTATCCAGAAAATCCTTAACGATACAAACGTGGTTGCTCTCAAGACGTTTACGAATCACACCACTTTTTGAGATATTCATCAATTGCCCCACGTTATCTTCTAGTGACAATGATCGCGAAGACTTAGGTGCATTGCGTTGATCCTTTACTTCAAATGGACCTGTTATAGCCTCTTTAACAATATAGGGACAATTAATAACCATTGCGCCTAATCGAAATTCAACATTACGAAGAGGATTTCTATCATGTTTAATTCTGATTGACCCAACCGTCCCACACCCCTGTTTAAGATCGACATACAAATCACCCAAAAGTAGATTTTTCTTTTTTGACCAATCGACCACAATGTTATTTTTAAACTCTAGAGATGATGAAACAAGACCAATTAAATTTCCACGAAGAAGTACTATTTTCACCCTTGCTGAGGCAACTTCCCCGGTGGTGACCTTTCGTTTTGTGTCACAATCGACCAAGATAACTTTGATGGAATTTCCACCATCACCATCGGGTTTTCCAGTGATTTTTCCTTTTGTAAACACCGGAGAAGCAACTTCATTTGAAAATATCAACTCTAAGTTTAACGGTTTTGAAGTTGCTGATGCCTCGCAATCCTGCCAAGGCTTGAACAAATTTCCCCATCAAAATGAAAAATGTTTAGTAAGAAAATGTAGCCCTATTTCTTTAAAAATTTGTATTTGCTGCCACTACTAAAAGTTGAGCCTTTCCTAAAGAATATGCCTTCGAAAAAGGTTAAGGTACTACCTAGCTACTCGAAGTCAATCCGGTTAACTAAATGTATGTTTCCCCTAAGTGTAACTCGAACTTATATGGGACACATATATATTCTTGAGATATAGGAATATATAGAAGGAGCAATTTTAATCCGGTTTATATAAAATAAACAATTCGAGTTGATAATCTATTGAATGCATTTTAAAAGTATCTAAGTGATGGTCATATAAGTTGTCACATCATTAAAAACGGATTTTACGATACCTATAATGGGTTAACTTTACGATGTCTAACACATAAAATAGCGAAAAACCCTCAAACATTAAATAAAAAAACTTTAGACCTTCCATTTATTTTATTTACAGAACTTTCCACAACTTTGGAATGACATGATATCTGGACTATTTGAAATTAGTATAAATATAAAACCAACACACATATATTTCCATTCCCACAGGACCGACTATCAAACTATCTTAGCCGACTAGCTTCGGTCACATGGTCACACCCACACAAAAACCATCCTTCTTCATGAAAACCGCTATCGAGAACCATAATGTACGTAGTTTCATCCATACTTTCTTAGCCTTGACACATTTTATTTCTGTACAAGCCGATGTACCAATCAAACCATCTTGTTCGCCTTGACGTACAAACCACGCGTCACATTATGGTTCCCCTAAGTTTTAACTCGAACTTATATGGAACACATATATATTCTTGAGATATAGGAATATATAGAAGGAACAATTTTAATCCGGTTTATATAAAATAAACAATTCGAGTTGATAATATGCTAAATAAAAATAAAAACACTAATATTTAAACTAATCAAACAAGACACGTTCTTCAAGTAATTGCTAAAAAATTATTTATTTATTTATTTTTTGTTTTTTGTAATGAATTCCTCCCAAACAAATTGAGTTGAAAAAGCCAATTGAATGGCAAGTTGACATGATGGAATTATATATATATATATATATATATATATATGTATATATATATATATTCTCTTGAATGGATGGGTGAGAGCGAAACTTTTAAATTTTTAGATCTATAAAATTAAACTAACTTTTAATCATAATCATTAGAAATATGTCTTTTTATATATTGTACTTTTGTCTTAATATTGACTTTGTTATTATGCGAAAAATGCAATGCTTCAACTTAAAGTCTCCTAATTTTATGTTATGATGGAATTTTCTATTTAAGTCTGACTTTTTTTTCTTTCTAAATAGTAAATACCCTAATTTTATTAACTAACAAAAAACCGAAAATGTTTAAAATTCGGCAACTCTCTTTCATGGCTTTTGACTATAATTTATGTAAGAAATAGGATATTTTCATGTACATAGTTTCACAATATACAAATGTTACTAGATAAGTAAGTGATCTTTTTTATTTTGGTGTTTCTAACATATGTCTCCATGACATATGTTTGTAATATTAATCGAACTTAAACTTTTCTTTTAAAACTCCATTTTTTATTTAATATATGTTATAAAAAAGGAAAAGTTGAGTTTATTAAATGCATTTTTCAGGTTATTAAATGCATTTTTAGATTAAATGGAAACTTTGAGGTCATTTAGTGTTATTAAACATATGTCATAGGGCATATATCAGAAATATCCTTTTATTTTTCTATTTTTTCCTTTCTTGAAGAAGCTGTTTCTATAAATTCTTTTATTAATAATATTATTATTATTATTATTATTTATTTGTGAAGGACACAATTGAACATATACTTAATTGATGGTCATGAGTTATAATTTGATTTTGATAAATACATATGAATGGTTTAACGGACCCACATGTTATAAATTAATAATGATATAGATTAACTTTGACATGTTTACTTTTTGAAAAGTCTGCATGTTATATGGTTAAAAGCTTAGACCATTTTAGACCATTTTAGACAAAGATTGGTTATACGTAATTGATGGTCCAACCACATACAACCACATGTGTGTTATCCTATTGTTCTTTAAATGTGTTTTCAACTCGATATTCAAAAAATTAAGAAAATTTGTTATAAACTTGCAATAATAGCCTAATTATAGTAAATATGAATTAAGAGTAGCCTAAATTTGGATACCTATAAATTATGAGCGTGATATGTTTTTCCACCACGAAAACCAAATTCTTGTCATTCGTATTTAGATGATATTGTAGTCTATAATAGCCATATATCATATCCACATACGGTCATTCATAATACATTTCTTCACATGAGAAAGTCTTGCAAAAGCGTTAGCTTTATTTAGTTACATCGAATCGATTATTATTATTATTTATTTATTTTTATCTCTTATATATTTGTGTACATACTGTTTGTTATTAAAAGGCTTTGTATTATTGTAATTATGCTAAGGTATATGTCCATCTTTGTATAACGTGTTGTTTTTGTTTATCATATGATGTCTCTCTAATATTAATGATTTTATGGCAATTATGTATACTTTAAAAGGAATTTCATTTAAATAAAATTACATATATTAAATATAGTGTTTCTACAACGAGTATTAGGTAGATACCTTTTAATGATTCATATACCGAGAGCGTTAATTATTCATAGTTATTAGATAAATTTATTATGCGTTATCAAATCTAAAGTATACTACGTATTTTTTAGTAAAACACCCGGCCAACATACGGTATAACATTAGTTATACATGGTCCATACCAACTTATACAACTGGAAAAGTTTTTATTATACTTTGCTTTTTATGATTAAATAACGTAAGCTGTTTTTATAAACCTTAATTAAAATATTTGAATATATCGTATTTTGTTTATTTATTCTCTATATAACATTTATATGTTTCTTAACTAATACTGACAAAAAAAAGTAATTTTTTTTTTTTGAGATTGTTTAAAAATTAGGGGTGTCAATCAAGTTAGATTCGGGTTAGTGGGTTCGGGTTGGAAGGTTGGCGGGTTAAAAATATGTAACCCGAACCTAACCGTTATTAAATCAGGTCGGAATTCTAAACCCTAACCCGAAACCTATCAATCTGAATCCGACCCATATAATCCGATTAATAAATTGGTTAATTAGGTTGGAGGGTTAACATGTTGGTTTCCAGTTAAATAGCTAAACTCAAACTTAACCTAAAAGTTATCGGGTTATCAGATTGTCGGGTTGTTAGGTTGGCAGGTCATTATTATAAATCATAACCTATTTATTTTCGTATCGATTTCAAGCCAGATTTTAGATCGTATTGAATATTGACACCCCTACTAAAAACCACATAAACTTTTGTTTCTAGTTTCAATCTAGAAATATAAAAAAAAAAATGAGACAAAGTCATTATTTAAGTGTCGCTTTTGTTTTTTGGGAAAAAAATCTAAATTAAATAATTAATTAATAATGTTTGATAAAGTATCAAAACTTAAGAATATGGAATGATAAGTTGATGATAAGGCTAACTGAACTATCAATCATTATAACGGTAGGTAGGTAAATAAGTTGCTCGGAAATATCCCGCCGGCCTAATGCAGTAAAACTAGCCTACACCGGAGTAAGTAATAGTTTAACTTACATAATAGTTTCCCATCGTTCAGTTAGTCTCGGGTTTACCGATCGAGTTACTTGCAGATCAAGTGATAAAGCAATCTTGGAAGACGACGTCCACCTAAGAAAAGAAACACAGTTAAAGATTAGATTAGCTTTTAGGGTTATAATTTCTTTTAAAAAGATAATAAGAATAATAAAGATTAAATTATGTTTTTCATTGAAAAAAGGCTGATTGATTTTAGGGTTTCAAGATTTTGACGGTTCTTCTACGAACGGTGTTTCAAAAACACCGTGGGTTTAATGAACAACAAACTACCAAAAATAAATAAATAACAACCCCGTAAAAACCCTAAAATGAAGTATATTTTGAGGTAAAAATTGAAGATATGGAAGAAGATGATGCATGGTAATTAATTAATTAGAAGAGATAAAGGCTAGTTTCATCTTTAAAAAGATGTTATGGGTTGAATATATATGTTAAGGGTGCTAAGAGATGTTGAATTGAAGAGCCCGGATAATAAATTAAGATATCTATGGTAAATACACTAATCATACTTTTGTGTAATTTAGGGTTTGCTAGCTCATCAATGGTTGCCACAAACTAAATAAAAATCAACTTGTTATTCTTTGTATTTATCAAGGATTTCACGCGTAAACCTACATACGAAACTTCCCTAGAAACATTTCATCAAACCACACTTGCACACACCACTTAATTATAAAATGCAAGAAGTTAGAGGTGGCAAATTGAGTTGTGTTTAAAACAAAGGTTTACGTGTTAAAATTGTAACAAGTAGTTTAAGTACTATTAAAAAATGATGAAGGTGGGTTGGATGATTTGACAATATTTTCATAAAAATAATATATTTAGTGTTTTCAGTATTATACAGAAAACTATATCACTATAAATATATCATAAGTTTTTTCTTTAAATAAAACGATTTTAGAGGTTTTTATACTTTTGACTTAATAACACAACCAAAATGTACGATAATTAAATAAATGATTTCGACTACTTATAATTATGAGAGTATACATTTAATACCGTTGATTGTTTTACATGTTAAGGTATCTTCAAAACGTGAAATCTAACAATATTGGATTTAACCGAGAGGAGATAGCATTTAAGACGAAGTGAGACTACTCTTTTTTTCTTGGATTACAAATAGAGGTAGATTGATTAACCTACATAAATTGGATTGATAGGTCTTATAAGTCCAACTCCATTTATCTCATTATGTTGTAATCTCTTCTCCTTTCAATGCTAACTACAAATATATAGGATGTAAGAAACCGTCTTGAAAAAAGAGTATGAATGGTGTAATATATATTAATGATATAGCAATTGGGTATATTGGACAGACGGGAAACCAAAGTTTTACCCTCTGCGGTTTTCTTATCATTAATTAGACGGTACCTATATATATAATAAGCTACAAAATATCGTTTTCCATGTACATCCTTGGTGGCTTCTTGTTAAATAGAAGGGGCTACAGCATTTAAATTATGTCGTGTTGATGTAGAATTATGTTGTTTGTACCCTCCCCTCCACTTTTCTCTTATATTAAAGTTTTACTTAGTATAGTTTAATAGGAAAAAAAAGAACATTTTGTTATTATCATAAAATTAAGAGAACTAAAATTCTTATAGCACTATAGCTAGTACGTGTTTAAGTCAACGATAAAACTGTTTTAATATATAGTTCAAACATTAAAAAGCCTAATTTAAAATGTTTCGAATTTGGAATAGAAAAAATAAAATAATACAAGTTGTTTTTTGTTTGTACCTTGTTGGTTGATAGTGAATGGCGTTCTCTCATATTTAAAATGTTTTTTGTTTTTGTTGTTTTTTTTTATGTATATTCAACCAAACAATTATTCATGTTTAGCCTTTTTAGTTTTAAATTTTTTATTTCCTTATCATTTGATACAATAAAATCGAATAATCTTGATCACTTTTATATATATATATATATATATATATATATATATATATATATATATATATATATATATATATATATATATATATATAGATAGAGAGAGAGAGAGGGGGGTAAAAATAAACTTTAAGGTAAAATAAATAAATAAAAATTAAAAAATAATTTATAACGTTAGATATATTAAATTATCGTTCATTTTAGCCATATCTCAAACTTTAAAAAACGAAGTTTTGTTGTAAATCATAAAATGAGTAGTTTTACCGTTGTGTATCAAATTTTAATATTTAATACACAAAAACAAAGAATTTGATGAACAATCCCAAAACGATATATATTTTGATGCATATCAAAACTTACTTTTTTAAAGTTTGTTATAATTGAATAAATAAACATAATACAAAATTACACATATAATAAATTATTTTTTCATATTTTTTTACTTATTTTACTTTAAGTTTTGGTTTATAAGAACGTCTCCCTATATATATATATATATATATATATATATATATATATATATATATATATATATATATATATATATATATATATATATATAGGTTGTTTATTGTAAAACAAGCCTTAAGGTAAAATAAGTAAAAAAAAAAGTTTAAAATATAATTTATAACGTTAGGTATTTTGGATTATCGTTCATTTTATCCATATCTCGAACTTTAAAAAACGAAGTTTTGTTGTACATCATAAAATAGATAGTTTTATCGTTGTGTATCAAATTTAAATATTTAGTGCACAAAAACAAAGAATTTGATGTACAGTCCCTAAACGACATATATTTTGATACATATCAAAACTTGATTTTTTAAAGTTTCTTATAATTGAATAAATAAACATAATACAAAATTACGCATATATTAAATTATTTTTTCATATTTTTTTATTTATTTTATTTTAAGTATTGGTTTATAAGAAACTTTTATTATATATATATATATATATATATATATATATATATATATATATATATATATATATATATATATATATATATATATATATATATATATATATATAGAGTTGGTTTCATTTATGAACCATGTAATTAATTAGGAACCAAAAGAACCACCTCTTGGCCCTTGGATCACATTTAAATTATATGGCTTAAGATTTAGGGAAATTGATAACTAAAAGGGCATTATAGACATTTTGCTTAAATTAAACATATGTCGAGATTCATATCCCCAATTCATGTTCTTTATTTCTTGATTTCGTTTCTCTGTGACTTTTTTATTTCGATTCCTTCTATGTAAATTCGTTTTTCTTTGTATGATTCTTCAGATCCAGCTATGGAGGAACCGTTTTCAACCAGCAGAAACGGAAATAAACCTCGGCGGCGAACAGGAACGGCGAAATGGTTAATATGATCGGGATTAGTAGCGGAGAACATAATAGAAGGATTACGTAGCGTTATCGGTTACCGTTGAGCCATGATTTGATGATTGGAGTCATTGATTTCGTCGGAGTGATTTGTTTGTTGTAGTCGCCGTCGCCGGCGGTGGTTGTCTATTGATATATTAATGTTAGTTTTTGATTTTATATTGATTTCGATTAATTAATTAGATCTGGATCTTCTGTTTAACCATACACTGTCATAATTTGGATTGCAGCTTCAAAAAGGAAATGTGTTCAACATTGAAGCTGGAAAGCAAGCATTGCGTAACATCAATTCTTTATCTCTATTTTCGAATATTGAAGTCAATCCACGCCCAGATGAGAAAAACGAGGGTGGGATTATTGTTGAGATTAAGCTTAAAGAGCTGGAGCAAAAATCAGCTGAAGTCAGTTCTGAATGGAGTATTGTTCCTGGACGTGGAGGCCGTCCTACTTTGGTATATTAAGTTTTATATGTTTAGCATTGGATTTATATTCTGAACTTTAATGGAATGTCTTTTTCTTATGCGAGTTTTGTTAGTCACAGATGTTTAATGGATGTTTAATGGATTTATATGTTTAATGGATTTAATGGAAATTTAATGGATTTAGATCCACAGATGTGACGGTTGATCGGAGTTAGATTTGTTTAAGCTTTTTTAATAACGATTTTAGTATGAAGTTAGATGTATAGTGAGCAGGTTTACTTTATATGTAGCACAACACAGTGTTTTCAGTTTTTACTTACTTTGTAACCTCCCATTGTAATTATCAATAAAGTTGAGTTAAATACCATGGATGGCCTCAATGTAATTATCAATAAAGTTGAGTTGTGTGAAACGAGGGTTTAATACTCTTAACTAGTGTAATGTAGATCATATTAACATAACTTGTGTTCAAGAAATCGATATAGGGATATGTAAGGAAATCATTTTGTTTCAAGGTAAAGAAATCAAAAACATTATGTGCAATGAGTTCGTATATTCACTTGTGTATATTTCGTATTCACTTGTGTATATTTCGTATTCATTAGTATATATATATATATATATATATATATATATATATATATATATATATATATATATATATATATATATATATATATATATATATATATATATATATATATATATATATATATATATATATATATATATATATATATTGTATATTCACTTGTGTATATTGCGTATTCACCGGTGTATATTGCGTATTTACTAGTGTATATTATGTATTCACTAGTAGACACACTAATATTTATATTCACTTGTGTATATTGCGTATTCACTGGTGTATATTGTATATTCACTTGTGTATATATATATTGTATATTCACTTGTGTATATTGCGTATTCACTGGTGTATATTGTATATTCACAGGTGTATATTGCGTATTCACTGGTGTATATTGCGTATTCACTAGTGTATATTATGTATTCACTAGTAGACACACTAATATTGTATATTCACTTGTGTATATTGCGTATTCACTGGTGTATATTGCGTATTCACTAGTGTATATTATGTATTCAATAGTAGACACACTAATATTGTATATACACTGGTGAATATTTAGTATATACACTAGTGTATATACCGAAACTCACTCTAAAAAAAAAAAAAAAAAAAAAAAAAGTCGTCAAAAGTATATCAAGTGGGTGCTCGTTGGAAAGATAATTAAATGCTTGTTCTAATGGTGTATTTAGTTTTTCCTAAAACCTAGTTATACTCTAGATATGTTAATTTAAAGTTAATTAGGATTTTAAAGTGGTTTTAATTGATTTCCAATTTGGCTCTCAATTTTGACTTAATTACAAAATTGCCACTTTGAGTTTAATTTTTGATCTAAATGATCTAATGGTGATTAAATGGTTCCTAATGGTTCCTAAATAATTGATGGTTCCTAAATGAAACTACCTCTATATATATATATATATATATATATATATATATATATATATATATATATATATATATATATATATATATATATATATATATATATATATATATATATATATATATATATATATATATATATATATATATATATAGAGGTGGGTTCATTTAGGAACCATCAATTATTTAGGAACCATTTAATCACTATTAGATAATTTAGATCAAAAATTAAACTCAAGGTGACAATTTTGTAATTAAGTCAAAATTGAGGGCCAAATTGGAAATCAATTAAAACCCACTTTAAAATCCTAATTAACTTTAAATTAACATATCTAGAGTATAACTAGGTTTTAGGAAAAACTAAATACACCATTAGAACAAGCATTTAATTATCTTTCCAACGAGCACCCACTTGATATACTTTTGACGACTTTTTTTTTTTTTTTTTTAGTGAGTTTCGGTATATACACTAGTGTATATACTAAATATTCACCAGTGTATATACTAATTCACCAAAAAGACATCTGAACCATATACACTAGTGTATACACTATATTCACTAATATATAGTTATACAGTAGTGTATTTATACACTATAAACTAGTGTATACAATATATTCACTAATGTATATGATGTATTCTCTATTGAATACATCGTATAGTTATAAGCATGTGGTTAAAAGAATGTTAAACTTTTTTTTAAACACTATACACTAATGTATACACTATATTCACTAATGTATAGTTATACACTAGTGTATTTATACACTATACACTAGTGTATACACTATATTCACTAATGTTTACGAAAGTGAATATACAATATACACCAGTGAATACGCAATATACACAAGTGAATATACAATATTAGTGTGTCTACTAGTGAATACATAATATACACTAGTGAATACGCAGTATACACCAGTGAATACTCAATATACACAAGTGAATATACAATATTAGTGTGTCTACTAGTGAATACATAATATACACTAGTGAATACGCAATATACACTAGTGAATACGCAATATACACAAGTGAATATACAATATACACCAGTGAATACGCAATATACACAAGTATTATACACTATATACACTAATATACATTGTATTCACTGGTGTATATATAGACACTGTATTTACACTAGTATACATTGTATTCACTGGTGTATACACTGTATTTACTGATGTATACATTGTATCTATTTATTAACTCAACGTATATACACATGTGTATACATAATATAATTTATTAGTAAATTCTCATACAAACAATACTTAAATTGAATCATTAACGACTTTTCTATATTACTTCAACTAAGATAAAATACATAAAACCCAATCGTCTATACATCATATTACATATTATGTTTTATATTCATAAGATTTGATCTTTTCGCTTTGCAACTAGGTAAAATCTCGACTTGCATCCACTTGTCATTTCTAATGTCATTCATGTTCCTCCAACATGTTCATAAAGGGCCGCGCCTACAACAAAAGAAAATAAATACTCAAAATATACCTTAACACCCAAACAAACAATATTGCATTAATAAATAATAATGCATTCACAAATAATAACTTTTATCAAACACCTATTGTTCAACAAATAATTCAATATATAAACTAGTGAATTCAATGTATAAACTAGTGAATTCAATGTATAGTGCATATTAGTTAACTGCTGTAATTGACTTTCTATAGAAAGCTTGAAATATATATATATATATATCAATCGTATATCTCTTGTGGTAAAAAATATTGGGGACCTTAGCATGACATCTACGACAGGAAATCGATACTTAGAATAAAACCCTAACATAAATCAAACAAATACTAATACTTTCCCCTCTTTGCATTAAACAATTCCTACCAACATGTATCTCTTACATTATGTGTCTCCCATAACTCGCTTAGTAATAAATCCAAGCCTCAAGTCAAATATATTATGGTCTGCATTCCAACATCATGAACAAAGTGAGTTTCAATTCAAGGATTTTCAAATCTAATCCAATAGTAATCAAAAAGTGAAATAAAATAACCAAACAAGCCCTCATTTCAACTGGACACCTTACAATCAAATTAACCAAATAAAAACACATTAATTTATGTAAATAATCGTTATTCATAGTTAGTTAGTATCTGAAAAGTAGTTGGTTTAATTACCTGAAAATGCGATGTGAATTAGGTTTGGCTGTTGGGAACCGAAAGGAAGATGGAGAGAGGCCGGCTTTGCATTTTGCTTCGAATGAGATTCTAGAGGCGGCTTTACGGACGGTACTTGACCGGAAAAACGATCTGGCAGCGGCGGCGCCGACCATTTTGTATCCTGTTTGGATCTGGGTTTGTACGAATTTTAGGTCAAAAAGAAAAAAAAATAATCGATTGTTTTTCAATTGGATCTTGATTTTGGAGAAGATGAAGATGTGTCTTGACATTTGGGGGAATTAGATTAGATTAGGTCTGATTTATTATTAGGTTAAATGTCCATTATACCCTTGTTTCCATTAAATTCCCCTACATAATTAAACTTTGATTAAAACATGATCTAAGGGCCTAAAAATGGTTCTTTTGGTTCCTAAATAATTACATGGTTATTAAATGAAACCAACTCTATATATATATATATATATATATATATATATATATATATATATATATATATATATATATATATATCACGCCAAAAGTAGTAGATTAATCTATAAGGATGTCACGGCATGTTTTCTGTACTTATAAGAACAAAAAGAGCTTATTCTAAAATAGTACTGATTTGATTTTTCCGAATAAGAAGACATGTAATGCAACTTGTTTCTTTCTCTTGTCTTGCACTAATTTGATGATACATCTTGTCGGTCGTTTTTCCTTTTTGTTATTTCATTAAAGTTTCTAAGAAAGTCTTTACCAATAAAGAGTCATATAAATTGTTCTTAATTAATTTAATGTGATTTTTTATATATCTCTCTTGTCATGTAGCAAATTTGCTATGAAATAGTTAGCTTCATATTCTTCTTCTATTCAAATCCCATCTTTGTCTATGGAATCGCTCCAGGGTCGGGTTCGGGTCGGGTTGGGGCTCCGCCTTTTACAGTGTAGAAACGGGTTGATCGGGTTCGGGTCGGGTTGGGTATTAATCTGGTATGGGTTTGGGTTTGGGTATTGTTCCTCCACGTGTATTACACACGTCCACTTCTTTTCTTCCGTGTCGTCTTTTCCCTGCCTCTTCTACCTCTCTGTTTCTCCCGACTCTCTATTTCTTCTCTACACAATATTATTTCTCTCTCTTTCGAAAGTGAAACCCTAGATCTGCATGTCGAAATCGTCGGATGGTACTCCGGTGAGCAACCGTTGCTCACTGTTTATCTGTTTCAATGACGTCCGTCGAAGAAATCAACGTTGGTCGCTATTCGTCTGTTTCACTGACGACTTCGTCCGGTGCAGGTTCGTCTTCTATTTATCTTGATTTCTAGATTTTGGTTCTGGAATAGCCTCCGACTAATATTTCAGGCAGATGAGGTAATTGTTGTTATATTTTTTTTAAATAAGTTTGTAGATACAAAATCTGAAACGGAGAGTAAAATAGACTTTCAGGTTGCCGAGGTGACGAAGATGGTGACCCTTGCGTTTCTGGCGGACTGTCGGCGAATTTTCAGTCGGAAGAGTAGCTACTTTAGAGTGAATGACGTCAAACATATTCTCGACTCTAATAGCAGGTGTGAGGTTTTGCTGTTCGTTCGGAGGTACGGAAACATCGTTTCTGATTTTGGTGTTTTTCTTTATTTATATGCTAAAATGATCGAACTTAAATTACAGATATGAACTGAGTGCCATTTTATGGCTCTTTTTCGGTTTTTGTTGTTTATGTATATGCATGTTGATTATTAATGTTGTACTGTTTTTGGTATTAGAAATTTGGGTTTTTTTTGCAAGAAACTGAGTTGTTTGCTCACTCTGCAGAAAGTGATCAATCTGCTTCCCAAAAAATGCTAAAGGGCAGGTTAGAATATCAATAACTCAGATTCGTGTTGTTGAACCTGTTAATGTTTTGAACGATTGGATTGATATTTTATTTGTTTGTTATGATTTTGAAAATCAGCAAAACAGGAAGTCCTCATTTGTTGTTAGATTCGAGAGGATTTTTGATTTCATTCACTTTGAAGGTCTGATGTATATGGTTAGTCTCGGCCCGTACGCTACAATGGCGTATGAAGAATGTAGAATTACGTGTTGTTCGGCAGATCAGGTAATATTCGTTCAATATTATCCGAACTGTAAATATTGGTTTGTCGTTTGATTATTCTCTGTGACAGGGATTTTACTTTGTGCCATGGCAAAGCTTTCTAAGACTCGGTTTGCATTGCTTTCCTGACTTTGATTTTTTGAATTTGAATGGCTTTCTTCTGCAAGAGTTTTTATTATTCTAAATTTAGCCGACTAATGATTTATAATATTTTTATTTGTTCCACTAAGCGAATATGGATTCGGAAAACGGAAATGGCGGGGTTCCTGACTTGCCACCTCCTCCACCTGTTCCGGAGGATGTTGTTCCAATCAAAGCTCCCGAGGATGTTGTTCCAGTCGAAGCTGAGCCTGAAAACAAACAGGGATGAGATAATTAATTTATTTTCCATTGTATGCATAAATTGTTCCGTCTATTATTGTTTTTAAATAACATAATTATCCAAAAACAAAATATGAAAAGGTAGAACACAAAACAAACAAAAATTGAAGGATTGAAAAAGATGCATTGTGAGTATCAACTGAAAATTGGGGTTTCTTAAAAGAGGTTTCTCGATTTGAATATTAGGGTTTTGGGTTGGAAAAACTTGGGTACAGAGTTGTTGAGTCAGCAGCAAAAAATTTTGTCTTCGAGTTTCCGTACTGCTGCGGGTCGTGGTCTGTCTTTCGCACTATATAGCAGCACGGATATGATGAGACAATTTTTTTTGCTGTCGGTTCATTGACTCTGTACCCAGGTTTTCCAAACTCAAAAGCCTTCAAATCCAAAAACCTCTTTTCAGAAACCATAATTTTCAGTTCAACCTCATAATTCATCTTTTTCAGTTCTTCAATTTTGGTTTGCTTTATGTTCTTCGTTTTCATGTTTTCTTTTTAGACAATTGTGTCAGTTAAAGCTGAGCGTCTGGCTGGAGTTAGAGAAAAAAATGAAAGCTGATAGGAACGAGGAACAAGAACCACGTATGTCATAGGGTGCGGTGTACTCTACGGCTTCGGAGGTTGCTGTTACTCCTTCCGACCATCCTTCACTTTTTTCTTTAACTTCAGCCAGATGCTCAGCTTTAACTGAACAGTGTATATAAACGTTCTACTTATATTTTCTTATAGGAATACATTTGATTGATGATCTTTATGAAGAGGCTATGATGATGAATTTCTTTAACACGTCTGAGTGTATTCAATCAGAGTTGAGATTATCTGTATCTTGGCAGGGAAACTCGGATGGTAATGTCAAATTGCATTGCAACCGATAAGTAGGTTTGCAGCCATGGCAGATTAGTCCACATTGTTTGATTGTTAACAAATCTGAGCCCCATAATCGTTTTAGTTCCTGAAACTTTATGATTTATGAAATTGGTTGAACCATAAATATTGACTTACATGGAACTCGAACCCATTTATCTATTCAAATTCCGTCTTTGCCTTTGGGTCGGGTTGGGGTTCCGTATGGGCCAGGGTATTACCCGGTTTGGGTTTAATTTTCGGGTTTGGGTGGTTTTTTGCTTATTTTAGATCTCTGGGTTTTTTGAGTGGAGGCTATGATGATGAATTTCTTTAATACGTTTGAGTGAATTCAAGCAGAGTTGAGATTATCTGTATCTTGGCAGGGAAACTCGGATGGTAATGTCAAATTGCATTGCAACCGATAAGTAGGTTTGCAGCCATGGCAGATTAGTCCACTTTGTTTGATTGTTAACAAATCTGAGCCCCATAATCATTTTACTTCCTGAAACTTTATGAGGCTTATTTTTATATTATTCTAATCTTTCTTATGAAATTGGTTGAACCACAAATACTCACCTACATGGAACTCGAACCCATTCATCTAAAAATGTATATTTATTCTACATTTAGAGGTCTGTTGTTGTAACTATGTACAATCACTTATCTTCGAGGTACTTTATATAATTTGTCTTTTCCAGTTCTTGAATTTTCGTTTGTTTCATCTTCTTCGTTTTCGTGTTTTGTTTTTAGGCACATGTCAGTTGAAGTTGAGCAGCTGCCCGTAGTTAGAGGAAAAAGTGAAAGCTGCTAAGAACTAGGAACAGAAACCACGTACGTCATAGGGTGCGGTGTACTCTATGGCTTCGGAGGTTGCTGTTACTCCTTTTGACCAGCCTTCACTTTTTTCTTTAACTGCGGCCAGATGCACATCTTTAACTGACGTGGTACATATAAACGTTCTACTTATATTTTCTTATGCAAAGTGATCGACGAAGTTTAAAACCACTTGAATTGTTTGGAGAAAGTGGAAATTCCCAAAGTGAAACTCTTTACTGACATGTTGTTGAGGTCACTTGAGCTTCGTTGGAACGAACATTAGTTGCTATCGAAATTTGAGGACGGGATATAGCAGGCTGAATATTTGGATGAAATTTTTTTTCACCCACCTGTTTTACATCCTGTATTCCGTTTTCCAATTTCGATGGATACTGATTTTCCTTTCAGCCAACCTCGCATTACTTCATTAACATGTAAGGACGGAGTTTAACTTTGGAAATTTCCATTTTCTCCAAGCAATTCAAATGGTTTTGAACAACGTCAATCACTGTATTCGGTGCCGTGATCTAATGACATACCGCATTCAAGGTAACTTTAAACTTAATAAATACGTAATCTTTTAATAGTGTTTATATACGAAAAAGTTGCTAAACTGTGCTAATTGAGAAACAAAATTCAGAAACATTTGAATTGCCCGGGAAAAATGGAAATAACTACTCATATGCTGATGGAGCTGCTTGAGCTTCGTTGGAAGGTGGATCGGCAGCAACCGAATGTGGGGAGTGGAATGCCGGAGGTCTAACACTTGGATGAAAGCTTTTTATCCAACTGTCGAACCTCCAGTATTCCACTCTCCAGATTCGATGAATGCCGATCTTCGTTCCAACCAAGTTCCAATAGGTCCATCAGTATGTGAGTATCGAGTTTTACTTTAGAAATTTCCATTTTCCCCGAGTAATTCAAATGGTTTTGAATAATGCGGAAGCCTAAGGTTGCAGGAGGTCGGATTGTGACAGTGACTTCACAACTGGGAAGACTTAATGACAGAGAAAATGTAAGAAAAAGTTTGGGTTTTTTAGTTACTTTTTCTTGAAATTAGATGATATCAGAGGATTTCCGATGAGGCAATGGAACAGTGAACAGGTTTTTGGAACAAGTGGAAAACGGGAGTTGTACTTCAGGAGGATGGCTTCCAAACAATATAGATTATTCGCTGTCAAAGCTTGCAGTAAACGCACCCGCAAGGCTGGTGTCCTATGAACTGGCAGACCGGCTCGAAGGTGAAAAGATTTACATGATAGCAGTTTTCAGAAACATGATATCGGAGAACAAATTTTTATTCAATGGTCTACTTTTGTGATCTGCTAACTTTTTAGATGAAGATATTTAGTCTCCTATTTTTGTTGTAAACCAGACATTCTTTTGTATAACGAAAACGTGACCGGACCTCGTACAACGCACAAGTGTCCCCTAGTTAGTTAAAACTTGTGCGGCACCCAAATTTTTTCTTAGAACCTCTAAACATCGAAAACATCCTTACATGCAACATTATTCATCACCTATATCTATATCTATACTACTATATAAAATATATTATACTCTTGATTTTTGGAACTTAATTTTAAGGAAAAGAGATACTATCCATTTATTTTAATAAATTAATTTCAATCATTCAAAAATTAAAAAAAGGATTAATTGAATTTAATAAGTAGGTTTTGTAGCTTAAAAATAATTTAATAAACTATTAAAACATAGTTTAATAGTATGGAACTTACCATGAAGCACCAAACCTCGTTGTCGGTTGACATTTTATAAATTCAAACTCTCTAAAAATATTCAGTCGCGTTTCAAAGAAACATTTTCAAATTATTATATTATTAATATTATTATTATTACTATTATTCTTATTATTAATATTACTTTAAAAAATTTTCAGTTAAATTGATTCATTTTATTTGTTTGATACTTTAAAAAGGGGAAATGTCCGTATCCATAAGAGCATCAGTAATGGTGTCCATGAAAGATTATAACATATGTAGAGAATGACGTGGATTTTATAGAAAAATAATACATTATTTTACCAAGTTTATAAAAAAGTACATATAAAAAGTTTTGAAAGTTTATATACATGAACTATGATGAGAGAAAATCTTATAAGTTCAATCATTTTTTTTTTTTTTTTAAAATAAGTACAACCCATTTATAAATTTGATAAAGTTTATAGAAATAAAGTGATAGATTTAATAAAGATAATGATTTATATAAAATGATGTGACACGGTTGTGAACTTTAGAAAGTTTATATCAAAACTGATGCTCTAAGGTTTATAAGAATACGGGAACTTAAGTCCTAAAACCATGTATAGCATGTTTAATTATATACCATATATTCTGCCAACCAATATTTTGCAAGTGCCTATCAAAACTGATGCCCATACTTATCTAATTGTAGGAGACATTACAGTATACGTAGCCATAACATTGAAAAGTTCGGTGTTCTGGTCACGTCAGCTTAACACAACTCATAACATAACATCCGAAATACCGTCAGCCATAACATCGAATTCTGAGACTCATCAATTTTTTTTTTCTTCATTTTTTTCTTATTACTATAAAATAAAAATACAATAATATAACTAGAAAAAATAACTTAAAATAAAAAGCAATTAACTTAATAAAAGAAAACAATTAGCCATATATTTATAAAAAAAAAAGCAATTAATATAACTAGAAAAAAAATATCCAAAAAATTACTTTTTTTACTCACTCATTCTTCTTCCACACCCACCTGTAACTACTTTTCTTATCTATTTTCTTTTTTTCTTGTTTTCTTCTAAAACTTCATTAACATCAAATAAATTCTACAATTATTTTTATGAAATTAAGGTATATATATATATATATATATATATATATATATATATATATATATATATATATATATATATATATATATATATGAAGAAAAAGAGAAATAAAAAAAGAACAAAAAAATTGGATAACACCAAAAGTGAAAAGGTAGATTTCGGTTTCCAAAGCGCCATTACAAACTTTACCAAGAATATAATGAAGATCCACGCCAAAAGTGACATATTATACCAAATGTAGAACACTTTTTTTAAAATATATAATAATTCATATTCCATCTGTCCCATTATACTATTTTCTTTGATTTTTTTAAATCTTTATTTGTCATCTTTAACTTAGATATTTTGGTGTGTGTTCGAGCAACGATTGTCAAACACGAATGTTAGTTGATATCAACCTTTGATCTCCTGTGATGATCACAGTGCAAACCCAACAAGTTCTTGACGAACTTAGGGTGATCAAGGTTGAGGATGAGAGTGAGAGTATATGAACTTTGTGTTTAAGCTTTTGTGTGGGTGTTCAGATAAGATGAGAAAAAGTGAGATCGATAATGATTTGGACCCTATATTTATATGGTCAGTGTCAAGTATATGGAACGTTGTCCATTAATGATTATCATAAATACTTGAACGGTCTTAATCATTAATCACCAGTGTATGTAACGCCTTACTATTATGACGATAATAAAGCACTCACAGACGCTGACACCTTGTACAGGCGGTGACAGCTTGACAGGCGGTGCTGACTTGACAGGCGCTGACATAGCTTGATTTGACAGGCGCTGTCATAGCTTGACTTTGACAGGCGCTGACATAGCTTGACTTTGACAGGCCTAGCTTGACTTTGACAGGCGCTGTCATAGCTTGACTTTGACAGGCGCTGACATGGCTTGACTTTGACAGGCGCTGACATAGCTTGACAGGCGCGAACATAGCTTGACAGCCGCGGACAGCTTAACAGCCGCGGACAGCCTTGACATCCGCGGACAACTTGGGCTTGGTTCCTTACTAACCTCATCGGCACCGGGGGCACAAAGTATACCGGCGCAAAGTGTACCGGCGTTAGGGGCGCAAGGTGTACCGGTTGTCCATGGTGTACCGGTTGTCCATGGTGGACCGGTTGCCATGGTGGACCGGCGACGACGAGGTAGGGCGGCGGTCAAGCAGACCGGCAGCGCAGGTGACCGGGTCAAAGCAGGCCGGCGGTGCAAGGTGACCGGGGTCTAAGCGGACCGGCGGCGAGGTGACCGGGGTCAAGCAGACACCGGTGGCGAGGTAGGCCGACAGTAATGTGGCCGCCACCATGTGACCGGTTGTAGGTTGTACTAGTCATTGCTTTGCTTTGTTTACACCTGTAGGTAGTAATAACTTATATACCTTGTTGTTTATTAGGCATACTGTAGTTTTCTAGGCGTGCTTTGTGACATTGTCTAGCTTTGAAAAATAACGTTTTATTGGATGATCAAGCCAATAACACATTTTTGTTTTTTATCTTTTTATTATGAATGTTGTGTCCATGACACCGTCTTGGGTGTGCATGACAGTGTGTATATTTGGTTGTGCGTATGACATTTTCTTAAGGGCCCATGGTTCCTTTGCATGCCAATGACATAGGTAGATTTGGGTATCTCTGATGTATGTTTCATATTGTGTCTGTGACACTGTGCCAATGGCACTTTTGTTGGTTAACCTTTACTTTGTTTACTCGCGTGGATTGTCGCTTCCCAGTGAGAAGTGCTTATCTTTTATCAAGTAGATTAAAAGACGAATATGACTGTATGTTATTTGGCCAGACAAGGTTGTCTTTTTTTGCTTCATACATGTTGTATTGAACTATGTTCTTAGTTGTGTACGTGCGCATGCGTGTTCAAGTTGGAACATTGTACATAATGAAAGTCCATGGTTGGCTTTAGACTGAGATGTCTATTGTGGCCTTATGCTTTGTGTATTGAATCCTTACTTCAATATTTATTTGTTTATGCAAATACCATATAAAAATGATATTGTGCGATAATATTGGGATACAAGATCAGACCAAATGCTATTATTGCCAGTTTCATACATGACCATGACATTCCATGTGCTTGGAAACATTTATTGAAAACATAAAGGAAAAAATGACAGTAAAGACTATTGCACCTTGATAGGTCAGTTCATATTGGCTCCCTCATGTATCATGAAGACATGGCCATCAGGTGGTCCGGGGTGTTCTGTATCTTCCCCCTTCTTTTGCCAGTCATAACTCTTATTAGGTGGAGTTTTATTTGCTTGATGCTTAGCACCAGGGACAAAGTGTTCTAGCTTGCCCTCTTCCGAAGCCCGCCTGATTTCCCTTTTGAGCTCTCTATGGAGGAACAACAGGGGGTGAAGTCATCACCGTTTCTGGTGCAATGGTAGTCGTTATTTATGGCGCTGAAGAATAACCTGGATAAATTTGTTACCTCCATGAAAACGGTTTGATTACGGAGAAAAAAAAATTGGGAAAAGTGAAACGCCGTTAAAAAAACGAGTCCCACGGATGGCGCCATATGTTCGAGCAACAATTGTCAAACACGAAGGTTAGGTGATATCAACCTTGGATCTCCTGTAATGATCACAGTGCAAACCCAACAAGTTCTTGACGAACCCAGGGTGATCAAGGTTGAGGATGAGAGTGAGAGTATATGAACTTTGTGTTTAAGCTTTTGTGTGGGTGTTCAGATAAGATGAGAAAAAGTGAGATCGATAATGATTTGGACCCTATATTAGTATGGCCAGTGTCCAGATATGGAACGTTGTCATTAATGATGATCATTAATACTAGTGACAGGTCTTAATCATAATCACCAGTGTATGTAACGCCTTACTATTATGACGATAATAAAGCCTCACAGACGCTGACACCTGTACAGACGGTGTGACATAGCTTATTTGACAGGCGCTGTCATAGCTTGACTTTGACAGGCGCTGACATAGCTTGACTTTGACAGGCGCTGTCATAGCTTGACCTTTGACAGGCGGCTGACATAGCTTGACTTTGACAGGCGCTGACATAGCTTTACTTTGACAGGCCTAGCACTACAAAAAAACAGCCTTTTAGCAACATGTTTAGCGACATGCTCTACAATGTCGCAAAATTGAGACATGAATAACGATATTATTAGCTACGTAGATGTCGTTATCATCGCAACTGTCATCGCAAAATATGTTTTTAAATTCGGGTGTTGCAAATTATGTCGCTTCGTACGCCGTTGAATTGCGACATGCTAGTACACGACTCTAAGGATGTCGCCAAATTTGCGACTTGTGATTACATGACGCCTAAGGATGTCGCCAAAAATTGCGACTAGTTAATATATGTCGCTAAAGATGTCGCTAATTTGCGATCTTGTAATACATGTCGCTAACAATGTCTCAATGTCTCTGACTTTATCTCTTTGTGTTCTATATATAATCCATTTATTAAATTTAGTTAACTAAATTCGTTTACTTTTTTTTTATAAGTTGTATATCTAAACTCATCATCATCACACTTATTTCATTTTC
>CAJVGC010000065.1:57764740-57798682 GCA_910822075.1 Senecio squalidus | reverse complement strand
CATTAGTGAATATAGTGTATACACTAGTGTATAATATATATGGTTCAGATGTGTTTTTTGTGAATTAGTATATACACTGGTGAATATTTAGTATATACACTAGTGTATATACCGAAACTCACTGTAAAAAAAAAAAAAAAAAAAAGTCGTCAAAAGTATATCAAGTGGGTGCTCGTTGAAAAGATAATTAAATGCTTGTTCTAATGGTGTATTTAGTTTTTCCTAAAACCTAGTTATACTCTAGATATGTTAATTTAAAGTTAATTAGGATTTTAAAGTGGTTTTAATTGATTTCCAATTTCGCTCTCAATTTTGACTTAATTACAAAATTGCCACCTTGAGTTTAATTACAAAATTGCCACTTTGCCTAAAAATGGTTCCTAATGGTTCCTAAATAATTACATGGTTCTTAAATAAAACCAACTCTATATATATATATATATATATATATATATATATATATATATATATATATATATATATATATATATATATATATATATATATAGATTGGGGTTCAATAGGGATCTCTTTTTTGCTAGAGATCCAGAGATCACCTTCTCAGCCACAAGATTACCTAAATTTTGTGGCTGAGATTAAAAGTTAAGTTTAAATGAATTATAAGGAAAAGACAAGGAGGGGCAACATAGTCTTTTTACCTTTTTCTTTTCTTTTTTACTCACACGCGCTTTATGCTTTATGCTTTTTTCTTTTGTCTTTTTGTCTTTTGCTTTTGTGTCACATTTACCAAGTTTCTCTCTCTGTAAAAGTATGAAAATGTGACATTTCTCTCTCTGTAAAAGTTGAAATGTCACCTTTTCATACTTTATCTCTCTTTAAAAGTTGAAATATCATTAAATCATTTTAAAAAGCAAATCATTTATTTTATTGGGTTCTAAATTAGAATATGTAGGGTTTATGATTTTAAAAAGCAAATCACAGGTGATTACTAAACATTTGGTGACATTTTACATCAACATACTAAGACATTAAATAATAAATAGTTTTTAATGTAAAAACTATATAATCACAGGTGATTAAATAAGCATTTGGTGACATTTTACATCAACATACTAAAGAAAATTATTAATAAAATCACAGGTGATTACTAAACATTTTGATGATATTTTACATCAATATATAAGGCACTAAATTAGAATATGTAGGGTTTATGATTTTAAAAAGCAAATCACAGGTGATTACTAAACATTTGGTGACATTTTACATCAACATACTAAGACATTAAATAATAAATAGTTTCTTAATGTAAAAACTATATAATCACAGGTGATTAAATAAGCATTTGGTGACATTTTACATCAACATACTAAAGAAAATTATTAATAAAATCACAGGTGATTACTAAACATTTTGATATATTTTACATCAATATATAAGGCACTAAATTAATACAATCACAGGTGATTAATAGACATTTACATCAAGTTACTAAGGCACTAAATTAAGAACCTTAAATGTATTAAGGTATTAAGGCACTAAATCACAGGTGATTTTCCTTTACAATTTGTTGACTACAAAATTACATTTAAGATATTTAATGACTTAATTTAATAAAATCACATGTGACATAGTTATTGTTCAAAGAAAATACACCAAACCAAAAATATTCTCAAACAAAATATTTGTCTACTCATTTCAAATAAAATTGATTGTTAATATTACAATCTAAGGCACATTATTAATAAAATCACAAGTGATTACTAAACATTTTGTGACATTTTACATCAACATACTAAGGCACATTATTAATAAAATCACAGGTGATTACTAAACATTTTTGTGACATTTTACATCAACATACTAAGGCATATTATTAATAAAATCACAGGTGATTACTAAACATTTTTGTGACATTTTACATCAACATACTAAGGCACATTATTAATAAAATCACAGGTGATTACTAAACATTTTGGTGACATTTTACATCAAGGTACTAAGCCACTAAATTATAAAACAGTTCTTAATGTAAAAACTTTAGAATCACAAGTGATTACTAAACATTTTGGCGACATTTTACATCAACATACTAAGGCACTAAATTAATAAAATCACAGGTGATTACTAAAGACAGAAATTGTACTCTACTCCATACACCATAATGTCTTCTTCTTCTTCTTCTTCATGGTTACTGATTAACCTTTGGTAACTTTTTCTTATACTACATAACCATTTTTTACCACAGTAAAAAACCAGTAGATAGGTAAAAACAACACAAGGTAAAGAAAAAAACAAAAAAAAAATCTTTTTTTTTCTTTTTCACCTCACATAGTCACATACTTTTTTATATAATGGACAAAAATTTTCCTTTTTTACCCCTTGATTTGGATGAAATTACTGGTTAAGCTGCAGCAACTGCACCAGAATGAAAAGGGTATTTTTTGGAAGCAGTTTCATTTTTTTCTTTTTTCCTTAAAGCTCTCAGTGATGGGTTTTTCTAATTTGATTACAAATAAATCAAAAACAATTAACAAGTTATAACAAAACATGATCACAATTTGAAATCAAAATGTGTTGTTTTTTGTTTACCTCTGATACAGATTCATCGAGCAAGTGTTTACCTCCTCCTCCAAACTGATTATCTCCACCGTCTGAACCGATGTTTTCACCATCATCGCCGGCAACACTACCCCCTATCTGACCACTAAAACTGCCACCTATACCGCCAAAATTACCATTACCACCTGGAGCTGTCGTAGAACCATATCCGCCTGCCCCACTAGCAAAACCACCTTTTGAACCATAGCTGCCCCCCGCAACTCCACCTCCTGTATTACCTCCAAATGGACTTCCGCCGTTGCCATATCCACCCCAGTTTCCAGGTCCTGATCCATAACTACCACCTCCGCCTACATTGCCACTACCACCATATCCAGAACCAAAGGCCCCTCCACCTCCACTGACTTTCCCACCACGACCACCACCATAGCTATGATTGAAGTGGTTACGATTCCGGTTGGTTATTTTCCGATCACGGCATTTGATAAACCGCCGTAATCTCCGTCGGAGGAAATGATAGAAAACATGATTAATCTTACTTTTGTTGTTTATAGATTTTGAGGTGAATTTGTCATCTTTTTTGATTAGGAAATCTGGTAAAGAAAGAGAATGTGTGGTTTGGTTTGTTGAACAAGATCTGATTTCTCTTTTCTTTTAGGGGCGCGTGACCTTTTTAAATATTTTTTCGATATGACTAAAATACCCCTCCGTGGGTTTGATCTATTAATGAAATTGTGTGGCTCTAAAGGTGATCTCTGGATCTCTAGCAAAAAAGAGATCCCTTTTGAACCCTCCCCTATATATATATATATATATATATATATATATATATATATATATATATATATATATATATATATATATATATATATATATAGGGACTGATTCATGCGAGAACTCTTATTTCTGCCAAAACTGCGAGAACTCTTAAAAAAAGTGTCAATTAACATGTAATTATGTCGATTGACATGTAAAAACTATTAAATGTTAAAAATCTAGTAAAAATATAAATGAAAAATTAAAAAAATTATATAAAATCACGCGTATTTAGAATTGTTCACATGTGAACATTTTTTTTTCAAAAATGAGTTCATATATGAACGACAATTTTTTACGTCATTTTATATGATTTTTTTTTAGTTTTTTACGTTTATATTTACTTGATTATTAATCTCCAAAAGAGTTTGCATGTGAATGAACAAAGTGAAACGTGATTTAACACTTTTTGTAAGAGTTCTCGCAGTTCTCGCAAAAACAGGAGTTCTCGCATGAACCATTCACTATATATATATATATATATATATATATATCTTGTTTTATCACCCCAAAAGTAGTAGATCAATCTATAAAAACATTATTTGGATGTCACAGCACGTTTTCTATACTAATAAGAACAAAAAGAGCTTATTCTAAAATAGTACAGATTTTTCCGAATAAGAAGACATGTGATGCAGCTTGTTTCTTTCTCTTGTCGGTCGTTTTTTCCTTTCTGTTATTTCATTAAAGCTTCTAAGAAAGTCTATACTAATAAAGAGTCATATACATTGTTCTTAATTAATTTAAGAGTTAATTACATAAATCGTCCTTAAGATTTATTTCAAATTACGGATTTTGTCCCTAAGTTTAAAAAGTTGTATAAATCATCCACTTTTATAAACTAATTACCCTTTTCGTCCGTAAGATTTGCTCCAATTACGGATTCTGTCCCTAAGGTTTGTCCTCAATTACGGATTTGGTCCCTAAGGTTTTTCCCCCAATTACAGGTGCAAATTAGAAATTAGGGACGAAAAGCGTAATTAATTTCTAAACTTGGATGATTTATGCAACTTTTTAAACTTAGGGACGAAATCCATAATTTTGAATAAACCATTGGGACGATTTATGTAATTAACTCTTAATTTAATGTGATTTTCTAAATATCTCTCTTGTCATGTAACAAATTTGCCATGAAATAGTTAGCTTCATATTAGTTAAAAACTTGTGCGGCACCCAATTTTTTGATGGAACCTGTTCGTGTTAACAATAACACCGGTAGTGGTGTATACATTTTTTACAAATCATTTTTCCAAACATCGAAAACATCTTTACATGCAACATTATTAATCACCTATAGCTATATATATACTACTATATAAATCATATTAAACTTTTGATTTTAAAAACTTAATTTTAAGGAGAAGAGATATTAACCATTTATTTTAATAAATTAATTTCAATCATTCAAAAATTAAAACAAAAATTAATTGAATTTAATAAATAGGTTTTGTAACTTAAAAATAATTTGATAAACTATTAAAACATAATTTAATACATATTCTTTAGTTACCACTTAATTTAAAAAAACCCAAATGAAGATAACATTTATTAGTTAATAGATTTAGAATAAAAAAGTGATAATATTCATAATCCTTTAATTAGAATATCAAACACTTAAATTAATAATTTTTAGAAAATTAAGTTGTCATATATTAAAGTTATAAAATTTATTTAAAATGATTTTAAAATAAAGTTAGCTAATTCAAAATACATTTTAATTTTGAAAAAAAATAAAACACATTCGTAATATCGTATTTGACCATCAATATGTTATATTTATTTACCATCGTTGCATATGGGGTTCGTTTGTATCATATTCATAAACATATTGTAGGTCTCAGTGGTCCGATCTACAGGATTAAACCAACTAATCACGAGGCGGAATCTCGTAATCAGTATATCAAACAAGTAATAATCGATATTAATAACAATAAGAACAAAACGTAATTACCGAATTCCAAATACTTTATATATTGAATCACTCAATTACAATAAAGTATTCTCAGAACTCTCTCAGTCTGTCTCTGCTAATAAACCATTAACCCTAAACCTAAACTCAATGTCTCTTTATATAGAGACATGTTCACATGCTTGGGCCACTAATGGGCTCATGGACTATGCAAAGTCCATTAACACCCATAACAGACTAAATAGCCCATTTAACAATACAACGTTATTGGGCCATTACAGACTCAAATAGACTAATACTAAAGACTTAATTAATCTAGAACAACGGTCACAGATATTGCACCAACAAACTCCCCCTTGACTGTTGCTTGTAGATTCTGTTATACTCTCAAAGTCTTTATAGTCTTGTACTCGTTGTGTTCCTTGCAGGTTCTTCTAACTCATCATTGTCTTGAATAACTCCCCCTGAATTGTTGCAATAATTCAGTCTTCTCAGCTTAAGCTTGTGAAGATACAGTCTTCTCCGTTTGCTCCTGTGAAGAGTTAGTCTTCTCTGTTGATGCTTGTGAAGAGTTAGGCAGCTCCCTTTGTTGTTGTGAACTTCGTTCTTTATCAGAGTCTTCATCCCGAGTTGACTCAACTAAGTTCATCACTTTTTCTTATATTCTTCGAGCTTCCATAAATGACAACAAAACTCCCCCTGAGCTGTCTATAAATGACAACAAAACTCCCCCTGAGCTGTCTGACGATGAACAACGTCTCAAACAGCAGTTTTCGAGGAGAGTCTCGTACGCGCACAACCTGCAAATAAACGTTAGTAATTTTTTTTTTATTTTTTTATTTTTATTTTTTTTTAAAGATATCGACACGAAATTTTGAGTGTTTCATGTCGATTCTAATTTATTTTATTTTATTTTATTTATTTATTTATTTATTTTTTTATATCGACACGAAATTTTGAGTGTTTCATGTCGATTCTAATTTGTTTTAAAAAGAAATTACAAAGTTACAACAATATCAGCTAAATTAGCAATTGATCAGTTATGGTGGGGAACCCAAGCCATAACGCGTCTTGATTGTCCTCTTTCGTTCACGTATACGAACTCCTTGAAGAAACCATCATCTTTAGTCACAGTAGCTTGAACTTTAGAATTCAGGTGGTTCCTCGGTGAACGAAAGGATCTCGACTGCTGATAAAAGGAAGGTTCTCTCTGACTCGGGCAGTATGGATTAGAACTTCTGAAAGACGGTCGAAATGGACGCCGTTGAAAAGAACAATCATTAGAAACACCCGTGTGTTCCTGTTTCTTAATCCACTTTTGAGGCACCTGTTTCCGTACAGGCGAATATGAACGAGCCATTTGTTTCGTCTTCGGTGACGACGATCTGCGAGCTTGCTCTTTCTTCGGAGAAGGCGATCTGTTGGCTTGCTTTCGCTTCTTCATTGGACATACCGAGGCCACGTGACCATGTTCCCGGCATTTAAAACATTTCAAATCGTCCATGGGCTGTTTGGGTTTTGAGTTTTCAGCTAATGTACTCATTTTTGTCTCCGAAACACTTGACTCAGTTTGATCGTCCCTTGTAGAGGAAGATTCACAAGAAGAGTCACCACTGTTTTCGTTCACGTCACGTTCAAATTTAAGAGAATTGTAATTGTGATTATAAGGTGGAGGTGTTTCATTATATCCCAAACCTGCAGTGTTCCCACTAGCGCGTTGAAGACTTAAGATGGAGTTCAAAGTACTGGAAGAGGTACGAAACTGTTCGATCTTCCTTTCCTGTTCAGTTAATCTTATTTGACATTCATTTAACTCTTGGACTTTTGCAGCAAAACTTTTCTTTCCATTTTCAAGACTTTCATATAACATGTCGACTTTTTGTGTTAAAATGCCTACATCTGTTAAAAGTTGCAGTCTTGTTTTTTCATTTTGTTTAAATTTTCTGGCGTAGTCATCTTTTAAGAAAATTTGTACTGACACTTCTTTTTCAAGCTTGGTTTGCTGTGTTTCCAGAATAGATACTGACTTAGTCAATTCATCATTTTGAAGAGTTAAAATAGTGAAAGATTTACACAGCTCCTTCACGGATTGAAGATCAAGAAGTACCTTTGACTTTTCAGTTTGGAGACCAGCCATTTTTGCAATAAAGTTTTCGTTAGATAGATCCAACGTACAGCTGCAAACCTTTGATTCATTTTCAGTATCATGAATATTCTCTTCATTTGAGCTAATTTCACTTGCAGTACAACTGGTTTTACTGCGAACATCGTTTTGTTCTTTGTCTGAACACGTACTCTCAGTATCTTGATCACTAACTGAAGCCTTGAATGCATGATCTGAGGTTTGTCCATAGGGTGTTTGATCTGCAATCATAGTTGTTGTGAAACGTGTCAACTCATAACCTCTGAATCGTTCCAGCAATTTCTCCAAAGTTAATGCTTTGCCAGTGTTTTTATCAATTTCATCTTTTATTAAGTTTATGTACATCTGTTAAAAGTTGCAGTCTTGTTTTTTCATTTTGTTTAAATTTTCTGGCGTAGTCATCTTTTAAGAAAATTTGTACTGACACTTCTTTTTCAAGTTTGGTTTGCTGTGTTTCCAGAATTGATACTGACTTAGTCAATTCATCATTTTGAAGAGTTAAAATAGTGAAAGATTTACACAGCTCCTTCACGGATTGAAGATCAAGAAGTACCTTTGACTTTTCAGTTTGGAGACCAGCCATTTTTGCAATAAAGTTTTCGTTAGATAGATCCAACGTACAGCTGCAAACCTTTGATTCATTTTCAGTATCATGAATATTCTCTTCATTTGAGCTAATTTCACTTGCAGTACAACTGGTTTTACTGCGAACATCGTTTTGTTCTTTGTCTGAACACGTACTCTCAGTATCTTGATCACTAACTGAAGCCTTGAATGCATGATCTGAGGTTTGTCCATAGGGTGTTTGATCTGCAATCATAGTTGTTGTGAAACGTGTCAACTCATAACCTCTGAATCGTTCCAGCAATTTCTCCAAAGTTAATGCTTTGCCAGTGTTTTTATCAATTTCATCTTTTATTAAGTTTATGTAAATCTCCCAACGCTTAGGCAAAGCATCTAAAAATCTCTCAACTTTTTTGCTTTCTACGTCTATTTTATATCTGGCAAGTTCTTTAAGGAGATTGTAGTATCTGGTGACAGTATCTTCAAAAGGTTCATTTACTCCTGATCTGAATGTATCGAATTGTCTTTTAAGAAAGTTCCCTCGACTCTTTTTCTGAGCAGCAGTTCCAGCATAGTGTTTTTCAATAGCATTCCGTAGATCATTTGAAGTTTTGCTATTGTTCTTGTGAAGATGTGACATTTCAGCTGGCAAGGCCATCTTTAGACTTGCCAATGCTCTATTCTCACCATCATATTCTCGTCTAAGCTCAGGTGTGAGTTTAGCGACTGGGATTTTAGCAGTCACACCACACCGTTTGTAATTACGCGTGGATGGTCATATGCCTCTTGAATACACACCCACATTTGTACGTCATTGAACCTACAGTAAGATTCAAACTTGTCTGCCCATTCATAATAAAAGGATTTGTCAAGTAATTTAGGTGGACTGTCCAACTTTGAAGATTCCATTTCTTGTGTAATGATACGGACTAAGTTATAATAATACTTGTCAAATTAATTATGTCTAAATTAATTACGTTCAAATTAATTAAGTCCAATAAACACGTCCAAGTTCAATGTCCAATTAATTTAATCCAAATCAGTCCGGTTAATTTAATCCAAATCAGTCCGAGGAACCCCGTCCAAACTAATAAGTCCAATTAAGTTTGCAAAGGCCCAACTTAATATGAGTCTCAGGCCCAATTTGAATCCAATAAGCATCCAGTAATCAATCACTTTACTGTACGAACAAGGATCAAACGAATTAATCAGCTTTTCACGAATAACAAACAAACGAAGACGATGTTCGTCTACAGTCACGAACATAAAACAATTAACACAGCGAGAAATCAAGCCACGAAGATGATAGCTGCTGAAGATGATGACGAAGATGTTTTGGCGATGGCGGTGATTAAACGAACATCAAACGAGCACAGAAACACTTATCTTCAAACGAATATCAAACAAAGCTTATAACGAACATCAGTAATTAAACGAACATCAAATCAAAAATAATCACGAACAACCAAATTTTTAATTTCACCACGAAGATGTTGAAGATATCAATAGACGAAGAAGATGTTCGCCGCTGCTGACGAAGATGATAACGAAGAAGTCTTCAAACAGCCACGAACAAGATGTTCGTCCAATATAACTAAGCTGATTCTGCGAAGAGTCAGTCTTGGCGAAGATGATGAAGTGAAGATGGCGAGACGAAGATGGTGTTCGTGCCCTGTTAATCACTGCCACGAAGATGATAACGAAGATGTCTTTGATACGAACTTTAATTGATACGAAGATGAGACGAAGATAATAATAGATTACAAAGCCGACGAAGGTGGTGTTCGGTTCGCCGCTGCTAACGAAGAAGATAACGAAGATGTGTTGAACAACCTGTTACTTCGCCGCCAAATCAATTGCCACCCTTATCCTCTTTTTCAATTGCTGCCTTTAAACGAACAACCTTTTATAATTTTGTTTTCATCCGCCGCTGTCTGCTTTTGTCGGCAAAGAGAAGATCCCCAATTCCAATTTTTAATCAGCCGCTGCCTTTTCTTTTTATATCTAGTGACTTCCCCCCTCCCCCCCCCCCCCTCCCCTTTTTTTTTTTGACTTTTTGGTTACTTGAATGATGTTTATTGTTTCAACTTTTTCCCTGCCACAAAGATTATCCTTTTTTTTTTTTAATCGCTGCTAAGAGGCCCAATAAAAGAAAACACCAAACAGGCCCACTAACAACTACTAGTAATTTAATGGTAGCCGAACATGATTGAATACGAACACGAGAAATTGCAACTTTTAATTTAGTCCAGCCGCCAGAAACCCTAATAATCAAACTGCAGCCGTCAGAAAATTAAATAACCCTAATTTAAAAAAAAAAAAAAAAAACAGCCGCCAGGAAACTGAAGAACCCTAATTCCCAAAATCGATTAAAACCTGATATAATCCTGAACCAAATCTCGATAGAGAGCAAACAATGCGTTTGCTCTGATACCAATTGTAGGTCCCAGTGGTCCGATCTACAGGATTAAACCAACTAATCACGAGGCGGAATCTCGTAATCAGTATATCAAACAAGTAATAATCGATATTAATAACAATAAGAACAAAACGTAATTACCGAATTCCAAATACTTTATATCAATGTTGAAAAAATCGAATTAATCGCCCGATTAATCGGCGATTAATCGTAAATCGGAAAATTGAGGATGAATTTCACCAAGTCGCCAACTTAATCGGTCCTTTGATTGATCGCCAAAAATCGAAAAAAATCGCCAAAATCGGTCAACGAAAGTCAACAAAAAAATCAAATTAAAACCCAAAATTAGGGTTATTCTTCTAATCGAGGCTAATTTTTGCTGGAATTTTTGCTTCGGTTGATTTTTGTTCTTCGATTTTCTGGAATTTTTGCTTTGGTTGATTTGTATCGACGATGTGGTTTTTGTTTATAAATGGAGGTAGTGGGTTAGTGGGTGGGGTGGGATTAAAAAGACAGTGGGTGGCTATAATAAATAATTATTTTTTTTGTGTTTTGATTTTTTGTATTTAATTTTGTTTGATATGTGTGATTTGTTTTTTTATTGTTGTTAATATTAAAAGTTTAATAGTTTTAGTTACTTATAATGTAGTTTTTGTATTTAATTTTGAAGTATTTTATTCATGTCACATATATATTTGAAAATTTACACATAGAAAATGGGAATTCGATTAATTCGATTAATCCCGATTAATCCCGATTAATCCCTAGTCCCTATTTTACCGACTAGGTTCGCCTAGCGTTATTTACAACATTGCTTTATATATTGAATCACTCAATTACAATAAAGTATTCTCAGAACTCTCTCAGTCTGTCTCTGCTAATAAACCATTAACCCTAAACCTAAACTCAATGTCTCTTTATATAGAGACATGTTCACAGGCTTGGACCACTAATGGGCTCATGGACTATGCAAAGTCCATTAACACCCATAACAGACTAAATAGCCCATTTAACAATACAACGTTATTAGGCCATTACAGACTCAAATAGACTAATACTAAAGACTTAATTAATCTAGAACAACGGTCACAGATATTGCACCAACACATATTTAATTATCCGGCGCGTAGCGCGAATGCAGTACTAGTACAAACTATATGAGGGTTTCTAAAATGATAAAATTGCCCTTACACTTGTTTTTTAGAATTATGAGTACGTTTTATATATTTATGGTTTGTATTTTAAGTGTTTGATTTATGCTTTATATAGCTTTATAATATATACCATTTCTTAGGTCAAGGGAAGTCAAATGTTGTGAGGAAGCTCATGTACCACCGTCAAGATTGAGATAGAACATGCAACAAACAAATCACAAAGTCAAATACATAAAGCAAAAAAGTCAGATGGTCAAAAAACAGAAAACTGAAATTATAGTCCACAAAGGTGAGGAAGTTTCTTGGGTAAGTAGTATGGAACTTACCATGAAGCATCAAACCTCGTTGTCGGTTGACATTTTATAAATTCAAACTCTCTAAAAATATCAGTCGCGTTTCAAAGAAACATTTACAAATTATTATAATTATTATTATTATTACTATTATTTCTCTAAAAACATTTCAGCTAAATTCATTTAAAATTTGTTTGATATATATATATATATATATATATATATATATATATATATATATATATATATATATATATATATATATATATATATATATATATATATATATATATTATATTAAGACTTTTATATCTATTATAACATTTTTTACAGATTTAAATGGTTAGGGGTGTTTGGAATTGCGATTTCAAAATAAGTTATGCGTTTTCTATAATCAGAATCAGATAATCAGCTGTAATAAAATGAGATACAGAAGTGTTTGGATTTTTTTTTTACTGTTTGACATTGTAATAATTAAATAATCAGTTTCTTTTAAGTGTTTGTCAAATTAGATTTTATAACTAGATAACAGATAAAATGACTAAAAAGGATATTTTATATGTTATTCACTACAAAAAAAACAGCCTTTTAGCGACATACTTAGCGACATGCTATACAGTGTCGCAAAATTGAGACATGAATAACGACATTGTTAGCTACGTAGATGTCGTTATCATCGCAACTATCATCGCAAAATATGTTTTTAAATTTCGGTGTCGCAAATTATGTCGCTACGTACGCCGTTGAATTGCGACATGCTAGTACACGACTCTAAGGATGTCGCCGAATTCGCGACTCGTGATTACATGACGCTAAGGATGTCTGCAAAATTTGCGACTAGTGAATACATGTCGCTAAGGATGTCGCTAAATATAAGACTTGTTAATACACGCCGCTAACAATGTCTCTAATAATCTCTTTATCTATGTTATGTTATATATTATACTATAATTTCATTTATTTATTTTAGTTAAATAAATATAGCTTACTTTAATATGTTTTTATGTAAGTTATATATTTATAAATTTAGTAGTAACAAAATTTAAGTTCATTTTCTAAAACAATAGACACTCTAAATTATATAAAATTTTGAAATAAATAAAACTTTCTTTTATATTTGCTCAATCTGATTGTTTCCTCTCAATCAGATATGTGTGTATATTTGCTTGTTTGTGTTTATTTTTATTTCTTGTTTTATTAAGATTCGTCAATACTGGAAATCATCACACGGACTATTAGTTTTCCTATTAGTTTTCGGTATAACATAATGTGAGCATATAACACCTCTTAAAGTTTTTCATTAAGCTTTATCATAAGCTATATATTTCTCTGTTATCATATATACTGCAAGTTTCCAAACTAATTCCCCAATTTCAGTTGCGTTCCCCAAATGATAGCCATTACGTCGCCCTAATTTCACGGTGCTCAGCCGACAAAGCACCGGAACCGCCACCGACTACATCATATCTTCACCTCCATCGATCAATCACAACACCCCAACCGCCGTCGATCAACCACCACACTGCCATTTAATTCAGCTCAATTCGCAGTGGAATATTCAATTCGTTATTATTTCGATGTGCTTAGCCACCTCCGGTGAATCAGCCGTCACGTTCTCTCTTGTTTCCGCCATTAACTCCGACTATATTTCAGGTATCTCTCTGATTTAGATATATCACTTGTTTCAATTTCAACTAATTGAGGTTTCCACAGGCATTTGCATATTGCTTGTTTGTTTGCATAAATCTCTCTGATTCAGATTCAGGTATCTCTCTGATTCAGATATATCATTCGTTTCAATAGATTAGGTTTTTATCATTTTCATATCGCTTGTTTGTTTGCTTGAATTTAGAGATTTCAAAGTCAAATGCATGGCTTCAATATTGCTTGAATTTTATTCCGATTAGGTTTGAATACATAGATAAAACCTATTGTTTGCACTTAGCTTGAATTAGTATTTTATTCCGATTAGGTTTGAATACATAGATAAAACACAATGTGATTAGAATAGTGATGAATTATAATTGTAGCTTATTTTACCCTAATATATTTGACTTTTAAATTGAAATTAAAATTGATATGATTGCTTGTAGATATCGAGATAATGTGTTTGCATTGCCAAATTGTGAACCGGATTCGTGTATGTGAGAATATAGACTTGTAGAATTTTAGTTCTAACAGATATAGTTTTTCTGTTTAGTTAGTCAATATCTCGTTTGCTGTAATTTGTGAGTCTGTTTAGTTATACAGATGCAAATATATAAACTTGTGAATATGAAAGCTCGACAATAACTCTTTTAAGCGAACGATAGTCATCTTCATCAGAGCATAGATAAAAAGTTATATGTTTCTTATATTTCCATGAGATATGACTGTTTCCCAATTATATGAACACTCACTAATTGTAAGTTGCATTACTTATTTTAATCTTCATAAAGGTGCAAATAGAGATGGAAAGAAGGCAGAGAAGAAATTAATATAGTATTATCGTCATTCTGATTCAGTTCATATTTTTAGTGTGCTTTTCGAACCTTATTATATTCTAACGAAAGCTAGCGGTTGCATGTTTATTCATTGGCAGAAGGCTGACTGTCACAAGAAAGAAGTTAAAGCTCAGCAAAAAGAAGCTGATTTGAATCTTCAAGTGCAGAAGCTAACAGAGGCATGTTTAAATTGGATAACTATGTTGGTCACGGGAATGAATTTAACACTCTCAAGGGTTTAATTTAGATAACCGGAATTGTGAAAAGCTTTCTATTCTTAATAACACAGTTATTGCTATCTTTCATATGGTCTAACTCTAACATGCCTTTCCTTGATACAAATCAGATAAAATTGTATAATAGTTGCTAAAATGCTTTGAACAATGTTGATAAGTTATCCCAAGAGAAGGATGTGGCTGATATTATTCAATCGAAAGTTATCCAGGTTTGTTATGTACTGTGATACTAATATTGGAAGTTAATAATATTTAAAAGTGCCTTTTAACTGATAATTGCATATATAGTTGCAAGCTAATAATGAATTTTACGTTCTGTTTGAAGATATTAAATGGAAAAGATGAGGGCCTGAAGCTTCAGTGGGAAAAGGATCTGAAATCTGGTGATTTGAGTGGGGTTCATGCAGAATGTCTTACGGATACGTGGATCGGAAAAGATAGGTGGGCATTTATTGATTTAAGTGCAGGTCCTTTCTCTTGGGGACCTGCTGTTGGTGGAGAAGGTGTGCGTACAGACCTCAGCTTATCTAATGTGGAAAAAACCATTGGGGCAGTTGCAGGTACTTAATTACTTCTAGAGTACAAAAAGCTTCCTAATTGAAGCAACATTTTTTGTCATTTCGCTGGAGAGCTTTTTAGCGGAATTACTTTTCTTGGTGCCATTATCTTACGTTGAAGGCAATTTCCTACCCATTTACTTGTGACGGGTCAATTCGGTATAAGTTTTATCTCTGACCGGTCGAACGGGTAAAATAAGAAATAAAATTACCTAATAGGACGGTTCGGATCGGAAGTTGCCCAAGGTGTATTCTTAAGACACAAAACCTCCCAAGTCCCAAACCATTTTATGCAAAATTGAAAATTCAGATTATTATTGAAATATTAATCGTATTTGACCCACTAATTATTTATAAAAAATGAACTTTTCGGCAAATAGTTTCAGATCAACCAATTCAATCCGAAGAGTTTTGATGTTTGACCCAAATGCAACACATCCCTTATATATTACTTTGTAATTTAGGAGTGCTGATTAAAATGTATCCTGCTCCATGCTCCAAAATTATAACCTCTTGACTTCAGTTTTGAAGCCATGTTTTAAAAGTTGAAAAAACACCTCTCTTAAGTATTATTATTAACCATGCTTTTGAGGTGGTATTTGTTCCTCTAATGCTTATTTACCTATATGTGCATTCGTTGTGGATTTTAAAAAGTTCGGAAGAAGAGGCTGAAAATCACTTGCAAGATGTGATTCAGGAGAAGTTTGTTGCATTTGGGGATGTATGTATCTTAACTACAACCTTATCAAATATATACAATATTCTTTATTATAAACTATGGCAAAAGAGTGGTTTTGTGCTACTTAACAAATGCCAGCTGAACATAGTTTTAAGGCCTTCCAGGCGCATGAGCGACAATTGGTGGACAAATATAACTATGTTGTTAGCAGATGGAAAAGAGTAAGTTCCCTTAGTTTTTTTCTTTTATAATACAAGCACCATATGCTTGAGATATAACGTCTCTTGTAATTTCTTATGACTAATTAGTATCTGTATATTATCTTTCAGATATCAACAGTTGTTGGAGAACTACGGTTTGTGGATGCGTTGAGACTTTTAACTAGTCTGGAAGATGCTTCCAAAGGGTCAGTCTTCTAATTTTAAGAATATCTGTTTCAATTTTGTGTTGCTTATAAAATACATGCTTTTAGATCCTTGTCTGCCTACTCCGATTATACATGTATATTGCGTCGTAGAAATTGTATATTCCCAAATTACAATATGTACTCGTAAGCCTATTATAAGTAATTGTCAACTATAACAAATTTATACAATTTTCATAAGATGATTGTGTTGAATACAATTTTCTTTAATCTATTTGTTGCATGTATATATTATTTTTTGCAGTTTTTTGGTGATTTTTTTGGATCCCCGAGTGGTCGACTTTGGAATCATTATATCTCTAATATCATGGTAATACTGTTTTTATTTTATTTTATAGGTTTGTAGATTATGTGAACACTACGGTAACCAGCATGCACCAGATTCACTGCACGAAGCAGAGAAAGGTTAAGGTTGAGCTAGATTTGACCACCATTCGCCGTGGTCGTGTTTGTTCTATGGATGGTGTTAAAGCCAAGAAGATCCAAGGCTAAAATCAACTGAGTTTTTTGTTTACAATAATGGTTCGACTTCCATTACTCCCGCTTTAATGATACTCGATGGAAGAAAAATAGGCTTTAGACTATTATACTCCAATGTAATTTTGATTAATTTCCTTCAATTTAAAATATGTAATCTTTGGATGATGTGTATTGTTAATATTTAGTTTGATATGATATTATATTTTGGTTTATAAATTTTCATTTTATTATATATAATAAAATATTCACCTATGATAATTAGGATGTAAATAGGAACAAAAATGGGTGTGACGAGGTGGCCTCGTATTTATGATAACGACATCATCGGAGACACAAATAACGTCATGTCACAGAAGACAGCGACGCTTGTAGAGATGAAAATAGTGGTCCTTCAAAATTAGCGACTTCGCTAGAGACTCGGATAACCACACATCTTTACTAATAGAGACGTATATAAAGACATATACTTTCCGCGTCGCAAAATATTTGCGACATATTTTTTCCTATCGTTGTTCTTGTCTCTATACATAGCGACATATAGCAGATGTCGCAAAAATCTACGACTTTTTTATAGAGACATCCAAGTACACATCGTTAAATATGTCGCTAGCAAAAAATATGTCTCTTTGTACGTCGCTAAGTATGTCGCTAAAAGACCTTTTTCTTGTAGTGATTGAATAATCTAAATTTAACATCTTATCTTAATTCCTAATATATTATAAAAGAGACGTCTAAAATGCCACTTGATAAAGTATTAACCATTAGATGAAAATCCAACTTTAATTTGAACTATTAGATCATTTTGATGTTGTCAGCATTACTAATTTTATTTTAACCCCTTTAAATAATTTAATCTTAATTTTTAATAGTATTAATTAAATAAAACTAATTAACCTTTCTACTTTAAATAATCTAACATTTGTATTTTAAATTAATTCTAAAAAAATATAAAACATATTTTTTCTTCAATTACATGCACATTTTTAGTATAAAAAGAAATTAAAATTATTTCATATATCAGACGGATCAATAAGTAGTATAAAATATAATCAAACCTTATATATGAAGGATAGTAAAATAAATAAACCATATATATCAAGGATTGTACAATTAATAAACCATATATTTGGATAATGATTTTTTTAACTTGTGACAACAATGCGTAAAATAGACACTTGTTAGTTGTGCTGAGAGGGTTTAAAAAAGAAAGGGAGAGTCCGGAGAGAGAAGATGAAAGTAAGGTGCTGTTCTTTTTTCAAAAAAAAGTCTTAATAGGCTCTGAACTCTGACCCGGTCAGAGGTTTTAAAAATTTTGTTGTTCTTTTCTTTTTTTCAACCAGAGACAAAAAACCTCTTTTTACCTCTGATCCAACCCTACATGAAAAACCTCTTTTTACCTCTGATTACCTCTTTCTCTTCACCGGTAAGTTTTCCATCCTTAAATTCAAATAATTTTTGATTTTTTTTCAATGGTTTGTCACTTGATTTCGTTATATAAATTGATATTGATGGCTGTTTGTTAGATTTAGGTGATATAATTTTTTTTTAATATGTATTTGTTTTCGATTGCCTATAAACTCCTACTATTACATTGACTTTTATGTGAACTTTTCTTTTGTTAATTATTTTTATATCTTGAAATTGATGTTAGACAATTAGTTTTATTAATTTGTTCAATCACGCTCACGCTAAACTTAGAAACGTGATTGAGCGTGCTTTTGGTGTTTTGAAAGCGCGTTTTCCCATCTTGAAGAGAATGACTCCGTATTCTTTGGTGAAACAAAGAGATATTACTATTGCATGCTTTGCTATTCATATTTTTATACGAAAAGAAGGATTAAGTGATGATTTTTTCTCCGAATATGATCGAGGTGAAGTACATGCTAACGAGAATGTTCAAGATGGAGACGAGTATGATGAGGACGAGGTTCAACCACATGGAAATACAACAGATCAACAATATATGATCAATTGTCGAGATCAACTTGCGGCACAATTAATGCAAAAATGTTGAAAATGTTGTTTGAATATTATCTTTATTTGAAAAATGTTGCCACTATGTTTGAACATTTTATGAATGTTTTTATTTAAGACGTTTTATAAATGAAACAGTTTAGTACTAATATAGTAAAACAGATGTTACGAAGGAAAAAAGAACATAGTATATTGATTCAGATTCAGAGTTTTGGACCACCTCTGATTATTCAGAGCTGGTATTCAGATTCAGAGGAAAAACATTTGGTTCAAAAGAACAGCACCTAAATGTGTTTTGTGGGTATTTTAAAGGGATAATTGGGTAATTTTTTGGTTTAACCAATTGTTTTAAAAATCACGATTTATTGCAGTAGGGTGGGAGCAGATTTTTCAAAACCACGTTTTGGGTCTTTCAAAACCTAAATAATTGATTTTCAGTCTTATTTCACCAAACATTAAAAACTGATTTGTACGATGACAAAACGCAATAATCTAAAAATCATTTCCATATCGTAAACCCAAACACCCTCTTAGTCCTTTTTTCATTTTTATTTTTCTTATCAAATATTTATTATACGATCCTGTTATTTTTATTACGATTTTTATTTCCAAGTCTAATAAACATATTAACAAATACTTTTATTTTATATTTTCAATATCCGTCGTAACACACGAATACGCAGTCCTCGTTTCTATAACATCGAGACATCTTTAGACTTCTAGCATCTTGCTAAAATGTATATATTTTAATATATTGTTCCATTGATGTTAAAAAGAAAAAGGAAGCTATAAAAACTAGACTAACAAAAAAACTAATAGTTTTGTAGTGTTTGTCTCAGGCCATTCTTTAAATTAAATAGTTTGGGTTTACCCATAAAAAAAAGTCAGTTTTAGCAGTTCAATTTATAATAAGTTAACGAGGTTTCATTTATACATAATTTACGACGGCCATAACATTAAAATATAAAAATGTAAAAATAATAGTTAAGAGTAGAAAAAACATAGCATATTTTTGTAACCTTTTAATAAAAAGTTAAAACTTAAAAGATAATACTTAAGAGGATATGTAGCGGCGCGTTAAAACTCCGTACTCTCCTATAACGTCGTCATGGCTGGCCGACCGTGTTATGGGCGACGCCATGACGACCGCGTTACATACGCAACGAGATTGTAACGGAATTTTTCTTATTTTTTATTTGTAATGTTAAAGTTAGTTAAAAAAAAATTAAATTTTTAAAAACTATCTGTTTATAGCCATTGGAATTTTTTTTTTTTTTTTTTTCTAAAACTTTTCAACCAATTCTATAAATACCCAGCCTTAACTACAAAAACATACACCAAATCATCTTATTTCTCTCTACAATTCAAATAAACACCACAAAAATGTCGCAACGCAACGGTTATTCGCCATCCGATTCCACCTCGCCTTCCTCCCCGGGCTTCGCAAATTTCCAAACACAACCCGATAGTTTCACTTCACTACTCTCTGGAAACCCCAACATTCAACCTCCACCCCATCAACAAACCATGAACGAATGACAACAAATTCAGTTTTGGCAATGGCAACAACAACAATTTTCACAAACACAATCATTTCAACAACCACAAACACAATCATTCCAACCGTCTCAATCGTTTCAACCACAACAAGAAGAACCTAGCATCTCTCGTAAGAGAAAGATAAAGGTAAGAAAAAAAAAACAGGTCGTGGAAGTCGAAGCCCCACCATGGAAGATTCAGTGGTCACAAGCGCAAAAACGACGTTTGTCGAAGAATTGAGTTCATGTATCTGAGTGTAGGAAAAAAGGAAACTCACAAAGCGGACCGACTTTTTGGTATCGTGTACTTGGTCATTTTAACGAGGGTTTGGTGGAACCGTTCACAAAAAACCAACTAACGGGGAAATAGAGGGCTATGAGCCAAGCTTTGCGGTCTTTCATAGCATGTCATGACCGTGTCGAACGAGATCGATCAAGTGGTGAGGATGACAAAGCGGTTTACACAACGACGTTAGCAATGTACGAAGCCAAGATCAGACGCCCATTTCGTCATCATAGTGCGTGGGAGGTTCTGCATAAATCACCAAAGTTTCTAAATCCTAAAGCCGTTGACGAAGCGGTAGACCTCGACGAAGACGGTAACGAAGAAGAACCGGAGCTCTCTGGTCATGATGAAATCCCAAGACCTTTAGGAAGCCACGAGCACCTAAAGTCGCACGGTCCTCCTCGTCCTCTGATGTATCTTCAAAACGTGACGAGTTTAACAACGACGTTGTCAAAGAACGTTGCGAGCTTAGGATCGCTAAAACAATGGAGATCCAAGACAAACGCCGTTTTCGGAAAATGGAATTTCTCCGTATGCCTACACATGATATGGAACTGGAGGATCGGGCCGAAGTCGAGAGGATTAAGGCCGAAATACGCCGAATTTGCCACCGAACGTAACATTTAGGTTTAGGTCGAAATAAGTAGTTTGTTTTAATTATTGTAAACGTCTTCTATTTTTAAGTACTATTGTATCGTCTTTTTATTTTTAATATTAATCTAAGTTTATTTTTATTATTAATGTATTTTTATTATCAATGTATTTTTATTATTAATAATGTATTAAAAATAATATAATAAAAAGAAAAAAAATAAAAATAAAAAAATTGATGGGTCACAGAATCATAAGTTATGACTGACGGGTATTTTTGGTGTTATGTTATGCGCTGAGTTATGCTAACGTGACTATAACACCAAACTTTTTATTGTTATGGCTGCAAGCGCTCTAAGAATGAAATGAAAAGTAGTAATGAATAATGTTTTTGTACGTAGTATTAATTAGCTTGCAAATTGATATATATGGTACTAACACTATTAATTAGCTTGCGAATTGATATATATGGTAATAACAATGTATATTTATTGTTTTTTTTTTCTGTAACATCATAACTTAATTAAAAAACACGTACATTTAAGCAAGACGTTTAGAGATAAAGGAACAAAAACAAAAATCCTAAGTTAAGTGCATCTAGGATAACAAACCCAATCGTTCCAAGTAATAGAATGCTTTTTACTCCTATTCGAAATCTGCAAAAAAAGGTAAAGAGACTATGTCATCACATATCATGCTTTTTCTCGGCTTTTTGATGTGAAAGATGTTCCCATTATGATGACGCCTAATTGCCGAGAGAGTCGTCTGAATAACCGCGTCAAACATTTCCTTGTGCTTCGTGGTGACATTAGAAGAGTCGGCCAATTGGATCAATGATGGAAGGGAGGTGAATGACAATGGGACAAGTTGGCCACCACTTTGCTATGAATCGCCAAACCTCCTAAGCCAAGATGCAATCTATGAAAAGGTAGATTTCGGTTTCCACCCCGTTACAAAAGTTGGCAAAGAATAGAATAAAGATCCATAAAAATGGCCAAAATACATAAAAATGGCCAAAAAAAACAAAAGTTGGCAAAGAATAGAATAAAGATCCATAAAAAATGACATATTTTACTAGATAACACTTCTTTGTTAAAGAAAGCATAAATAACAAACCACATAATAACTCAAACTAAATTATTGAACATTTTTTATTAGTCATATGTTTATTCGTATATTGTTAATAACATAAATGACATATTTTACTAGATATAGAACACTTCTTTTTTAAAGAAAGCATAAATAACAAACTACATAATACTCAAACTTAATTATTGAATTTTTTTGATAAGTCATATGTTTATTTATCATCAACCATCATTAATCTAGTACAATTTTTTTTTATCATATGTGGTCCTGTAAAATGGCCAAAATACATTTTTTATTTGTCTTTTTGCTTTTTATAAATGTTTCCTATATTTTTATATATATTGACAAACTAAATAATAAAAGTTTAATGGAAAACAACTACCAAAACACACAACACAACACACTACCCTCTTGCTTCCCCAATCCATAAACATGAAGATGAATATGTGTGCACCACAATAAACTCGGAGAAAGGAAAAATGAAAATGACAGAGTTTGTGAAGATTGAAAAAGAAGTAGGGATATTTTTTCTTAAAAAACCCAAGCTGAATTGTTCCAAAAGGTGTGCAAATGGTGGTTGTTGCCACCAAAAATAATCAAAATACACATTTATATTGAAATTTACAAAAGACCCAGATAAAACCATAATTGATTTCAACCTAATAAAATCTAGAAAAATGCATTTATAATAAAAAATATATATTGTTTTCTTTAAATAAGAAAATTTAAATAAGAAAAGGACGATGAGGGATAAAAAATAATATTAGAGAGATGACTAGTATTAATTGTTTTTAACGAAAAGATGGGTTGTGAAAATCTGACCAATCATAGGATCATTTGTTAAATAACTCAAACATGTATTTTACTACTAATCACCCATATAGTCAAGGTATATCCATGAAATTTTTAAAATTACAAACTTTTAATACATATTTTTACACGTAAACCAAAACACTGACAAGTATGGTTTAAACATTATTAACTTAGATACTAAAAACTCCAATAACTGCACACAAATTTTTATTCGGGCAGAACTAACCATCAAACTAACTTAGCCACCTAGGGTGCACAAACACACGACCTGACCTTCTTCGTAAAAGACACCATCCATAACCATATTGTAGCGCGCAATTTCATCCATCTTTTCTTAGCCAAATCACTTCCTCCTCCCACACCATCAAGGATCGTAGGACATGTACTAATGATTCCGCCTTCTTGAAACTCTAGAAAAGACATATCACATATTTCAACATCTTGGGTCGAAAAGGTATAATCTACCACCATGTTATCGATATAACCGTTTATACAAAGATTTGGCTTATAATGATCGTTCCCAAACTTTTTGTTTCCATCGTAAACAACGGGTGGCAAGATGTTTGATTGCTGAGAGGTGGATCCAACTTGTCCATAAGCATTGTGCTACAAAAAGTGAATGATTGTATGTCAAAAAACATCTAAAACTACCAAATGCAACAAAAAACTACATTGAGAGTATAATGGTAAAAGTTCTTTTGATAGCTAAGCAGCTACAAAGCAACGTCTATGGTAATCACGGATTTCCGTCAACTCGTAGACCGACATGTTTTTTGGAGTGCAAATATTTCAGTGATATTTTTTATATGAAAGGTTCTATATAAAAAATTTATATCGGATACACTTCAATTAGATCAGAATCCGCCGGTGCCTTTATGAGAATCATACCACGTTTTCGTAGAGGCTCGTTTTTGCGTGATTTAATGTCACATCCCACTTTCTCCCTTTAATTTGGCAAATCTACAATTTAAGAACATATATAATTCATGTTTTCAAATATTTCATATGATTCTGGTTTAAGAAAACAAAAAAAAGAAGAACTTACCTCTTCAAGTACTTGAGGGTATGAGTAGTGCAGATTGAGAAAATCCTTCACTCTCAAGATCTTTTTGCTCTCAAGACGCTCATGAATACGACCTTTTTTTGAGATATTCATGATTTGCCACACCCAATCATTCGGTGACAATGATTTTGATAATTTAGATTCATTGCGGCGATCCTTGACTTCAAAGACGTGCGTTATAGCTTCTTTGATTTCATAGGGACAATCATCATCAAGCATTGCTCCTAATCGAAATTTGACATTCTTAAGAGGTTTGTTGTCATGTTTAATTCTAATTTCACCAACTACCCCACTCCCATTTTTAAGAACGAGGGAAAGGTCACCCAAAAGTAGATTTTTCTTCTTTTCCAAGTTGACCACTATGTTGTTTCTGAACTCTAGATGTGTCCAAATCTCAGCACAAAAATCACCGCGAACAAGAACTATTTTCACCTTTAGTGAGGCTGCTCGCCCATTGATTACTGGTTTACGAGTGTGACTATCAACCAACATAATTTTAATGGACTCATTTCCATCATTTACATCAAGTTCCCCTCTTATCTTTCTTCCTGTGTAAACGGGAGATATGACTCTCTTTGGAAAAATTAGCTCTAAATTTACTGGTTTCGAACTCGCTGATGCCTCCTTGTCCTCCTAATACATAAGGAAAAATTCTATTTGTTGTTAATAATTGACTAAACATACCCTAATTCAATAAAGTTTCCTTGCTAGAAATTATGAATATATATATTATGTATTCATAATTGACACCTTTTCTGGATAAACATTTATATTATATAATTAGGAAAGTTTTGATTTACTTATAACCAAAAAATAAGGCATCTTGTATTAATCAAATAACTTTTTATATATGTTTGTGCAAAACCTTGATTACAGAAATTTACTAAAAAAAAAAACAACAAGTATTGAATTTATAATAATATATAATCCTCATAAGAGTGTCTTTTATTTAAACTCGACCATATCAATATTGATCGAATTCATAAGGCATAATAAATCAATTAGAGTCGGAAATAAGTTCTTTATGTAAACAAAAAGATTAAAAATTAATATAGAAAACAAATATTAAGCATGGCCTATTGTAATTGCCCTTATTATTAATATTGATATGCTTATAAAGTTTAATAAACTGATTTTGGGCACTTAAGTTAAAATTTCACCAGTAGTATTATCTATTCAATAATTTTCATATCTAAAAATACACAAACAAAAACTTGAAAGCGATTTTTTAATTATAAAAATTCCAATAGAATGTGATAATAATTGATTGGTTTATTTATGATAAGATAAGAGCAGTAGCACTAGCCGCCGGGTTGACTTAAAAATATAAAAAATCGTCTTCAATGATAGTAATGGAAGTAGGGTTTCCAGCTGGAACAAGTAGATGTTAATAAAGGAAATGGAAATAAGAAGAAAATATACTCACATATTCAAGATTCCGATCATACTTTTCCATCGTCGCACCTTCAAAAATCAAGTTACAAATGAACACTAAAGTGAAGAACACAAAGAGATTAAAGGGGTTTGAACTTTTCGATCATTCTAAAGCTTATGAGAGTTGATTTAGGGTTTCGAGAAGGTAGAAATTGAAGGATGATGATGGAGATGAAAGAGATTTTAGGTTTTCTTTAAAAAGTTGTATGTCTTTTTCCTTTAGGATATGAATTTCCTGAGAAAGACCAACCATAGCAACCCAACCGCGTAAAAGTCCGTGTTATTTCAAGAAAACCCACACTCCTGTTGTGTTAATCGATTTGCTTGTCATTGTTCACTTGATATAATGATATATGCATGAGTAGGAGTTTGGTTTTAATATGTATATTATGTCTTTATGGTTTTAGTTAATAGTTTATTAATTAGAAGTGGTCTTTTAGCTTTGATCGGTTCATTTGGTCAGCAAAGTATTAGGAGAACGTGGGCTTGTATGTTAGTGGTAGTCTACCCACGTACTTAGGAAGTGGTTACTATTTTGCTTTTAAAAGCTACTTTATTTCTAGTAATGTAACTTGGTTTTTCATTTTCCAATATAGAAGAAAATTCCCAAAAGGCCTTGAGTGAGTTTTATTATATTGTTTCGTAATTGGACGTGTTCATCGATCCTAGAACCTTTAATTACCAACAATTGGTATCAGAGCCAAAGGGCTCGTAGGTAGCGGGTTTGAAGATCGAAGGCAGCCTCCGCCGGCGGGTATGTCGGTCGGTGGAGGGCATACGTGAAAAGGGATTGAAGGTCCAGTTGTTAGCAGCGGAAGACGGAGGCGGTAAAGTGTTTCGGTTCAGTCGTTGTCGTGATGGAAGTACCATTTAAAACGACGGGGGTGACTGGTGATAAATGTTGGTACTCCGGGGTTGTTAGCGGCTGTCCAAGAAAGAAAATTGTACTTTTGATCGGGCTTGTTGGTAACAAGAGGCTAACCGGGTTGCAGGATAAACGGACAGGAAGAGTCGGGAAAAGCAGGTGGCTTTGATTCAGTTCGTTTTGCGGGTGATTGAAAACGGTAAAGGTGGTGGTAACCTTGTTTTCTTGATTGGTGGAAGAGTGCTCTCGGAACAAGCGGGTGTCAAGATAAGAAAAGAATGGAGAAACAACATTGTGTGAACATTATGGCGGTGGAAGTTCAAATCGGGTGGCTTAGGACGTGGTCGGGGAGGAGGTCGTTGGTCCGGGAGAAGTCGAGATGGTAATGAACGTGTCCAACAGGATGCCATGTTATATGTTATATGAGTTGTGAAAAATCTAAAGGGTTAAGCTAGACAAGACTTTGGATGTGACCAAGGAGGAGGTCAAGTGTCCAAGAAGGTTGAGAATCGAGATGGTTCAAAAGAAGGTGATTAAACATACTCAGAACGAGTTGTATAAACAAACCGATTAAGGGGGTGATTGTTGGGTTAATCGATTTGCTTGTCATTGTTCACTTGATATAATGATATATGCATGAGTAGGAGTTTGGTTTTAATATGTATATTATGTCTTTATGGTTTTAGTTAATAGTTTATTAATTAGAAGTGGTCTTTTAGCTTTGATCGGTTCATTTGGTCAGCAAAGTATTAGGAGAACGTGGGCTTGTATGTTAGTGGTAGTCTACCCACGTACTTAGGAAGTGGTTACTATTTTGCTTTTAAAAGCTACTTTATTTCTAGTAATGTAACTTGGTTTTTCATTTTCCAATATAGAAGAAAATTCCCAAAAGGCCTTGAGTGAGTTTTATTATATTGTTTCGTAATTGGACGTGTTCATCGATCCTAGAACCTTTAATTACCAACAACTCCCACTCTCACATCAGCAACCTATGTGGGATTTGATTGTTTTTCAGTTCGATCTATACTTAGTTTGTATATTAAAACATGTAATCTAAAAATCTATGATTCGAAACTTATTTTAATTTGATTTTAAGCACCAAGTTGAAATAAGTTTCATTTATATTATGCATGATGAAATAGTTCTTGCAAGATATATAATTGTTGGAACATTATTGTCTGTAGTTGTATTCATTAGAATGTGTCGTCGAGTTAGAATGTAATTAGATCGAGTTGTAAAGTCAAATACGCATTTATGTAAGTTTCGGAGTTACCCTCGCGTAACTGAGTTACGGTCACGTAACTAAGTTACGGTCCCGTAACTAGGGAGTTACGCGCGTAACTGTCTCCCAGACAGTTACGTGCGCGTAACTCTTCTAGGTTTTCGTGCTGCCTATAAATAGCAGCCTCGGGATCATAAATGCGGTTGTTGAAAGTTGTCAGAGCATTCATATCGAGAATAGTTACGTGAGCTAGGGTTTGTGAGCGTAACTAAGTGTTCTTGAGTGTTAAAGTCTTGTAATCGATTGTTTAGGTTCTATTCGTGATTGTAATCAAACACGTAAGCTTAATAGAATCAATCATTTGATTATACCAGCTGTTCTTCACCATACATACGTAGATATTAGATATTCCGCATCTAATATTGTATTAGGGTTCAAAGGGGTCTCGGATTAGAGGACCTACAAGTGGTATCAGAGCCTCTATACTTGTTATAGAGGTCTTTGAATTCGTTTGGTGAAGTTTGGGGTTGATTTGGGTTAGATCTAGGATTTGGAGAAAGTGTACTTTATTTCGGATTTTTTAGATCTAGGCATTTCTAGCCGGAGTGTGGTCTTGGGGTTCAGATATTGTGTTGACAGTAGGTTATACTTGATATCTGCAGAAGATGGGATTCTAGTTTTGGGTATTTCTTCGTTTTCGACCGTCGGAAGGAAATTCTCTGCTGGTGCACGTAACTGTAGTTACCCTCACGTAACTCAGTTACACTCACGTAACTTAGTTACTTGAAGCTTAGAAGATAGTTACTTGAAGACAGTTACCCTCACGTAACTAAGAAGTTACGCTCACGTAACTAGGAAGTTACGCACGTAACTAGGAAGTTACGCACGTAACTAGGAAGTTACGCGCACGTAACTAGGCACTGAAGACGTTCGTTTACCTCATTTTTCTAGCCGTTACGCTGCCCGATTTTCGTCTGAAACATTAGGTAGTGTTAGGTTGGATTCTCTGGTCTCTCTTACTGATTCTACGGGTTCTGTTGGTGAAGATTCGTGTGAAGACGGTTTGAAGGTTAGAGTCGAGTTCGGGGTATTCGGGATTCGGTTTTGTGATTTGATTTGGTAATCGGGTTTTCTGGTCTACTACTACTCGGGTATTCGCTGTTTTGAGTATTGGTTTGGATTCGTCATGGCTCTCTCTATGAATACGAATTCATTCAACATGGAACCGAGTCGTAATCCTCAGGTTCCTCCACTATACAATCCAAATCGAAGTGTGGAGGAATGGATGATGAATTTTAGGACATATGTTTCTTGCACTGATCCAAGCATGGGGACTCCTATATTCTCGAAATATGAAGCTCCCTCTGATGTCAATACAGCCACCGGTGTTAGAACTTATAGGGCTGCAACTACATACACAGATGAAGAGAAAGCGCTCTTTCTCAAGAATCAGAAGGCGTTGGGAACGATTCAGTTTTGCTTGACTGACGAGATGAGAGCAATATTCCGGACGATCGATAATCCCCATGATATATGGAATGCTATCTTGAAAAGATACGGAGGTACTGAAGCGATGAAAGCCATCAAAGCCGACATCTTGAAGAGGCAGTTTGACAACTTCAAGTGTGGGGAAAGCGAAACTCTAGACATGCTGATCTCTAGATTTTGTCGGCTGATAAACGACCTATATGAATTAAAGGTTGAGTATAGCAAGCTTCAGATGAATACACGATTCTTGGATAGTTTGCCGCCGCATTGGGAAGTTCGGGTGTTGCTGTTAAAAGATAAACCTGAGTTAAGAGACTATGATTTTGAAGATCTCATCGACAAGCTACGGATAGCTAATCTGGAGATGCAGGAGAGAGCTTATGGTAGCAACGTGTTCTCTCAGAAGGTGCTTAGAGATAATTCGGGAGTTGCTTTCCTTTCGGATATCTCATCAACACAAGTACCTCCATCCTTAAGTTACTTGCCTCCGACTCTCAGCTTTCCAAGTTTTCAAGTCAGTCCTCCAGTGTCAAGCTCGACCGATTCAGCTTGTCCTACCTGTTCTACTTGTAGAACTTGTTCATCACGATGGGAAAGAGAAACGGCTCCCCTCCTAAAGTCTCAAGGGAGAGGAAAAGATACGGCATTTAGTGCTTCTGGTTCTCAGAATGTGGAACATGAACGTTTGCAGTCATGCTTCCTCACTGCTTATGACGATTTGATCGACGGAAGGATAGCTAATTCCGCTCTGACTGAGGAAGATTATGATCAGGTCCATCCTGAAGATTTAGAAGAAATGGACATTCGGTGGAACATGGCCATGATGACCAAGAGGATCAAAAGCTTTCTCAACCGAACTGGAAAGAAGTTCATCGGGGGAGATAGAAAGAGTGGCATGGGGTTTGACAAGTCAAGGGTCAAGTGTTATAAGTGCAACCACTACGGTCACTTCGCTCGAGAATGCGGTCAACATTCACGCGAAGACCCTAGACATGACCAGGGAGATAGACATGGTCGACAACACCAAGGTTATCAAGCCCTTCATCAAGGAAGGAGTTATCAGCAGGGAGGCTATCAGGGTCAAGCAACTCGGAACCTCAGAATTCAGGATGCTGAAAAGGATGCAACTGCTCTTCTTGCCGTTGACAACAAGGTCGATTGGAACGCATTCGAAGATATTGCGCAGAGAACGGAGCACTTTGCACTCATGGCTTCTACTTCAGATGTTACATCTCCTAAACCTGAGGTAGATATCGATCCTTTCACAACTGTGTGCACTAACTGCAGCGAGCTAGAGGCCCAGCTCGCTGTATGGAGTAACTCGGCTAGAGAGTTAAATGTTGAGGTTAATAATTTTAGATTAAAAAATGATGGTTTATCTAAAGAAAACAAAACTTTAACTGTTTTTAAGAAAGAAAAACAAGTTGAAATTTCTGATCTAAAAATTATAATTTCTCGACATGTTTCAAAAATCAAAGAGTTTTCTGATGCTCTTGCAGCTGAAAAATTAACTGTTGCAAAGAAACAGAGTGAGATCGACACTCTACATGCAAAGTTAGCTGCAATTGCGAATTCGAAAGAAATTTTGAGTCATTTAATCGAGTCTCAACGGTCGAACACCAAAGACAAGGGTGGACTGGGGTATACCAGTATGCCTCCTCCACAACATTTCACCCCAGTTCCGGTCGATGGTACGTCCGCAGATTTAGCTCAATCTTCTTCTTTGACCTCTGAGGCTCCAAAAGCCGAAGAAAGTGGTCCAGAAGCAAGTGTCAGTGAAAATGAGTCTAAAGTGATTTTAAAACGCCCAGACCACAAGTCTAAAGACCTCAATGACTTAAAAGACGTCCAATTAACTGACCACCAAGAGAGTCTTTTTGAGAAGGTCTTTCAGCGCCTCGAGAGCCGTCTTATCACTAAGATGGACAAGAAGTTTGAACAACTTCAGGTGCGTGAAGGAAAACGGACTCTTAAACAGTCCGATTTTGAGTCAAAGTCCACAAAGTCAAAGACTAAGGGTAAAGGGAAAGTTGAGGACAACAAACCTACTCTCACTATCCAAACCCCTATGTCTAAGATTTTCACTACGGGAGTGGCTTCTTCTTCTAAGCCTACAAGTTTCTCTCCCAAAGTGTCTCGACCTGTCCCTCAGACTAAGGCAACACCTCGAGTAGCAATTCCACAAGAGAAGATTCAAACTTCTCCGACTCATATGGACATTTCAAATGATCCAAGAACTTGCTACTATTGTAGAACCGAGGGGCACATTGCCAAAGTTTGTCCACGTTTACAAAGCTTGATTTTGAAACGTAAAGCATCACCAAAGAAGGATCGACTAATCAACTCCAAAGTTGATTCTTCTTCAGACCAAGTCAAGACCGGGCCAAAACAAATCTTGACCGAAGTTGTTAAAGAAAAACAAAAGTCACCCAAACATCAGAATGACACATCAACTTCAACCGATTACCAGAAAACACATACACAGGTTGATGTGATCATTCACGATGCAAATGGACGACCCAAGTCTGTAAAGGCTTGGGTCCCCATTCCGAACTAATCCTCTATTTTAATGTGCAGGAACGACCGAAGCGATCTGGAGGCAAAAACATTTGGTGTGTCGACAGTGGTTGTTCCAGGCATATGACGGGAGATCGCCATCTATTAACCGACCACATTGAGGTTGATGGAGGCAATGTCCTATTCGCTGGGGAGAAGGGTGGAAAGATTACGGGACAAGGAAGTATCTCTAACGGCGTAGTGACTTTCCAAAATGTCAACTACGTTAAAGAGTTAAAGCACAATCTGCTCAGTGTTTCGCAAGTCTGCGATCAGAAGTTTTCTACTCTGTTTACGAACAAGGAGTGCATGATTCTTCGTGAGGGATTTGTGATTGATCCTTACTGGGTACTGATTAGAGCTCCGAGGGTTAACGACATCTACTATCTTGATATGTCAAAAGCTACATCAAGTGAAGAGCATCTGTGTTTGGTGTCTAAAGCTTCGGAGCGGGAGTCAATTATGTGGCATAGACGAATGGCCCACATTAACTTCCGGAGGATGAATTATTTGGTGAAGCATGAGCTAGTCACCGGAGTTCCCAAAATGAGCTTTGCGATGAATGATTCATGTATCTCATGTGTAAAGGGGAAGCAACACAAGAAATCGCATCCGTCAAAGCTTGTGAACTCCATCTCGGCTCCACTGGAATTACTTCATATGGATCTCTTCGGTCCTGTAAGTGTAATTAGTTGTGTAAGAAAGAAAGAGATAATTGTACATATCTCGAGGGTATGTATAGTTATGAAAAATGAAAGAAATACATATCGCGAGGGTATGTATACAACTTTAATTAGTTGTGTAAGAAAGAAAGAAAGAAGAAAAGAAAGAAAGAAAGAAGAAAAGAAAGAAAGAAAGAATAAGACTTTAATTAATCTTGAAAGATTTAATCAAATAGTTATAAGATATACTCACTAGCTTTATGCTAATATACTATGTTTAATGTATGTTTTATAGGTAAGCAGGTTCCATAAGGCAAGGCAAGCTAAAGAAGAAGGAAAGGGGACCGGGAAGAGTAGAATGTAAAGATTTTGTTAAAGCTTCCACTCAAAACTCTTAAACACATCTTTGTAAGAATAAAAAGATAAAGCATTTTATTGTTAACTTTAGTAAGAATAAAGAAATGTTGGGTAATACGTTACAAGGTAATTTGTAATATAATAAAGTATTGTTTTTGAGAAAGTTAAAAAAAAAAAAAAAAATTTATGGTGTGTGTATCTTGGTTAAGGTTGTTTCATGGATGATGCAACCGATATCTTTCCCCCCAGTGGAAACTACCTCCACCAATCCGGTAGTAATCCAGGTCCGTTTGGCCAATTATGAGGTCGAAAAAGCCTACATAGATACTGGTAGCTCCGCCGACATCATCTATGAACATTGCTTCAAAAAGCTTCCTCAGAAGGTTAGAGAAGCTATACTCCCCGCTGAGTCCCCCTTAGCAGGCTTCGCAGGAGAAATTCATTGGCCCATCGGTCAAGTCATGATTGAAGTCATGATGGGGGAATACCCATTTCACCGCTTTGAAGTACTAAATTTCACCATTGTAAGGGCTCCATCTGCCTATAACGTAATATTGGGAAGGCCTTCCATAGAAAGGTTTGGGGCGATCCCCTCAACCATACATGGAATGATCAGGTTCCCAACGCCAAACGACATAGGTACCGTACGCGGTCGCATGAACTGGTCTCGTGAATGCAAGCAGGTGGCCAAAGCTGAAGTATCTAAACCCAAGGCCATCACAACGGAGACAGAAGTAATAGATGGCAATGAACGAAAAGTGATAATCAATGAAAAATTCCCAGAGCAGCCCATTGGCATAGGAGAACAACTCCCATTGGAGACCAAAAAGAAGTTAGTTCATCTCCTCAAGAATAACCTAGACGTGTTTGCATGGCAAACGTCTGACATGACGGGGGTACCAAGAGAGATGGCCGAACACTCCCTCAATGCTAACCCCAATATGTTTCCTATCAAGCAAAAGAAAAGGGCAATGTCCCATGATAGAAGCATAGCTTCCCTGGAACAAGTAGCCAAGATGGAAGAGGCAGGAATAGTCAGAGAGGTGAAGTACCAGACATGGATAGCCAACCTCGTCATGGTAAAGAAGGGAGATGGCTCATGGAGACTATGTGTAGACTTCAAATACATTAAAAAGGCATGCCCAAAGGATAATTACCCCTTACCCGAGATAGATTGGAAGGTGGAGGCTCAAATGTTTTTTGGATGCTTACAAGGGCTATCACCAAATCTCCATGAAAGAAAGGGATGAAGACAAAACTGCCTTCCACACAGACCAAGGAATCTACTGCTTTAAAAAGATGCCATTCGGCCTAAAGAATGCAAGAG
>CAJVGC010000065.1:57710254-57764640 GCA_910822075.1 Senecio squalidus | reverse complement strand
TACTGTCCCAAAGTGAGGGGCAAATCTATCTCCCCTATTGGGCATGACACTTCTCCGTGAAACTCTGTAGGTGTGTCCTGACTTCCGGAGTTCTGCCTGTACTCCCAGCTTGAGTTTACGAAAGTAATGCTCATATATCACCTCTGTTGAACTTCCAGTGTCCACGTAGACCCTTGGCACCGGATAGTTGCCGAATCTCCCTTCAATGACGACTGGGTCTTGCGAAGGACAGTACTCACTTAAGGGTGGTAAAGCTATCGGTTGATTCATCCAATTGAAGACTCCCGGCCTTTTTCTCCTTCGCTCATCCAATTCTCCGCGGGTTTCAATGCCTTGGTAATCGACCATATGGATCTCCTTGTTCTTCCCCTTTTGTCCGCTCCGGTTATCTTGTCGGGGGTTCTTTCCCCCTTGTCTAGACCCTGACCGTATCTCTGTCAAGAGGTGGCGTAACTGTCCGGAGCGTACAGCTTCTTCTATGTGCTTCTTGAGTTGGTAGCAATTGTTGGTGTTGTGGCCACTGCCTTGGTGGAACTCGCAGTATCTGTCTGCGTTCTTCTTCTCTGGGTTTCCTGTCATGGGAGGAGGTATAGGAAATTTCTGACAGATGGGTTCGGTAGAGTATATTTCACAAGGAGTTTTTGATAGCAGCTGGAATACATTCTTGGGCCTGGTGTCCGATGAATAAGGATGTGCGTTGGAAGCCAGGGCCCGAAGCTTTGGAGGGGACCTCTCATTCCGTGAGATGGGGATATCTCGCCTGCCCCCTCCCTTCCAGTTGCTTCGTCTATCCTCCCGTACCACTCTCCGTGAGCTTCCTTCTTCTCCAAGAGAAGCCGCTTCCTTTCCCCTAATGAAGTCTTGGACCCTCTCCATCATCTCCTCCACCGTCCTAGGGATTTGGTTATTAAGTCTTTCGATGAGCTGTTTGTTTCGAATGGCGTGCATGAAACCCGAAACTCTCATCCCTTCGGTAGCCCCCCTAATCTGCAAACTTTCTCTATTGAAACGCTCCATAAACCTTCGGAGAGTTTCATCTTCTCTTTGCTTTATGTTGTGTATTTCCACGGGATCTCGCTCGTACCTCTTCTGCTGCATGAAGTTGACTCTAAATTTCTGCTGTAGGTCTTCAAAGTCGTTGACACTTGCTGGCAGAAGGCTATCAAACCATAATCTGGCTGCTCCTATCAGGGTTTGTACGAACATGTGGCACCATACCGGCATGGACCACTGCTCTACCTCGGCTGCTCCGGCAAAGATGCTAAGATGGTCATCGGGATCCTGGGTCCCATCGTACATCTTCACGTTTGATGGCATCTTGATCTTGGGAGGAAACTTAAATTCCGCGATTCGCTTTACAAACTTGGCCTCCCTTTGCCGATGGTAAGGCCTCGACAGGTCTTCGGCTTCATATTTCTCGGTCAGTATTCGGGCATACTCCGGAGGCAAGGCCCAAGTACTGGGGTTATATTCTGAGGAGGCTGGGTGCCCTGATAGAAAAGGTGGAATCGCGGTTCCTTGCGTGTATCGTGGTGCCAAAACGTCCGGAGGTAGATCAAAGAACACTCTAGGAGGTGGTGGCGCCGACTGTTGAGGCATATAACCTGTCTGTGACGGAGGGAGTAAGATGCCTCCCCTCTGGCTCAATCCTGTGCCAGGCGTTTGGGCAAAAACTGCTGGATCTGTCCTTCCGAAGAGGTTTCGCCCCTGCAACGGGCTCACCTGTTCTTCCCTTCGTCCCGCTTGACCCATTCTTCTTGGAGATGGGGTGGTTGATCCATTAGTCGCGCTGGTTTCATTGACGTCTCCGTACGAGAGTTCAATATCTACCCCTCGTTGTCTCTCCCTTTGTACGTAGGTGTTCATCAGCCCTCGTAGGCGTCCAAAATTATTGATAACGAACTCCGGTGTGATTTCGTTACTGTCACCCTGAGGGGCTATTGCTTGCCTTGTGGTGTCCAGTAAGGGTGGCGACGGAGGTGGCATTGACTGGTGTGGTATTGACTGGTATGGTATTGACTGGTGTGGTATTGACTGGTATGGTATTGACTGGTGTGGTTGAGATCGGGGTGGCTCTACAACGTTGGTTGATGGCTGAACAGTAGGCACAATGGTGGACATCCCTGAAGACATAGGAGTATCCATATGCTTATGACCTCGCTCCAACTATCGTTAAATAAAGTGTCCCACGGATGACGCCAACTATAAACTATGATTTTAGAAAGTGATGGAGCTGCCGACAGTACCAAGTTTATAATTAAGCTCATATCTTATATTCGAACATAATAAAATTTAAAAACAATATATAAGAAATTAAGCTACTCTTTAAACTGAAATTTCATATACACTTATATAATGTTAAAATAGCACTCTCGGTGTAGTTGTTAATTTTTGACAAATTGTTCATTGTCTATACTTTGATGTATTTCACAAAACACAATAATTGATTTATAACAAATATATATATATATATATATATATATTATTTTTGTGTAAATATAACTAATCACGAAAAAATAAGTCGTTCCTAAAGTCATGAAACTCATCTAATTACGTAGCTAGGAGTAATTTTGTTAACATAAATAATGAAAGGTTTCTTTGTGATAAATTGTAAATGGAAGAATGAAATTCTTTGGTTAATAACTACGCTTGGGTTATTTATGATGTTCTTTTGTTTTTATAAAAAGGATAATCATAATTATAAATTGGTTTACTTGGATGATAATGAAAAGGATAATCATAATTATTTTGTTTGTTTTTATAAAAAGGATAATCATAATTATTTATGATGTTCTTTTGTTTCGGTTTCAAAACTTTAACGCTAAAATCTTAGGGGTAATGAAAGAAAGGATTCGATAAACAGGAGTATAGACTCCAATTCAACATATATGAGATAAAAGATTTGTCCTTTTGGGTAATTTAAACACGAAAAATTATGTTTACCCATATATTCAATCACCTTATAAATTCTTGGGGGGAAATATCCTAATAAATTGCTATAGTGATGTCCATAAACAGATAAACGAGTAACACAATATATTTCTCGTACATATTTCTTTGTATAATTGTGTGACATCCTGTATTTTCGAGGTATAAATCGATTACCGTTTATTTTTTTTTATTTTTTTTTATCGCTTTTGTTTGACCCATTGATTTTTTTCCTTGTGATTATTCACGCTTTATGTGATTTGTCGGGTTTTATTTTGTTTGTTGCTTCGTCCCGTGATGGAAGCGTTTTAGTTACCTAAGTGCCGATTAGTTAGTATTCTCGTATAATAAGTTAGGGTGTTTATGCCTTTAAATGTTGGTTAAAATTAACGTTAAAAAATATTACAAAATCAGTCCTTTAACGGGAACTAGCGTTAAAACTATTACAAATTCAGTCCTTTAACGGAAAGATAACGCAAGGAGGTGGTCAAAGGAGGAATGCAACGCAGTCGAGCATCCGTCAGACCATGGCAAAAACGTCTTTTTCACTTTTTCTTGAGATTCACAACTTGTTTTCACGTGATTTTCCCTGTTACCTATTATGGGTGGGTTTGATCTAGATTTAGATCTAACACCACTTTCCATCCATCTCTCATCCTAAAATCCATAATTTACATCTCATTTCACAATTCCCTTTTATTTCAACACTCACTCTCTCTTTTCTCTCCATTCTCTCTCATTTTTTCAGAAAACATGAGAGCTTATAATCACATTTTGGAGTGAGTGTTTAAGCTAGAAGGTCCATTAATCACCTTCTTCCTTTGATTCCATCAACTTTTGGTAAGTATTCTTCATGAAAACTCCATTTTCACTCTTTTCCTTCCATATTATGTTAGAGATTTTTAACATATGGTTTTCTTATGTAAATTACAAGGTTCCATCTTTCATTTTCATTCTTTGTGTTGGATTTTCGATTACCACCTCGAAGATTCCACATCTTGAGTTTTGGGAAGTAAAAATCCTCCATTATTTCTCTATTTTCTTTCTATTTTTAAGCTCTTAATCTAATGGTGAGTTTGTTTGTGTGTTGGAGTTGGTTTTTCTCTCCACCACCACCATTGGAGCTCACCTTTTGGGTTCGTTTTCGTGATTTCGTCTCGGTGATTGTTGATATCTGCGGAGGTCTTCGGTACTTCCTAATTTTCTCCTTATTACCTCTTTACTTTTTCGTAATTAGGCTTAAAATTGGTTAAATAATATGTAAAATGTATTAACATGAAGGAAAACCTAATTATTTAACATAATACACATAATATCTTCATATTATAAAATTATTGGTAATAAAAACATAAAGTGGTGAGAATATGAGAATAAGTTTATAAAAAAGTAAACTTTATATAAAAGATGTCATAATAGAAAAATTATATCGTTATTGAACATTTTGGACATTTTGGGATCTTTGGACTAAAGATGGACATAAAGATATGTATAACATGTCATTTGACACTAATTAGTATTTTAACTAATTATTATGTAAGATATATATTTTAGTAATTATATAAACTTATAAATGTATATTTATGAAGTATACCTTTCTGGACATATTATATATTATCACTAAAAATTATTATAACATTTACGATAATTAAATCACTTAAAAGAAAAAGTCTAAAATCTGTTTTTGCTTACTGCGCCGCAGCGGGTTGCAGAACAAGCGGACTGCGCCGCAATCAAGCTTAAGTACGTTTTCCCAGCTTCTGCAATAACTTAAATGCGTCGGAGTGAGTGGTTGTTGTGCCGTAGTGTTTAAACCTTTCGAATACATATAAGTATATTACTATATGTAAAATAGTATATATTAACAAATATACGTCTTTAAACTCAAAGAGGTAGTCGCCATCACAAACATCGTATTTATTATTATAATCGTCAAACTTATATAATTTCGACAAATGTACTTTTTCTCAAAATGCGAGCGTAATCTCAAATTTCTAATAATAAATTATAATTTTCGTTAAGCTTATATAAAAGTGTTTTTAAACTTAAAATCCTTAAAATATTTAAATATAATTTTAATATTTAAATATTCTTCAAATGTTGACTTTTAATTGACTGTGATTCAAAATCGTGATTGTTACTTTTCTAAAGTCAACTCTCCAAATTCGTGGATTATGTTGAACTTCGATTAAACTTAAGTTTTTCGATATTAAATCTTCTACCGTTACCTACTACTCGTCGTTATCTACTCGAGATGTTGGTCTTTCGGACTCTTTGAATATATAATGTAATATAACATTAATTATTATGGCTAAACCGTACTAGACTTATAGAGGTACTTAGATTTATGTAGGGCACTTAGGCGTTGGAGTGATCTATCCCGAGTTGTCGTCCCGACACTGCGATTGGTTGCTTTCGGTGAGTTATTCGAGCCATTTTTACCGTTTCACTTTGGGTTGGAAAACGTATGATAAAACTTGTTATTATTTAATCTTGTTTACCTAGTGGATCAAAATTGCCTTAGATTGTATGATCATTAGGCCTAGTTAGGCCCCCTTGTTTATGCCTATTAACTCTTTGAGCCCCGGTTGCATATATATATATATAGATATATATGGGTTTGACCAAACCCTCATTACTCGATAGGATGTCCCTATGAGTGGATGTTATGGTCGTTTGTGATTATTTGTTGCCTTTGGTTGATCGCCTTAGGATTGGGGTTATTTTGGTGGTTAGGATCAGGTGTATGTTATCTAGGCAATATACGTCACACTATGGTTGTTAAACAAAATTTGTTTGGAAATTTATCACTAATCTTTACATTTAAAATGGGTTACTTTTAAACCTAAATGCGAGTAATTCACCAACATGTTGTTGATGTCGTTTTAACGCTTTTCATGAGTTTGAAGTTGAAGATTGCTTTTGAGTCATGTCATGCATGCTTGTTATGCGGATTGTTTATTTTGTTATTTGAAACTTATTTGATTTAATGTAGTTCCTTTATGATCCGTATATTTTGGGATTTGTTATGTATTTGAGACGTCGTTATGTATTATAAACTTTTGTCATGATTTATTTATTTCGATGTACTTTGTTATGGTTGTTTGTTGTAACATTGACTTCTGATATCATAGACTGTAACACCTCGTGTTTTCGTTTTAGCGGGATATGACAAATTATATTATCTTCAAATTTATACATGAATACCCCTAAAATTCCACTCATTAAGAAAAACGTATTTTGCCCCTAAAGTTATGTGCATAAGCGATGGAAGTACAATAGAATGAAGACGACTAGAGAGTTGACGTAGTCCATATATCATGGAGATATTATTTATGTTGAAATGAGAACATAGTTTTAAGGAATAAAACATGTTTGAACAATGGATAGTGATTTCTCATCCAATGTACCCATCTACAGAAACTTTAACTATTTTATTTTTCATATTAATATTTTGATAATGAAATAAGCGACAGTTTGACTCATTTACAAATCTATAAATTCAGGTTGTATTTTATATCTTTAACGGGTCAAACTCTTTAACTCTTTCTAACCGTTTATAAGTAAAACAAAAAAAAAAGCATTAAAACGCTTTTAACTCCGGTGTGGTTTCCTTCAAAAAGCTATATCATTATTCTACATATAGATTTTCTAGTTGTCACAACTGCATCAAAATGATTGCCACTTATTCACACATGCCAAATCACTCGATTTATGTATTAGATTACCACTTCCAAATATGTAAAAGGTTTGTCTAATCTTCATGCTCGCCTCATTGCAAAAGTATGCAATTCGACCCAAGTAAGTGTGTGGTGTAGGAACATACTCAACAATTGCTTGAATCGTATATTTTCCATGTAACAAATAGAGATTACTCATCCATTTGCATAAATGCGAAATTTATCACAAATTCTTGTAGTTTCATATTTTCCAATGGAGAAAGGTATTTAAAACGAATTTTTCATTCCGTAGGTCCCATGTAATGATGGAACTAGTGTTTGCGGTCTTGTCTTAGTTCCATCAGAAAACAACGATGACATGTCCCAATTTGTCTCGTTTATGTATAATCAGTGTCAAAATCAAAGTACCGATCAAAGAGAAACTAGAAGTTCCAAATGCATTATATAGATTATACTATATAATGTAAGTGAATATCATATCTACGAGGAGTTTATATAGTTATAACAAATATTTATGTGACAAAAACTAAGGTTTTGAATTGATTTGAATTAATCAAAGATTAATTTAATGAAAAACATGAAAAAAACATTGTCAACGCAATGTCAATTGATGATCACAATTGATTATAAATGACTTTTGTATAGAATGGACGTAAAGTATTCATCACTTCGTATACCGTATACAAAAAATGTAACGACCAAAAGATGCATTTCTGCATTAGAGCCATACGACGTATGCAAAAAAGTAGAGTGTACAATGTATACATTCTGAGATGGTCAATGAAGTCAACATTTGGGGTGATACCTCGATCTTGTTTGAGTTGGTTCGGGCATTTCTTGCTACATATAGTAAATCGTGATTACTTAACTTAGACTAAGTAGGAGTCCCAATATATCATGATTCCAAGATATTTGTGATCTTGCAAGAAATGCGTAAAGGAGAAAGGATTCCCTAACCTTAATAAGCCATATGTCTACCCAAAGTGCATTAGAATGGAACTTACATTTTTACAAAACTATATTTGTTAGTCAACCAAATGAAAAGATTAATTGCTTTTTGTGTCTTAGGAAGACTATCACGTTTCATTGCAAATTTTGAATCAATTTGAAAGATTTGTAATGATATCATGGCTAATGAATTTAGTTCAAGTATGTTTTTGTTAAAGAAATATTATACTAAAAAACGTGTTAAGACTCATTAAATATTATTGAATTTAACATAGAATTGATTGCACTTTCATTTACCTTATAATAGTTGTCGAAGGAATGATGGAATATTGCATGACTATACATCACGTTTTGGAGTCGTTTTGGGGAGATTTGCTTGTGACTTGACCAGACTCGCAAAAAAGGGTCACAACTACCGTCGGGCCTTTGCTACAAGATATTTTTGTCTCTAATTTTTTCGTTTGCTTTGACGTTTGATCTTGCAGTTTGGTTTGTCGTTATTAGATGTAAGCAATACTCAGAACGAAGATTTAAGATATACGAGCAATTTCTTTGAATATATAACTCATATTACATATTTTGATTATCACCAAAACTAGAAAGAAAATGCAATATTACACATTGTAAACCTGTACGTCCTAACATGGTTTTATACCCTCCACGATTCAGGTCTTTTATTTAGAATTATGAAAATTCGTTCAAATCCATAAATTATGATTTTGAACCGTAAATTTACGGATTTTGTTGGTATTTGAATACGTCAAATAAAATGTGTGTCTATAAATATGTGAGGCTAAGGGGTTGCACACATTGACATTTAGACACGACTATACGTTTATTAAATATTAATTATAAATTAATGGTTAATTGTAATAATTGATAAATAGGAGGATGTATTATGTAATTATGGTTGTTTTCTAATTACAATACAATTTGTTCTCCAAAACATTGTTTGCCTATATAAGGAACACCAAGTTCCTTATTTTTACTACACCATACAAATCGATTGGGGATATCAAGCGTAATCTATTTCTTTCTTGTTCCCTTAGTCGATTGACTACAAACGCAAAAGGGGTTTCGGTTTGAGTTGAGTTCGTGCACAAGGTTAAGGTTTAAGCAAACAAGCTAGACAAGAGTTTTGGCGATTGTAAAGTGTATCATACAAGTCTGTTGCTAAAGAAGATGTCGTGTACAAGCTTGTAGAAGGATTTCACTATAAATCCTACACGAGGTAAATCAACAACAAATGTACAATTATTTACTTAGTTAATATCGTTTATGTATTTTATTCTATCTTTCTTTCGCTACATGTTGTTAGACAATCAGATTAAATAAATACCTATAGATTTACTGGCTGTAGCTTCCACATACTTTTCCTTTTTCTCTTTCTTGTTCATTTTTCAAAACAAAAGGTGAAAATTGACGAACAAACCGGGATTTATGGTTTTTAGCCATAAATTTACCGTTCTCTCAACATGTAATTTTCCTATTTAGCTTCATTTTGTACATGTTTCTACTATAACCTGTAAAACATGAGTATATATCAAGGTTCTAAATAACGTGCCATGGCGCGAGCCAAGGCGCGCCAAGGCGTGAGGCGTGGCCTAGACGTTAAGAAAACATGCAAGGCGTCGTTATTAGGCGTGGCGTCCAAAAAACGCGAAAAAGCGCCCCATGGCGAGCTTTAACATGTTATTTTCTAAGTTTTTTGTAACGCGTTATGAAAAAAAAAACTTAAAAAAAAAAAACTTAAAAATTGTTAAAAGAATTTAAAAATGGTTATAAAGATTATTTGATTATAAATTGGTGACTATATCATAGATTAGATGTATATTAAAATTTGTAAACATTGATTTTTGTTTAATTGGTTACTATATATAGATCAGATGTATATTAAAATGTAAAAAGTTGACTTTTTGTTAATTTATTATTTATTGATACAACTTAATAAGAGTAAATATATATACATGTATATATAAAAATTCTAAAATTTATTAAAATTTTGCCGCCTTGTCACGCCTTGAAAAACGTCATGTCCCGCCATGTCTTACAAAGCTTGAGGCTTGGCCTCGCCGCCACGCCACACCTTACGTTATTTACAACCTTGGTATATATCAAAGCACTACAATTCATAGCAAGATAATTAAAATGTAATTGTGTGTCAAATTCTCATAAAACGAGTTACACAAAAAGCACCTATGCACGTGAGATGACATAGTAACGAGAAAAGTTAATACCATAAGATTAACAGATTATTGAGTTGGAGACCCTAATGAGAAATATTTTGGGTTGAGGGGATGATTCGTTTGGGTTGGATTTCAAATAAAAGATATTCATATTTAACTTTTACTAGAAGCGATTTAAAACCAAAAACCGAATCAAAGTTCATTTATCATTAGCAAACGTTCTAAGAAACACAGGAAGATCTAAAACATTTATCTTGTATAAACCAGTGGCGGATTCAGAATTTTTATATGTTGGGGGCGCCAGGTGCTAGACACTAAGGCGAATTGGATATCGGGTCAAATCTGACAACTGCTTATACATGTAAAAATGATTCGCTCGGGTTAATAATGTTATAGTTTGTTAAAATTCTTATAAATAATTATTGTGTTAACGAGATACTAATCAAGGTATTGTTTTTTTTATACGTCATGCATATCATTAACGAAATTTTTTATTATTATTCTAAAAGACATTCTCTATAAGCAAAAAGTAAGTTGAATACTTGCATTGGATTTACATATAAATGAGGGTTCGAGTATAAATATCGCACATTTATTATCTTGGACTCTCAGTGTAATTATATAACCTTCTTTTACAAAGTTCTCTAATTTAGATTACTAAATCACATTTAAATAATTTTTATAAAATTGATGTGGAAAAATAATTGTATACAATGATTTAGTTACTAGATGCATGGTACTAGCCGGTGAGAAATTAAATCCAATACCCTCCACTACTCGATTCAGTTTTCATATGATTATCGGGTAATGAGTAAAAAGAGAGACTTTTCATTGTTCATGTTACTCGAAAGAGTGAATTTGAGTTAGGTGTACACGATTTAACCAGGATATCCCCAAAACCATTTTCCAACTCTTTTCCTAGTCATCCAATATGTTTATCTAAAAAAGTTCACACGAAAGATCTATATAGTCACATCAAAACGACTTACTCTTAGCCCTCCTTTGTGATGGTTACCTTTAAACGAATCTAGTTTTTATCCAACAAGTCATATTCTACAGGGTTGCGAGTCATATTCTAAGAGTGGGTGCGCAATCCATTGTTACACCACGATGATGCAAGTGAAAAGGTTAGTGTACTTACGCGGTCACACAATTTGAAAGTGATTGTTTTACTAATCTTTTCTCTATGTTTTTTTAGAAGGGTTTTTCTAACTTGTGCCCTAGGGGCACATGTTAACACCATTTTTAAATATTAAAAGTACAATCAAAAGTATTAAAAAGTACCATTTTTTTTATTGATTTCTTAACTTTTGATACTTTTGATTGTACTTTTAATATTTAAAAATGGTGTTAACATGTGCCCCTAGGACACAAGTTAGAAAAACCCTTTTTAGAAAGAGAAATAATGAGACATCACAACATTATTTAAACTCATGTCATTAATTGGACTTTAAAATATAATCTTTTGATCGGTGACACAACTTATAATTTGTTAAGTTAGAAATTTAGGATATTTTTTTTTTATTTACTATTTAATTTTCTTTAAAGGTTTTAAGTTATATATTCAAATGTAATCAAATATACCGTTGCTATAAACTATCATAATTAATTTACCAGATTTAATATAAATTTATCATGCTATATATTTAAAATGGTGTATTTCTTTTTATATTCATAACATATTACGCTAAAACTAATATCTATGCAACTGTTAATAAAATTTTATGTAAAAATAAGATAAAAGTTAGAGATATGAACAAAAATGAAGATTGTGGATACAAAGTATGTTATAAATTGAAATCAAAACTTGATCAGAAACGTATGTTGTGGATACAAAGTATGTTATAAAGATGATGAAAACTCAAATGTCAGTCTCGATAGTAATATAAAACTCTTTTTTAACGACCTCAGTTTCTCTGAAGACATGGATGATTGAATACTTTAACAATTGCAAAGTGAATAATTTGCGGTTCTCTCTTTTGTCTACTCGAGCAATTTTACAGTCTGATGGTGATGTTTTGGAACTGTGAAGTTTTGGGTATTTAGTTTTCGGGAGTTTTACTTCTTAGATGATATAATTTTCATTAATATTTCTAGTTTTTGAAAGCCCATCATCTCATTATTGTTATTTGCACCATTTGTTGGTTAGTGTTGTAATTTTACTTATAATTTTATAAAGTTTTTGCTTTGTCCAAAAAAAAAGAGTTATGTTTTTTCTTAATTGTTTTTGAGTGTATACTAATTAGGTTTTATTTGCTTGTTGTTAGAGTAAGGATTGACAGACTCAGTAACTTGAGTGTTTGGGATTCAACCCCTTGACCTCCTGCTTAGCAGTGCGAACCTATCAAGCTCTTGGCGAGCCTAAGGTGGTCAAGTGGCTGGTTGGAGAAAGATGATCGGAATATGTTTACTGCGGGAAGTGTATAGGTATTCCGGTCAAGAGATACTGTGTGCAAGTATGAGAGTGGAGAAGATGTGTCCAAAACTTGAAGTGTTGAGTATTTATACCCAACACTACCAGACATCAACAACGTATGGCAATGATGACCATTTATGGCTCATCAATAGGATTCCAACGGGTATTAACGTCTATATCATTATATAACTTTATTAATGCTCTGACGGTTACACTCAAGGATTAGGCTTTAGTGTCTGACCGGTAGGATGTCAGGAGCATTATACTACGAGAGGCATCCCAAGGCATTAGTGTTGGTTTAAAGGAATTCTATACTTACTAGATGTAAAGTATAAGTATAGGTTCCGGAGTGTCGGACCGAGAGTGTGAGTGTCGGACACCAAACGTCTCGGGACATAACTGACAGCCTGGTGTCGGATGACGGGTCCTGGTGTACGAGTGCCGAACGCCGGGACACGAGTGCCGGATGCCGGGTCACGAGCTCCGGACGCCGGGTCACCAGTGCCGGGCGCTGAGGCAAGCCTCCCGGATACGGGGCCGGAGCCCGGGTGTCGGGGCCTTTCTCCCAGACACGGGGCCGAAGCCCGGGTGCCGCGGCCAAATCTCTCGACACGGGGCCAGCTCCCGGGCGCCGGGGCCAGGTTTCGGACACGGGGCCTAACTCCCGGGCGCCGGGGCCAGGTTTCCGGACACGGGCTTAGCTCCCGGGCGTCGGGGCCAAACTCCGGACACGGGGCCTAACTCCCGGGTGCCGGGGCCAGGTTTCCGACACGGGGCCTAATTCCCGGGCGTCGGGGCCAAACTCCCGGACACAGGGCCTAACTCCCGGGTGCCGGGGCCAAAGCCTTGGTGCCGGGCCAGGTTTCCGGACACGGGGCCTATCTCCCGGACACGGGGGCAGAAGCCGGGTGCCGGGGCCAAATCTCCCGGACACGGGGCCTGATTCTCGGTGCCGGGGCCAAATCTCCCGGACACGGGGCCCAAGGGCCAAATGTCCGGAACGCCGGAGCCTTGTTTCCGGACGCCGGGACCGAAATGTCCGGATGCTGGGGCCAAGTGTCCGGACACCGGAGTCTTGTGTCCGGACGCCGGAGCCTAAGGGGCGGAGTTTGTAAGTCAGGTTATGTGTTTAGGGGGTTAATGGGCTATGTGTATGAGCCATTCCCTACTAACACTATCATGCCCCCCAGTTAGGTTTTAAAATGGTTTTTTGAAGCCTAACTTTTTTTGTTCTTATTGTCTCTTCCGGCGATTCTTTGGCCATGCCTTTCTTGGCCGCTTGAGGTTGCCTTGAGTAGTTGTGACCGAGGCCATGTCCAATGTGTCTTTGAAAAATAATGTTTTATTGGGTGATCAAGCCAATAACACATTTTTAACCTGTTATCTTGGATGTTGTGTCACACCATCTTGGGTGTGCGTAAGAGTAATCATACTGAATTGTGTCTATGACACTCATTTGAGTACCTATGGTTCTTTTGTATGCCGATGACATAGCTAGATGTTGGCATCTCATGTATATTTCATATCGTGCCTATGGCCCTTTTGTTGGTTTAACCTTCAATTTGTTTTACTCGCGAGTGATGTCGCTTCCCAATGAGAAGTGCTTGCCTTTTCCCGGTAGGTAAAAAGACGAATATGTGATTGCATGTTTGGCGTAGACTGAAGATGTCTATATGTGCCTTTTGCTAAATTTCCCTCCAAACGTAGTTTGGGGTGGTGCATCAGGTTTGTTGCCTTGTGGGATACATAGATCAGACCACTTTGTATTTTGAGGTGCATTTATGTGAATGAGTCTTTGAAGAGTGTTTTCTTATGGTGTGGCCAAGTCCCTGATGAGTGAGATGGCCAAATACCAAAGTTTTCCAGATTTCCCAGATATCCAGACTTGGCTAGTTGTTGATTGTCAAGGTGTACCATGTTGTAGAGACATCCGGACAGGCCGGCTGTTCAGTTTTTTTTTTTTTTTTTTTTTTTTTTTTAAACTATTGAAACAACTGTTGGCTAGGCACATTCTGACGGGTGTTGTGGTTGTAAGTGCTGACAATCAGCAATAGTATGTAAATATTAAACGTAACACCTTTTTAGATTCATTGCATTCCATGTCCTGGGTAATGGTTGTCCATCTAAGTCAGACAGGGTGTAGGAGCCAGTTCCATGTGCTTCAAGGACACTATATGGGCCTTCCCATGTGGGACCCAACTTGCCCAAGTTTTCGGTCATGCTAGCTTCATTCTTCCGTCATACGAGATCTCCCACTTTGAAAGATGTGTGCCGGACTCTTTGGTTATAATACTTAGCCATCTGTCTATGGCTTTCTGCTTGTCGGATGAGAGATATTTCTCTTCGCTCCTCGATGATATTCAAGTTCTCCCTTAGGGCTTCTTCGTTTAGCTCCGGATTGAAATGAAGGGTCCGGTGAGTAGGGATTGTAAGTTCTGGTGGGATAACTGCCTCAGTGCCATAGACTAGGCTGAAAGGGGTTTCAGATGTAGTTCTGCCGGGGGAATTTCTATGTGCCCAAAGAATGCCTGGGATTTCGTCTACCTATGCCTTTGCATATATTCCTAATCTGGCCTTAATTCCCTTGACGATTGCTTTGTTCATGACTTCCACCTGACCATTAGCTTGTGGGTGTGCCACAGAGGTAAATCGTTGTTGGATATCCATATCCTGACACCAAGTCTTAAATGGATTATCTGCAAATTGTTTTCCATTATCACTGACTAGGACGTGTGGAACTCCAAAGCGACATACTAAATGTTCCCAAACGAAGCTTATCATTCGAGGCCCGGTGATAGTTGCCAAGGGCTTAGGTTCAATCCATTTTGTGAAATAGTCCACAGCCACTAAAAGGTATTTAACATTGCCTACTCCAGGGGGAATGGTCCGACAATGTCGATTCCCCATTTGTAAAATGGCCATGCGCTAGTCAACGGAATGAGGTCCTACTTTGGCATTTTTGAGACTGACGCATGTTTTTGGCATGATTCACATTTTTCAATTTCTTCCTTTGCATCTCTGTGCATGGATGGCCAGAAGTATCCAAGTCTCATGACCTTAGTGGTTACCGAACGAGGGCATGCATGCATGCCACAACTTCCACCATGTACATCCTGAATTAGATCCTTTGCTTGTGTTGGGCCGACACATCTTAGATGTGGACATAAAAAAGACTTCCTAAACAGGTAGTTGTGTATGAGGAGATACATTGGTGCCTTCATTCTGATTTTCCTTGCTAGTTGTTTGTCTTCCGGGAGTTGTCCATTCTGAAGGAAGTTTTTTATTGGAGTCATCCAACAGTCTTCCTCCGTTATTGCGGCCACTTCCTTTGTTGGCACTATGGATTTCTAAGTTAGGACTTCCACCAACAATTCTTTCTTGAGGTGGGCGAAGGAGGATGCTGCAAGTTTGCTCAATGCATCTGCTATTTTGTTACGGTTTCTTGGCACTTGCTCTATGGTAAATTTTGAGAAGTCCGAAATGATTTTTCTGGTTTCTTCCAAGTATTGTTGCATGGAAGTTTGATTTGCTTCATAGCTACCATTGATATGATTAGCTACCAACTGGGAGTCCACAAAAGCTTCTATATTTTGAACTCCCATCTTTCTAGCCTATTCGTAGCCCTGATAAGAGAGCTTCATATTCGGCTTCATTGTTGGTTGCCGGGAAGTCAAACTTAAGGGCGTAGGTATACTCGTTTTTGTCTGGATCTGTGAGTATGAGGCCAGCTCCTGACCCTTCTAGGCTGGATGCGCCATCTGTGAAGAGGGTCCAAGGAGGGCTGTCTGTCACTAATGGATCCTTTGGTTCTTCCATTCCTTCGATTTCAGCCAGGAAATCTGCCAAGATTTGTCCTTTCATCGAGTTTCGAGGTTGGAAAGAAATTTCATGTTCTCCCAGTTCAATTGCCCATTTTGCTAATCGTCCTGACACTTCTGGTTTTCCCAATATTTGTTTGATTGGTTTGTCTGTTAGCACTTGGATGGGATGTCCTTGAAAATATCTCCTCAAACGTCTAGACGCATGAACCAAAGAGAGTGGCAATTTTTCCAAACATGGATAATTAACCTCTGGGCCTTTCAGTGCCCTACTGATGAAATAGATCGGCATTTGTGAGTCGCCCATTTGGGCTACTAAAACTGCGCTTACACATTCCTTGGAAGCAGCCAAGTATATAGTTAGTGTCTCCCCGGCTATTGGAGCCGTGAGTGTTGGGAGATTGGCCATGAATTTCTTCATTTCTTGAAATGCCACTTCTGCTTCTTCAGACCATGAGAATTCTTTTTTCCGAATGCATCCCTTTAAGGTATTAAAGAAAGGGAGGGATCGATCTGCGGCTTTGGACAAGAAACGGCTAAGTGCTGCTAGCTTGCCATTTAGGCTTTGGACTTGCTTTTTGGTGGAAGGAGATGGCATGTCAATGACTGCCTGAACCTTCATAGGATTGACTTTGATGCCATTAGGTGTAACAATATGTCCCAAGAATTTTCCTTCCTCCATGCCAAAACTACACTTGGATGGATTAAGCTTCATGTTAATATTACGTAATGTTTGGAAAGTTTCCAGGATATCAGCCAACATGATGTCTTCCGTATTGCTTTTGATAACTATGTCATCTACATAGGCTTCTATGTTCCTTCCCACTTGATTTTTGAAAGTTTCATCTATTAGACGTTGATAGGTTGCTCCAGCGTTTTTCAAGCCAAATGGCATTTTTTGGAAACAAAATATGCCTTGGTCTGTGTGAAAAGCTGTTTTGTCTTCATCATCCTTTTTTCATACAAATTTGGTGATAACCTTTATATGCATCTAAAAAGCATTTGAGTCTAAATCTATCTAAGGATTCCACTTTCCAATCGATTTCTGGTAAAGGATAGTTGTCCTTTGGACAAGCTTTGTTGATGTCTTTGAAATCAACGCATAATCTCCAAGAACCATCTCCCTTCTTTACCATAACTGGATTAGCAATCCAAGTTTGGTATTTTACCTCTCTGACAATCCCTGCTTCGACCATTTTGTTTACTTGGTCACATGCAGATTTACTAGGATCCGGGGCCATGCCTCGTTTTTTCTGTCGGATTGGCACAATATTGGGATTCGCGTTTAGGGAATGCTCTGCTAGTTCCCTTGGGACACCAGTCATGTCTGATGTCTGCCATGCAAAGACATCAAGGTTTGATTCTAGTAACGCTATGAGTTTAGTCTTTGCCTGTGCTGGGAGTTATGAACCAATGGTCACTGGTTGTTCAGGGAAATTTTTATTAATAATAACTTTTTGTTCCGGACCATCAATGATTTCCATTGCCGGATCACTTTTGGGACCCTCTACCAGTTTTGGTTTCTCTACCTGTTTGCACTCTTTAGGCCATAACGTTCTAGCCCTGACTGTGGCTATGCCAGCTGGGGTAGGGAACTTTATCATGCCATGAATGGTTGATGGAATTGCTCCAAATTTTTGTAATGCAGGCCTGCCCAGTAGGACATTGTAGGCCAATGGTGCATCAATGATTGCAAAATTAATCATTTCTAACCTATAGTGTGGATATTCTCCTAACATCATGTTTATTGCTACCTCTCCGATTGGCCAATGCGTCTCACCTGAAAACCCCACTAGATGGAATTGTGTTGGACGCTTTGAATGTTGTACTTTTTCAGGGAGCTTCCTAAAACAGTGGGCATAAATAATGTCCATTGAGCTCCCTGTATCAACATATGCCTTATTCACTTCATAGTTGGCTAACCGGATTTGTATTACTACAGGGTTGATGGAAGGAGTTTCAATTGGTGGAAAGCAAATAGGCTCCATCACCCAATCCTGAAGGACTGATGCCTTCCTTTTGCGAGATGTAGTTTCTTCCTGCGCCATGTATATGTAATTAGGTGGGGTGGTGGATGGGGTATTGGTGGTTGTCTTTGGCTTAAGTGAACCGATTTGTGATGAGGAATTTCCTTCCATGGAGAAGAAAAAATGGTGGTGAAACTAAGAAATGAAATAAAAAAGATAGAAATGAAATGAGACACCGTTGCTAAAACGTGTCCCACAGATGGCGCCAATGTTAGAGCAAGGATTGACAGGCTCAGTAAGTTGGGTGTTTGGGATTCAACCCCTTGACCTCCTGCTTAGCAGTGCGAACCTATCAAGCTCTTGGCGAGCCTAAGGTGGTCAAGTGGCTGGTTGGAGAAAGATGATCGGAATATGTTTACTGCGGGAAGTGTATAGGTATTCCGGTCAAGAGATACTGTGTGCAAGTATGAGAGTGGAGAAGATGTGTCCAAAACTTGAAGTGTTGAGTATTTATACCCAACACTACCAGACATCAACAACGTATGACAATGATGACCATTTATGGCTCATCAATAGGATTCCAACGGGTATTAACGTTTATATCATTATATAACTTTATTAATGCTCTGACGGTTACACTCAAGGATTAGGCTTTAGTGTCTGACCGGTAGGATGTCAGGAGCATTATACTACGAGAGGCATCCCAAGGCATTAGTGTTGGTTTAGAGGAATACTATACTTACTAGATGTAAAGTATAAGTATAGGTTCCGGAGTGTCGGACTGAGAGTGTGAGTGTCGGACACCAAACGTCTCGGGACATAACTGACAGCCTGGTGTCGGATGACGGATCCTGGTGTACGAGTGTCGAACGCCGGGACAAGAGTGCCGGATGCCGGGTCACGAGCTCCGGACGCCGGGTCACGAGTGTCGGGCGCTGAGGCAAGCCTCCCGGATACGGGGCCGGAGCCCGGGTGCCGGGGCCAAATCTCCGGACACGGGGGCCTTTCTCCCAGACACGGGGCCGAAGCCCGGTTATCGGGGCCAAATCTCTCGGGACACGGGGGCCTAGCCTCCCGGGCGCCGGGGCCAAACTACGGACACGGGGCCTAACTCCGGGTGCCGGGGCCAAAGCCTTGGTGTCGGGGCCAGGTTTCCGGACACGGGGCTTAGCTCCCGGGCGTCGGGGCCAAACTCCGGACACGGGGCCTAACTCCCGGGTGCCGGGGCCAAATCTCCCGGACACGGGGCCTGATTCTCAGGTGCCGGGGCCAAATCTCCCGGACACGGGCCAAGGGCCAAATGTCCGGGACGCCGGAGCCTTGTGTCGGGACGAAATGTCCGGATGCTGGGGCCAAGTGTCCGGACGCCGGAGTCTTGTGTCCGGACGCCGGAGCCTAAGGGTCGGAGCTAGGAGATAGAAGGCAAGCTTTTGTAAGTCAGGTTATGTGTTTAGGGGGTTAATGGGCTATGTGTATGAGCCATTCCCTACTAACACTATCATGCTGTAACATCCTAGTTTCGGATAAAGAATATTTTATAGATATATGTTATGTTTTAGTCTTTAATAGAAATTAGAAATGGAAAAGGACTAAATTGGTAAGAAAAATAGTTAGTCTTGGTTAGAAAGGAGTTACATAGTTAACTATTGTGGTAAATAAGTAAACTTAATAAAGCCTTGAAAGATGAGGGACCAAAAGTGTAATTGTGGAAAATAGATATGAGATGAATTAGAGGTGAATTTCCAGAAGTATCTAGGTGTTTGTGTGTGTATGTCGGTTGAAAGATGAAATCAAAGAATAAGAAGATATCAAATTGTAGCTTATTAATAGTGAATTTATTCAATTAAAGTGATTATTAAAGGTTTAAGAACCTTAGTTTGGTTCTAATGGAAGAAAAAAAAGGTATGATCATATGCTTTAAGTTAATTGATTAAATTGAGTTTGTATTATGTGTTATAACATCATTTAGATGTTTAATTTGAAGATGGAAATGGTTAATTTGGTTAATTTAGATGTTTGATTATTTTTGGGATAATCATGAAAGTTGAAGAATTGTTAGAATTAAGCTTTGTTTATATGTTATTTGATGATTAATAATATATATAAAGGTTTAGAAGATTGAAAGATTTATGTATATGAAATTTTATAAGATTTCATGTTTTAGCTTAAATGGGTGAAAAGATGAATTGTTATGTAGAAATATTTATTATTGTGAGAATGATTTAGAATGAAAGAATTAATGTTAAGAATGATTATTATCATGTTTATGATAGAAAAGATAAGTTAAATGTACTTGAATATGTAATTGGGTGAAATGGTGTTAAGTATGTTCCAAACGGGTCATGTGACCCGTTAAGAGGTGGCAAATGGGTAAGAAATGGTTAAAGGGAAGAAAAGATTTCTTGCAATGTGTTGTTTGTGTTTGATGTAAGGTGTTTAAAGAGTTAAAATGTTTATTTGTGCATTAGAGAGTTAAATGGGTCAAAAGACCCAAGGAGTGGCAAGTTGGGTAGAATTTGCCATAAGTGTTAGAAAGTGTTAGAAAGAGTTAGAAATAATTAGAAAGAGTTGTAATGAGGTTAATACATATGTTTATATGTATGTAAGATATATTGAAAGAAAGATTTGTGTTTGGTTATAAAAACGCAGATTTGGAGAAATCAAGTAAAAGGGAGAGCTTGGTATGTTGTAGCTTAATCCGACTTCGAGGTGAGTATACAAAGCTTATTTAATATATGTTGAATGTTTATATTTGTATGTAAATATATTGGAGAGTTGATTTATATACTAGTTATATATATGGTTGAGTTGTTAGTAGAAATGAGAACTAGAAGTGCCGTAAATTAACATGTAAGTGCAGGAAACGATCAAAAACGGAAATCACCTCAGCTACTGGTCTAGTTGCGCCGCAACTGGTCTCTGTTGCGCCGCAACTGGGACTCAGTAGCCAAGGGTGATTTCCAGAATGTTTAGTTGCGGAGCAACTAGTGCCTAAATCAGTTTTTAGTAAGTTTTAAGGTAGTTTAAGCATGGGAATGATATCCTAACATATTATCATGTCAGAGAAGAATAGAGAAGACATTTATATGACGTCAAGAAGTAGAATTGACTTTCATTAGTCGGGGAGAAGTAGAGTTAACTATGTACATACCGCGAGGGTATGCGTACGACTTTGATAGTCGGGGAGGATTAAGAACCAACTTTATATAGTTGGAAGAAGAGAAAGATGAGACTTTAATTAGTCTTGGAATATTTTGTAATCAATGATAAAGTATATATTGTTGAGCATATAACGAGAATTAAACCGTAGAGGCTTTGTTATGATTCTTATTTATGTTTATGGTTATTAATTAAGTTATGGCGGTTATTTATCTTATGGTTATTTATATTACGATTAAATTATGTTATAAATTGTTATAATGAAAAGAAGTTGACTTTCAATAGTCGAGAAGAAGTAGCATCAACTTTACATACCGCGAGGGTATGTATAAGTGATAGATACGACAATTTGATTGTCGAATAAAGAGATTGTTTATAGAAAGAGATAGAATATAAATGGGTTGATGACCCGATTTAATAGATTGTTTATAGAAAGAGATAGAATATAAATGGGTTGATGACCCGAGTTAATAGATTGTTTATAGAAAGAGATAGAATATAAATCGGTTGATGACCCGAGTTAATAGATTGTTTATAGAAAGAGATAGAATATAAATGGGTTGATGACCCGAGTTAATAGAGTGTTTATAGAAAGAGATAGAATATAAATGGGTTGATGATCCGAGTTAATAGATTGTTTATAGAAAGAGATAGAATATAAATGGGTTGATGACCCGAGTTATAGAAAGAGATAGAATATAAATGGGTTGATGACCCGAGTTAATAGATTGTTTATAGAAAGAGATAGAATATAAATGGGTTGATGACCCGAGTTAGTAGATTGTTTATAGAAAGAGATAGAGTATAAATGGGTTAATGACCCGAGTTAGTAGATCGTTTATAGAATTGGGTCGGGAGACCTTTATTGTTGAGAATGTTTAATAAATGTGAATGACAAGATATGTAGTTAAATGGGTTATGAAGTTAATGAGTTGAACACATGATGTGAACTCATTAGTTATGTGTAGACTTGTGTATAGCAGTATAGAGGTAGTAAATGTTTATTATTGTTGTTTGAATAATATTTTGAGATATATATATATATATTATAATTGATTCTTGATGATTAGAAGAATTTTATGTGTATGAAGTATATTATAAATTGTTATAAGAAAAGGAATGGTTAGATGATTGTCGGAAAAGAAAAGAGGTCGACTTTCATTGTCGAGAAGAAGTAGCATTAACTATACATACCGCGAGGGTATGAATAAGTGTTAGATACGACATTTAGTTGTCGGGAAAAGAGAAGAAATGATAGATACGACATTTAGTTGTCGGGAAAGAGAAGAAATGATAGATACGACATTTAGTTGTCGGGAAAAGAGAAGAAATGATAGATACGACATTTAGTTGTCGGGAATGAGAAGAAGTGATAGATACGACATTTAGTTGTCGAGAAAAGAGAAGAAATGATAGATACGACATTTAGTTGTCGGGAATGAGAAGAAGTGATAGATACGACATTTAGTTGTCGGGAAAGAGAAGAGGTGTTAGATACGACAATGTGATTGTCGGGAAGAGAAAAGAAGTAATTGTATAGAATGAAAGAATATATTTTTAAAGTAGTCGTGTTAGATGTGATTAACATAATCGAAAGGTATACTCACTAGCTTAACGCTAATATATTATGTTAATTGTATGTTTTGTAGGTAATCGAGTTTTATGGCAAGGCAAGCTAAAGAAGAAGGGAAGGGGACCGTATTGTAGAGATTAAATGTTTAAAAAATATTTTTGTAAGAGCTTCCGCTCCAAATTGTAAAATGAGATGTTAACGGACTTTTGTCGTTGACTAAAGAGATGAAATAAGTAACACCGTAGAATATTAATTACATGTTTTGTAAAAAAAAAAATATATATATATATAGTGTATTTGGTTCCTGGTGTTACACAAGCCCCCCAGTTAGGTTTTAAAATGGTTTTTTGAAGCCTAACTTTTTTTGTTCTTATTGTCTCTTCCGGCGATTCTTTGGCCATGCCTTTCTTAGCCGCTTGAGGTTGCCTTGGGTAGTTGTGACCGAGGCCATGTCCAATGTGTCTTTGAAAAATAATGTTTTATTGGGTGATCAAGCCAATAACACATTTTTAACCTGTTATCTTGGATGTTGTGTCACACCATCTTGGGTGTGCGTAAGAGTAATCATACTGAATTGTGTCTATGACACTCATTTGAGTACCTATGGTTCTTTTGTATGCCGATGACATAGCTAGATGTTGGCATCTCATGTATATTTCATATCGTGCCTATGGCCCTTTTGTTGGTTTAACCTTCAATTTGTTTTACTCGCGAGTGATGTCGCTTCCCAATGAGAAGTGCTTGCCTTTTCCCGGTAGGTAAAAAGACGAATATGTGATTGCATGTTTGGCGTAGACTGAAGATGTCTAAATGTGCCTTTTGCTAAATTTCCCTCCAAACGTAGTTTGGGGTGGTGCATCAGGTTTGTTGCCTTGTGGGATACATAGATCAGACCACTTTGTATTTTGAGGTGCATTTCTATGAATGAGTCTTTGAAGAGTGTTTTCTTATGGTGTGGCCAAGTCCCTGATGAGTGAGATGGCCAAATACCAAAGTTTGCCAGATTTTCCAGATATCCAGACTTGGCTAGTTGTTGATTGTCAAGGTGTACCATGTTGTAGAGACATCCGGACTGGCCGGCTGTTCAGGTTTTTTTTTTTTTTTTTTTTTTTTTAAACTATTGAAACAACTGTTGGCTAGGCACATTCTGACGGGTGTTGTGGTTGTAAGTGCTGACAATCAGCAATAGTATGTAAATATTAAACGTAACACCTTTTTAGATTCATTGCATTCCATGTCCTGGGTAATGGTTGTCCATCTAAGTCAGATAGGGTGTAGGAGCCAGTTCCATGTGCTTCAAGGACACTATATGGGCCTTCCCATGTGGGACCCAACTTGCCCAAGTTTTCGGTCATGCTAGCTTCATTCTTCCGCCATACGAGATCTCCCACTTTGAAAGATGTGTGTCGGACTCTTTGGTTATAATACTTAGCCATCTGTCTATGGCTTTCTGCTTGTCGGATGAGAGATATTTCTCTTCGCTCCTCGATGATATTCAAGTTCTCCCTTAGGGCTTCTTCGTTTAGCTCCGGATTGAAATGAAGGGTCCGGTGAGTAGGGATTGTAAGTTCTGGTGGGATAACTGCCTCGGTGCCATAGACTAGGCTGAAAGGGGTTTCAGATGTAGTTCTGCCGGGGGAATTTCTATGTGCCCAAAGAATGCCTGGGATTTCGTCTACCCATGCCTTTGCATATATTCCCAATCTGGCCTTAATTCCCTTGACGATTGCTTTGTTCATGACTTCCACCTGACCATTAGCTTGTGGGTGTGCCACAGAGGTAAATCGTTGTTGGATATCCATATCCTGACACCAAGTCTTAAATGGATTATCTGCAAATTGTTTTCCATTATCACTGACTAGGACGTGTGGAACTCCAAAGCGACATACTAAATGTTCCCAAACGAAGCTTATCATTCGAGGCCCGGTGATAGTTGCCAAGGGCTTAGCTTCAATCCATTTTTTGAAATAGTCCACAGCCACTAAAAGGTATTTAACATTGCCTACTCCAGGGGGGAATGGTCTGACAATGTCGATTCCCCATTTGTAAAATGGCCATGCGCTAGTCACTGGAATGAGGTCCTGCTTTGGCATTTTTGAGACTGACGCATGTTTTTGGCATGATTCACATTTTTCAATTTCTTCCTTTGCATCTCTGTGCATGGATGGCCAGAAGTATCCAAGTCTCATGACCTTAGTGGTTACCGAACGAGGGCCTGCATGCATGCCACAACTTCCACCATGTACATCCTGAATTAGATCCTTTGCTTGTGTTGGGCCGACACATCTTAGATGTGGACCCAAAAAAGACTTCCTAAACAGGTAGTTGTCTATGAGGAGATACATTGGTGCCTTCATTCTGATTTTCCTTGCTAGTTGTTTGTCTTCCGGGAGTTGTCCATTCTGAAGGAAGTTTTTTATTGGAGTCATCCAACAGTCTTCCTCCGTTATTGCGGCCACTTCCTTTGTTGGCAGTATGGATTTCTCAGTTAGGACTTCCACCAACAATTCTTTCTTGAGGTGGGCGAAGGAGGATGCTGCAAGTTTGCTCAATGCATCTGCTATTTTGTTACGGTTTCTTGGCACTTGCTCTATGGTAAATTTTGAGAAGTCCGAAATGATTTTTCTGGTTTCTTCCAAGTATTGTTGCATGGAAGTTTGATTTGCTTCATAGCTACCATTGATATGATTAGCTACCAACTGGGAGTCCACAAAAGCTTCTATATTTTGAACTCCCATCTTTCTAGCTATTCGTAGCCCTGATAAGAGAGCTTCATATTCGGCTTCATTGTTGGTTGCCGGGAAGTCAAACTTAAGGGCGTAGGTATACTCGTTTTTGTCTGGATCTGTGAGTATGAGGCCAGCTCCTGACCCTTCTAGGCTGGATGCGCCATCTGTGAAGAGGGTCCAAGGAGGGCTGTCTGTCACTAATGGATCCTTTGGTTCTTCCATTCCTTCGATTTCAGCCAGGAAATCTGCCAAGATTTGTCCTTTCATCGAGTTTCGAGGTTGGAAAGAAATTTCATGTTCTCCCAGTTCAATTGCCCATTTTGCTAATCGTCCTGACACTTCTGGTTTTCCCAATATTTGTTTGATTGGTTTGTCTGTTAGCACTTGGATGGGATGTCCTTGAAAATATCTCCTCAAACGTCTAGACGCATGAACCAAAGAGAGTGGCAATTTTTCCAAACATGGATAATTAACCTCTGGGCCTTTCAGTGCCCTACTGATGAAATAGATCGGCATTTGTGAGTCGCCCATTTGGGCTACTAAAACTGCGCTTACACATTCCTTGGAAGCAGCCAAGTATATAGTTAGTGTCTCCCCGGCTATTGGAGCCGTGAGTGTTGGGAGATTGGCCATGAATTTCTTCATTTCTTGAAATGCCACTTCTGCTTCTTCAGACCATGAGAATTCTTTTTTCCGAATGCATCCCTTTAAGGTATTAAAGAAAGGGAGGGATCGATCTGCGGCTTTGGACAAGAAACGGCTAAGTGCTGCTAGCTTGCCATTTAGGCTTTGGACTTGCTTTTTGGTGGAAGGAGATGGCATGTCAATGACTGCCTGAACCTTCATAGGATTGACTTTGATGCCATTAGGTGTAACAATATGTCCCAAGAATTTTCCTTCCTCCATGCCAAAACTACACTTGGATGGATTAAGCTTCATGTTAATATTACGTAATGTTTGGAAAGTTTCCAGGATATCAGCCAACATGATGTCTTCCGTATTGCTTTTGATAACTATGTCATCTACATAGGCTTCTATGTTCCTTCCCACTTGATTTTTGAAAGTTTCATCTATTAGACGTTGATAGGTTGCTCCAGCGTTTTTCAAGCCATATGGCATTTTTTGGAAACAAAATATGCCTTGGTCTGTGTGAAAAGCTGTTTTGTCTTCATCATCTTTTTTCATACAAATTTGGTGATAACCTTTATATGCATCTAAAAAGCATTTGAGTCTAAATCTATCTAAGGATTCCACTTTCCAATCGATTTCTGGTAAAGGATAGTTGTCCTTTGGACAAGCTTTGTTGATGTCTTTGAAATCAACGCATAATCTCCAAGAACCATCTCCCTTCTTTACCATAACTGGATTAGCAATCCAAGTTTGGTATTTTACCTCTCTGACAATCCCTGCTTCGACCATTTTGTTTACTTGGTCACATGCAGATTTACTACGATCCGGGGCCATGCCTCGTTTTTTCTGTCGGATTGGCACAATATTGGGATTCGCGTTTAGGGAATGCTCTGCTAGTTCCCTTGGGACACCAGTCATGTCTGATGTCTGCCATGCAAAGACATCAAGGTTTGATTCTAGTAACGCTATGAGTTTAGTCTTTTTCTGTGCTGGGAGTTGTGAACCAATGGTCACTGGTTGTTCAGGGAAATTTTTATTAATAATAACTTTTTGTTCCGGACCATCAATGATTTCCATTGCCGGATCACTTTTGGGACCCTCTACCAGTTTTGGTTTCTCTACCTGTTTGCACTCTTTAGGCCATAACGTTCTAGCCCTGACTGTGGCTATGCCAGCTGGGGTAGGGAACTTTATCATGCCATGAATGGTTGATGGAATTGCTCCAAATTTTTGTAATGCAGGCCTGCCCAGTAAGACATTGTAGGCCGATGGTGCATCAATGATTGCAAAATTAATCATTTCTAACCTATAGTGTGGATATTCTCCTAACATCATGTTTATTGCTACCTCTCCGATTGGCCAATGCGTCTCACCTGAAAACCCCACTAGATGGAATTGTGTTGGACGCTTTGAATGTTGTACTTTTTCAGGGAGCTTCCTAAAACAGTGGGCATAAATAATGTCCATTGAGCTCCCTGTATCAACATATGCCTTATTCACTTCATAGTTGGCTAACCGGATTTGTATTACTACAGGGTTGATGGAAGGAGTTTCAATTGGTGGAAAGCAAATAGGCTCCATCACCCAATCCTGAAGGACTGATGCCTTCCTTTTGCGAGATGTAGTTTCTTCCTGCGCCATGTATATGTAATTAGGTGGGGTGGTGGATGGGGTATTGGTGGTTGTCTTTGGCTTAAGTGAACCGATTTGTGATGAGGAATTTCCTTCCATGGAGAAGAAAAAATGGTGGTGAAACTAAGAAATGAAATGAAAAAGATAGAAATGAAATGAGACACCGTTGCTAAAACGTGTCCCACGGATGGCGCCAATGTTAGAGCAAGGATTGACAGGCTCAGTAACTTGGGTGTTTGGGATTCAACCCCTTGACCTCCTGCTTAGCAGTGCGAACCTATCAAGCTCTTGGCGAGTGATGTGTAAAATCTGAGGTAAATTATTTATTAAAAGAATTGGATATTACTAAAGTAGACTATCACACAATACAGGCAGTGTACCTGATCGTATAGTAGTATAGATCTAGTAAGTCCGGATCGAACTCAGGGAACGTGTATTAAAATTCGTTATTCTAAATTATTTAATTAAACTAATGAAAGCAAATAAATAGGGGGGACGTTTTAGTTCTGCGAGAACGTATTTCGATTAAGTAAGTAACTAAAGCAAAATAACAATCAATTAACTAAAGTGGATTGTGAATGAAAAGATGTTTGAAAGAGTTCTTAAGATTTGATCAGATATTAAAAAGCAATGATTACTTGGATATTACGTTTCACTTGAATTATGGATAATACGAATATGTTTGATTGGTTTAACTGTGATTCCTATTATAATTAGACTTCCTATTAGGGTTATCTAATCCTACAAAATCAGGGAAAGATCATACGAATGATCGTACATCAAGAGCTATCTTAGACTATCCACCCTAATCTGTGCTTTAAAGTCACTATTATTAACAATTTAATCTGTCGACTACGAATTAACAAAAGTCTCAACTATTCAGTTATGATATAATTGTCATGGTCGTTTAATTAATTAGGTTACTATTATTCTTAGCCTATCTCAATTAAGTCTCAAGCTACAATTATCTAACGAATTATATAATTGTAAATAACTAATAAACCTATATGAACGCTAGTTATGATATAAGTTTATCAATCACGCTAAGTAGTTAACCTAACAACTTTAAATAAACATGGATTGCGATTAAACGTTAATAATAAAGGAAAAACCAATTAATTCAAACATAAAACTTAATAATCCATAGATTCAAGCTCAACAATCCAAGCAATCACTTTCAAGAGTTTAGTTCATGTTGGATTGTGAGAAAATAGCATAAGATTCAATAGACAAAAACATTGTATCAAGAAAATTAAGTTAAAATTACAAACCAACTTAAACAAACTTCGAAGACGATTAATTTGCGTTAATCGTGACTTCCAACGTGATCCGAGGCCTCAAAAACCCTCCTAGAAGCTCTCCTGGTCGACCTTTGGTGGTGGAAAAGTGGAAAAAAGGATATTTGATTCGTAACCCAAAGATTTTCTTAAATAGGGGTCTGGCCGACCTTCCAGCCGCCGGCTGGGCTTATCCAGCCGTCGGCTGGATAAAATTCCTTGCGCGCTACGTTTCGTTTGACCCGCAGTTGACTTTTTGAGATTTTGAAATTCAGCCGCCGGCTAAAATAACTCAGCCGCCGGCTGGAGTGTTCTGATGAACTTTCTTCCAAAATATAAATTGTAGCCCTCTCTTTCTTCTTTCTTCTCCAATTTGAATCACCTAAATCGGATATCGTATGAAGAAGTTATGATCAAAATGGTGAAGGCGCGTAAAACACTTTTCACGTATGTTCATCAACTTTATTTCTTCATAGATTTTCTTCATTTAAGCTCCGTTTTCTACCGTTTTCAACTCCTTTTTGTTCCATGATCCAAGTTTAACTCTTATCTACATATATGTATGAAAACACTACCCAAATCATAACAAAATGCGAAAAACAAGAGTATTAAAGAGAAATATGATTAAGAAAATGTCAATTATTTTAAGCATATCAAATTCCCCACACTTGAATCCTACTTGTCCTCAAGTAGACTATCAGATTTAGAACAAAACAATCATCTTCAATAAAAATAAAATACTCAACGAATCAAGTAAATTACAAAAAATTTCATTTACGAAGATGAATTTAACAATTACCAAGCCAAAATTTAAATGCATAACTAAACATCTCACGATTTGGGAAGTATAACACTCAATCACTCGAAAAGCTAATCTAAGTGTAATATATGTGAAATCGCTCAAAGCTCAGTCATGACAAGTATTCTATCATAGGCTTGAAAACGATACGCTTCTCCACCAATAGAGTCTAAGTAACTAGTTCAGAGGACTTATGGTCATATCAATGGGTGATGGGTGAAATAATGGAAAAATGGGATGAAAGTGAATTAATATGAACGATATGAAACAATCAAATTCCAATTAGTCTACAAATCCAAATATTTTAGTCAAAAACCATATTACTTTCAAAACTCGATTGATTATCCCTAATGGCTCATTCTGATGAAAATTCCAAAACCAAACTTCGCCTTAATTCTTCAACGGGTCGACTGAGAATTTTATTTCTCACAAATTTCGTCAAATTACTTCAGCACTTATTGGTTGCCTAGTACGGGCTTTAATAAATAATTTTTTTTTTTTTTTTTTTTTTGTTTATTATTTTTTTTCTATTAAAGGCACCGCTCAAAAGGTCCATCAAAATTATGAATAACTCTTAACTTATATCCACATGTAACTTCTTTCGTGAACTTAAGTAAATTAAACAACTCCACGCCATCATATATAACATTCCGTCTAACAATCAATCAAGTTAAGAAAGAGGAAAATTTTCAACAAAAATATCTGGATTAAACGACTTAGACATTTAGGCTCAATTTATGGAATATATATGGAAAGGTGATAAAAGAAAAAGGTTTGGCGCAAATATGGTATCTAAACGTCAAAAACACTAAAAACGAGTGCTCGATAGGTAGTGTGAGTCAAATAACCAGTGTAGTTACCGACTATAAGAAACGAATAGGCCAATCAACTGTTTAACAATCCTAATTCTTTTGCCTCTTTCCTAGTTACTAATAAGTAAAACTTATGCTCATTCATAGCCTCGAAGCGTATACAGTGTCAAGTTCTAAAGTCTACAAGTCACCGGCACACTCATACAAAAATGAAGATAAAAGCATATAAAGTATATGCTATAATGGCTCAAATCCTCACAAAAATGTAATAGGGTTGATGCGCTCAGTTATGCAACTAGTTAAACTAATTACCAAATTTTCAAAAATTTGCATCTAAAGACAAGTAGACTTCTTTTCTACCCCCTCCCCACACTTGAATTGTACAATGCCCTCATTGTACTAAAACTTAAACAAATTGTGAGAAAAGAAAATAGAAAAGAAGAAAAGAACTCCCCCTTGTCGACAAAAACTCGTACCACGTTCAAAATATTTCGTCCACTTCATTGGCTTGCATATCAAATGCCTACTAATAAAAACAGAAAATAAAACTAAAAAATGGAAAAGAAAAGAAAACAAACCGCGGGTTGACTCCCGAAAGCGCTTCTTTATTAAGGAGTCTTAAAGCTCGACTCTCCCCACACTTAAGTGTGGCTATGTAAAGGGCGAGAGTTCCCTCGCCTTTTTCCTCCGTGAAAGCTCCAACTCTTCATACATCTGCTCTTCACTTATTCCATCAAAATAATCATCAAACTTCAATGCTTCAATGCCAACATCAAAGGCTTCATTGCGTTTTATCCATGCATTGTGCCATTCCTTTGTCTTTTTAAGTAGCACAACTTCTATTCCTTGTCTAATGATGATTAAACAACTCATCCTTACTTCTTTCGCCAACGACTTTTCTTTGAAAGCTCTATAACTAACAAGCTTCTGATCTCCTCGGGAATTTTCATGTAATGTATCCTGCAAATTTTTTTTCCTATCCCAAATAGTTAGCAAAAATGGATCAATAAATGTTGAAGATTTACCTTTTATATCGTGATCCTCCAAACGTATAAACGACTCCATCAAGTGCATATCAGATGGTTTCTTAAACTCCAGAAGTTCAGATGATACATCAAACGTGAAATTCATAAAATTTCTTGGTTGGGGACTTAACCTAGCCGGCGGTCGGACGCCTATAGCCGGTTGGTTGGGTTGCTTCTGATCAATTTCTGTGTTCGTTGAAATTCTTGCACATTCCTCCTCTAGTGTAGCACCCGGATGTGCCATTAGATACTCAATTTCCTGCAAGTCCCCGTCCGGGTCAAACATCTGATAATTTATATTTATCCCAGAGTCCTTAAACTCTGTAAGTTCCTTCTCCAACAATCTTTCAAGCTCCTCTATCGTCATGTTGGCTATATCGTAAGCCATATTTAACTATTCTTATAACTGCAAAACTCACGAAAATATCAGTAGAACTTGCAAACTGAATATTAAACTAAACGAACAAATAAAGAACAATAAACAGAAAATAAAAGTAACAACAAAGGATAGATTATACTTATAAATATTCGATTCTATTAATAGACAATTAACACGTTATAAAAAAAAAGAAAATAACTTTAAGAAAGATAAATCTTCCCCAAAGGATAGATTAGCTAAAAGTTTAAAAATAACAAATAAAAATCGCAACCGTTCCCCGGCAGCGGCGCCAAAAACTTGATGTGTAAAATCTGAGGTAAATTATTTATTAAAAGAATTGGATATTACTAAAGTAGACTATCACACAATACAGGCAGTGTACCTGATCGTATAGTAGTATAGATCTAGTAAGTCCGGATCGAACTCAGGGAACGTGTATTAAAATTCGTTATTCTAAATTATTTAATTAAACTAATGAAAGCAAATAAATAGGGGGGACGTTTTAGTTCTGCGAGAACGTATTTCGATTAAGTAAGTAACTAAAGCAAAATAACAATCAATTAACTAAAGTGGATTGTGAATGAAAAGATGTTTGAAAGAGTTCTTAAGATTTGATCAGATATTAAAAAGCAATGATTACTTGGATATTACGTTTCACTTGAATTATGGATAATACGAATATGTTTGATTGGTTTAACTGTGATTCCTATTATAATTAGACTTCCTATTAGGGTTATCTAATCCTACAAAATCAGGGAAAGATCATACGAATGATCGTACATCAAGAGCTATCTTAGACTATCCACCCTAATCTGTGCTTTAAAGTCACTATTATTAACAATTTAATCTGTCGACTACGAATTAACAAAAGTCTCAACTATTCAGTTATGATATAATTGTCATGGTCGTTTAATTAATTAGGTTACTATTATTCTTAGCCTATCTCAATTAAGTCTCAAGCTACAATTATCTAACGAATTATATAATTGTAAATAACTAATAAACCTATATGAACGCTAGTTATGATATAAGTTTATCAATCACGCTAAGTAGTTAACCTAACAACTTTAAATAAACATGGATTGCGATTAAACGTTAATAATAAAGGAAAAACCAATTAATTCAAACATAAAACTTAATAATCCATAGATTCAAGCTCAACAATCCAAGCAATCACTTTCAAGAGTTTAGTTCATGTTGGATTGTGAGAAAATAGCATAAGATTCAATAGACAAAAACATTGTATCAAGAAAATTAAGTTAAAATTACAAACCAACTTAAACAAACTTCGAAGACGATTAATTTGCGTTAATCGTGACTTCCAACGTGATCCGAGGCCTCAAAAACCCTCCTAGAAGCTCTCCTGGTCGACCTTTGGTGGTGGAAAAGTGGAAAAAAGGATATTTGATTCGTAACCCAAAGATTTTCTTAAATAGGGGTCTGGCCGACCTTCCAGCCGTCGGCTGGGCTTATCCAGCCGTCGGCTGGATAAAATTCCTTGCGCGCTACGTTTCGTTTGACCCGCAGTTGACTTTTTGAGATTTTGAAATTCAGCCGCCGGCTAAAATAACTCAGCCGCCGGCTGGAGTGTTCTGATGAACTTTCTTCCAAAATATAAATTGTAGCCCTCTCTTTCTTCTTTCTTCTCCAATTTGAATCACCTAAATCGGATATCGTATGAAGAAGTTATGATCAAAATGGTGAAGGCGCGTAAAACACTCTTCACGTATGTTCATCAACTTTATTTCTTCATAGATTTTCTTCATTTAAGCTCCGTTTTCTACCGTTTTCAACTCCTTTTTGTTCCATGATCCAAGTTTAACTCTTATCTACATATATGTATGAAAACACTACCCAAATCATAACAAAATGCGAAAAACAAGAGTATTAAAGAGAAATATGATTAAGAAAATGTCAATTATTTTAAGCATATCAGCGAGCCTAAGGTGGTCAAGTGGCTGGTTGGAGAAAGATGATCGGAATATGTTTACTGCGGGAAGTGTATAGGTATTCCGGTCAAGAGATACTGTGTGCAAGTATGAGAGTGGAGAAGATGTGTCCAAAACTTGAAGTGTTGAGTATTTATACCCAACACTACCAGGCATCAACAACGTATGGCAATGATGACCATTTATGGCTCATCAATAGGATTCCAACGGGTATTAACGACTATATCATTATATAACTTTATTAATGCTCTGACGGTTACACTCAAGGATTAGGCTTGAGTGTCTGACCGGTAGGATGTCAGGAGCATTATACTACGAGAGGCATCCCAAGGCATTAGTGTTGGTTTAGAGGAATACTATACTTACTAGATGTAAAGTATAAGTATAGGTTCCGGAGTGTCGGACCGAGAGTGTGAGTGTCGGACACCAAACGTCTCGGGACATAACTGACAGCCTGGTGTCGGATGACGGGTCCTGGTGTACGAGTGCCGAACGCCGGGACACGAGTGCCGGATGCCGGGTCACGAGCTCCGGACGCCGGGTCACGAGTGTCGGGCGCTGAGGCAAGCCTCCCGGATACGGGGCCGGAGCCCGGGTGCCGGGGCCAAATCTCCGGACACGGGGCCTTTCTCCCAGACACGGGGCCGAAGCCCGGGTGCCGGGGCCAAATCTCTCGGACACGGGGCCTAGCTCCTGGGCGCCGGGGCCAAACTCCGGACACGGGGCCTAACTCCCGGGTGCCGGGGCCAAAGCCTTGGTGCCGGGGCCAGTTTTCCGGACACGGGGCTTAGCTCCCGGGCGCCGGGGCCAAACTCCGGACACGGGGCCTAACTCCCGGGTGCCGGGGCCAGGTTTCCGGACACGGGGCCTAATTCCCGGGCGTCGGGGCCAAACTCCCGGACACAGGGCCTAACTCCCGGGTGCCGGGGCCAAAGCCTTGGTGCCGGGCCAGGTTTCCGGACACGGGGCCTATCTCCCGGACACGGGGCCTGATTCTCGGTGCCGGGGCCAAATCTCCCGGACACGGGGCCAAGGGCCAAATGTCCGGACGCCGGAGCCTTGTGGCCGGACGTCGGGACGAAATGTCCGGATGCTGGGGCCAAGTGTCCGGACGCCGGAGTCTTGTGTCCGGACGCCGGAGCCTAAGGGTCGGAGCTAGGAGATAGCAGGCAAGCTTTTGTAAGTCAGGTTATGTGTTTAGGGGGTTAATGGGCTATGTGTATGAGTCATTCCCTACTAACACTATCACTTGTGCTTCACAATGGGAATATTCGGTTGTAAAAACCACGTGAAAAACTGGAAAATAGCAATAGTTAAAATATTAAAATGCAAAAGATATTTAACGATTTTCCTTAATGAATAACGCTTTCGTGCGAGAAATCAGTATTCATCTTTGCTAATTGATTTATATAGGTTTTTTTAATGAATAATGTTTTCGTGCGAGAAATCACTATTCATCTTTGCTAATTGATTTTGTATAGGAATAGAAATAGAAATAGGAATAGGAATAAAAATAGAAATACAAATACAAATATGAATAATAATAGCCATAATGATTAGGAGTTTAATTCAGATGTTAAGACATGCTTCAAAAATTTGTAGGTTTACTAATTTCTTTAAAATCTGTAGTTACATATACCATAATTATAGGTGATTGTTATTGATAACATGACTCAATTTTTAACCAAGTCTAATATTGTTTGAAGGTTCTATATAGCAATCGGAACATACACAAACACTAGTAACGGATCGTTGTTTAGTGAACACAATTGGAAGGTTTTCGCGGTTTACAACCTACAAATTGTGTTTCTCTCAACTCACTAGTGTGACATGTTTCTTTTGGTTGTGTATGTCAACAAGAGATGGAATCCTCTACATATAGAGCCATACAAATACAAATGTGGCCTCTAATGATATCAAAGGTCTCCGTTAATTTTTATAGTAACGACAATTCATTTAATTATATTTATAGAGGTAACCATTAAGGCATGTACTTCCAATTAGCTTCTAGGTAAATAGTACTTTCTTTATGTTCTAAAAAAGTATCTACAAACAAAAATGTCGAAATAAGATATATGTAATTAATTAAATATTTTTTAATTACGTTATCTATTCTGTCTTTTCATTAAAGACATCAGTTACTTTTTTAGTTTGTGTTAAACTTTTTTTTTAAAATAATAAGTTATTACATCTTAACTATTTATATTTAAAAACAGAATATAATTTTAATATCCAGCATTTTTTAGGACCGAGTATATAATTTTAATTGACCACAAAGAGTTTGTGAGTGTAGATATATTCCAACACTCTCATAAAGAAAAAAGAAAAATCTATATCTAGCCTCCTTGACATAACATTTTCTTAAACCTGATAATAATTTCACAATTCCTTTTGTAATAAATAAACATAGTACGTACGTATGTATGTATCCAAACCCTAACCTACAATATCACATACGAAGCACATCCAACGGACCACAACTCAAGTCACCCCACTTATTCACTCACAGAAAACAACGCGCGTAAATATCGCGTGGATTAACCTAAAAAAGGAAAGCTAGAAGTGAAAGAAGCACATGATGATGATGATATATGAGACGATGATGATGATAGATGAGACCAGACATTCAGGTGCTGCTGCTACTACCATGTCTTTCATCTTCTTGTTTGTACGCTAAATTCACACTCTCTCTGCCCCCATTCGTTATAAAAAAAAAACGTTGATAACCGGCAACGCTAACAGAAAATGGAAGATATGTACCGGTTAATGAATTATCATCATGAACAACCAACGGAGTCTTTCGATACTCGTCATAAAAGAACAATTCCTATTGGGTTTGGATCAAGTTCTAATATTAATCCAAGTAGTAGTAGTAATAATAGATTTGCTGAAGAGCTAGATGATGAAATTTCGATTGAAAATCGTTCGAAAATTAAGGCGCATCCGCTTTATCCTAAGTTGCTTCAAGCTTATATCGCTTGTCAAAAGGTAATAGACCGCGATTTCGTGCTCTTTTTCAACAAAAAAAAAGGTTAACTTCGGCTGAGTAACCCCAACTCCATGGTTCTTTTGAAACCAACCTAATTTTTAGTTTGCTACATTTTTTGAATTTATGTTTAGATGAAGTTATTTAAACTTTTTGTTAGGGTTTATATTAAGTAATTTGAATAAATCATTATTTATTTAATTTTCTTATCAGGTTGGAGCTCCACCGGATATAGCGAATTTGTTTGATGAAATTTTCAGAGATAATGATTTCAGTCAGAGATCTAGCGCGTGTTCTTGCTTAGGAGATGATCCAGAACTCGACGAATTCATGGTTTGTTAGTTTTGGTTTCTAACTATTGTGTGTGTTTAATTCTTCATATGTGGCTTATACTGATTAGATTGCTCAATTTTGTGATTGATATATAGGAAACATACTGTGAGATGCTGGATAGATATAGATCAGATCTTGCTAGACCGTTCGATGAAGCGACGACGTTTTTGAACAATATGCAAAATCAACTCACAAATCTGTGCAAAGGAGCTTGTATAACTTATAACACAGGTTAATTTCTTTTATGATTCTCTCTCTATTTATACTTATAGAATCTATTTGTTTTTTACTTTTTATAATTTGATCATGCATCTAATAGTTATGGATATTTTGTCCCATCGGAATTTTGGTCTTTTTTTCCGTCTTGTCTGATGGAGGGCCGCGGCAGAATATAATTCATCGGTGACAAATTATCCAGAAAACCCTAGTTTAGCTAATTGAATCTCTTTCACCTTTTCGAGTACCCATTTCTTGGTTCTTATTTTGGACCATCTCTCATCTTTCACTCGTTTTCATATTCGAAGTTTGATTTGTTTCTATTTCATAATTGATCAAGTCCATACGCCACAAAATCTCAATTTGTTCTAGGATAAATCACTTTATGTTTATCATGATCTCTCAATCTTAAACGCTTAATAATAACGTACTATTCGTTTGTAAAAATGACATCTAATTAATTATCTAATATGTATAAACTTTTGTGATCATTATTTGGGTGTTATTGATGTATTTGTATAGGTATAAGTAATATTGATAAATCCTTTTGTAAACATGTAACTGGAATAAGGTGAAAAGTTATTGAGGTTCTTTTTTGTCTATTTTTGCCCACACACTTCATTTACTTCTAGTCCTGTATTTTTCTAATAAGAGGAGAACATAAGCGTGTAATGTACATTGAGTTAAATAAGAGGTTATTAGCCTTCTTTTATTGCATTATTTCATATTAAGTTGAGCTCAAATTAATATCAATTATAATGACCGCCTTAGATACGAAATTTTGGTGAGAAATGATTAGAACCTACACATCATTGATCGAAACCATAAGCTCTAATCGTTTAAGCTACATTCGAGGGTTTTAAAAGATGATGAAGATGTTTAAGTTAACCTTGTCCGGACTTGAGTTTTCATAAGTCTACTAGAGAACTTGAGTTGCATAATAATTTAAACGGCAATTGGATTAAAACTAGCAAGAAGCTAGAAAAAATGGATGAACACTTCAGAAACAGACGTTTAATCATATTTTAACAATTATAATCGACACATGATTTGTAACCCCTTGTAAGCTTCTTCCCAAATAACCATAGGGAACTCATGACTGAAATTTGATTTTTTAAATTTATGATAGAAAAGGTGTTTCAACATTAGTTTGCTTGTTTTTTTGCATTTGCATGGGAAGGATAAGACACAAATCTGAGAATCATATGCCTAGGTTATGTGTTCTTGTTAATGAAAATTACTATAGTTACCTTAAAGAGTCATATCATGGTTAGTACAAGTGTTGTTTTCTCAAAAAATCTTATTGGGTTTGTCAATATCTTGCCATCCTTTGACAGCTTTCACTGTAAACTTTCAGAATCTAAAATCTCTTGTATGCACCTTATTATATTCCTCAAAACTTTAATCCTTTCTTTTTCAAGAGATAAACTTGTTTTTTAAAAACATCAAAGTCACACTCTTAAGTTGTAGACGTGTCTCGGATAAGTCTTGAATTCTCGACCTCAATATATAGGAAGAGACAATTTATGTACACACCTTGACACCGATAGATGTATTTTCTTCGAGTTAAAGGAGTCTCTTTCGTGGCCGGTGTCTTTTTCTAGATCTATCTTGTAGTGTCATGGGGTGGTTTTTCGACTGTACTCTTTAGTGGGAGTTTCGGTGTGTGTATATTTAATCGTTCTGCAAGTATTAAATTTCGTATTTTACATTAATTAAGAAAATGAAATTTTAATACCAGATTTTAAAACATGTTTAGATAAACCGAGAAATGGGTAATTTTTATAGAACTCTTTATTATAAAACTTAGAAATAATAGTAAATGATGGAACTCATGTTTTCTATCTTCTTTTTTTTGAACGGCAAAAGATATATAATATCTATTAATAAAACTAACGAGAGGCAAGGAATTACAATATACCAGGTATGAATCTTATGTTTTCTATATGTTCAATTGTTCTTAGTCATTTAATGAACAATATAGATATATGATATGGGTTTTTCTAACTTGTGCCCTAAGGGCACATGTTAACATCATTTTTAAATATTAAAAGTACAATCAAAAGTATCAAAAGTTAAGAAATCAATAAAAAAATGGTACTTTTTGATACTTTTGATTGTACTTTTAATATTTAAAAATGGTGTTAACATGTGCCCTAGGGCATAAATTAGAAAAACGCGTATGATATTTGAACTCTAGAAAACCCAAACTACATACTGCATACACATGCTTTGTTCAAAAGGCTGATTCATCCAATACACTTTATGTAACTACTGTTCTTATGTGAGTTGAACTGTCCTACAGTTTTCATTGTTTTCCACTTTGCAGAATAAAGTTTCTCGAAATGTAAGATAAATATTGTATCTATTAAATGGTTATAGTTTTATTTTATAAGCATCTATAGAATGTGATAATGGTTTAAATTACATGATCAAAGAAAGCTTATCATAAGGCTCACTTAAAGAACATTATCTATTAACCGTCTCAATAAACTTGTCATTAGTGACACATAAAATGTGTATCACTAATACAGTAATAGCCATGTCACTAACTCTCATATTCTTGTGGTGAATGTAGTATTATAACGAGGATGCAATTTCAGATTATGACTCTAATTTCGTCATTAGATGTCAAATGCGTTTAAAATGACTAAATTAGACTCTTTTTTTTATTCTATTGTGTAGTGTTCTTGGAGGCGTTGTAAGTGTTTTTGTATGTGGGCAAGGTGGCCGGGTTTGGTTTTAAATGTTGTTGGAGTCGTCTTTGGTGATTGTTATGTTTCTGGTTTATTAGAGTTTTACGTCGGGGTGTTTAAACTTTGGGTGTAGTTTAGAAGTTTGTAAGTTTTCTCTTATCTCGGGTTTCTTTTCTCTAGTGCATAGTAATTCCTAGTCAGTGTAACTTTGTTTACATATTAGATCCATGGCTTTACCGCCGAAAAAAATCTTTTCATAATTTTATACACAAAAACCTTGATAACTGGCAACATCAACACATTCATACTCTTCACCCTTAGGACACTACTCGAAAAACAATGTTGATCTATGCTCCATGTTAACTTTGCTACCGTTTAAAAAAATCCTTGTCCATCGTGAAAAACAAAACCAAATTCGCAAAGTTTCTTCTTCGATATCAACTAATCTACATATGTGAAAGATGTTTGTCCTAAAATTAAAGAAATATGAATTTCCATGCTACTTAATTTTTCACTAATGAATGAAAACCTAATTAATCTATAAGACATAAATGCTTAGATAGTAAATTAACATAAAAGAAGGTGAAGTCTCATTACTTCTAGAGTTACGGTCTCTATGATTTAGTTAAATTTGCAAATTCCAAACTTATGTTTCGAAAAATACAAGCATAATTTATATAAACCTTTTGTACAATATCGTCTCTGTTAGATACAATTTATGTAAAATACTTAAATTTGTTAATTTTATAAATTATCTATGCTATTGACAATATCTATTCATTTCTCACATACACTTTTTTACTTATTCAAAAAATATAAGGTATTTATACAAATAATAAAAACTAGAAATAGGACAAGTGTAGCCTAGGGTCTCTTTTGTTTATCATTAAATTCAGGTAAGTGGAAACCATTGGTTGTGTGAAAAAACTATTGGAATAGTTGTTACTCAGAACTCTAGCTTAGCTAGGTGAAGTAAAGTTGGATATGAAACCTTTTCCAAAACATAATAAAGTGCTTGTCAGAATTACTTAAAACATAAATAAAAACATTAGGGTTTTGTACCAACTAGGTAGGTGCGTGGTTTGCGGGTTATATTTTCATTTCATTTTTATATTTGAATTCCGTACATAGTCTCTCTCTGGGCTCTGCTTGCGATTCGACACAACGAACCTTGTATTATCACTTCAATTTTTTGCTTTTTTTGACTCGTATCTGGTCCCACTCAAATTAACTTTCGTGTTTTCACATCTCACAATTCATCATTCATGCCTATTTGTACCATCCTATGGTCTTTTGTATATACGTATATATATATATATATATACATACCACATACACTCATGCAGATTGTATTATACGTATGTACAAACTAACACAGTTTACAAGAAATTTGTCTTTAGTGAAATATAGCAGAGAATAAGTGTCGTTAGCTAGGGGTCCAAAGATGTTACTAAGGAAGCAAGGGGTGTTTGTTTTAGCTTACGGAATATACAATATAAGGGTTTTGCTATATGGGGTCCAATGATATTGGTCGTGACATTTAATTTATACTAATTAAGTTTAAATTTGCTAATATATTGATAAATATATTGAATAGAAGTACAAAATATTAGATAATAAGCCCAAACCTGATATGTGGGTTTGGGTCCATTAGGGTTTCTGAACTGATTAGGGTTTTCATTGATATTGGTCGTGACATTTAACAATCAAATCTTCCGATATCATGGTCATTTTCTCCGACTTCAAAGCATATAGTTTTGAACTTTAATTTGTAATTTGATTAGTTGGAACTTGGTAATCTATACCAAGGTTACAGATAACGTAAGGCGTGGCGTGGCGGCATGAGTAAGCCTCAAGCTTTGCAAGAAAAGGCGAGACATGGCGTTTTTCAAAGCGTGACAAGGCGGCAAAAAAATTTAATATATTTTATAATTTTATATATACTTATATATATTTTTACTATTATTAAGTTATATAAATATCAATAAATTATCAAAAAGTCTGTTTTAACATTTAAGTATATATATATTCTAAGATATAATCACAAATTTATAATGAAATGAATTTTATAGTCATTTTAAACTATTTTTAAACTTTTTATTTTTATTTTTTTTTATTTTCATAACGCATTACAAAAAACTCGTGTTAAGGCGCGCCTTGGGACGTCATGACCACGTTTTTTTTGCCGCCACGCCTAACAAAGACGTCTTGCATGTTTTCGTACATTCTCGTCGCGCCTCGACGCTATGGCGCGCCTTGGCGCCGCCATGACGCGTTATTTAGAACCTTGATCTATACACATAATAAACCATTTAGTTATAAAAGTTAAAGATTTAAACATGGTAAAATTACTAAACTACCCTTTTAATTAATTAATTATTAATATATTTCAAATAATTCTATAACACACTTGTGGTATATACTGAAACTTTTGAAACAATTAAATTTTCTTTTTATATAAATTAAAAAAAATCATTTTAGTGTATGATACTTTAAATAAGTGGAGTTAATGTTTAGAATTTCTAACTAATTGACTGTTTACAAACCGAAAATCTTGATCGTTCGAACATTTATATGTAACAACATATGTACCACTAAAAAAAATTATTTCACCGAAAATTTAAACAATTTACTACCACCGCGGCATCGCGCGAGTATTTTACTAGTATATTATAGTTTTTTTAAACTTTCTAAATGAATTAGATAAATTTACTACATTAGTTGAATTTGATCATATTCATGGGTACTATTTTGTGTGATAACAGATGAAACTGAAGAGAAGTCAGCGGAAGATTTAAGTAGGGGGGAGACAGAGGGGCTGAAATCGAATTGGACAAACGAAGATCGAGCTCTCAAGGATAAACTTTTAAGCAAATATAGTAAATATATTAGCTCCCTGAAGCATGAATTTTCAAACAAGAAAAAGAAAGGAAAATTACCCAAAGAAGCAAGACAGCTACTGCTAGATTGGTGGAACATTCACTATCGTTGGCCTTATCCAACTGTAAGTATACCTCAACTTCATTTCAAACATCCCCTAAAATCGTACATGCTACTAATTTAAGATTGTGTTGGATTAAAGGTCAAACTTGATAGCCTTTTAGCTCGGGTTGAAAGGATCAAGTCGGTGGGTTGACCCACAAACACACTTTTTTGTCCATTTTAAGATTAATTTGTTAAATCTAAACATTCTATTTTTTCCGATAAGTTGATTTAAGTAGTATGCATTAAAAATACATTTTGGGCAACTTGTGACCCGTTTAACCCGTTGGGTCACATGTTCCATTGTAGTTAAGTTTTTGATCCAACTCCATTTGAGATAAATACGACCCAAACCGACTCATTAATAGATAAAAAAAAAATGGGTTGAAAATGGCACATACAAGAGCACATTTACAAAATTGGGCCACATATTAAAGCTTGATAAGAATTTATACTTCTAAATTTACTAGAATTGGAAGGAGGGTGACTTCACCTTCTAAAACGTTAGCTCCCATTTAATGATATACTTGTTTGTCTAGTTATTTTGAATGTCGACACATCCGAGTAACATGTAGATGGTATAATGTAACCTTTTGCAGGAAGCAGATAAGATTTCGCTAGCAGAAACAACAGGATTGGACCAAAAACAAATAAACAATTGGTTCATAAATCAAAGGAAACGTCATTGGAAACCATCGGAGAATATGCAGTTTGCGGTGATGGACAGCCTATGTGGATCGTTTTTAGTCAACAATTGAAGTGGGCTATCTTCTATTATTATATAGATCATATCGTGTATAATATCAGTATGAATAATAATCTTAAATCCGTCCATTTCTACATTGTTTAAGGACTTTTAGTTACTTCCCATTGTCATGAGTTAAGTTTAAGGTGGTTCTAACTATATATATGCTTTAAGAAATCCTTAGTATTATACGAAACTAGCTTATTACCCGTGTGATACACGGAAATGTATAAAAATATTATTTAATAATGATTATAAAAAATAACGATTCAATGATAATAAAATCAGAAATTTGCTACTAATCCTATTTCACGCTAAACAAACTCAAGTACTGGGTTTACGGTGAAGTTTATTCCATGTCCAAATTTAATCATAATAATATACAAAAGAAAAGACCAAATTAGTCATTTTATTGGTTGGAATTTTAAGTTGACCAATATTTTACTTAATAGAAGCACAGAACCAACAAAATAAAAGTTCAAGTGAAATTTTTATTGGTACAAAAACAATGAAATGAAAGATGACTGATTTTATGATTTTTGACATGATCAAACTTGTGGTGAATACATAACGATTACACTTAAATCTTAATCATGTGGTTATTTATTATAGCATGGAATACATCAACAATTATTAACAATCTATTAAAGATCACTCTTCATGAGTATCAAACTTTATCTAGCATGATTGCAAATCTATTTGACCTTCAGTTAAGCTTCTATACTTCTTTTTTGTCTTTTCATGACGAAAATTCATGTAATTAAAAAAAATTAAACTCTTTAAATAAATCATAAAATTATAAGCCTAATTTGAAGTCAAACCCAATCAAGTGAATCAATTCATTCTTAGGGTGCTTGGATGTGTATTTTCAAAGTGATTATTTGATATTTTAAATAGAATCTATGTGTGTTCCTTCTGTTCAAAGTTGTATAATGTTTTTGAATTGGGCATTTGAACAAATTTGATTATTAAAGAAACTAAAAATTATAAAATGTATCTACTATGACGTAAGGTTAGAGAGAAGGAGAATATGTTAATCAAAAACTTAGAAATTGATCATTCATAGTCACTTCAAAAATGCTAATCTAAACACTCCTTCGCAGGAAATCAGTTATGTAACTAATAAAAATTGTATGATTTAATTTTAACCCGAACATGTTTTGACCCATTACCTGCCTGCTCGAATTGCGTCACTTGCCACTTTTATGTAAGATTAAGAGTTTATCCATGTAAATCAAAAGAAAAAAAAATGAACAATTATTAATGGGTCTTTACCTTTTGCAACTTATAGACCAATTTTCTCCTTTACAGCCTAGGGTAACAATTAGCAACTCATTCACATAAATTAAAATGCAAAAACACCTAAAAGATGTATTATTAACTCTTTATTATTTCTTAAATACCCAAAATACCCTTAAAAACAATGCTTTTGGACTCAAAGTTAATTTGATGATATATTAAGTATCTTCTTGGAATCTTTGTTCAACCTGTCCATATTCGTTGAAATATATATTTGTTCCATGCCTTGCCGAAGTAAACTGCACGTAAACCTACACCATCAAAGAGAAATTACTGTTTTTTCCACAGATTCTCACACAAAAAATGCACAAAAATTGGATTGGGGCTTTTTTTTAAGCAAATAAAGACATATATGTTGATTGCGATTGCCGATTGCTCGTTAGAACCCGCTAGACCAGCTTATGCCAATTCATCGCTGCGTTCAATCTTGTTTTGATAAAAACTAATACCCACTTGAAACTTCATAAAAGTATGTCACACTCTTAATGAAGATACTGATTACCGTTCCTTGTTTCTTTGCAGTTTCGTAACTATTACAAGCATAAACGCCACCAGTTTTCTCTCCATGATTCGACCAATCATCAAGGCACAACCTACATTAACAAATTTGGTAGCGTTATAGATCAGAGTAAATTTAGTAATTGTAGTCACGCGCCAATACAAGGTTATGTATTTGCATGGATTAAAATCTTGTAGGATTAAAATTTTGTAGAACACTTTTAGTCAAAAAAAGAATTTTTTTATGAATAATTGGCAAGTCAGATATGCTGTCAAAAAGTATATTAGTTCAAAAAATCTAATCATTAAGGAGGTTTTATACATTAAGAAACACTTTGGGAGACTGTTAACCCATCTTACCCGTTTCCGTTTTAGCTACTTTTTACCCATTTATAAGTAAATTGGTAGAAGAAACATTATTCAAGAACATATATCGAGACTCGTATCTTACCAACAAAATTCATAGTTACAAGGAGGTGAGCATGACATGTGCATACAACCATGATTTTTCTGAATCGGCCGCTTGCACTTCGGACAAGGCTTAGAATTCGCCAGAATCCTGTAAGTTGTCACATGACAATCAATCAAGAGAATAACGTTTAAATATGAAATAATGTGAATTAATATCAACTTTTTAAGCATGTTTAACAGTCTTTTTACCAATTAGTGTTTTCAGACTCTGCACTATTTTTCAATACCCAGTTTGACACGGTTTCACAGTCCACAGGCCGGTGAACTTCTTCCGTACACTGCAACATTAGCCAGCCAGGTAAGAAGCTATAAAATATTTGAACTTTCGAAGTATAAATTTTACTCTCGAAATACTTACATTCCAACAAAATCTGTATGAGCAAGAGCAAGTTAAATCATAGATTTCAGCCCCGACTTCAAACTCAATAGCAAAATCACACCCAGGAGCAGGACACCACTTTGTCTATTACATTTATAAGAAATGCATTGAAATCTTGATATCCAGAGAGCACAAAAATTGCGATATGAGGACTTACATACATGGGAATAATATACATACCTTTTTATTGCCCTCAATATAAGCTCTAAGAAGGTAATGGTGATATTTCTTTTTGTCTTCGTCAGAAGCTAAAATATTGCCAACAGCAACATCACAAGAAGGATGGGGGCATCTTAATGACAAGCATCCAGGACCGTCGTTTAGGCATTTACCCAAACAACTGACATAAGAAATCATTAGTGACTGAACCACCAACATCTAACCCTTCAATCACAATGATAAAGAAATGGGTGATCGCAAATGAAAAAACAGAAGAAAAATAGAAAGATTAAGAAAAGTGAATAAAAAAAGCTAAACGAAAAATTCACCTTCTGTAAATCAAAATCTGAAAACAAAAGAAGCAACAAAGAGGAAGATGTATTGTTAGTTTTCAAAGAGGATTTGAATTTCAAAATTTGGATAGTTTTATTGAAAGGTCGACCTAGGTCTTATAAAAAAAGAAGCGTAATCAAGAATTTAAACTTTTTCCAAGAAAAAGCAATTTAGAATCTCAAAGATTTAGTCCACCAAGACTCTTTAAATCAGAGTCTGTGTTTTTATATTATTTTTCTTTTCATTTAATAAAAATATTTTTAAAAATTTACAAAATTAACACCTCATCTCATGACATCATCATGAAAACGTGGACAGCCTAAGAAGGTGACACCTCAGCAAAATGAGGTCAGCCACATCTCCCATTTATTAGATATAAAAGATGTAGGATTCGGACATGACAACGAAATTAATGATCGAGTGTATTATATTATTTATCGTTTTGAATCAATAGCATATATCAATTTGTGATCTGGTTATTAACCTGGATTTTCCTTACATACCTCTCTTCTTTTGATAATAATAGAATGTTTAATCACTCTTTTGTTAGAGCACCCGGAGTGATAATGAGCTACAATGTGGGTTGTGGAGGTTGTGGGGAAAAAGGTGATGACGTGGCAGTGAGAATGTGGGTTGTGAGATTGTTGGGTTGGTATGATAGGGAGGGTTGTGGAGGTTGTGGGATTATTTTATTATTATTAATTTTTTTCTTAAAACATTAAATAAAAGATAAATAAATAATTAAAAGAATATATAAAATATTAAAACTTAATAATTAAAACATTAAATAAGATAAATAAAAAAAAATACAAATAATTAAAACAAAAATAAATAATTAAAACAATACAAATAAAAACTAAACTAATTAATCCCGTATTTTTCTCGGATTTTATTTTTCTCCGCCTCGACCCAAGCCGCTTGTGCCGGCGGCATCCCCTCCGTGCTTTGTTGAAGAAACATCATATCGTCTCTTCTTGCACTAGAGTAAGCCGCTTCTTCTTGTCGGATAGCCGCTTGTTCTTGTCGGTGGAGGGTTTTCGCCTTTATTTCCGCGGTTTGCTTCTTCGTCTTCGTAATCTTCTTCAAGTGTGACGCGATGAGCCCGCAAAGCGTCGAGGACGAAGATGTTTGCGCCTTATCGGATGCGTCGGATGATTCCTTTCTTTTACTACCTCTCTTTTTCCCTGGAGGTCGTTGTTCTACATCATCCGCAAATATATCGTCCCCGGCGTCAACGTCGTCTAGGTTGACGGTATCTCGTGGAGGGTCTAACTTGACAAATGAACGCCATCTGCTGTGATCCTTCCAGATTTCCCAGGCCTTGTCATGCTTAAACTGCGAATGCTCGGCCTCATAGTACATTTGCCGAGTCGCTTGGTAAACCGCATGGTCGTCGGTGCCGCTTTCCCGATTTCTTACCGCCTCGCAATGGTGGCCGATAAAAACCTTGACCAAGGCACTCATCGCCGTAAACTTGGAGTTGATGGACTCCTTGCCTCTCTCCGGCAATCCTTGCTTCGTCTCCTCTTTGTTGTAACCCGCAACGATCCGTTGCCAAAATGTCGCCTCGGGTTGGGCGTTTCCTACCCCCTCATCTTCCGAGACCGCGCACCACATCTCCGCCAAAAGGACCTCCTCTGGGACCGTCCATGCAATCTTTTTGCATTGCTTTTTCTTTTTCGACGTGGACGGTCGTGCGATTACTTCACCCACATTGTCCGTTTCTTGGACGATTTCTTGGGTTTCCTGGACAAAAGTTTGTATTTGTTGGGTTGGAAAAGTTTGGGTTGGAAAAGTTTGGGGAGGAAAAGTTTGGGGAAGAAAAGTTTGGGATTGTGAGATAAGATGTTGATGCATGGCGTATTGTTCGGGAGTGAACATTTGTTGTGGGTATTGTGGTTGTAGAGGTGGTTGCGTTAAATACGTGTTTAGAATTTGTTGGGATTGTTGTGCCGAAAAGTTTGGTATTTGGTTTGGATATAGGGCGTTTGTTGTGCCGAAATAGTTGGCGAAACCGGATGGTGTTTGTGATTGTGGCGTCGAGGGATTGTTTGTGTTTGTTTGGGGAGCGTTTGATGAAGATGAAGACATTTTGTGTTTGTTTTGGGATTGGTATGAGATTGAATTGGATTAAGAATAAGATTGTTGAAAGAAGGTGTGATTTTTTTGGTTAAAATGGGGTTGTATTTATAGGTGAAATGGGGTTGGTAAAAAAAATATATATATATATATATTATATATATATATATATATATATATATATATATATATATATATATATATATATATATATATATTAATTATATATAACGGTATTACTACCGTTTGGTGGAAAAAAAAAAAACAAAAATCTCATAACGGCTCGTTGAGGAGACAACGGTCTCCTCACAACGAGCCCACAACGAAGATGACTCGGAGTCATAACGAGCACAACGCTCGTTGTGAGTTGACAACGAGCCGAGAAACCCCCCACTCCGGGTGCTTTTACTCATTAGCTCTACGTGGTGGTTGATTTATTTGTATGGCTGGTCTCTTCAGTGAAGCAGTTAAATCAACAATTTGGAAACAGTTAACAAAGGCATCGACTCAAAAGTTGCAAGTGCTGCATGATATCGATTCATTATGTATATATGTGTGGCTATGTACATAACCAAATGTAATTCACAATCAATAAAAAATTCAGTTTCATATTCCCTGATCAGTCTTGTGTAAATACATATATTGTTAAACAATAGAAGTCTAATTGAATGTAAGCCCAAGTCCGCATATGGGTTTGGTCCCGTTAGGTAACGTTTCTAGTTGATGAAATACAAATATTCTTCCACAAAACCTAATTATTAATTTCTACATGGTATCAGAGCAGGTTACTGTAAAAGGTACATGTTCGGACTAGATCATTCGAATAGAAAGTCAATACGTTCGACTCTCCATTCGAACCGAAAAAAAAAGCATTCGAACTAGCCATTCGAACCACAAGTCAACATATTCGAACTTAGCCTTCGAACAGCAAATCACTACACACGACTAGAGTATTCGATTAGAGCATTCGAACAGTGAATCACCTCACACGACTAGAGTATTCGATTAGAGCATTCGAACAGTAAATCACTTCACACGAAGTTACTATTCGACTAGAGAATTCGATTAGAGTATTCGATTAGTAGGTAAGCTCGCTCGGTAGTGATCTCGGATATTGTTTATTTGGCTAGGCAACAAGACTAGCCATTCGAATAAGAAACCAACTGAATCGAACACATCATTCGACTAGCTTTGCTTTTGACTAGAAAAGCATCATATACGAACCGTGTATCTCATTCGAACAACTATTTGACCAGGAATCTTGAATAGAGCCCAATAAACAATGTTTAGGCCCAAATTCGAATAGAGCCAAATAAACAATGTTTAGGCCCAAAACCACAATTTAAACAATTTAAACCAACTATGGCTGACAACGAAAATAAGAACCTCGCAATGCAACTAATGAACCTGCTTCGTAACGGAGCTCAAAACCAGTTTCAAAACCCAAAACCAAACCCGTCTGATCAACTCAAGATTAGTCTAATGTTGACAAGCAACAACTACCCGTTATGGGCTCGTATGATTCGAGTCTCTATTGGAGGGAAATCGAAAGTGTATCTTAACCATCTTACCCAAAACCCTCCTGCCATCCCTGATGAAAAATACGATGAGTGGGAACAAACTGATCTCGTGGTATTTTCGTGGTTAATTCAGAACATCGAACCGAGTATTGCAAGTAATCTTACCGAATTTCCCACATCGAAGTCACTATGGGAAGCCCTAGCGGTTACTTACAGCAGCAGGAAGGATAAATTACAAACTTTCGATCTCCATGTTAAAGCAAATGAGTTCAAACAACAGCAGCTACCACTGGAAGAGTTTTGGATAGGGATGCAGGGAATTTGGGGAGAAATTGATCGCCGGGATCCCAACCCTATGACTTGCACAGCTGACATAGCCACATATAATCGAGTTCGATCCGAAACAAAGTTGTTCCAGTTTCTGAACGGACTTGACCGGAGGTATGACCCAATTAAACGGGAAATTCTCCGTTATGATCCACTTCCATCTCCCGAAACTGCTTATGCTACGGTTAGGAAAGAAAAAGCTCACCAAGTTATTATTGACGGGAATCATGAGGCGGATATGGGTGTGGAAGCTGGGCTAAATACCACCGGTGATGGAGCAGGGCTTGTTTCCAAGAATCATCGATCAGAAAAACCGGCGTTCCGACCCCACTCAAAGGTGGATAAAAGCAAGCTCAAGTGTGAAAAGTGTGGTATGACAAAACACACCAAAGAGCAATGCTTTAAAATCGTCGGATATCCAGAATGGTGGAATGAGAATCATAAGACCTCCAAGACTGGAAAAGCTGCGGCCGCTGTAGGAAGCAGTGAAATTAGTGGCGGCGGAGAAAAGAGTACCGATGGCGCCCCAGAACCAGGTATAGGGTTTGGTGTTTTTACACCAAACCCTCCGGGTAATGATTCTTTTTTAAATCCAAAAAGTTTTAATAAAAACTTACTCGATAAGTTAAATGATTACGATTTAAAAAAGGAACAATATGAGTCTCCTTCTGGCGAAGCTCATGTTGCAACCAAAGATTCTAAGTGTACTTCTTGGATCTTTGATTGTGGTGCCACCGATACAATGACGTTTGATATCACCGATCTAACGTCAAAATCTAGAGTTGATAAAACAAGAATTCACACAGCCAATGGGGAAACTCTCCCAGTTAAAGGAGGGGGGAACCATTGAAATTTCGAAAGAATTACGACTCTCTAGATGTCTTTATGTACCATCATTATCACACAAGTTATTACCCGTCAGTCATGTTACGAAAGAATTAAACTGTGTGGTATTAATGCACCCCACCTTTTGCATTTTGCAGGATATCAGAACGGGGAAGATCATTGGACGTGGTACTGAAAGACAAGGACTCTACTACGTCGATGAGGTTACTCAACAAGGCTCTGTTTTTCTTACTCATGGGTCCAACGATAGGAAAGCTTGGTTATGGCACAGAAGATTAGGACATCCGTCCTCTGGTTATTTGAAACAGTTATTTCGGCATTTATTTCCTAGTAATAAAGTTTTCATTGTGACACTTGTATTTTGGCGAAGAGTCATAGACAAACGTTTAAACCAAATGATACTCGAGTTGATTCTCCTTTTTTGTTAATTCATTCTGATGTTTGGGGTCCCGCAAAAATTGAAGGGGACAAAATTTCCGTTATTTTATGTTATTTATAGATGATTGTACTCGAATGACATGGACTTATCTTTTAAAAACTAAGTCTGAAGTGTTTACTAAGTTCACTTTATTTTGTAACATGATAAAAACTCAATTCAAACGTGATATCCAAATTCTCCGATCCGATAATGAGGGAGAATTTTGTAACAATTCCATGAAAAACTTCTGTCAAGAGCGGAGAATCATTCATCAAACCTCGTGTGCTCACACCCCTGAACAAAATGGGGTCTCCGAACGAAAAAATCGTTTTTTATTGGAAATCACTCGTGCTATAATGATTGAATCACAAGTTCCAAAGTCTTTTTGGCCAGAATCCGTTGTCACTGCCACATATCTGGTTAATCGTCTTTCAACCCGAGCTCTAGCTCTCAAAACTCCACTCCAAACATTGTCACATTTCCATAAATTGCCATCAACTCGAACCTCGAGTGTTTGGATGTTCTGTTTTTGTTCATATACCGAAAATAGAACGTTCAAAACTTGACCCGTGTGCAGAGAAATGTGTGTTTTTGGGGTATGGTGTCAATTAACACGGGTATCGGTGCTACAACCCAGTAGGCGTCACATGTTCACAACAATGAACTGTGACTTTCTTGAAACTGAGTTCTTTTGTCACACCCAGTTTCATGGTCAGGGGGAAAATGACAATGACGCATTAAGATGGATAAGTTGGGCACCACCTGTGCATGACTTTCCTACGGATAATGATCCTCCCACTCCAACTGATAATCTTGAAGATTCTGAAGACAGTACCACTGCCACTAATAATGATCCTCCTCAACTGATATCCCAGGTAAGTGGTTCTGAACCTCCAGATATTTCAAATAACTTTGATATGTGTGATGATGAACAACAGGTTGAGATGGAAAATCCGAGTGTGACCGAACCAACTCGGTATGATCTTCCTTCTAGATCAACAAGGGGGATTCCACCCAACAGATACTCACCTGAAAGAAGTTCAAGAGGATCAAGATATCCAGTTGCAAATATCGCAAGAAGGAACTTAGTCCCGGAAGCCAGGTCCTTCGCAAATGCCATCTGTTCTGAAAAAATACCAACAAGTGTTGAAGAAGCACTTAAGTATAAGGAATGGAGGGAAGCAATTGGTACTGAACTTGAAGCCCTGAAAAGAAGTGAAACTTGGGAAGAATGTGAATTTCCCCCAGGAAAGAAACCCGTTAAATGTCGTTGGGTGTTCACTATCAAGTATAAACCTGATGGATCAATCGAAAGGTATAAAGCCCGATTAGATGTAAAGGGGTATACTCAGACTTATGGAATAGACTACTGTGAGACTTTCTCACCAGTAGCCAAAATTGATACTATTAGAGTTCTCTTCTCAGTTGCAGCAAACAAGGATTGGCCATTACACCAGTTCGATGTCAAGAATGCGTTTTTACACGGAGAATTAAAGGAAGAAATTTACATGGAAACCCCACCTGGAATTCATGATAGCTCCGAGTCCAGAAAAGTTTGCCGACTAAAGAAATCTTTGTATGGTTTAAAGCAATCTCCCCGAGCTTGGTTTGGTCGGTTTACCACAGTAATGAAGAAATATGGATATAATCAAAGCAACTCCGATCACACTTTATTCTTAAAATGGAGAGGTAAACTCATAACCTGTTTAATAATCTATGTTGATGACATGATTATTACAGGAGATGATTCGGAGGAAATGACAAAATTGAAAGCCAATCTCTTCAAAGAATTCGAAATGAAAGATTTGGGAAGACTCAAGTATTTTCTCGGAATCGAAGTTCTAAGATCAAAGTAGGGTATTTTCATTTGTCAGCAAAAGTATGTCCTTGATTTACTAGCAGAGACGGGAATGCTAGATTGCAAACCTACGGATACTCCCATGATTGCTAACCAGAAATTGTTCATGGAAGATGAAGCTGAACTGGCAGACAAAGAAAGATATCAGCGAACGGTGGGAAAGCTTATTTATTAGCTCATACTCGGCCAGATATTGCATACGCAGTGGGAGTCATAAGTCAATTCATGCATCAACCTCAAGTTCAACACATGGAAGCTGCCTTACGGATTATCAGGTACCTAAAGGAACAACTGGACACGGAGTTCTGTTCAGACCAAATAGGGCACCTGAAGATTG
>CAJVGC010000065.1:57642705-57710154 GCA_910822075.1 Senecio squalidus | reverse complement strand
TCGCCGGGATCCCAACCTATGACTTGCACAGCTGACATAGCCACATATAATCGAGTTCGATCCGAAACAAAGTTGTTCCAGTTTCTGAACGGACTTGACCGGAGGTATGACCCAATTAAACGGGAAATTCTCCGTTATGATCCACTTCCATCTCCCGAAACTGCTTATGCTACGGTTAGGAAAGGAAAAAGCTCACCAAGTTATTATTGACGGGAATCATGAGGCGGATATGGGTGTGGAAGCTGGGCTAAATACCACCGGTGATGGAGCAGGGCTTGTTTCCAAAATCATCGATCAGAAAAACCGGCGTTCCGACCCCCACTCAAAGGTGGATAAAAGAAGCTCAAGTGTGTATGACAAACACACCAAAGAGCAATGCTTTAAAATAGTCGGATATCCAGAATGGTGGAATGAGAATCATAAGACCTCCAAGACTGGAAAAGCTGCGGCCGCTGTAGGAAGCAGTGAAATTAGTGGCGGCGGAGAAAAGAGTACCGATGGCGCCCCAGAACCAGGTATAGGGTTTGGTGTTTTTACACCAAACCCTCCGGGGTAATGATTCTTTTTTAAATCCAAAAAGTTTTAATAAAAACTTACTCGATAAGTTAAATGATTTACGATTTAATAAAGGAACAATATGAGTCTCCTTCTGGCGAAGCTCATGTTGCAACCAAAGATTCTAAGTGTACTTCTTGGATCTTTGATTGTGGTGCCACCGATACAATGACGTTTGATATCACCGATCTAACGTCAAAATCTAGAGTTGATAAAACAAGAATTCACACAGCCAATGGGGAAACTCTCCCAGTTAAAGGAGGGGGAACCATTGAAATTTCGAAAGAATTACGACTCTCTAGATGTCTTTATGTACCATCATTATCACACAAGTTATTACCCGTCAGTCATGTTACGAAAGAATTAAACTGTGTGGTATTAATGCACCCCACCTTTTGCATTTTGCAGGATATCAGAACGGGGAAGATCATTGGACGTGGTACTGAAAGACAAGGACTCTACTACGTCGATGAGGTTACTCAACAAGGCTCTGTTTTTCTTACTCATGGGTCCAACGATAGGAAAGCTTGGTTATGGCACAGAAGATTAGGACATCCGTCCTCTGGTTATTTGAAACAGTTATTTCGGCATTTATTTCCTAGTAATAAAGTTTTTCATTGTGACACTTGTATTTTGGCGAAGAGTCATAGACAAACGTTTAAACCAAATGATACTCGAGTTGATTCTCCTTTTTTGTTAATTCATTCTGATGTTTGGGGTCCCGCAAAAATTGAAGGGGACAAAATTTCCGTTATTTTATGTTATTTATAGATGATTGTACTCGAATGACATGGACTTATCTTTTAAAAACTAAGTCTGAAGTGTTTACTAAGTTCACTTTATTTTGTAACATGATAAAAACTCAATTCAAACGTGATATCCAAATTCTCCGATCCGATAATGAGGGAGAATTTTGTAACAATTCCATGAAAAACTTCTGTCAAGAGCGGAGAATCATTCATCAAACCTCGTGTGCTCACACCCCTGAACAAAATGGGGTCTCCGAACGAAAAAATCGTTTTTTATTGGAAATCACTCGTGCTATAATGATTGAATCACAAGTTCCAAAGTCTTTTTGGCCAGAATCCGTTGTCACTGCCACATATCTGGTTAATCGTCTTCCAACCCGAGCTCTAGCTCTCAAAACTCCACTCCAAACATTGTCACATTTCCATAAATTGCCATCAACTCGAACCTCGAGTGTTTGGATGTTCTGTTTTTGTTCATATACCGAAAATAGAACGTTCAAAACTTGACCCGTGTGCAGAGAAATGTGTGTTTTTGGGGTATGGTGTCAATTAACACGGGTATCGGTGCTACAACCCAGTAGGCGTCACATGTTCACGAAAATGAACTGTGACTTTCTTGAAACTGAGTTCTTTTATCACACCCATCTTCATGGTTAGGGGGAAAATGACAATGACGCATTAAGATGGATAAGTTGGGCACCACCTGTGCATGACTTTCCTACGGATACTCCAACTGATAATCCTGAAGATTCTGAAGACAGTACCACTGCCACTAATAATGATCCTCCTCAACTGATATCCGAGGTAAGTGCATCTGAACCTTCAGATATTTCAAATAACTCTGATATGTGTGATGATGAACAACAGGTTGAGATGAAAAATCCGAGTGTGACCGAACCAACTAGGTATGATCTTCCTCCTAGATCAACAAGAGGGATTCCACCCAACAGATACTCACCTGAAAGAAGTTCAAGAGGATCAAGATATCCAGTTGCAAATACCGCAAGAAGGAACTTAGTCCCGGAAGCCAGGTCCTTCGCAAATTCCATATGTTCTGAAAAGATACCAACAAGTGTTGAAGAAGAACTTAAGTATAAGGAATGGAGGGAAGCAATTGGTACTGAACTTGAAGCCCTGAAAAGAAGGAAACTTGGGAAGAATGTGAATTGCCCCGAGGAAGGAAACCCGTTAAATGTCGTTGGGTGTTCACTATCAAGTATAAACCCGATGGATCAATCGAAAGGTATAAAGCCCGATTAGTCGCAAAGGGGTATACTCAGACTTATGGAATAGACTACTGTGAGACTTTATCACCAGTAGCCAAAATTGATACTATTAGAGTTCTCTTCTCAGTTGCAGCAAACAAGGATTGGCCATTACACCAGTTCGATGTCAAGAATGCGTTTTTACACGGAGAATTAAAGGAAGAAATTTACATGGAAACCCCACCTGGAATTCATGATAGCTCCGAGTCCAGAAAAGTTTGCCGACTAAAGAAATCTCTGTATGGTTTAAAGCAATCTCCCCGAGCTTGGTTTGGTCGGTTTAACAGTAATGAAGAAATATGGATATAATCAAAGAAATTCCGATCACACTTTATTCTTAAAACGGAGAGGTAAACTCATAACCTGTTTAATAATCTATGTTGATGACATGATTATTACAGGAGATGATTCGGAGGAAATGACAAAATTGAAAGCCAATCTCTTCAAAGAATTCGAAATGAAAGATTTGGGAAGACTCAAGTATTTTCTCGGAATCGAAGTTCTAAGATCAAAGTAGGGTATTTTCATTTGTCAGCAAAAGTATGTCCTTGATTTACTAGCAGAGACGGGAATGCTAGATTGCAAACCTACGGATACTCCCATGATTGCTAACCAGAAATTGTTCATGGAAGATGAAGCTGAACTGGCAGACAAAGAAAGATATCAGCGAACGGTGGGAAAGCTTATTTATTAGCTCATACTCGGCCAGATATTGCATACGCAGTGGGAGTCATAAGTCAATTCATGCATCAACCTCAAGTTCAACACATGGAAGCTGCCTTACGGATTATCAGGTACCTAAAGGAACAACTGGACACGGAGTTCTGTTCAGACCAAATGGGCACCTGAAGATTGATGCTTACACTGACGCTGACTGGGCAGGCGACAAAGGTAATAGGAGATCTACATCAGGGTATTTTACTCTAGTGGGAGGAAATCTTGTTACCTGGAGAAGTAAAAAACAAAAGGTAGTCGCTCTCTCAAGTGCTGAAGCTGAATTTCGAGGAATAGCACGAGGTTTAGCTGAAGTCTTATGGCTGCGAAAACTACTATCAGAAATTGGGTATTCTCCAGTGGAAGCTAGTAAGATTATGTGTGACAACAAAGCTGCTATCCAGATTTCAGGAAATCCAGTTCAACATGATCGAACAAAACACGTTGAAGTTGATAGGCACTTCATCAAAGAAAAACTTGAAGATGAGATTATCGAACTTCCGTTTGTGTCATCCAAAGATCAACTGGCAGATATTCTCACAAAGGCGGTAACTGGAAAGATCTTCGCTCACTGTCTTGACAAGTTGAGCATTGGAAATCCCACTACTCAGCTTGAGGGGGAATGTTAAACAATAGAAGTCTAATTGAATGTAAGCCCAAGTCCGTATGTGGGCTTGGGCCCGTTAGGTTTATTTTTCCTATAAATAGGCTTCTAATGTAAACGTTTCTAGTTGATGAAATATAAATATTCTTCCACAAAACCTAATTATTAATTTCTACATATATTGTGTTAGTTTGATTGTGTTCATAATGGTGTTTAAGAATAGCTAGAAGTTTGTTGATCATCAACCGGCTTATGTTGAACCTGTCTCCGGTTCCTGGTTGAACCAACTGCACCAATGATTTGGTTTAATAGTAAAAAACCAAGGGACTACCACCAAAAGATTTCATTTAGTTGGCTAAAGTTTACATTTCTAACCTCAATAATTATTGGGGTTGAGCTAATCTGTCTTTTCTCCTAAATTTTAAAATTTAGATTTTTGGTTTCATGATGTTTTAGTCAATGTTTGTATCCGGGTCCTTATCATGCTCAAATTAAGAAAGGGGTTATTTGGATACTATCTATAGATCTTCATATATGTCTATGGTTGAACCAACTTTCATCCCATAGCCACTTGCACACCTACTTTAATCATATCGATGATGATGATGGGGATAATCCATTGTCTAGGGGGATTTCTTCATAGTTTCCGTCTACCTTGTAGTGTATGGGAAAACTTATAAGCAGATGTATGATGTCGAGATCGATTTTGATTATGTAACGCGTGACATTGCTAAGGCTTGTGGGGCTCGACTAGTGTCTTTGGTTCTATATCGAAGAGAAGGGTCGAAAGGAAAGAGAGGTGGCAGACCTAATTAAACACGGACGTCATTCATCTCCGTCATTATATTTGTCTTGGTATTCTTTCCTTGTTCATGCCAAGAAATGAATTTTATCTATCCAAAGAGGTCTTGAGGCTTCAACGTTTGACCTTAGTGGTTTAAAGTTACGTTTGAGAATGCTTTAGCTTGTGTCGTCTATGTCTCTCTTCATGGAGGTTAAAAGCAAGTTGTCTTATGAGAAAGTTGTTGTTGAGCAAAGAGTTACAAGATTCCGGGAGAGAAGGATATGATCGTGAAAAGGATTCATTTTCTTCACAAGACGTTTTTCTCCTCCTCGGATTGCATGGAAGGCGAGGGTGAGTTGCATATGGCGGTTGTTACTTATGGTCGACATATATGTGCCGAAAAGGTCTGAATATTTTCCCCCCAAAGGTTTTGTATGGTAGTTGTGTCGTTGGGAGGTAGGGGTGTCGTTTTTACCCGAACCCGAATATTCTATCCGACCCAAAATGAGTTCGGGTTAAATGGGTCATGTTAAATGGGTTAAACGGGTTAAATGGCTCAAACCCGAATAACCAAAAGCTTATATGGGTATAGGTACGGGTCTATTTATTTCCATTTGGGTAGCCCGCATAACTCATATAACCCGATTAAGTTAACTCTCATATAGGTATTAATAGCTTATGTCAAATTTTATTAGTTATGCTTAATGAAATTATTATTAGTTGTCTCTTATTAGTTTGTTTTTATTTTCATAAAATATAAAAAACTTACAGGAAGTTATTCAAAGATAAATATTTGTTTTGTTTTTGGTTTGTATAAGATGAAATGGTTATAAAATGGCAAAATCGACGATAAGTTGAACACATTTTATACGTTGTGAGTTTGGCCTATTTCATTAAAATGAAAATTATAACTAAATATACTATCTTAGTTAAAATCCAATTAGTTTTAAACCATATTTGTTGTTAATCGGGTAAAATGAGTTAAAAAGGTCAAACCCGGATAACCCAAATCCGAATAACCCAAACCCTTTTAACACATATTGTTATTCGGGTATGGGTATGAGTATTTTTCTCACAACTCAAAACCCAAATAACCAAAAATCCGCTAACCCGACCTAATCAACACCCCTATTGAGAGGTATAGTGATATTACTTATTGTATATTGTTAGAATGTAGGGAAGTATATAATGCAAGGAAAAAGGGTAGAAGGGCTTAATGTGAGAAGATGGAGAAGTTATCAATTTCGATATGGTACAAAGAGTAGGAATTTTTCGGTATATTATTTCCGTATGAGAATGAAACATATATACAGGTAAAATACTAATCTATACCTAATTTACATCCTTGACTTTAGGAACAAGATATTCAATAATTATTCTCGTCAATCCTTTCCTAACTAACTATTCCGGTAAATATGCTCTTTCCAACACTCCCCCTCAAAGTGGAGAATGTATGTCTATCATTCTCAGCTTGTTAAGAGAGTACTGAAAAACTCTCCCACAAACAGTTTTCGTTAACATATCTACTAGTTGATCACTTGTATGAACATACGGAAGTTGCACAGTCTTTTTTTCATATGGTCTTTGATAAAGTGCCTGTCAATCTCTACGTGCTTCGTTCTATGCTGAACTGGATTGTTAGCAATCTTTATAGCTGCCTGATTGTCACAATACAAAGTCATGGGAGACATTAGAGTTATACTTAAGTCTCTTAAAATTCGCTTTATCCAAATTAATTCACATACCCCTTGTACCATTCCCCTAAATTCTGCTTCCGCACTCGACCTCGAGACAACCTTTTGTTTCTTGCTTCTCCAAGTCACCAAATTTCCACAAACAAAAGTAAAGTAACCAGAGGTAGATTTTCCATCTGTCTTGTCTCCTCCTCAATCCGCATACACATACCCACGTACATTTCGTGTGGAATGTTTCATGAAGAACAGTCCCTTGTCAGAGATGATTTAAGATACTTCAAAATTCAATATACAGCATCCATGTGTTCTTCGCTTGGAGCATGCATAAATCTACTAACAACACTCACAGCATACGCAATATCGGGCCTTGTGTGAGATAAGTATATGAGTTTTCCAACTAACCTTTGATACCGCTCCTTGTTTGTTGGCACTTGACCGATTTTGATAGACAACTTGTGATTAATTTCGACCGGAGTTTGACTGGTTTGCAATTTAGCATTCCAGTTCGGATAGTAAGTCAAGAATGTACTTCCGTTGACACATAGAGATACCCGAAGTCGATCTTGCTACTTCAATGCCCAAAAAATACTTTAGGTGTCCGAGATCCTTTAGTTCGAATTCATTAACAAGAACCGCTTGCAGATTCTTCATTCCTTCCAAGTCATTTCCCTTTACGACCATATCATCCACATATACTATAAGTGCGATGATTTTCCCCCCATTATGTTTTATAAACAACGTATGATCTGCATCACTTTGTTTATAAACAATTCCCTTCATGAACTTCGAAAATATCCCAAACCAAGCTCGGGGAGATTGTTTTAATCCATATAATGCTTTCTTTAGTTTACATACCCTTCCGTCGTTGTTAATTCCGGGAGGTGGTTCCATGTATACTTCTTCTTCCAAATATCCATTCAAGAAAGCATTTTTTACATCAAGTTGCTTAAGAGGCCAGTCTTGATTCGCCACAATGGAAATTAAGATTCTAATAGTATTCATCTTGGCCACCGGAGCAAACGTGTCTCCATAATCAATTCCATACTTTTATGAATGGTGTGATATCTGTGGAATTTGTGAAAACTGATTTGAATTTAGCCGATCATTTAACCAAAGGGTTAGCTAGAGATCTTGTGCACAAGGCGATTGTAGGGATGGGTTTAAAGTCCACTTGAAATCTTTCATATTAAGATACCCAATTCCCATCTAATATAGTATCAGATGCTGAATTCAATGTGAAAAGCGTAATATCTAAAGATTGTAACACATTATATATTACATCCCAAGGTATGTGTTCAGTTGCAAGTGAGTTAGGTTGAAATTATATTTCTTAATAGTTCTTTGAAAAATTGCATGTATAGGTGCAAGAAGAAAGAACTACCTATATAAGCATGAAGTTTAGCTGCTTCAAGAAATTTGGGACTTAACTTTGATATGCTTATTGAAGGATGGGACATAGGCTAGTAAAAATTGTTGTCAAGTTAGAACATGAATGTGTAAATTGTTGTGTATATTTTCTTCATTATATTCGCTATGAATAGAAAGGGTTCAATTCTTAGTAACACCCTTGATATTTGATTATATGAATTGAAATTATACTAATGTGAAATTCAATCGTCACGACATTTCATTTATGCACCAGTTTGTTTGTTAGGAATTTACTTTAAGTTAATCACGATTACACTTAAATGGGGGAGGATTGTTGGTGATTTATGTCACCAATATGATTTAAGTGTAATGGGATTAATTTGTTTAACCAATGTAATCTTGATAAATATCGAAAAAGTTCGGAAAAGTGTACGTATGCAAATTTGTAATTATGGATGTTTTTATGTTGGGTTAGTCTACTATGTTCGTTTTATGAGAACTTCAAGTTTAATATGACAGGACGAAACATGTGTATTCGTTTCTAAAGATGATATTCAAGCATACCCTCTTCAATTTGCACTGTGTCCAGGAGGATTTACAATATTGGACAACTCAGAGACCGAAACCGTCTTAAAAACAATAGGACGCTCCTTGACAATCTTCTTATCACAGGTTTGCTGTTTTCTTTTATTATTTGTATTAAGTGTCTATAACATTTCAGAATTTTCTCGCTTTCTTTTCTACAGAATATTTTTTTCCCATAAGTGTCCACGCTGAGTTATATGTGACATAAATTGATGGTACTCTTTTTCCCATAAGTTCACCGCGAGACACATTCGCAGGAATATTTCTTTTTTCCCTGCCAACAAGATGTTATTGTAGAGGCCTGTTGTTATTTTCGGTTGAGGACTTAGAAGAAGAGTTCTTTTTTTTTTAATAATTCTTCTACTGATTGTAAAATAACAAATAACATAATTTCAGGGGATAATTTTAGTGTAACATGACGATTGAGTTATATAGACAGTACACAAGGGTCTCGGTGACATGGTGTTTACTCTTTGCCCTGTTTTTTATGCGTTATTTGGAAAAAAGAGATTATGATCGTGTCATATTCTTCGTTGGCAGGCCACCAAGTTAATACTAGTTTTACTTTGCGTAACATTTCTGCCTATCGGGTGGTGGGTAATCACATATTAGAACATTTTAAAACTATAAATTATTTGTAAATTTAGCCATAGGTCATTACAAAGATAAACATAACATTTCGTTCATGTGGCTTGTCCCCGAAGTTAAAATGTATGCAATGATAATCGTTAATATCATTCTTTCCCTCATATGTTTTAATTGCAATATTTGTAATTCCCTTTAGAGGTGGCTAGATTCGAAAAACATTGGACTATCATGTTAGATTGTTATTAGAGGCCATATATCCTTTTAGTGTAACTAATGATTTAGCTTGTCTCTTTGTTAACCGATTCGTTTTTAAATTCTAATTAAGATTCCACATTCTACGAGACAACGCTCAATCAGTAGTATTGCATATGAGCAAAGAAGACTACTACTTAATGACGTTAAGGATATAATTATAGAGCTCCAGGGCTCCAATTTGTTGCCACCGCAGGTAAAGCTTGTTGGGTTAATCGGTTTGATTATCTTGGGTTTACTCGATCATATGCATGGTTGGAAGTTAGGATTTAATAAGTATTTACAATATTATTTGTTTCTAATTAATAGCTTATTATGGCATGCATGAATGAGTCAAAAGGTCATGTTGGTCATATTGTTTCTGTTGAGTAATAGTAGGATTATAGGAACGTGGGTTTTGGTTTTGCATGTTAGCTTGATTGTAGGCAAGAAATCGGTAGTGGGTAGTTTCTTTATTTTCTATATATATTATAATTTGTCTGGAAATTAATATTGAGAGAAATACAAGATTATTTACGTTCCAAAATACTTGTGTTTTCAAGGGGCCTGAACCAACAATTGGTATCAGAGCAAAGGGCTTGTAGGTAGCGGGTTTGAAGATCGGAAGAAGCCTCCTCCGCCGACGGGTGTGTCGGTCGGTGGAGGGCATATGTGACCGAGGTGAAGGTCCGGTTAAATACAGCCGAAGATGGAGACAATAAAGCGTTTCGGTCCAGCCGTTGTCATGGTGGAAGTACCGTTTGAGGCGGAAGTACCGTTTGAGGCGACGGGGATGAATGGTGATGAACGTTGGTGCTCCGGGGTTGTTAGCGGATATTAAAGAAAGCAAAATGTATTTTGATCGGCTTGTTTCGGGATAAGAGGAGACCGACGTACGTGCAGGAAAAGCGGACAGAAAGGATCCGTCAAAGCAGGTGGCTTTGGGTTCGATTCGCTTGGCGGTTAAAAGAAAACGGTAGAAGCGGTGGCTTTGTTTTCTTGGTCGGTGGAGAGTCCTTTTTGAACAAGTGTGATCGGAAAAGGTATGGTTGTCAAGATAAGAAGGAAACGGAGAAACAACACGGTGAGAACATTATGGCCGTTGAGGTTCACATCGGGGTGGCTTTGGACGTGGCCGAGGAGGAGGTCGTTGGTCCGGGAGAAGTCGAGATGGTAATGAACGTGTCCAACAGGATGCCATGTTATATGTTATATGGGTTGTGAAAAATCTAAAGGGTTAAGCTAGACAAGACTTTGGATGTGACCAAGGAGGAGGTCAAGTGTCCAAGAAGGTTGAGAATCGAGATGGTTCAAAAGAAGGTGATTAAACATACTCAGAACGAGTTGTATAAACAAACCGATTAAGGGGGTGATTGTTGGGTTAATCGGTTTGATTATCTCGGGTTTACTCGATCATATGCATGGTTGGAAGTTAGGATTTAATAAGTATTTACAATATTATTTGTTTCTAATTAATAGCTTATTATGGCATGCATGAATGAGTCAAAAGGCCATGTTGGTCATATTGTTTCTGTTGAGTAATAGTAGGATTATAGGAACGTGGGTTTTGGTTTTGCATGTTAGCTTGATTGTAGGCAAGAAATCGGTAGTGGGTAGTTTCTTTATTTTCTATATATATTATAATTTGTATGGAAATTAATATTGAGAGAAATACAAAATTATTTACGTTCCAAAATACTTGTGTTTTCAAGGGGCCTGAACCAACAAAGCTTACTTTATTTTATCGTTCTTTTACTAACAACTCATAAATTAGGCACATATAAAATGATTTCGTATTTAGAGACCCAAGAAGCTCATTATATGAATGGAATGATTTTGTTTACCTTGGACCAGCTTTCTATAAATACGGAGAGAGACGCTAAGGCAAATGGTGAATGGGACTGGTTAGCACATTACTTCTTTCATATATCATATGGTTCTTTAACCAGGCTGCTACATATAGAGACAGTTATACGTATATAAACATAGCTGGCTGATTATTTTGTCTTCATTTTGAATAGTTTGCAAATGGAACTCTTGGCTTTGGGGAACACAAAACTTGGAATCAAGTATAAGTTGAGTATCATCTCGTGTTTGAGAAGGATGTACGCCTGCTTACATATCTGTACACCCATTCGCTCGCTCAACAATCTTACTGAGGGTCGTTTACTTGAAGGGAATGTTTCCAACAGAGAAGATGGGGAATCCCTCTCATGATCTACACATCCCTTGTTTCTCTTGGATTCGAGATGTTTATGCTGTTCTTTTGAAACTAGTTAGTTTATGCTAACTTTAGTCGACCGAAACCATGTTTTGAATTGGAAGAATGCTGTGTCTATAACACACATTCTCTTGTACGTGGTTCATTTCTATGTTCAGTCGCAATTGATTGTTGATATTATATAAAATGGGTATCGATATCGTGTCTAGCATTGAAAGGTTTATGTTTTGAATTATCATGTCATTGCTTTAGAGGGTTGAATTTTTTTTTCCAGTGAACTTTATATATATAAGTCTTGTTTGGTTAAAAAATAATAACAAGCTAACAAACGCTTTCTCGTCTGTATATGAACGACTTAATTATCAAACTTAAAACCCGACTTGAATTTGATTGAGCTTTTATTTTAAAGCTCAAGCTAAATTCAATAAATCAATAGATGGTTTTGAGCATCTACTCGATTATCAAAATTATAAATCTAGGCCATATCATTAATTATCAATTCACATGATTCTTTTGAATGCCACATAACTCGACTCGCATCGATTTCTTTATACTTAACTTAACAAGACTAAATTATATAGTCATAGGCGGACAATAATTGTCATCTAGAATAGTCATGGATATCCCTTAACTTGTCGAATAAAGTATTTTTGTTGTATAAAAGTTTTCGAAAATCTTTTATTGTATTTGATTCCATAAAAATATTTATTTCAGATATTTTTTAATTTTGGTCATGGATCTGTCACTGTATGATAATCAAGTAAAAATATACATAAACGATCATTGTATGATAATTAAGTAAAAATATACATAAACGATAAATATGAAATGGCAAGACTGATAAGGCTCCTGAGCTTAAGAATAGAGTATTTCAGTACTCGAGCTCGACATCTAATCTCGTAACTTTTGAGTTTCCTGGACTTGGTTACGCCTTTCTTTAAACATTGGGGGTTATTATATAAATCCCTAGAATGGGCCGCCTGTGCACGTCATCAGTAGCACAATGCGCATAGTCAGCGCACTTTAGCACAGCTATATATTCCATAATAAAGAACAAAACGACAAAAAACACATTCGTGGCCAACGAGAATCTAAACTAAATTTTCGAAATAATCGAATGGATAACAATAATTCTAAACAGATTCATTAAAAACAACACTTTTGTCCTCCGATTCTCCGCCGTCGCCGGAACCCATGACTTCACCGGCGACACCTTTAACCTGGAAATTCTCTCAGGTTTTCGGTGAACGTAGTCCCGGTGAAGATGTCGAAAACAGTAACTATTTCATCTTCTTTTTTTTTATGTCTTATTACAAGACACGTGTTTATCGACATTCACTGAACTTTGTGTAAGTTCAGTTGTTACGATAAACATGTGCCTTGTGCGTACATATATAAATAAAAAGTTATGTTTAGTTTTATATAATGTTTTTCAATATTGGATTAAGACACATGTTTATAGACATTAACTGAACTTGTGTGAGTTCAGTTATTACGATAAACATGTGTTACGTACATAGATAAATAAATAAATAAAGTTATGAACAAGTTTATTATTAATGACAAACTTTTTTTTTATGAATATTTGATGTTAAGTTTTATGGTTGTTGTTGTTTAGTTGATGTGATATCCGCTATCGAATTTGACAAAAGTGGTGATTATCTTGCTGTTGGTGACCGAGGAGGAAGAGTTGTCATTTTCGAAAAAAAGGATGGTAAAGATGTAAGAATCACATTCTTGAATATTCTTTACTTGGTCCAACTTTTTGTGTGTTTTGCTTTTTTTTTTTAACGGGTGTTTGGATTTGCGTTTTGGAAATGATTATTTCAGCTTGACATAGCAACATTTTCTAATGTTTGTAGTTGATTATTTAGTTAGATTCTGTTTATATGAAAATAAAATCACTCGTTTATTTGTTCGTTTTAGGGAAGAATATCTGGTTACTGTGTTTGCAAAAAGCGAATTATTAGAAAATAATGTTTGGCATATCTGAATAAAGTGATTATCTGCTTTTTCTTAGGAGAGAGCACTATCTGTTTTGCAATACCAATTCCCAAACACGCTCCCTGAAAACATGAATCAAAACGGAAAACACCCCCTTATGTGTTTAGTTCCTTAAATCATGTTGCTCGTCTTTTGGCACTTGTAGGTGACAAGTAAGCAAAATTCTCAAAGTGAGTCAGACAGATCAGATGTTGCGGTCATGCAGCATCCTGAATATAGATACAAGACCGAATTCCAGAGTCATGAGCCTGAGGTGTGTTATTCTTGCATTCGTGAAATAGACCACTTTATAACTTATAAGTATGTAGTATTTGATTTTCCATCCATTCGTAATAACACGTCATTCTTCACAGTTTGATTATTTAAAAAGTGTGGAAATTGAAGAGAAGATCAACAAGATGAAATGGTGCGCGACGTTGAATGGATCACTCTTTATGCTTTCAACAAATGACAAAACCATCAAACTCTGGAAGGTATAATCTTCTCGAGATTTAACTTTTTCTTTTCATATGAAATCCTTCGATATAAAACCTCTTTAAAAATTATTTTTCTTAGTTAAAATAGAAACAGGTTGAACGTGTCAAAAGTCACTCAAAAGTGTGTTCAAAAATGCCTAAACCTTCTAATTATTAAAAGAGATATATGTAATCATATTTAACTAATATAGGAACATTATATCTAAAGCCAGGTTAAGGAACGAAAAGTGAAGAAAGTGAAGGAAATAGATCTTACTCCACATATGTCTTCAGAGAATTCGCTTTTGTCTGAAAGCAGTTATGTTAGCGGGGAATCTAAATCATCATCGATTTCTAATGGTCATCGTCTGGAATGGATAGATAATATGGGAACTAATATCTCGCCTTCTAATGTTAGTACATCTAGAATATGTTGGCATAATTTTTTATATATATTTTCAATTTGAGACTAATACATTGTTATTTAGGGGAATAATATTGGGGAATCTGCTCGCTCAAGATGTCGAAAGATGTATGCACATGCTCATGATTATAATATCAACTCTATCTCTAATAATAGGTAAGATACATCACTTGGTAATTTAATTTACATTGATGTAACTTTATTGTTGATTTGGGTGAACTTTTTGTAGTGATGGAGAGACGTTTATTTCTGCGGATGACCTTAGAATAAACCTGTGGAATCTCGAGGTCAGTGATCAATGTTTCAACATCATTGACATGAAGCCGTCAAACATGGATGATCTTACAGGTAGTTATTTATTTATTTATAAGTAATTTCCGTGCTTTATATAGTTGACGATCTTTAGACTATATAACTTTTTAATTGTCTATCAACAATCAGAGGTTATAACATCAGCTGAGTTCCATCTACTGCATTGTAATTTGCTCGCTTATAGTAGTTCAAGGGGTTTTATTCGGCTAGTAGACATGCGACAATCAGCATTGTGTGATTGTAGTGCTGTAATGTGAGTTCATTGTGATTTTATATACGTTTTGACTACCTTTTTTCAGGAAAAAGGTCATATCACGAATTAATTTTTTTTCAAATAATATCCAGATATTTAAAACATATATAAAGTTGTTTTGTAACTAATCCTACCATATAACTTTTTTTCAGGTTGCAGGATGTTGAGCCCCGAGGGCAGAAAACTTTTTTTACAGAAATTGTAGCATCAATATCTAGTATAAAGTTTGCAATGGATGGAAGACATATATTAAGTCGAGACTTCATGAATTTGAAGGTTTGTTCTTTAAATATGTTTTCTTTACCTTTGACGATTATGCATTCCTTTAAGTTACTGATTTGTTTTTCAGCTATGGGATATGCGTATGGCGACCACACCAGTTGTTACGTATAAAATTCACGAGCAGCTTCGCCCAAAGGTTGGAGATCATTCATGAAAGTTATATAAGCATGAGAAAAATAACAGTAGCTTTATTCTCTTAGTTAGTTTCTTTATTCTTGTTTTAAAGTTTTGTAATGATGTGTACAGTTATGTGACTTGTATAATAACGACGCGATTTTTGACAAATTTGATTGCTGCATAAGTGGGGATGGGAATCACTTTGCAACCGGATCATATAGGTATTAGAAGTGTTCTTCCATCTTAAGTTAATTGCTAAGGTGGCAATTTCGACCCATCTACTTATATATGGGTCGATTCGGATTTTGTGTCTGTAACTTTTCCAAAGAGTATTATAAAAATTAGCTTCAGAGAAAACGAGTCTAGTGGGTCGTGAAGGTCGAAAGTCACTCTAAGTGTATTTTTAATCATATTTGATTCACTAATTATTTAAGAAAAAGTCTCAAAGTGTAGGGCAAAATGTGGTTTAAGTCGACCTAACCTGGCCTGACCCGCACAAAACTCACCCGTTTTGACCCATTATCCAACCCGTCCATTTTGCCACCTCTAATAGCAAAAGCTTAAATTTCCACAGCTGCTTCTGGCATTTTGACCTGTCAACTTATGCAGCTCTATCCACTTGCGATTTTCTCTTATTTGACTTAGCAATCATATGAGAATATTCTCTAACGGAATTGGAAGTGAAGAAGGAACGACTGTGGAAGCTAGTAGAAACTCTTACCGGTACCTAATACTTCCTTTCTTTAGTTATAATTAGTTTCTTTGACTTTGCACATACTCTAAGTTAACTGTTAGGCTATTTGTCAAATATCTTAATTCCGTTTATAATAAAGAATTTAAGGATTCTTTGAATCAAATCCATGACATCATTTTATTTGTGATGATGATTTTGGAAGAATAAGAAGCTTTAATTTATAATCGTCACAAAAAAGGAATATTTGCATATTTTAAACACCCTAAAACAGATCAAATGGGTCGGAGGGATTAAGCTGGTCAAAAGTCACTTGTTTACCCATTTTGACCCGTTACAAAACTTGTTTGACCCACCCATAAAGCCACCTTTAAATTTGGTTTATTATAATTGCCCTTGGTTACAGAAAGAGACTACCACAAGCAACTTCAAGGCCAAGGAGAGCATCTCTGAGCAACTTGACACGGGGCTTTTACCGACAAGGTTTTTATTACTTTCCGGGATTCATCATATTCTCATATTCTAATATGTGTAAAACTTTCTTAATATTTGCCTTTCTTCTTCAGGGAACGATGCTTCAGACTCGGTGATTAACGAATTTTCATGCGACTTAAGTTCAAAGTTGCTGCATTTAGCATGGCACCCGAAAACCAATCTGATTGCATGCTCAACTGGAAACAGCTTGTTCATGTACTATGCATAGAATAAAAAGAAGTAAGCTCAACGACTACAACAAAAAACCGCCCATGAAATATTTTGAACACTTAGTAAATTTGTTCTCCCATATTTAATTGGTACATGGAGCTTAAGCTAACCAAATTGTGATTCTGCAACCACGATATAAGACGGTACTAAAACGTTATAGAAATCAGAATGATTTTGGATGTGGACATGCGAAAGACCTTCATATGTATGATTATTGATGCATATTTCTAAAGTCAAACAGTTTTTGACTTCGATCTGACTTTCATCTTTCCTGATTTTTGTATGAAATTTATGACATGATCCGTCTGTTTTTATATTTCCGTATTGTAAAAGGAGTAAAAATCTCTATACTTAAACGAGCAAATCAAACTGGTTGATAGTCACCGAAGTGTGTTCAAACATTTTGAATCATTTTATGCGAATTTTCTTTTTTAATATTTATTGTTTTGATAACGACAGTCACGTAGAAAATAAATATAACAAATTGTTTAAGCATGGCTAAAAGATGTTGACCATTAACCCGACCCGATCCGTGTGTGATCTCGATGCTTGGAAAGTACAAACATGTTTGCAAAGCAGTTAAAATCGGACCATGGTATAAACATGACTTTTTTAGAGCTATGTAGGTGTGTTTGAAAACAAACACCTTTTACTTTGATGCACTACAATAACATCTTTTATAATTTATATAAAAATTCTTTTTTCAAAATTAGTCGAAAGAATTCATCTTTTTCATATAAAATAATTAATTATAGAAATAATGTATATGAAAGGACTTGTGATGTAGTAAAATTATCATTTAAAGTATAGAGTATCGACCACTATAATGAAATATAACGTCGAATAATGAAAAAACAAATAAACAATAAATAATTAATTAATTACCTGTCCAAAGTCAAAAACTCTTTTATCCGATCTAAAATATAACTGTTGAAAACATAAACATAAAGTTAACAAATAAATGATTACCAACATATTGTCCAATTACCTGGTATCCACAAAATGACGTAGTGGTAATTCATGTATCACACGCAACAATTATCGTCCGATTACCAAGCCCTATATATACATAGCAAACCAACGTCTCCATACTCACTATTAACTTACTTAACATATATTCTTTTATTTACTTTCAAAACTCGAGCCTTGATACACTAACAACATCCATGTCAAGGTATTTGATCTTTTAAAGTCTATATCGCATAACTAGTTAAGTAAAAACAGACTTGGGGCACTACAACTAACTTTTATCGCAACAAAAGGCTTGTCCCTATCTTACGATACATATAGTGAAGGTCTCAAATTAAAAAAACGAGTAACTCGGATACCACAAAAACTAAAAGGTAAGAATTACACACTATCAAAACATATGTGTTAAATATAGAAATAAACAAGTTCACAATCAACAACCGCCTATCCCTTCCTTTTTTTTTATCCCCAAATATAAAAAGTTGTCTGTCAAAAAATTAAAAAAAATTGTCTTAAAACCCTAACTTTGACCTCATATCTTTATCCTAATCTTTCCGATAACTCATAAAGCTTTCAAATTTCTTTCAATTTTCCATCAATTAAATCAAACCCACCAATTCAATTTTTGTTGTCTAATCCCAAAAATTCAATCTTGATCAATACAGGTATATATATATATATATATATATATATATATATATATATATATATATATATATATATATATATATATATATATATATATATATATATATATATATATCTTTTTCTCTCTAGGGTTTTTTTTAATTTTTGTAATTTGTAAATTTAATTATGGTATAATTGTTATATTTGCAGGTATTTGTTTACGTGTGATGTTGGTTGTGTATAAATGATAGGGTGGTTTACAAGGGGATAATGGCATTAGTAACCCACCAGGTTCAGGTAAATTCAACGCGTATATTAATCGAATTGATTTATGTATGAACCCAACCTATGTATTTGTGTTAGTATGGAAACAAAAAACTTTCATAAAAACGGTCGAATAAGATAGGTGCAAATATCAGGGACGGAGCTTGGAGGTGGCGGAAGGGGGGGCGAAAATCATTCGATTCGAAATATTACATATAAAAACCTTACGAATTTTTCAAAATTGTACGAATATAATACAAATTTTACGAAAATCTCGAACTTTCGGGGGGGCCGGAACCCCTTCCGGCCCCAACAAAGCTTCGTCCCTGGGTGCAATTGATGAAGTATTTTTTTCATCAGATTACCTAGTTTGCCCATGCATTAGAGACATCGGTTACTTTTAGATTTTGAATAGTTCAATATATTTAAGGGAAAATGGGATGTTACTATGTTTTTAATATCAATATTTAAAAACAAGACAATCGTTTTGGGACAAACATAAATAGAAAGGTGGACAGTTTTTTTGGGACGGAGAGAGTACTATGTTAGTCAAAAACTAGATTGACCGAGAAATAAAACTAGATTAAACTCTTTGAATGTGTCCGTAATTTTGGACAGGCTGAATCACGGACTTGTTATTATTAGTTTTTACCGATATATTGGTGTCGACTGTTCCATAGTCATATTCACCGTTAATGGCATGTTCTACTGTCTAGCAAGTTTGTTTTCATAAAAGTTCAATTCTTTTGTCGTTTGAAAGTGATAATGAGGTATATGATAATGTACTTATAAGTAATCTTAACGTGCTAATGGATCTTTTTATATTTTCGTTTGAAGGGTTCATATGCTGCTCCAAGACCTTTATCTCTAAAGAGAGGGATTGAAACAAAGAAATTTACACCAACATTTCCAATCGTTAACAGACCAGATATTCTTTTATTGAAGCATAGATCTTGTTTGTGGTAAGTACTTATCTTTGTTTGTCTGTTTTTCACTTTCCATGGTATAAACGTCCATCTATTACAAGGTTTATATCGTTTCTTATGGAAAACATACATGTGATTAAATTGATTAAGTTGAATTGTAGTTAAAGTAGGGTATCTACAATAGAATCCATAGCCTATAAAACCTTGTATAGGAAATATAATAATAGTGAATACGGGTGCTGATACATAGTGGTTGACGTTCAGTTACCTCAATGTTGATCCCAAATGTGTATTACAGTTTCTCACTGCTGGTAATAGCAAGTGGAAACATTCCTCCGTATGAATATCTTGTGTTCACTTGCAACATTCGCCAAATTCAGCAGGTTGTGTGACGGGTTAATCGGGCTGATATCAAAATGGGTTGTTATTTGGTACCTGTCGGTTCAGGTCAAAACAGTTTATTGTCGAACAAAATTAACAGATAACCGGCGTGTCAAATAATTACATAAATAGTATTATTTCAATGCAAATTAAAACAAAATTCAGTAAAATGATTTAGGAGTTTTGTGCATTAAAATACTCTCTGGCCAACTTTCGACTGGCTTCACTTATGTGATTTGGTTTCTTTTAAGCCGTCCTTTTTATTTAACCGTTCGACTCTTTAAAATAAAGATAGTCAGGAATTTCCCTTCAGCGGTACCTTTATAAATCAAGATGCAAAATGATGATATTTATATTTTTGTTTGTGCTCCTCCCAACCTTGTATACTGATATATACATATTAAATAACAGTCTAAAGGCGCCTCTATCAAAGAGGAAACCATTAAAAATATCATCCTTTAAAGGTAACGTTCAGAATGATGAATCCGGAGGGCGAGAAAAAGTCTCAAAGTCCATAAAGAACCCGGTCAAACTTTCTTACGTGCCACATGATCGCAAAGAAACCTTGGCTGAATCAGCAAAGGTGAAGAACAATCATGCGACACCTACCTCGAATTTGGACGGGACCACTGCAGGGTCTCTAGCCATACAACACTTATTTAGAAGCTGGTTGACTTTACTACGCACACCTTCTTCACCGAGTCAATTACCAAATGAAACATTGGAGGAGGGTTCATGTTCAAATGAAACGGTGGAAACGGACCACAAGATTGAAAACAGTGGAAGAAATGTGATGCTGAAAGCTGTTTGGCGCGGGTTTTTGGGTCTGGATCCAGCAATAAAGATACCTGCTATGATATTGTAAGTCACTGTATACTTATTACTGTTTTTGTTGGTTCTCATTGGCTTTAAGTTATAACTTTCGGGGTTGACTTTTGAAACGGGTTTCTTGAGTGGATTGTGGCAACACGATCCCCAGCTGGATTCATTACTTGTCCTGTATGAATTTGTTCCGTTTTTCTTCATTTTTGACTAATTTGTTTTGATAAATTTGCAGCATACCGTTATACCTGGCAGTTAATATGAAATACGGCCCAGAAGTTGCTAGGGAACTGACTCCGCTATGGATATGTGGACCTCTGCTTGTTGCTCTTTACATCAAGATCGTTCAAGGAATATGCTTGCTCTACATTTATAGCTTCAAGCAGTCCGTCAAAGTGGTAAAAAACTTGCCCGTGTATTACGATTATGTCGTTAGTGGAAAGCTGAAAGAAACTATAGATGTCCGTTTATGGCAACCCGTCGTGGAATTTAGGAACTTAGGCTATAAAGGAATATGGAAATACGTTCAAGAATGGATCCATGATAAGTATTTGGACTACATCGAGTCAATATGGCCCCACTATTGCAAACTGTTACGGTTTCTAAAGAGGGCTAATTTCATCTAAAATTTGGAAGATGAAATGTCGGTTTCTTTTGATTCATGTAATGTTTTCGAATAGGGCAGATATGTGAGGCAAGAGGTAGGAAACGACACCATTTTGAATGAAAGTTCATCTCAGTCTTATTGATGATTGATTACAAGCAAACGAAAAAAAGTTGAAATTTGTATGTTGAAATACATTGTATTTGAGTATGATTCTGTCTTTGAGATTAACCATTTTTTACATAGATTGTCATGTCATTGGATGATGATTTTGAATATGGTTTCTATATTGTGATCGGTTAATTTTTGATGGTTTCGCTTTTAACAAAAGATGGGGACAAAAAATTTGAAGCCGAATATATCTAACTTTATGTTGAAAGTCTTCGTACTGGACAAGACTCAACCTCTTGTTAAGCTTTTTATCGCCCAGGGCGTTATGAGTTATGATGCTCTTTGGATTGCGAAAAACCAGATATAAAAGCTGACCATGCTACTAAATCGGGATGTAATCAACTATTAAAGACTTGATACGCCGGCTGATTCCCTATTCTTCTCATAACTGTAAATAAATCTACCCCTTTCTCCCGGTACCACCCTCAACATCCATAAAATGCGCTCACGGTGTTGAATATAACCAAATCGTGTGTTTCTAACCTATCAAATGCCATTCTCGCATCATCAACAAGTCCTAGTTTAGTATAAGGTGATACAAGTGCACTACCACAAATGGAATAAGACACAATCACTTGTATAACTTTTATACCAGATATCATATTTTCGTGACAAAGTTAGTAGAGGGACAAAAAGGTTGAGTAAGGATGGTATCAGGTAATCGCCGCTTTTTCTGATTAACACAAAACCGTAGAGCAGGTGATTAGATGATTGGAAGTTACGAGCACCTGTATTGCACTCTGATGTTTAAGTGATCATTTAATTTAGCTTAGACAAACTAATTTTAGATTCATTTTACGAGTTTCCGAATTTTATGTTATAAATCAAATTTGATTTACAAGAATATCAAATGGATTTTTGCATAGTTTTTTTTTCTTGCATATCTACTTAAGATTATAAATCATATAACCTTTAGGGATTTTAAAAAAAATGTAAAAAGAAAAGAAAAATCGTCGAATATATTTTTTTCTTTTTTCTAGATCAACAAAAATTATATTTTATTCGTATTACAAAAAATTAACCACTTCTCTATTTATATTTATCCCAAATTTATCGAATGTTACGCAGTCCATGAAAAAATTACGAATCCCTTGGTGGATAAGTCCAACGACTCGATAATTATAATTTAGTAACTTCTCAAATCTTTACTATATTATAAAGCATTTCTTCCTACTCTTAATCCCTTCAATTTTAAGTAATTGAAATTACTTATCCAGGGACGGAGCTTGGAGCGAACGATTTGGGGGGCCAAAATCATTCAATTCGAAATATTACATATAAAAACCTTACGAATTTTTCAAAATTGTACGAATATAATACAAATTTTACGAAATTCTTGAACTTTTGGAGGGGCCGTGACCCCTTCCGGCCCCTTAGAAGCTTCGTCCCTGTACCTATCTACCATTTATACCACTAACAACATATAATCATATAAAACATCTTATTACAATTAATGTTAGTTACTAAAAAGAAAAAAGAAAAAAAGAATAGTTGAAGCATGTAGACTTAAATGTCTTTAATAACCACAATAAGTTCTCCAATATCTATTAGCCATTTTCGTATAATAAAATTATTTTTGTGTTTTGTTAAAAACAATATTGATATATTGATTAAGGAATTTATGATTAGAATCCAAACTCTTATGTGAGGGGCTGTTTGATACTTGCAGACTGAGTTAGTGCAGACTGAGTTTGTTGTGTTTGATTATGCCTCAGACTGGCTATGCTGACTGAGAGAAATGACTATTTTACACTTATGTTTATTTTTATATTGAATGTCGTACAAAATCAAAATTAACTATAAATCCAAATTAAACATAAATAGTTAAAAAAAAATAGTTAGGAAAGTAGTTAGAAGTGAAACCCAAACTTGATATCATGTCTTAGACTATGGGGTGTGGTGGGCTTTATGGGGTGATGATGTGGAGTGATAGAGGTGATTTGTAGGAAAGAGAGTGTGATTTGTAGGAAAGAGAGTGTGATGATGTAGAGTGATGAAAATGGGTGGTGTGGTTGTGTGATGATGTGGAGTGATAGAGGAAAGAGAGTGTAATTTTAAAAAGTTGTATATTTATAATTTTTTTTATATAAATGAAATTTAAAAACTTGTATTTTTATTACAAAAAAACAAACACACACTACAATTTATTAAAAAACATATTACGATTAAAGTAAAATACGTTAAAAAAATACAATTTAAAAAAAAAAACACTTCAATCTTCATCGTTGTTTCCTCGGGGGCGGTAATACCAGACATGTTCGATCAAATCGGCTAACAGACTGTGATGGGTACCTTCGTCACGCATGTCACGTATGTTCTGTTGTTTCTCTTGAAAACTAATCTGGACTTCTGGTTCGGTGGCATTCTCATCATAAGCTTGACAATACGCCTTACCTTTGTCTTCCAAAATCATGTTATGAAGAATTATAGCGGCGTACATCGCGTTTCTAATTTTTTCTAAACTCCAAGCTCTTGCGGGGTTTTTAATTATATGCCACTTTTTTTCAACACTCCAAAAGCCCGTTCGATGTCCTTTCTTGAAGATTCCTGGGCTTTTTTAAAATGGTTACGCTTCTCGTTTAATTCGTCTCTTTCCCTGAAAGACTTTATTAACACCGGCCATTTTGGATAAATACCGTCAACGAGGTAATACCCGTATTTGTAGGTTGTGTCGTTAACAATAAACGACTGTTCGGGAGCCGTCCCATTCACAATGTCGTTGAAAAGCGGTGACTGATCCAAGACGTTGATGTCATTATTCGCTCCAGCCATCCCAAAAAATGCATGCCATATCCACAAATCAGTAGAGGCCGTAGCCTCTAACATAATGGAAGGGTGAGCGTGATCACCCCTATGGTATTGACCATGCCAAGCCACGGGACAATTTTCCCACTCCCAATGCATACAATCCAAACTGCCTAGCATACCGGGAAAATTGTGTTTTTCATCATGAACCATCGTAATCTGCTGTATGTCGCTCCAACTAGGACGGCGTAAATATCTCTTGCCGTATAAAGAAACCACACCTATTTCAGATATTATTACATTTTAAGTACAAATAAGTTTTAAAGTAAACTAATTAAAAATGTAAAGGTTAAAAATTTACCTTCGCAAAAGTAGGCAAGAGAGTCACGTGAAATTCTTGCGGACATTTTTAAATACTCGTCCCACATGTCACTACAAGTGCCAAAAGCAAGTTGTCGTATGGCGGAGGTGCATTTCTGAATCGGTGTAAACCCAGGCCTTCCTCTACAATCTGGCCGTTGCCTAAAATACTCAAAATTGTTTTCAAAATCGTGGCATATCCTGAGAAACAGCTCCCTCCTCATTCGAAAACGACGGGTAAATTGTTCGTCGTTGTAGGTGCAACCCGGAGAAAAGTAAGATTCCATTAGTAGTGTGTTAGCTTCTTCACGGTTACGTTCTATGACGGTTCTTCTTCTAGTGATTGGTCTTTCGATATGTTGTGATGCGTAGCTAACAACGGCTCTAATCGTTTCGGCTACAATTGCATCTGCATCCGAACTTGACGAACTTGACATTTTATAAAACTTTGTGTGTGTTTTTGTTATAAAAATTGAGAGAGAAAGAGAGATTGTTTGTGGTTTTTGTTATAAAAATGAATGGTATTTATAGAAAATTGTTAGGTTTTTAAAAAAAAAGAGCTGTTGCCCTCTTTTCATACTCGACCGTTGCAACCCTTCACCCTCTTCACGGCGTGATGCAGACAAAGCCTCGGCCTCAAATTTGCCTATAACGCCCCCACCGGTGTGGTGGAGGGCGTTGTGGGGCGTTGTGGAGGTGATGTGGCGGGCGTTGTTGCTCGTTCCACGCCCCACACCCCACAGTCTTAAATAAATAAAGAAAAGAAAAGTAGACAGTGAAGAGTGAGTAAACCCATTTCTTCAGCATCGTCCTTTATCGCTTCAAACCCCCCAATTTGACAAATCCATTTCTTCACCGTCTTCCTTTTCGTTGGGTTAATTATCTTGTTCTAGGTAACCTAAATTCGATTAATTATGCATATATTCAATTGCTGTAAACAATAACTTAAATGTATCTTTTTTGTTTGTTTCAGTTTTATGAAATTCCATAAGAAATAGTATTATAATTATTGTAGTTAACGCCCTGCAACAATCATCCCAAATAGTTAGAGGAGGAGCAGCTGAAGGGTATTATTTTTTGAAACAATATGAGTCTGCAGGTTTTGATCCAGACCCAGTCTTTGATATCGGTCCGTGGTACGGACCGAGTCCGTGACAATCTTGCCTTATCAAACACGCAGACCACGGACCGAGTCTTTGGTCCGTGATGATATCAAACACCCCATGAGTCTATGTCATTATTAACGAGATTTATTTTTAACAAAGTGTGACAAATGTTTTGGTCTAATTCATAAACAAGTTTGATTACAAACTCTACAAAAACTAATAAAGCTTGATAGAGTATGAGAAGTCGAAAGGGGTTTAACTTGAAAATGAAACTTAGGTTTTTTTTTTCTTTTAACTTTTTATAATAATATAATTTAACTACAATATTGATTAATAAGTTTGAAGATTTTGGTTTGATTGTGAAAAGATCATTTCTTTTTATTTACACTTTTTTTTCTTGCAGCCAATAGATGTTTTTCGAAAATTGCAAGGTTGTAGTAACTCATGTTTCTACAAATTGAGAAAAACTTTCAACAAGATAGTTTGTGGCTCGACAAAAGGTTATATATATTTCAAACTTGTCACCGAAAACTATTGTATGTATCCAATTTTTGGAACGTCTTTTGAATGTATCAAACTTTTTATATACCCTATTGTATGTATAATGTGACCTAAAACTTGTTTGTTGATGACGTGGATCCGGTATTTATCTATGTGGAATATATAATTATTTTCTTTTTTTTAATTAGTATATATATAATTACTGTGACACCCAAAAAGCCAAAAAGCCAAACACCATTCAAACTGACTCCAAAAACCTCAACAACACCATTGCACAGCCGTCGGACGTCATCACACCACCACCCATCCATCTCGTCTCCGTTCCTCCTCCTCGTCACCATGTTATTTGCATACATAAATATTAATAATAATAGTTTTTTAAATGATGTATGATAATGAGATTTGGCGATCTTCGGAAGCCACTAACCTAACAGAATGATCTGTCTTTGTCCTCTAAAGTCCCATTTCACTCGATCTGGCGATTCCGTTATCTTCTGCGGCGGCGGCGGTGGTAGTGAGGTGGACTTTATGGCGGAGGAGGTGGCGACAGTGCGGCGGTAGGTGGTTAGGGTTTTGAGTGAGTGACGGGTTAGTGACGACATTTCACGATCTTCGTTAAGATATTGTGTATCGAGTGACGGTTGGAGTTAACGGCGAAATGTTTATGGTGATATCTGATACTTCTTTTTCTTTTGTTTGGATTTTTATTTTTTGTACCATGATGTTTGTAGATAATATATATAAGCCCTTAGATAAGTGTTCTTATAGGGTTGGAAATAGTGGTTGCCGAAGTTGATTGTGGTTGTCTCGTAGTTGGTGGTGGTGGCTGCCGGATTTGGGGAGGGGAAATGGTGGTCGGAGTAGTTGTGGGGTTCTCTGGTGGAATAATTGTGTTGATAAAATTAAAAGTGCAATAGTCAATTGTATAGTCAAACAAATGTGTTAATTTTGTGAAATGGCATCCTACATGGCTTTACACGTCACTAAAATATATATTAAAAATTTATAATTACCGGTGACCTAGAGAGAAGGTAAACATATACACACAAAAGCTCTTAATACAAGTTTAACGCATACATTAAAACATTTAAAACTTGAATGTATACAATAGTTTTCGGTGACAAGTTCGATGAATTTTCAAACAATTAACCCTATATTTCAATATCAAGTTGATGATTTTCTTTTTTAATCTATTGGTCTAACTGCAAAGATTCGCCTATTCACTTTGTTTTGTAAATGGCAATGAGGATGTTCACTCGCCACATATAGGTAGGAACTAGAACAATTCAAGTTGAAAATAAGTTTTGTTCTTTTCAAGAGACTCAAACAAGTTCTATGGATTGACCCAAATATTGAGCTATTCAAAATAAACTCTAAAAGCAATAACACCAATGCACAAAGCCACAACACTGCTCTAAGAAACAATGCTCAAAGCAAATTTGCCCCAACACCAGTACTCCGAGTAACAATGTTTACAACATGAACAATGTTCCCTTTATTATCACACATAAGTACGTAACCTATCTTCTGAGGAACATCTCTATATCAAGAGAGATAACATATGGAAATACAAATGTATTAGTGAAGTTGCAGAAGATTATAAATGTTACAAAGTATACACCTCGAATGTTGTTTATCTAAAAATTTTACGTGATGAATAAATTACATGTGTTTCAAAAGTTAATGTTATTCTTTTGAATGAATTTTGAATTTTCACTTTTCACTTATGATTATAATTTTAATTCTTTTTCATGTTTTTTCATTTTTATCATTCTATATATTTAGTTTCCGTAATCATATTCCTCAATGTAATTTTGTAAAATATACTTTTTTATCCTCAGCTGCAACGCGCAGGTAATATACTAGTTTACTCTTAAAAGGTTTTAAACTCTAAAAATAACGTATATCTTTAATGTATGAGTATAATAGGTAACGTAATGAAAAAATTAATTTTATTACTTTACACATTTCTTATTTCGACCATTATTTGTTTTTATTATTTTCGGGAGTATATCATACATATTTATAAGCTTAAAATTAATATTTAAAACTAAAATACTGTATAAATTTCAACGATTGTTAGCCATGAACCATTTGAATGTTTGATTTCAAAGAAATTAAGAATCCGATTGAATTTAATTATCTAATTAAAAAAATATTTATTATTTTAAATAAACATTTTCTTTTATAACCAAAAAAGCCACTAGTACGATTGCACTACTCTAAAACACATGTGCTTGTTTGTACTAAATTTACAATAACATAAAACATATGATATTGTAAACACATTCAAAACTATCCGATGACTTAACAATATAGAAACCATCTAAAAGATCTAGAATCAAACTCAGATTCAATGTATCTCTACAAGTTAACTTCAAGGTAACTGAACGTAGATTATAAAGACGACAACAAATTCCGTGAACGATTTTAAAACTAACTATTGAATGTACATCAAGCAAATTCCTTACTAGGATTGTTTTTAAGTATACTAAAAATTGTGCAATCTCTGCCTTCTAAAGATGACAGCTAGATCAGATTACAACAACTAAATCAGCTACACGCCTTTTGTAAAACAAAGCACAAAAAGAATGACACATTAACTTTTTAGATAAAGGAAGAGTAATACACCTCCGACCTCTACATTACGGATGCATATAACCTTAAAGTCACAAATAAAGAAAATAAAATAAAAGAACAAAGATAAAGTGATAAACTCAGACAATGAGACAAAACTCTCTTACCTTATTACGATTTGCAAAAGTCTAAGCTAATCGTTGCCTAGCATGCCATCCAAAGTGGGAAAAGATTCCCCTCGTGATCGATTCCAAGCGAATGAATCCAATTGTAAGTGGATAGTTGTCCTCCGGTCGCTGCATTAAACCCCATGGATGGAGCAAACCAATAAACATGTAGATAACCTGTAAAGGATGATAAATTATTTTTTTTATCAAACACCAAATAATTGCGAGAAAATCATAGTGACCATACACATATAGATAGCCGGCAAAGAATGGCACATAAATTATACATCTATATATTTATGTTTAAAAACATTTGAAAAAAATATTTATGTTATTTTCTGTTCTATTATTATCGTTTCTTTTTGTTGCAAATTGATGTGTGTGATTAGTATAAGCACTCCTGGAATGAAGATTATCGGTCCTTGTCGTTTTATGTAATAATGTGATGGTTAGGGAAGGACAAGATCAAGAAGGATATGAAGGAGACCGTAAAGAAAGTGAAAAGGTCTGAAAGGGAAGCGCGGGACATTTGGTTTGTAAAATCAAGGAAAATGAAATGGTAAATTCGGGAAATAAACTTTAGCTAAAAAGGAGTTGGGTTATATGGTTTGGGGTGTTTGGGATTGCATACTATAAAAATAAGCACAAACGTAGTTTTATTCAAACACTTAAAACTGTGTTTTGCGTTTTAAAAAAAAACATCGTTCAATATGCACTGCAAAACACCCCTTAAAGATTGTTCAAAAGTGAATTGATTACAACCTCTTCTTTGAAAAAATAATGATATTTTTGTAATATTACAATGTATGTATGTTCTAGTTTCTCTTTTCCTGTGGCAAATTAATGTACATGATCAGCATAAGCTCTAGTGGTGTGCATGGGTCGGTTATTAAGCACTCCCTACATCAATAAGTAAAGGGTAAGTTGCAGAAGTGTAAGACCCGTTTGTTGGGGAGAAGTTTACAGAAATGAAATAAAGCGGAGAAAGGAAATGTTATGAAATGAAACCGTGGTCTGAGGAATCAGCTTTGTTGTTGATTTTGTTTAATTGGTACGAGCTTTGTGATGTTGGTGTATACATGATAGGGTGTTTAAGCTTTACGAGGGTATAATGCCATTAGTAACCTACCAGGTTCAAGTAAAATAAACGCTAACAGATTTTTTGCGTATATTAAGATGAGAAATTGATGTATGAACTAAATTCTTGCTAAAAACATGAACTTAACCACCAAGTACAAACAGCTCTTGTTCGTGATTATTTGCAAGCTTGTTTTGTTCGTGTGATGCTGTCATCTTTAGAAGAAAGAAATTGCATCCTTTTTGGCGCATTCTTTCCTGTAAACTTAAGATATTTTTTGTGTTTGGAAAGGATTTTAATACATTAGTAATTTGTTGTCAATTTGTAATATCAAATTATTATTGTTAAAAAAATATAAAAATTATTTTAACATCGGTTTTATTAGTTATATCATTACGAAAATTTAGAATCTTACATATTTACTAGTATTAATGATAAATAGTTTGATCTAGACTTTCGTAAATAATTTATGTTCTGTTTAAATCCTTGTATAATTAATAATATTTTTAAAACACTAATTTATCTATACTATATTATAATGAATCTCCTTCAAAGTCTTAATATCTTAAAATTTAAGTAATTGAAATTACCTTAATACCCTTAATCTATATTAATTATTATTTAAGTCAAACAACACTCTCTTTCCTAATTAATTTAAAAAAAAATTAATATTTAACAAAGTAACTTATAATTCTTATGTAATTAAAAAAATTAAAATACTTTCTATTTAATTTAAAAACTTTCAAAATTATAAATTTTATTTTATAACCTCAAAAACTTAAAATAATTAAAATATTATGCATTTTTTTTCTACTAAAATACGTATACTAAATCTACATTATAATATAATCTATTTCTACTATATTATAAAACATTTCTCACATATTTTTAATTCTCTAAAACCTTAGTAATTGAAATTACTTAACTACCGTTTTTATATCTCTTACCACATATCATTATTCAAAATAACTTATAATTAAATAATGTTGGTTAATAAAGTTTTAGCCTTGTAGAGTAAATGAACGAAAATATATACTTTAAACATGTAGACTTAGAAGTGTTTATTTACCATAATAACAATAACCAAATTCGTTTATATTGATTAAAGAATTTATAATTGGAAACCAAAACTGACGTGTAAGTCCATACCGTAATTAACGGTATTTATTTGTTAACAAATGGGTCAAATTCATAAAAAAGTTTGATTACAAACCATGCAAATATTGATAGAGAATAGGAAGTCGAAAGACTTTCATCTTAAAAATGATTCCTAAGTTTGTTTTGTAATTTGTTTGATGGAGAATTGGAAGTCCGGTCAACACATACACACTTATGTCACACATGTTGGTCCTAATTGTACTTGATGAGGTTTCATATATTAAAAATGTTTATTTGTTTATGTTTAAGTATAAGGCTGAAAATAATAACTGAACTATCTGAGATGAGACCTTAAGAAAGGTTGGGTATCCTCTCAAGAAGAAACCATCATTATGAATATACATGCTCAAATAGGTATTTACTCATTTTCTTTAAATAATATAAGACCATTTTATACTATCCTTATCTTTTAAAAGCTCTTACTTATAGGTAGGTTTATTTGTCATTACAATGTTATGTTTTAGATGGTCAACAATTGCAAGAAGTTTACCAAGAACAACCGCTAACGAGATATAAAACTATTAGAGAACTCAATTCAGGAAAGAAAAAAAAGTGTAAAGTGAGTTTGAACCAATCAAGAAATAGAAAAAATGACTATTGATGGGCAAATGTTTTAACAAGTACAAGGACAACAAGAATTGCAACAAACTGTATTTTCTATCTTTTAAAAGTTCGTATCTATACGTATCTTCACGTTTTACATTATGATTGGAGTTTAAATACATTTTTTTTTTTTTTATCATTTTGCGTATTTAATTTCCGTAGTTAAATATTCGTAATATAATTATATCAAATATAGTTTATTATCTCCGCTACACCGTGCGGGTACTATACTAGTATGTATTAATTTAGAACTTTTATTTTAAAGTTTATAAAAAGAAATATATTTTAGTAGATATATGTAAATAAAAAATAAATAAAAAAAAGTTATTCCTTATTATTATCATTATGTTTATTTATTCAGAACATAAAACAAACATTGATAGATCTTATTTCACACAGGCATCATTTATCTAAACAGACACTATATCCATACCGGACTTAATGAAATAAAAAAAACAAACGGACCCTAAGTACCCACCATGTAAAATAACCGGAAAAAAAAATAAAAAAAATTAACTGTTGTATCTAAGTGTGATCCTCTGGCCCTTGTATATTTGGCTATGACATCGAAGCAGGCACACAAGTGATCGTCAATGCTTGGATGATAGCAAGAGATCCCGCAATATGGAAAGAAGCAGAGGACTTTAGACAGTAGAGGTTTTTAAAAACAATATTGACTACAAAGGTCTCGACTTTGTATTCCTTCCTTTTGGTGCAGGTAGAAGAGGGTGTCCATGTATTCAGTTTGCTTTAGCTATTAAAAAACTCAGCAGAGTGAAAGAGATGGATATGAGTGATTCAACTGGTCTTGCATCCACGTATAAGTCGAGTCTTCTAGTTTCTTTTAGCTTGTGCTACGAGGACGTACTAAGTTTTTAGAACGGTTACATATTTACTATGAATTCACATATACACATAGATACAAGAATAGAGATACACAAGAACTTTACTTTTGACCAAAATAATATGTTTAAGTCATAATCAAAGGTTAAATCTTAATCCAACTAATTCCACGAACTTTCTTGTTTCCAACATCATCTAATTCATCCCGCAAGTTTTTCACATCATCCCACCTCCCATTTCCGGCGTATAAGTTAGAAAACATTACTTTATAACTACTTCTATCCGATTTAATATCAACCAATCGTTGGGCTACAATTTCTCCAAGTTTTGAATCATTATGTGCGTCACAACAAGAAAGAAGTGCACCCCATATCCCAGAATCCACATTGTTTCCCAAATTATCAATAAGATTATAAGCCTCTTCCAACTCTCCAGACATACCAAGAAGTTTCACAAAGTGGACATAATGCTCGGTTTTTGGTTTAATTCCAAACTCGTTATTCATTCTTTTGAAAATATCACGACCTTCTCTGATAAAACCACCATGCGAACAAGCAGATAACAGACCACAGAAAGTAGATTCATCGGGTTCTAAACCTATTGCAATAACCTCATTAAACACTCTAAAAGCCTCGGTTGCAAGTCCATATAGACCTAAACTTGCTATTACTGAATTGTAGGAAACAATGTTTCTACTAGGCATTTGATCGAATACCTTGAGCCCTGTTTCCAAGAAACCGCACTTTGAATACATGTCTATTAAAGCGGAAAACACCATGATGTCTGAATCCAGGTTATGGCGGATGGCATAACCGTGTATCTCAACACCTGGTGCCAAAATTACCAACTGTGAAATAACAGTTAGTAAAGTAGCAACGAGTATGGAATCCGACTGTGTACCTTCATCGATCATTTTCTTGAAAGAACCCAGGGCATTATGATACTCTTTAGATTGCGAAAAACCAGATATTAAAGAAGACCATGTTACTAAATCGGGATGTGATAAACTATTGAAGACTTTATACGCCGAATTCATACAACCACATCTTGAATACATACTAACGAGCATACTACTTATATGTGGACTAGAATTAAAACCAATTCTCAAACAGTAACCATGAATTCCTTGACCGATTTCTAATAAGCTATAACATGTCAAACCCGATAATAACCCAACGATCGTATACCCATCAGGCTGATACCCGATTCTTCTCATTGCAATAAAGAAATCTACCCCTTTCTCCCAGTACCCACAACTTCCATAACCAGCAATCATCGTATTATATAAAACTAAATCGTGTGTCTTTAACCTATCAAATACCATTCTCGCATCATCAACGACTCCTAGTTTAGAGTAAGCTGAGACAAGTGCACTACCACAAATAGAGTCCAGTCCAAAATCAGAAACAATCAGTTGTGAATGTACTATCTTAACACCTCCAAGATCGTTTTTATCGGAACAAGCACGTATGATGCAAGCAAATGTGAAATTATCAGGCTTAGTTTCTGAAGTGAACATTCGTTTAAACAGTCTAAACGCATCGAGAAAACGATGGGTTTGAGCGTAAGCTCGGATAATGGAATTCCAAAGATAGACAGTTCTGTTAGGCATTTCATCGAACACGTTGCGGGCAGAGGTAATATCATTATTGTTAGCGTAAAACCTAACGATTTTCGTTGCAAAAAACGGGTCATGGGAAATGCAGGTCTTGATTAGCAAAGCATGAAATGATTTGGTTCTTACAAGGGTTTGATTTAGTAATGAAAGTTCATATACAAGCGACTTGAAATGAATGAACATAAATAGTTTGCAATAAGTTTTTCACACTGTATTTAGACAATACATGTAAAATAAAACAACTAAGCGGGGCTTTAAAAGTGCGTTCTAAAATAAGTATCGAGAATTGTGTTTAAAATAAGCTGTTTTTTGTTTATAAAATAAGTCAAAACTTATTTTTATTTAAAATTACATTCTATATTTAAAAAGAATATGTAATATGAATAAAGATTACGCAATCTTATACCTGGCAAAATGGGCGGGTTGGGTTGGATTGGGTCACGGGTCAAAATGGGTGTGGGTCAAAACGGATGCGGGTCCAAATGGGTCACTTTAAAAATATAATAAATGGATGCGGGTCAAAACGGGTGCGGGTCAAAACGGGTCTTTTTTAATCCCATATTCCTTTTAACGCTATTTCTTAATGATACAAATAAACAGGTTCAAATATATAGTCTTTAGTGGTATCATTTGGACCCGTAAACAAAAAGTATCATAAAAAACATATCAAAAGATAACTCAAAAGACATACATAAAAAAAAAAAAAAAATTGACATGTATATTGCAATTAAATATGTGTATATTGTAAAAACAATTTCGAATTTCAATCAAATTTCATTAATCAAAATGTGATTTTTCTGAGTAAATTATTGCAATTAAATATGTGATTAATGGTGGTTATTTATTGTTTGTTGTAGATTATATAAAATGGCAAAACGGGTACGGGTCAAAACGGGTCTTTTGTGAATCATCTCACCCATTTCAACCCGCTTCTGATTCTATCATTTTTCTTAGACCCATATTGACCCGCATGAAATGTTTCCATTGCCCACTTTAACTCATACAAGGAGTTTTAAATACCCAAATTGACCCAAATTTAAGAGTTTGGGTCAAGATTGCCGGGTCTACGCAATCTCAAACACCCTTTGACAAAATAAAAGACTAAAATGTAGTTTTACACAAATACTTAGAGTTGTATTCAAATACATTGTAAAATATTTTGTCACCATTTTTTAATATTTTTATGATTATATCTTCTCATAATTATAAAACTCTTTAAAGAAAAAAAAATTTAAACGCTTGCCATTCACACTTATAAACATAAATTGTTATAATACTTTGACGATCTATGTTCGTTTTGATAATTGAATATTTGCTTGTGTTGCTTATGAAACGAAGGGAGACATCAATTAAAATATCATGAACTTGTAATTTCATAATTTATGTCCTACAAATTGTAACGTTATATCTATTTAATAAAAATTGGGATAAAGATAAACCACCTAGAATACTATTCTAGGTTCCAAACTTCTACATAAGGCATTTTTTGATCATTTCGCCTAGGGCATCAAAAACCGGCCCTGATACTATTGTTTTAATTTTCAACCAAAATGTTAACTTTGGCGGAGTAATCTCCACTCTGTGTTCTTTTGAACCCAACTAACTCTCTACCAAGAATTAGGCTTCACACAATGTTTCTCTATCTCAACGTCACGGACCAAAGAGTGAGTCGGATTCAAACCGATTGAAAGAACAGAAGCTTGAAATTGAAAAGTACTTTTTTGTTATACATTAAATCACACGATGGTATCACTTAAATAGCCATGAGTTACACTAGATTAAAGTTATCTATAAGTTAGTTACAAACTAATTTACTAGTAATTATCTCCAACTTTATGCTTATCCTTAACACGCCCCCGCAAGATGGAGGATCCATCAGAGACTTCAATCTTGGAACGGAAATGTAGAAATGAACTCCGAGCTAGTGGTTTTGTGAGTGCGTCAACAATCTGATCCTTCGAGCTGATGTACAAGACACGCAAGGATCCATTTGAAACTCTTTCACGAACAAAATGATAGTCTAGTACCAAGTGCTTCATGCGAGAATGATAAACGAGATTTGCACATAATTATGTTGCACCGGTATTATCGCAAATATGGTCGGAGGTTCGGTTAAATTAACATGAAGTTCACTTAACAAGTTTGAACCCACAAAATGCAGCGGAGTTTGCCAAAGCTTTTGTATTCGACCTCTGTTGAAGAGCGAGATACAGTTTTTTGACGAACGGACCTCAATGAAATAATATTAGACCGGAGGTATAGGACATACGCTGTTGTTGATCGACCACCATCGTTAATTCCACCCTAATCTGAATCTGAGAATGTCGTGAGAGTTGTTGGAAATCAGAGAGTTTAAAGATAAACTAAATTGGATTAAACTTTTCTTCATAGCTTTCTAGTTACTGTCAACATTCATATAAAGAAAAAATACAACCTACTATCCTACTTTTACTCACCCACTAATAGACTTAGTAAAATAGAACTAACAACTACTTAGACCACTTCTACTTTCATAACTACTACTGATACTAACACACCACTAACAAACGTGTGTATTAAATAAATAAACTAGCTAATGAAATAAAGTAACTTCATGCAACAACCTACGTATGATAACTTGGTTAAACAAATACCAAGTTAACATTATACCGAACCGATCCGTAAATAAACCCGATTAACCCAACAATCACCCCCTTAATCGGTTTATCCGTACCACTCGTTCATAACAACGCGGGTTCATCTTCGATTAAGTTTGCTTCTTCTTTTTCCCACTTCGGACACTCACTGTTGTAGTGACCAAATTCACCACACTTGAAACATCTAACGTGACTTTTATCTCGGACACAGTCATTACCATCTCGACTTCTCCCGGACCCACGACCTCCTCCTCGGCCACGTCCAAAGCCACCCCGATGTGAACCGCCACTGCCACAATGTTTACAACCATTTGACCTTGCATCACTTGCCAACAACAAACCACCTTGAATGTCCTCCGTTTTCTCGGTTCCTCTTAAACGCTCCTCGTAAGCCTTCAACCTTCCAACCGCTTCATCGAACAACATAGCATCCAACTCGAAACATTGTTCTATTGAGGCCACTATTTGAAGAAAAGACTTAGGCATCGAGTCAAGTAGTCTTTTCACCAAGTCTACTTCTTCAAGCTCGTACCCAAGACTCCTTGCCTTTGAAGCTAATCCGCTTAACTTAGTCACAAACTCATCAACACTTTCACCCTCCTTCATACGCAAACTTTCAAGCTCCCTCTTCAATGTTGCAAAGCGAGTCGTTCTCACCCGATCTACTCCCAAATATCGTGTCTTCAGTCCATCCCACACTTGTTTGGGATCGGTGTAACTCGCCATTTGCAACACCATGTCTTCGGGAATTGCTTGAAACAAAAACGCGAGTGCTTGTTTCTTTCTCCTTGGATCTTGTTCTTCCCCTAAAGCCCTCGGCTCGACCGTCTCCCATATTCCATTCGCATCCATAACTAACTTAACCTTGATCGCCCATACCGGATAATTCGTTGGGGTCAAAACCGGAGTTTGAAAAGACATGGTACCTCCTGCCCTAGCTTGTACTACCGCCATTTCTCCTTCCATGTTACAGCCCTTTTCTCTTTAACCAAGCTTGTTTCGATAGAACTCTTCTACCGATCAAGAAAACAAGGTCACCACCACCTTTACCGTTTTCCGTCACCCGGAAAAACGAACCGAATCAAAGCCACCTGCTTTTCCCGACTCTTCCTGTCCGTTTATTCCGCAACCCGGTTAGTCTCTCGCTATCAACAAGCATGATCAAAGGAACTCAGGCTATGATACCAATTGTTGGAAATCAGAGAGTTTAAAGATAAACTAAATTGGATTAAACTTTTCTTCATAGCTTTCTAGTTACTGTCAACATTCATATAAAGAAAAAATACAACCTACTATCCTACTTTTACTCACCCACTAATAGACTTAGTAAAATAGAACTAACAACTACTTAGACCACTTCTACTTTCATAACTACTACTGATACTAACACACCACTAACAAACGTGAAGTAACTTCATGCAACAACCTACGTATGATAACTTGGTTAAACAAATACCAAGTTAACATTATACCGAACCGATCCGTGAATAAACCCGATTTGAGTGAGTGGAAACCTCGTTTAAGAAACAATCCATGGTGAATTGTACCCTTTAAATACCGAAGTACTCGTTTAAGAGATTGCCAATGTGATTGCGTTGGGGCATGCATATATTGACATAACCGGTTCACAGCAAAAGATACATCGGGACAGGCGTGATTGCGAGGTATTGAAGTGAGCCAACAAGTCGACGATACGGTGTAGAGTCAACCAACGGTGACCCGTCAACCAAAGAGAGTGTATGAGCTGAGTTTAAGGGTGTAGTAACTTCCTTAGCACCGTCCATATGAAATTGCTCTAATAGGTCAGTAATATGTCGAAGTTGAGATAAGAAAAGCCTATGAGAATTAGATATGACCTCAACACCCAAAAAATGATGTAACCTGCCAAGATCTTTAATAGAGAACTTACGTGATAAATCAAAGACAAACCGATCCAAGAAATCGTTGTGGCTACCTGTGAGAACAATATCATCCACGTAAACCATGAAATAAGCAGTTATACCATGTTGATTATAGATGAACAACGAGGCATCTGCTCAGATTTTTGAAATCCAAAATCCAATAAAAATGTTTTAAGTTCGTTATACCAAGCCCGCGGTGCTTGTTTTAATCCATATAATGCCTTGTGGAGTTTACAAATGTGATTGGGATATTCTTGATTAACATAACCCGGAGGTTGAACCATGTAAACATCCTCTTCTAACGTGCCATGAAGAAACGATTATTTACATCAAGTTGTCGTAAACACCAATTTTTAGATAATGCAAGACATAAGACAATGCTTATAGTAGCCGGCTTAGTCACGGGACTGAATGTTTCAAAATAATCTTTACCAGGTTGTTGCAAGTAACCTTTTGCCATAAGGCGTGCTTTGTATCTGTCTATAGATCCGTCTGGATTGCGCTTAATTCGAAATATTCACTTACAAGTAATTGGAACATGTGTGGACTTTGGAATGAGCTTCAGAGTACCATTTCGTAATAATGCATTAAATTCAGAATTCATGGCATTCCTCCAAACAGGGTCTTTTAGAGCTTGGGTTACACTTGTAGGTTCTAAGGTGTTAGGAATCGGATGCTTGGTGGTCAAGTTAACGAACTATTGATTGCAATATTTTGAATTAGGTTTCCTAACACGATTAGGGCGGGTAGTGTTTGGATTCCCAAGTGAAGTGCGGGTTTGAGGGGTTGACCGGTTATCAAGTGGTTATTATTTCGTCATTGTTTATATTTCGTCAGGGATCTGATACCGCCTATTTACTATTGTATGTCGACGATATTGTTCTTACAGCATCTTCGACGGCTCTTCTACAGCGTATTATATCTGCACTCAGTAAGGAATTTTCTATGACTGACTTGGGATCCCTTAGTTATTTTTTGGGCATTTCTGTGTTACGTAACGCTAGTGGTATGTTTCTCTCTCAACAACAGTATGCACTTGATCTTCTTGAGCGTGCGAATATGCTCAATTGTAATCCCTGCAAGACTCCTGTTGATACGGACTCGAAACTTGCTGCCAGTGGTCCGCCTGTTTCTGATCCTACTTTGTACCGTAGTCTTGCCGGGGCACTCCAGTATTTGACTTTCACACGTCCTGATTTGTCCTATGCTGTTCAGCAGATTTGCCTTTATATGTATGATCCTCGTGAGCCACATTTGCATGCTTTGAAGCGTATTCTACGCTATGTTCGTGGTACTACTGATCACGGGTTACAGTTGTATTCTTCTCCTACTTCTCAGCTTACAGCTTATTCCGATGCAGATTGGGGAGGGTGTCCAGATTCTCGTCGCTCCACCTCAGGTTATTGTGTTTTTCTTGGCAGTAATCTTTTATCTTGGTCGTCTAAACGACAACAGACCGTTTCGCTTTCCAGTGCTGAGGCTGAATATCGTGGTGTTACTAATGCGGTCGCCGAAACTTCCTGGTTGCGCAATCTTCTGTGTGAGTTACATAACCCACTGTCTACTGCCACCGTTATTTTTTGTGATAATGTAAGTGTTGTCTACATGTCTTCTAATCCGGTTCAGCATCAACGCACCAAGCATATAGATATAGATATTCGTTTTGTTCGTGACAAAGTTGTCGTCGGTCTTGTCCGTGTCCTTCATGTGTCGTCTCGCTATCAGTATGCAGATATTTTTACCAAAGGCCTGTCTTTTCCGCTGTTCTCTGATTTTCGTTACAGCTTGAGCGTTCGGAAGTTTCCTCCCGCTCAACCTGCGGGGGCGTATTAGACTATTAGACGTATAGTACATTTAGTATATGTATTCAAGCCCAATTCGATATGTAGGGCTTGACCGATAATATTGTATTATATATTGTGGTTTGTTTAATGAGAAAGGGACGGTTTGTTCTCTAATTTATCTAGCGGTTTCGTCATCTTTCATTACCATTTGCAATATGGGTTTGCTTATCGTGTTGTAGACCCACATCTTTACGATTGTGTCATCTTTGATCCATGCGTTGTCGTGATCTCCCACAGCAACAGATGTACCGTCAAGATGACCAACAACTTCGTGCATTATGCAATGCATGTTAAACAATGATTTCCATTGTTTGAAGTTGAGTTCTTCAAGATCAAGAACGGTGGGAATATGTGCTTTATATGTTGGTGATGACATAGGGTTTGTCGTTGTGTTGGACTAGAGAACCCGATGCATCATCTTTAGGAGGCATGTTGAGAAGAATCGATCCTTTTTAGGTTGTAGAATCGAAAAAGAAAAAGAAAAGGGTAGCGGCAGGGATTAAACAGAAAAGAAAAGAAAGAGGAGAAATTTTAGGTAATTTAGATTTGCTCTAATACCATATTATGGTATAGATAAATTAGAGAACAAACCGTCCCTTTCTCATTAAACAAACCACAATATATAATACAATATTATGGGTCAAGCCCTACATATCGAATTGGGCTTGAATACAAATACTAAATGTACTATACGTCTAATAGTCTAATAGTGGTGAGTGTTGGGATCATAAAGTAGGCGTTGGAGATGAAATTTAGGCAAGCGTCTCGGATGAGGTTAGTGAACTCATGACTTTTATTGCGCGGTTAGAAAGGAAACACGTCCTTGATGAACTTTACATGTCTCTAAAAATATAGACGACTGGTAGTAGGGTCAAGACATTTATATGCAGACTGAGAAGTGGAGTAACCTAGGAAGATGCAAGGCTTTGATCTGGGATGAATCTTAGATATAGAATATGGGCGGAGCCAAGGATAACATAGACATCCATATGGTTTAAGTTTAGAATAATTAGGAAGAACTTTAAAAAGCCTTTGGAATGGAGTTTGAAGTTTAATATTGGTGTGGGGAGACGATTTATTAAATAAACAGTCATGCCTTTGGAATGGAGTTTCGAAGTTTAATATTGGATTGATAATGTTATTGAATTCTTCTCCCAACTTGGAAAGAATGTGAACAATAAGATCTTCTTCAAGAACCGGACTTTGAGCAAGCGTAATGGACTTCATTTCATGCCCTTTGGATTCTTGGTTAACTTAGCCTTCAAAGGAATAATTCGTGAGCGTGAAGAACTTGCATAACTAGAATTCAGTCGTGAGTTGATAGGAAAATGCGCCACACGGGAAAGTTGCATAACTAGAATTGAGCGTAATGGACTTTGTTTGCGCCACACGGGAAAGTTGGAAGCAGTGAGTTTGATAGGAAAATGCGTCCGAGCATATAGTTGAATGATGGCATGATTTCACGAGTTTAACAAAAAAAAGATATATATTTATATGAATAAGGATCGAGACTCGTCGGAGCGTTCAACGCTATGATACCATGAAAGATCAGAAGTTTTCTATAAGTTAGTAATTATCTCGAACTTTATGCTTATCCTTGAAATCCATGACCTATTTCAACCAAACTCATACTTAATCGGATTAACTAAATATTTACGGGGTAGATATGTTCTTAGAGCAGAAAGCTTTGATGAGATTTAAACCTGAGACCTTCAACCTATAACCAGAGCTTATCTCATTTCAATAACCACTTAAACCTAAAACCTCCGACCTATAAAATGTTCTTGGGTTATACGGTCCATTTAGATACATTTTAGAAGTGTATAATATTAATTAGTACTTTCTACATTTAACCTTATTTTTTATATTTAATTTTGATTTATCTCAAAATAATTATCTACTAATTATAATAATTAGACCGTTAAAGGTTATAATAATACCAATAACCAAAAATCGAAATTATTATTACTAAATAAAATCATTAATCAATTGTCAAAAGGGTAAAAATAATTCTTTTTTTGTTAAACTTTTTCAAAAAACATAGTTGTATTTACTGTATTTCTCTTAAGTCTTTTTTTCTTTCTTCCCTTTTTTTATTTTTTGTTTGGAGACAATAATTTTAAAATAAATGAATTTCGAATATAATTCAATAATAATATTAAAATTAATAGTTTTGATAACCACAGTCTCATATTTATGGTTAAGTTATAAAGAAATGACTTTAAAAGTTATATTCTAAACAAATAGGAATGGAGTTTGTAGAGACCGATTTTGATTATGGTACATAAGAAAAATGATTGAACAGGGGTGAGCATGACCCGATTTTTACCTAAACTCGAACCCAAACCGAGAAAACCGTTTCTTAAAACCATAGAACTCGTTCGGTTCGATTCTTTAACCGGTTTGGTTTTTTCGATACAAGTTTTTTTAGGTTTGGTTTGGGTTTTTTTCATTTTATTTTTCACAACAAAAAATAAAGTGAAAATCAAGTCAGGTCTCGTACGATTTTAGTCCAATAACATCGTAAAAAAGTTATAGATAACCTCTGTTCACTAAAACTTCCGACTAGAAATCGGTCGCTCCTGTCAATGAATACCATTCATGGTTGTCATGCAAATATACAATTATTTTAAACATCCTTATATTTTATGTTACTTATATAGATTTAGGGTAAGAAATAATTATAGTTTAGAGAGGGAATTCAAAATATATAACTATGGGCAATAATTATATTTATATTATTATAATATAGTAATAAAATTTTTAAAAAGGCAAAGGGTTCGGTTCATGTTCAAATGGTTCGATTCCAACTTAAAACCCGAATCGAACCGTAAAATCCGGTTTTTTAATTAAAATCTAAACCGCCGGTTTTTTATATTGGTTTAGTTTTCGGTTTGTAAATTTTATGTTTAAAATTATTGTATCTTAACTTTTGATAAGAAATTGCTAAAAAAAATTACAATCAACTTTTAAGAGATATTTATTAACATGTACATTAACCGCATTTCTCATAAAGTAATGAAATATATAACTTTTTTTAACAACATTGACTTTGTTATCAAAATTCTAATATTAATTATGTTTTTAGCCATTTTCAATTTTTGAAAAACAAAGTATCAATTTTCATATCACACAATTTTCAAAACCCCTTTCCCTCTCACACACAATTTTCAAAACCCCTTTCCCTCTCACACACAAAACACTCACAGCATCACAGATGACTAAACAAAGGGGGAAAACCGGAAAAATTAGAGCTAAAATGGCGGAACTCAGAATGATTTCCGATAAAGAAATCGAGATTCAAAACCATAAAACCCAAACCGCCGCAATTTCATCTCACAAATCTCTCCAATCAATCGAATCAACAGTTCAAGAAACCGTCTCAAATCTAGGTATATATATACATATATATATATATATATATATATATATATATATATATATATATATATATATATATATATATATATATATATATATCTATATATCTACATTTATGTTAAAGCTTACACCTTTATTAAAATTCATCTCTTTTTAAACTAGGGTTTATTAATTTGGGCCTTAAAGATCTGAACTGTGGATTTTTATGGTAATTATTGTAATTTGCAGATAAGATAGGGAAGCTGAAAGCTCAGTTGAGATTGGTGGAAGCTGATTTGGTGAAAGCTCTTTCGGGTATTTTTTCGTTTTCGAAAAAATTGCTCTTTAGTATGGTATTTGTGTCTACGTTAAGGTGTTAAGTTGATAATGGTGTGTTTTTGTTTGGTAATGGATGTGTAGTGAAGACGCGTAAAGAGGCAAACAAGATGGCTATATCGGAGTCTGTATTTGCTACGAAAGCTATGAATGAAGAGCATAAGAAAATTGTGGTGGATCAAAGGGGTAGGAAGGATGAATATGCGGAAATTATATCGTACCAGTCTGAAGGTATTCTATTTTTTCTTCGGTGGAGTAATAGACAAATGTTCTAAATTTCTGTTTACTAATAATTTCATTTAGGTTAAAGTTTGAAATGGTCTTATTATTGGTTTACTAATCAAGTTACCATTTAAAAAGGATACCGAAAACTCGAAAAGTAGGAATATTATATGTAGCAATCAGTTACGGGTCTTTCTTTAATCCAACTCTTTTGTATATGTTCATTTGTTTAACATGTTATGTAAATGCCGTAGCTGTCTATGTCTTTAGATCTGCGGTTATTTGATAAACTTGTGGATATTTATGTTTTATGTGGTTAGTTTTTTGGTTGTTGCTATTTTTTTGGATTTTGCTACATCGCATGGCGTTAGTCGTTAGTTGCTCAGTATTATTGTATACTCTTGCTCTTTGCTTCTTACTTCCTACTTGTGTTTGAAAAACGAGATAACTATGTATTACATGTAAGCTGATAAACTATTTTAGCAAATAAGTATGCAATATTATGAAGCAAACCAGTTCACATTGTTTATTTCCCAATAAAGTAACCTCCTTGATTTCTCGTTTTCTGTTTGCTTCCTGTTTTGTTTATTAGTTTTGAAAGAGTACGAGGAAAAGCATAAGCAAGATGCAGAATGTCGAGAAGAAATTGAAGAGGCAATTTCATGGTACAATACAGTGCTTGGCTTCAGAATTGAAAGTGGTCATGGTACATAACTTACATGAGATTACTCTATTTTGTTACATGTTTAGACTTTAGAATTTATCATACTTATGATATTTTATTTTTCAGGAGTCAAATTTATATTCTCAAAAATAAACCCGAAGAATCCAAATGAAGAGTTCTTTTTCACCATTCGCCTCGAAAACGATAAGTATTCCTGTAAGTGATGGGCATATTTTTTCACATGCTTAATTACATCTTTAATGAACGTTGTTGTAACAAGGCTCTAATTACGTACATCTGTTGTGTTTAGTGCTAGATTGTCATCCATATGTGAGCGAGGCCAACAGATTGATACAGGAACTAAATATTACGAATGGATTGTATAATTTTGTTAGAACTATGAGAACAAAATTTCAAGAGATTGCAGCAGGTAGTTCTTACTTAATCTCTTATTACAAAGTTTTGACAAATTGATGCGACTATTATAAGTGACAGTTTCCATTTACTGATCCAGTGAATGGGTTGATTCGGGTTGTGTTTTATCTCGAACGGGTCAAAAATATTTTTTTTAGCTAACAGGGGAACACATCAAATGGGTCGAACTTTTAAGTTGTTTGTATTCAAAGATTTATACTGTTTTCGCAATATATAGTTCTTTGTAATTATAATTAACAGATGAATTATTCATAAGAAATGAGCAAAAAAGAGTTGTCGGGTTAACATGAGACCTGAACCTTTTTTGCCGTTACCCAACTCCGACTTGCCCATCTTGCCACCTGTAGTTACTCTTTAGAAGGTTTTAGATTATAGCTTTAAATGAAATGCTTTTGTGATATAAATTCTACATATATTGTTTTTGCAGGAAGTTTACCTGAACTAGCGTTTCGTTCTGAGGAAAGTACTATAATATCCATGTCTGCACCAATGTCTTCGGTCTCCACTGATAGTGGAAGTGGGTCACCTGCAAAAAGACAACACAAGAAAGTTGCCAGGAAAACTAAAGAGTTTCAAAGGGTACTATCGTCCCTCCTGTCTCCTGGATCTGCTTCATCTTTACGCCGATCCCCACGGTTTAAGGTTACTCTTTAGAGATGTCCTTGATATATATCATAACGAATCCGATTTTTGGGTACGAACTGGTTTAGGTTGACTCAAAACACTTATTGTCTAGATTTTCCATATATCATATATATAATTTTTTTTCGAACTAATTGGTATGATTACAGATATCATATCGTTATGATAATAATCAAATGAATTGAATACGTGAATAAAATGATTTTTATAAGCATATTTAACATGTTCTTTGTTTGATCTGTTAGAGATAAAACGTACGGAGTAATTAGAATCGACCCATTATAAATACATAAATTTAATTTGCCACCTCTAGTAGTAACTAATCAAAATTTATATCATGGTAGGTAAAGAAGTGAAGATGGAGGTTGCGGTTATATCATTACAATATGACTTGTTTTTTTTGTTATGTGCGTTAGCTCAAATGGTATCATTTTAACTCAGCGAGTACATGTAACGGGTGGCAAATTCCCTTGTTTGCTTGTAATTAAGGATCTTTAGGAGGTTTATAAAGAAGTGACAAATGCAATCGTAACCGATCAAGTTTATTGGATGTCTGCAAAGACACCGTGTGAGATAATTTCCTTTGTTTTGTTTTTCAAATGGCGTCATGTTATAGGCAGTCGTTATTTAAATCAATCTATATCTGCAAGTTTGAAACTTTCTCATCTGATCTGGCTGCTTGTGCAGATTGCAGTTCTCAATATCGACAACAAGTGTACATGTTTGATTTCTTTATTTTTTTCCTAGTAAATTGACTTCCTTGAGTAGTATTATGAGTTTGATCGTATGTGTTGTGCTGTTCTAATTTAGTTTATTTTAGTGTTATAACTTCTTGTCCTGTGTTATAAACACGTGATGATTCTTTACATATTTTGAACAAATTGAACTATAAGTTTGAATGTGTGTTCGATGATGGTCAAATACTACATTTTATTTTGGACTCATTTTCGATCCAAAGAATGTCTATTGTTTCATACAAAGGCTCGAATTGTAGACAAAGCCTTGCAGGTGTAGTTTTTGCCACTATTTCTCAAAGTATACAAGTCGCAACTATCAGTAACTGATTATCACGCTAAAATATTAAGATAATCAGAATCAGAATGCCTCCATCCAAACACTCAAATGCGATCCGATGTAAAAACACAATAATCAGATAACTAGTTTGCAAACGCAATCCAAACGCAACCTACATGACGAAGAAATGGTACCAAAAGAATCTTATTTTGTTATCCATCTATGCTGCTGAATTTTCGATCCATGTTCTTACTATATACATAATCTTGTTTCCCAGTTGCATGGAATGATAAATAGTTTTCTGAGTTTACATTGTTTCATCTTCCATTGAACAATCCACTGAAAACTTGGCTATTCCCGCCAAGTGATGCTTCCCATTCTATCGAAGCCATTACTATTTGACCCAACATTGTCACAACATTGCTCATCTCTGGTCTATTAGCCGGATCTTCACTTAAGCATAGGAACGCCGTTTCAGCCATCTGACAACAGAGTGAATTTTTGTTACAGCGCCAAATATATTTGTACATTATTAAGTAGTACATTAATACAGCCGTCGCACCTTATACATTTCCTCCATTGGGTAGTTTCCTTTTAAATTGTCGTCAATTTGAGCTTCCAATGCTGTTTTTGAATCTTGATCTTGGAATATTTTACGTATCTAGTCATTCCGGAAGAGAAAATACTCTGGGTATAAGAATCATCACGTGTTTATAGCAAACTATATCTTTCAAATCATTTCTTTTAACATACCACTGAAATTAGTGTTTTGAGCCTGTATGGATCCTGATTATCACACTCAAGTGCTTTCTGACCGGTTATTAGTTCTGCTAGAACCACTCCGAATGCAAAAACATCAGTTTTTGATGTCGTTTGCAGTTCACTTATTGACCTTGCATAAGTAAAATGAAGAGTAAGTCATCATAATAATCATAAGTTCGTTCCCTCTTGTGACTTTTATAAAGTTAATAGCAACAAGCTTCAAATCTTTTGTAATAAACGTTAGAAATACGCATATTATCAAATAATGGTGTCAAACTTACTCGGGAGCTAGATAGCCTGGGGTACCCACAAGTCTGGTGGCTATGAAATCGTCTTCATTTGCACGTTCAACAAATTTGGTCAGCCCAAAATCCGCAACCTATGATCATATGAACAGATTTATCTTTCAAATAATGAAATTCTAATAAGAAAAAGTAGCAAAGAAATAAAAAAGGCTAATACTCAGTACCTTTGCTTTGAGTCCCAAATCAAGAAGTATATTAGTTGTCTTAATATCTCGATGAACATAACGCGCCTTTGTATGATCATGAATGTATTCGATTCCCCTAGCTGCATCAAGTGCAATATTTGCTCTTGCTGTCCATGATAGCGGTTGGTGACCTGATAATTTCTGCTTTTAGTATCTTTAACATGCAAATGAAGACGGGTCACTTCCGGATAGATATTCTTAGACGGGTTAGCATAAGTTTACCTTTTAGCAAAGGGTCTTGAAGATGCTCACTAAGTGTTCCATTTTGGACATACTCGTATACCAAATAAAGATTGTTATCACCGCTTGCATATCCCAGAAGTTGCACCTAAAAACCAAATAGTAAAGTTTGATCATAGTCGTTATTTTAATCGTTCGCTTTTGATATAAAAATCTTACCACATTATTATGGTGTATCCTGCACAGAACCTTAAGTTCTGCAAAGAACTCCTTTGATTTACTAGATCTCATCTTCTTTATTGCCGCTTCCTTTTAGACAAGTAAATTAACGACAAGTCGACAACTATATATCATTGTGTAAAAAAACTTAAACAATGTGTTTATTAGAAATGTTGTATGTAGTATATAACTATATACCCTTTCTCTTATTATGCCAAAGTACACAATACCGTATCCACCTTCTCCGATTTTCCTCGTTTCATCAAAGTTATTTGTAGCTTGCTCAATCTCCTCTAGACTAATTATAACTGGTTTTTCAGACTCCATGTTTGATGCTGCCTCTGCATTATTCGTATATATAATCAGAATCGACATTATTTTTTTTTTTTTTATAAAGGCAACTAACATTCAACTAACCTTCCATGTCTATATTGAAAAAATGATTTTTCAGGGTCTTCTTCTCGGTATATAATCTCTTTCTGATGGTCATGGATTCATTGTTCTTGATTTTCCGCACATGTCTTTTTCTAAGAAGAAAAAAGCCCAAGAAAGCTACCGTAAGCAGGACCAAAGCTAACACTATAAATCCGATTTTTGTCCAAGTCTTCATCTTCCCTGGTATACACAATTGTGAACTTAAAAATGATGCACAATAGTATAGGTGGCAAAGTGGGCGGGTCAGGTGTGTTAGGTAACAGGTCAAAACGTATATTACTTTAATAATAATAATCTAACTATAAGATTAAAATGATTTACGAGGTTTTCTGCATTAAAAGTTCATTTTGTGCCACTTTCACTCCGGGTTTTTTGTAGTTAACTTTTGATTTTCACCTGTTTGATTTATTAGAGATAAACATAAACCGAAACGGCCAATAAATAAGTAAATATATCGAGTTTGCCAGTTAGCTGAGACGAAATGAAATACTCACATTTCATTGATGCTCGAATCTTGCTCTTCTCTCTAGGTACAAACAATACCCACCCAATATCCAAATAATTTGGATCTTTAGTCAAAGCCTTGTTCATATTCTCAACTTCAACCTCTTTCGCATTAAGAAGCTCGGAAATCCCAATCAAAGTGTCTTCACCTTGAATAGTATACGTAACGATTTTTTGAGATTCGTTTTCCCGACACCCACACACAATATGTACAGTAAGTTCTTCTTCGTTTTCACCACTTACATTCCACACTTGTCCACTATAATACTCATCTGATATATCCTTAACACTCTCTCCTGCTTTCCGTTTATAAACAGTATCATACATGTAGTATCCATTGGTACTTCTGTTGTCTTGCTTACAACTACATTTAACGGAAACTAGGTAATCAAGATTAGTATTGTGCTTTATGGGTGTGATTTTGGAGGTGTTAACGGAGTAAAAAGAGGCGATTTCTTCGAGTTTATGGCCTTTAGAGATGTGGTAGAGATAGGAATCACATGTATGAGTATAGTTAAAACACGTTAACGGGTATATGACTGTTGCTTTTGTGACAACGTTGAGGGAAAGAACTTGGGTGAATGAAGCTATGAAAAGAGTAACATAAAGAAAGTGAGTTGATGATGCCATTAGCATCTTTGAAGAAGAGGTATCGTAGTATAAGTATCGTGGCTTCACTTTGTACTTGCCCATTTGTCGTCTAATTTGAAAGGGAGAACAAATTGGATCTTTTCTACAACATTTTGCACATACTTTCTCTCGCCGTAGAGTTTCTTATTTAAAAAGAAAATTCAGTGGAAAACGACACCGTGAGGGTGACATTTTGGATTTTTGCCACCCTATTGATATAATGTTGGTAATTTAATAGATACCGTCCTACATAACTAAGGACTTATATGTTTATCTTTTGAGTGAACATATCTAAAAGCACTCGGACAATCCTACATGTCTCTATTTCTTTCAATTGGTTAATGATGTAGCAGGGGAAGTATGCGGGTGGGTTGGGTAATGGGTTAAAACACCCGCCAACACTTTTTTTTTTACGGTTTTTGAAAAAATTTCATTTAGTTAATATAGTATATATTTTTGCAAAAGCCACTGTTAAAACGTTTGATCTAATTATTGAGTAAAAGGCGGTAAACGCTTACTTGGGGCATCTTCTAAAAACCATTAGCAATTGTATTATAGTAATTATCTTTTCCTGAATCAAACGATTTAGAAGGTTTATGCATTTGAAAACACTTTGAGCAATTTTCAACCCATTTGACATGTTTTCGTTTTATTTGACCTGTTAGAGATAAAGTAGAACCATATCCACCCATGTACTCATATTGGGTCGATATTACCACCTAATTTTGCACTTCCTCTCTTCTACCCTACTGTTTCATATTCATTTCGTACTTATGTTGACGTCATATTACTACGGATTCAGTTGCATTCATGATTTCTGATTTTGGTTTTTCCTCCTGGTCGAGAGGAGTTCGAGTCACCATCAGGAATATTATAACACACTCAACAGCATTCTATTTATTTAGAGCAGCCATGGTATCGAGTTTTATTTGGACTATGCATTGGCTCATATTTTGTCTGAAAACGGTTAGACAACAGTTAGGATAAGACTATATACCTGTTATTTAATAATTATTTCAACAACACTACCCGAATACACATTCTCTTTGATTTATCGTATTTGCAGTTATTAGGGAAATATGTCACTGACTTATCCATGTGCCGAAAAATTTAAGGTATGATCATCTTACTAATAACTTGTTTTAAGAAAATGACTTTCGAAGAAAGTCGTCTTAACATCTTCATGAAACATGTCTATTGAACTTTTTGGCATGATGACAAAGAAATTCCAACATATGCAGATATACATACATTATACAAGTTTATAATAGATACAAATATGTCGATATGTATTGCATATTATATGAATGGCCTGCTATACGTCCCCGTCATCATTGGGACTTCCTCTTGGAATCATGAGAATGTTAAGATCATATATATTACTTATATGTCTTAATCAAACATATCCAAGCTTATCATTTCTAGTTGAACAGAACTACAAGTTGAGCTAGTTTAGTTTAAGTTAAACACAGTTTCTAACGTATTATAGTCATCATTGATATCTATATGTCCACACGAGCAAATATCTATTCAAGTGCTCCATATATCTTTCATTATGCTAGCGGTAAGTTTATCTAGCCTTTAGACGTCCACCATAGCCCTCTGAGAGAGAGAAAAAAAGTAATTAGGAGGCGAGAAGCCCAACAAGTGACGAGTCTGAACTATCCTAAAGTGAGTTCTTTGACTAGATAAAAAAAACTCGAAAATGATAAGTGATAATCTCATCTCATTCTCTTTAGAAGTTTTTCTCTTGTAATGTACTAAACGAGTTTTTAAGGCCCGCGCGTTGCGGTGGGTTAAAAGCAATCACTTTTAGTCGGTAGCTGTGTACAACTTTAAAAGGGTTAGAAGTATAGGTGCAACAAATCGGTTTTAATCGGTTTTCAGTTAAAAAAAACCAGTTAAAAAAAAACCGGTTTTTTTGAAATCGGTTTTTTTTGGTTAAAAATGTTCGGAATCGGTTTTTTCGGTTTTGAACCGGTTTTTTTTGTGGGTTTTTTTCGGATTCTAAATTGGAAAAAATATAAAATATAAACATAACTTTTATTTCAATTTTAAATAATACAATTACAACTAAAAATATAAAACACAAACATAAGTTTAATTACAAATTTTGATACAATCGATCGTGTAGTAAAGTATATCGAGCTTCGACATTGCCATCACCCGAATACACTTAACTAGTCGTCGTCTTCTTCTTCTTCATCTTCTTCTTCTTCCTCTTCTTCTTCAAAATCTTCAAATTCACCTTCATCTACTTCGGTAGTTGTAGGTGAAATCCCCATTTCGATTTCTTCTAGTTCGATAACTTCTCAACGTCTTGTAATAGTGGGTCTTCCAACGTTGTTACATTTTGTATCCTTTCGACTCCGTCCAAGTAATCTTTCAAGCATACACAATCTTCCACGGCTTGAGGGGTTAGTCTTGACCTTCTTTCCGATATTATTCTACCGCTAACGGAAAATGCCGATTCGGAAGCTACCGTCGTGGCTTGGACGGATAATAAATCCCGAGCCATAGCGGCTAAAATGAGAAATTGTATTTCTCTTTCTTTCCACCAAGCCAAAATTTCAAAACTTTGAAACCCATCAATACCGAGAGTGACAAAGAAATTTGTAGCCTTATATTGTCCCAATTCGCTTGTTGGAGCGGATATTCTTTGACGTTTTATAGAGTCTTGGAGTAAAACATTATAAAGGTTTATATTTAAGTTTTGATTACTAGTTTGACTCGAAGATGTTCCCGCCCACATTGTGTTAATAATTGGGACACTTTGTTGACCATATTTATCGCAATATATACCTAATAATGCATCAAAATAATTTTCAAATCTATTTTGTTCTTGTTGAATATATAACGGGTTTTGGTCAAGGTGTAAGCCGAAATTTCCAAAATTGATTGCATTAAACTTTGTATCCCGCCAACATTTAAACAAGGATTTAGTGTGGCGGAACAAGTAAAAATCAATGGCAAGGATTTATAATATTTTATAAATTTCTTTTTTATAACTCTAACCACTTTTCTAAAAATTCGATGTTGGGACATTTCAATTTTTTTTAATTTTTCGGTCATTATAAAAATTTGGTTTAGAACTAAATGGCTAGTTGGGTAATATACACCCGATAATATAGTCGTAGCCTCTTTAAAAACTAATAAAAACGAAGTTAATTCTTTTAGTCGATCCCATTCATAAGGCATAATAGCTACGGACTTATTTTTTAAAACTAAAATGTCATTGAAAGCATCTAAAGTATCACGTTGTCGCAATATATTTTCAAACATAGTGTGGTAGAATTCCACCTAGTATTATTATCATTGCAAGGTCCTAGGGGAGGTTCACCACATTGTTTTCGAAAACGTTTACAATTAGCTTGTCGTTCGTTACTCGAACTATATATAGTTACTAATAATTTCCTAAATTTTTTACGTAAACCATCACATATTAATAATGCACTTTGCACGAACAAATTTATAACATGAGCAACACAACGAGAATGAAAAAAAGCGCCATCTAAAAGTGGTTTTATACGTAATTTTAGTAAATTCATCACTTTAGAATTATTTGACGCATTATCTAGTGAAATTGAAAAAACTTTATCATCTAAACTATATTCAACTAGTGTGTCATTTAATATTTTTCGCAAATTACATCCCGTATATGGATAACCAAACAATTTAAAAGCAATTGTACGTTTCATCAATAACCAAGATTTAAGATTTTGGTCATCATGAAACCAATGGGCCGTAACGGCTAAATCTGTATTTGCCGTACCATGTGGTGCTGTCCAAACATCACAAGTAATATTTACCCCATATTTATAGTTTCGAAAACCCTCAATTATTTCATTTTTAGATTTTTCCCAATATTTAAACGCATCGTTTCTAAGGGTAGTACGACTTATTTGTTTGTATCGCGGTTGTAGCCTTTGTTTGATAATTTTCGTAAGTCGTTGGTTGTCGAAGTGGTTGAATGGAAGCCCCTCTTGAATGACAAACTTCGTAAATGCTTCTCGAAGCGCATCATTATCGTATATAAATACCTTCCCATCTGCACCAAGTTCTGATTGTGATGCTTCTTGACTAATCGCTTTACAAGTCCCGTTTTTGTGAGTTCTTAGTGTTGTGTTTTAATTAGAGCCTAAAAACTTCCCACACTTCTTGCAACGTGCTGTTTCCATCCCGTCTTTCATCATGCACAAATCGAAATGAGCCCAAATTTCCTTGTTACGAGTAGTTTGTATAATTTGCGATATATCTTCATTAGTGTAAACTTTGATATTTCGAACATTGCTACTAGCGAAAGCAGAAGCTTGTTGTGATTGTGAGTTTTCCATTTTGAGAGAAGAATGAGAGAAGAATAGTTGAGTTTTTGTGTTTTCGAAAAATATATATATATATATATATATATATATATATATATATATATATATATATATATATAGCGAGAATTCGAGTTTTTGGTGATTTAGAGAGAAGAATACTTGAGTTTTTGTTGTGATTTCAACATAAACTAGTAGAAGTATTTATAGGCAACTTAGAGGTGCCAAAAAACTCAAAAAAAGTGAAAAAAAAAATGCTCCTAACGTTCACTAACGGTAACCTCTAACGGCTAGTTAACTTTTCTAACGGATATACACAAAAAACCGGTTTTAACCGGTTTTTGGAAATAACCGGTTTTAACCGGTCAAAAACCCGATAAAAAACGATTTTGTCGGAATACATTAACCGGTGGTAACCGGTTCGGTTAACCTTAACCGGTTCCGGTTTTTCACTAACCGGTTTTCTTCCTAACCGGTTTTCGAAAAAACCAATTTTCGGTTTTCACCTCTAGTTAGAAGTAGGCGTGGCAATACTCGACACGATACGAAACCCGACCTGAAACCGATACCAAACCCGACATGAAACCGACACGAAAATTAACGGGTTAGGTTATATCATCTTGACCCACCAACCCGCCAACCTGCTAACCCGAATTAATTTCGGGTTAGGTTCGGGTTGGTCATTTGGTTAAATGGGTCGACCTGACAACCCGAAAACTTTTATAAACTATTTTTTATAAATAATAACTAGATTATACCCCACATATTACGCGAGCAACGTTAGTAAATTTCTAACTAATCAGGTTGTAATCAATTTACCAAAATATTTATGATTTTATTAATAATCCTTATTGAAATCATCATCAATTTTAAAATAAAATATATATATATATATATATATATATATATATATATATATATATATATATATATATATATATATATATATATATATATATATATATATATATATATATATATATATATATAAGAAAAGAAATTTGAGAAATTAGCTTCTATTAACCAGTAAAAGGCTTTAATTTTAAATAGTTTATAAAATTAATTTAATCATTTATTTCTAACATTTTATTCAATTTAGTCCTTAATTAATTTTTTTGAGACAAAAATTTCACCATTTAACTAAAATATCTCCATAAAATTCTGATAAGAGCACGAGAGTGGTATTGCTGATGTGGCATCCACAACCATGATTCTGAAATTTTGGGTGAAGTGATAACCATGGTTGTAGGATGCGTGGGACTCCCCAGTTTTTTTGTTTTTTCTTTCAACATTTAAATAGAATAAAAATAACATTTTATTGATAAAAATAAAGTTACAATGCAATAATTAAAATAAAATACAAATACATAGAAATAAAATAGCTAACGTTGTCGATAGTCTTCCGCAAGTGTCGAAATGTAAGCCACGAGATCATCGCGAAGTCTACTGTGCGTACCCCTGTCTCTTATCTCTCTAGTAATCTGGATACGTTCATTGACTCTGTCGTTATAAGTTCGGGTAACACCTGTAACCGGAGAAGCATACCATTATTGGGCATCACAAATCGACCGTCCGCTGTCTTCAACAATTATGTTGTGCAATATGATACCCCCGTACATAACTCTTCTCAACTTGTTCATCTTGTAAAATCTCGTTGCATGCCTTATAATCCCCCAACGACCTTGAAGAACATCGAATGCCCGTTCGATATCCTTTCTCGCACTCTTTTGAACACTTTTGAATTTTTTACGCGGTTCGTCCGGTGGGTATGAAAAAGCTTTAACAAATGTAGACCACTCCGGATATATATCGTCGGCAAGGTAATATCCTTTATCGTACTCGTGGTCGTTGACGGTAAATCTGTAATCCGGGGACGAGTCGTTGGGCATTTCATGAAACAACGGAGTTTGTTTAAGCACGTTGATATCATTGTTCGACCCCTTGACACCGTAGTAAGCATGTCATATCCAAAGATCATACGACACAACGACTTCAAGCATAACCTTTGGATAACCATGGTCACCTCGGGTGTATTGCCCTTTGTATGCCTTTGGGCATTGATTCTATTTCCAATGCATACAGTCGATGCTCCCAAGCATTCCCCTAAAACCCGTGAACCTCATCGTGTTTTTGATATAAACGATTAACATCATCTTGTGTTGGGGTTCTTAAATAAACGTTTGTATAAAGATGGATAACACATTTTAAAAAGTTATCTTGGGCTTCAAATGATGTTCCTTGTGACATTTGTAAATATTCGTCGAAGGCGTCCGGAGTAATCCCATACGTCATCGTACGCATAGCGGACGTGCATTTATGTAAACAACTAAAACCCATTTTACCCCGTACAATCTGGTCGTTGTTGGAAATATGTAAAATAGTCGGGCAAAGGTTCTACGGAGTAATTAGATATACCTTCGACTATTTTGAGGAAAATAGGTCTTCTCATACGAAATCGTCTACGAAAATATTCATCCGGGTATGTGCTGTCACCGGAGAAGTAATGTCGTAGCACATTTTCGTTTGTTGCGGTTCAATCTCGATTAATATAGCGTCTTTTCCTTCTTTCACTACGAGGTGAACTTTCCGCTTTATTTTCCTCCTCCATTTGTTCAACTGCTTGTACCGTCAAAACTAGAATTTCGGCCAAATCGGATTCAGACGATGACGAATCTGTAACATCGGGATTGCTTGAAGATTGTGAACTCATATTTTGTTGTATATATTTTTTATAAAAATATTTGAGAGATTGAGAAATATTGTGGTTTTTTTGGTTAAAATTTTATGATATATATAGATGAATTGTGAAAAAGAAAAAGAAAAAAATAAGAAACTTAAAAAACTAGCCGTTGGACCTCTAACGGTCATTTTTTTTTCAAATTATTTTTAAAATTTCTTTTAACCGTTGGAAAAAATTTTTTATCAACGACGCCCGTTAACCGAACCATGAGGGCCACAACAACAGGCCACAACGAGGGGAGACGGTGTGGTTACCCTCGTTGTGGGGCAACAACGAGTCGAGAACGAGGGAGAACCATTCCCACTCCGTGTGCTCTAACTCCCTTGTTAACCAATAACGATAACAATAATCCTTTTTCAAATAAATATCAAAACTTACTTAAACTAAATAATAACAATCGTTTATCTTTCATTTTTTTTTTCCCAAAGATACATAAATACGTATTTAACTTTGTAAATTTTAAAACACAATTTAATTGTCTCCTATCATTCAAAATTTCAAAAAGCAATTAAATGTCTTGCTATATTCATTCTACAAAACACAACGTAATGACTTTCTATTTTTCGTTATTATCGATATATTTTTGTTTTGTTATTACCCTATTAATTTATATTTAGTTCTACTATATGAAACAAAAAACCAATTAAAATAAAACATACTATTCGGTTATCATTAAATCCCATTCAAAAAACTAAACAATCAGATCAATAAATACGTTTTTAACATTTTAATTTATATTTAGTTCTACTTTATGAACTCAAAAACAAATTTAAAATCCAAAATACTATTATCCAATCTAATCTAAATAAACAAACAATGTCGTCAAATCCAAATAATCCAATTGTTGAATTGGTTTTATTCAAATAGTAATCACGTCTAATTTACAGGTAAATTTTTAAATCTAATATAAAATGTAATTAACAAATATAATATTTAACTTTTAAAATATTAATTTAAATTAGTCGTATGTCTACTTAGGTATAAAATATAATGTATTAAAAAAGAAATTTTAAAAAATTATGTAAATTTAGTTCTTTACTTTTAATAATTTATTAAATTTAATCATTTAATTCACAAACAACTAAAAATCTTCGTAAAATTAATCTTTAATTAATTTCTTTTAACAACTTACTTAATAATCTTAATTTTTATATACATGGCTCGCATATTTTTTAGTTTCAACCAAAATTATTATATCCCTCAAAGCCAATTAGATTTTTGATCATATCCTAACAATAGTGAAAAAAATATGAAAACTTTTAACTATTTCTTCTTCTTAAACATTTTATTTTACGTATTTTTAAAATACATAATAATCACTTACTATAGCAACTTTTGAATCAAATTAAAAATATTGCATGTAACTTTATAAAGTCCAATAAATTTATAACAAAATATATTTAGTACGTGAATAAAAAAAACAAAATTTATTAATTAAACTAATTTAAATTTTCAGTATATCTACACGAGTATAAATTACCTAAATGATACTATTATTTTGTTTTTTCTCAATTACATAACGTTACATTTTTCTTTTCTCTTCGGTTATATTTTGTTCACTACGTGACATATTATTTAATAAATTACCAAAAAAATATAATATATAATACATGTTTATAAATAAATATTCTGAAACTGTCCGTGTGTATACACGTGTCTAAGCATTTATCATAAAGGAAAATCTAACAAAAGTTGGAAACATATAATTCAAGACATAAATGCCATTAACCATAATTGACGATGACATTTGAAATTACAATAAAAGTAATAGATTAATAAGAACCAAAGATAACGATAAACTAAAATTAAACATAACTAAAGAAAAAGTTTTTCCACTTAATAGGATTAATCATAACTAAAGAAAAAGGCTTTTCCACTTTCTTCTCTCTTAAAGGTGATTCCTTCTTCGACAACTTAACTTCCCATAAACCAAATTGGTCGACGTGACAACCCGAAAACTTTTATAAACTATTTTTTATAAATAATAATATGTAACATTGAATATATATTCTACCAGATTTAACTAAAACTACACCTTATTTTAATGTCAATGATATTAATTTATCTTTTTTTAATATTTTTTTGTCTTTTGAAACTTTTATATTATCTTTTCTTAAAATTGATAGTTGCAAAAGTAGAATATAAACATTCTAACTTATTCATAAATAAAAGCCATTTTGACATGATTGACCCGAAACCAACTCGTTTGATCTGAAAATAACTCTTAAACCCACTAACATATATAATAAACGGGTTACACGAGTTAGGTTCGGGTTGAGCCTCACAACCTGCTACCCGAACCCGATAATGTGATTATGCTAATGGGTTAGGTTCGGGTTGAGTAATTTCAACCCGCCAACCTGCTAACCCAAACCCGCCAATACAAACCCGACCTGAATTGCCACACCTAGTTAGAAGAGGCTTAAAAAATGTCACACCCCGCCAAAGCGGAACGCAGGATGTGAAGAGCAATAGCATTCGATACACAAGTTTATAATTCCACACCAAATTATATTAAAAGAAACATAGCTTCAAAGGTTTACAAATGTTTAAAGCATCGTTTGCATATCCGAAATACAAGTTAAGTGTTTATAGCCAAGCCACCCGAACCCTTTCCCATTCTTGAAGTCATCAGCCCAAAGCATAAAGTCATCCGCAAGCTTAATCGTAACCTGAAAATACGAGTCAAGTGTTAACTACGGGAGACGTAGTTAGTGAGCTACAAAGTTTTAAGTAATCAAAGCGTTGACGCATAGCAATGCGTAAAGTATAAGTAAATCAAGTTTCGACGCATAGCAATGCGTAAAAATATAGCATTCATGTAGTTGTCGCATAAGCGTGCGAAAAGTATAGTATTCAAAAGTAGCCGCATAACCATGTGTAAAGTATAGTATTCAAAAAGTAGTCGCATAACCATGCGTAAGTATAGTATTCAAAAAGTAGTCGCACCATGCGTAAAGTATAGCTTTCAAAAGATTGACGCATAGCAATGCGTAGTTTAGTTTTCGTGTTCGTAGGCATTGACCACATAGCGCGACTATGTGACAATCCTAGTGTTGCCCAATGATCGTTGCTAAGCCTAAAGCCTACCCATTTAGTATTATGCACCATCGTTATAGGTCGTTGTGGTGAAGGTCAATCTACCCTAATAGCGCTATCCATATCTACTAACGGTCCTTTCCAAAGGGATTAATAGCAACTAATGTCCTTGGTAGTTTTCGGGAATTTTCAATGGTTTCTCACGTCCATGTTGTACAAAGTCCGCAACATGACGATCGATAGTTTTAGTCATTGGCAAAAATAGCTTTCGTGTCCTCGGCATTGTTGGCAAAACCCTCAACAATGCCGGCAAAATAGTTATTCAAATAAGCATTCAAGATATCAAAGTGTTTCATAATAGCTTTGAGTATCAAATCGCTTTCGTTTAGCATTCACGTAATAATCGTTTTGCTTAAATATTAGTTAAGCCTAAGACTCGCATTTAACCCCAAAAATGTATTAAAAGCGTTTAAAGAGTAGGGGTTTGTAACTCACGTGAAAATGAGGCGGTGAAAAGATAACTCGGACGGAGGTGAGTTGGTTCTAACGAAATCCGGCAGAGCTTCCGCGCTAACTAAGAATGTCCAAAATAACAAATCACTTACCCGCTTTACAAACTGAACTCAAATATGTGAAATGAATCTAATGAATCACAAAGACTTACGCCAAAGCGAGAGAGTAGTACTAGGAGTGTGCGTGGAGTGACCGGAATAGGAATCGGAATCGCGTGAACCTAAATTATACCGAATATGAAACTGTCAGATTCTATTGTTCTAATATTTATAAAAATAACATAAAAATCACATTCTGAAATACGAAGTCATAGGAACTGGATTCGTCTCAATCCGACAGTTTTTGAAGAAGTTAGAGTCGTTTACGTATTTAACGCGTTTTAACCGTAAAAACAGTAAATAATAGTAGATTAATTCCAAAAATTCCAGTAAAATCTGTAAAATCATATTTTGATAGATTCTAGACTATGTAAAATTTTTGTAAGCTGATAAATTCGTTTGGTATGTTTTCTCGAAAATAAAGTTTAAATCAGATTAAATACTGTAAAATTCATAATAAATCGAAAAATAGGAGTTAGATTCCCAATTTTTGACAGTAAGCTACATTTTACAGTTTACATCTTTGGTCAAAATTTCGTAATTTTTACATGCATGCAACAGATTCTGTCGATTTCTTCGGTTAGAGTCATAAATCGAAATCTTAAGTTGAAAAACATAACTTTAGTTTATTTTAATGAAATTTCCAGGTTTTCCATTTTATAAACTTCCATTTTTACCAACAAAAATTGCATGCAATGATCTTTTTGATATGCTTTCATCATTTTAGTTATAAAACATATATAGATTTGATGATTTATGTAAAAGCTTGAGTAAATATAAAAGATAAGTTCAAGAACAAGATTTTACCTTTGAAATGATGAAATGATGGTGATGAATGTATGGAAAATGACCTTGAATTAGTTAGATTAGGACTTAGATGAGGTGTTCTTGAAAGAGTTGTGTTGTTTGTATGTGAAAGTTGAGAGCATATGTGTGTAATTGTGTGTTTGATTTGCAAGAAATGAATGTGGACATGGGAGGTAATACCAAGGTCATAATTCTGGATTCAAGGGGTGTTTGACACCTGTTTTTTACAGGTGTTGGCCATGAGGGTCGTTTTTGGGTGAGTCACCAAGCACTAGCAACAACAAAAAAATTTTGAATTCCTGTGCTGAGTTGCGCCGCAACTGATTCTGTTGCTCCGCAAGAGGCTGATTTTCTGACTTTTTCGTTTTTGTTTAGTTTTCTTTGTTAAGTGTTTCGTTAGTTGAAAGTTTCCAGTTATTTTAGATAGGAACTTAGACAAGTTCACTAAGTATTTTCTTGGTATTAGGATTCATTTTGTGATTCCGATTTCGATTCCGACGCACACGAGTTTACGAGACAAGTAATAACAAGATCAATTCGAGTTTGGTCAAAGATAGAGAATGCGGTTTTCACCTGAAATAAGACGGTTCTCACAAAAAACAAAAACGAAAATAGAACAAAAAAAAACTAAGTTGCCTACCATCGAAAATCATATACCAATATAACATATAACATATATCAATAATAACATACATAATATATAACAATATAACATATAAACATATATCGATATCGTATAGTCATAAAACTAAAAACAAAATGTGTACGTTGATATTTAATAGCATAATCAAAAGAAAATCTAAAATCTAAAATTATCAATTAATCGATATGAAAACGTAGCTACTTTATTAATAGCATGACCCAAAAAGAAAAGTTAAAAACATAAAATTACCAATTAATCGAAATGAAAACGTTATTACTTTATTTAATAGCGTAACCTAAAAAGAAAAATTAAAAACTTAAAATAACAATCGGTCGATATAATAGCGTAATTACTTTATTTAATAGCGAAACTAAAAGTATAATGTTAAAACCGAAAACTCAAGAAAAAAGAAAATAAATAAATAAAAATAAGCAGATTGGCAGCTAGGGGTGTAATCAAATCAAGCTTTTATCAAATAATTTGAGCTCGAACTCGAGCTTGACTCGATTGAGTCAAGCTTTTATCAAGCTCAAGCCCAAACTCAAGCCCAAAAATAAGCTCGAAACCCTTAACAAGCCAAGCTCAAGCTCTATATAGCTTGACTCGAGTTCTTATCAAGCTTTTTCAAGCTTTAATGTATATATGTTTTCATAACAAATTCTTATAAATAATTAGGGGTTAATTTATAAGGACTCAATCAAAAATATGTGATTAAGTATTCTAGAAGGAGTTTTAAGTTTTACCTACGATTGATATTCTCTAGTTCTTCATAGTTTTTTTCACTTTCCAATTCATCAGGCCTTCAGTCTCTTCTCCGATCATTGTTCACATCTTATCTTTTTACCTTTTTTAGAAAAAATGTAAGTTAGGCGGAAAGTTATTGTTTTGTACGTTTGAACGTTAATTAGTACTTTAGCTTGTGTTTGTTTCAAATACTGAACTTTGGTACGAGAATATTATTGTTGGTTTTATTAATGGTGTTCAGTTATAATTTTTATTTGTTTTACTTTATACATATGTTTATTGATAAGTTTGGACGTTTGGCTATTACATACAATGATTTTGTATACATTCAAGCTTTCAAGCCAAGCTCAAGCTTTGATTGAATCCACTCAAGTCAAGCTCAAGCCTAGATGATTAAAGCTTGACAAGCTATCAAGCCAAGCTCAAGCTTATTATTTTTCTTTCAAGCCAAATTCAAGCCTTGTCAAGCTTGAGCTCGGCTTGACTCGGTTACACCCCTATTGGCAGCCAACCTAGTTGGTACACTATTCATTTAAAAATGTATCAACACTCAAAAATTGATAAAGATAAGTTGGTAATATATATATATATATATATATATATATATATATATATATATATATATATATATATATATATATATATTATATATATATATATATATATATATATAGATATATATATATATATATATTCGGGGCCTCGTTTTGCGTTCCATCGTACCCTCACTATGGGGATTTTGCTATGCCTTAGTTTCTTAGTTTCGCGATCTATGATTTCTATCGGTTCCTCGACAAATTGGAGCTTTTCGTCTAGTTGTATCTCTTCTAAAGGGGTGATAAGTGTTTCGTCCGATAGGCACTTTTTCAGTCTCGACACGTGGAAAGTGTTATGCATGTTACCGAGCTCTTGCGGTAGTTCTAAGCGATACGCAACTGGACCTACTCTTTCGAGTATCTCAAATGGTCCCACATATCTCGGGCTAAGCTTTCCTCGCTTTCCGCGGCGTATTGCACCTTTCCAAGGTGACACCTTTAGAAGTACTTTGTCGCCGACTTGAAATTCTAGATCCTTTCTGCGCATATCGGCATAGCTCTTTTGTCGACTTCTCGCAGTCTTAAGTCTCTCCTTGATTGTTGTGATCTTATCAATCGTTTCTTGCACTATGTCCATGCTAATTAGTTGTCGATCTCCTGGTTCCAACCAACACAACGGAGATCGGCATTTCCTTCCGTATAGGGCTTCAAAGGGCGCACATTTGATGCTAGCATGGTAGCTGTTATTGTAAGAGAACTCTATTAGTGGTAAGTGGTTATCCCAACTTCCTCCGAAGTCGATAACGCATGCCCTCAGCATGTCCTCTAATGTTTGTATGGTGCGCTCGCTTTGACCATCGGTTTGCGGATGGTAAGCCGTGCTCAAGTCCAATCGTGTGCCAAACGACTCTTGGAATGCTTTCCAGAATCTGGAAGTGAAGCGAGTATCTCTGTCCGAGATAATTGACGTGGGTACGTGACGTGTCACTACCTCGTTGATGTATATTTGGACAAGTTTTTCTACGTTAAAACTTTCCTTAATCGGAAGGAAGTGTGCTGACTTCGTTAGTCGATCTACTATAACCCAGATCATGTCGTTACCCTTTGATGTCCGAGGTAACTTTGTGACGGAGTCCATGGTGATTTGTTCCCATTTCCACTCGGGAATTTCAGGTTGTTGTAGTAATCCGGAGGGTTTTTGGTATTCAGCCTTCACTTTGGCACAAGTGAGGCATTTCTCTACATATAAAGCAACGTCTCTTTTCATTCCCGGCCACCAATAGTGTTCCTTGAGGTCCTTATACATTTTGCTTGACCCTGGATGAATGGAATATCGCGTTCGGTGTGCTTCATCCATAATGGTCTTCCTTAATTCGTTAGTCGTAGGAATCCAGGCTCGATCCTTAAAATAATAGACGTCGTCGCCCTTCCTCACAAAGTCCTTGTCGTGATTGTGCAAGGTTTCGACCTTTATGTTATCTGCCTTCAAGGCCTCATGCTGGGCACTTGCTATGCGCGTTCTCAAATCGGGTTTAAGGTAAATTCCTAATGCACGTACTCGAGTCGTCTGTTGCCTCTCCTTCCTACTCAGGGCATCTGCTACGACGTTTGCTTTGCCAGGGTGATACTTAATATCACAGTCGTAGTCGCTTAAGGAGTTCCACCATCTCCTTTGCCTCATTGAGTAGCTTCTGATCTAGTATATGTTGCAGACTCCTATGGTCCGTGAATACGGTGCATTTGGTTCCGTAGAGGTAATGTCTCCAGATTTTCAGTGCGAAAACTATCGCTCCTAGTTCTAAGTCGTGCGTAGCGTAGTTGACCTCGTGTTTCTTAAGTTGTCGTGATGCATAAGCTATGACCTTATTCGCTGCAATCAATACACAACCTAATCCTAGGTTAGATGCGTTACAATAAACCACAAAGTCTTCATTTCCCTCGGGAAGAGTTAAGATCGGAGCGTTGCACAGTTTCGTTTTCAGGACATTGAAGGCTTGCTCTTGAGCATCTCCCCAGTTGAACTTCTCGTTCTTTTGTGTTAACTTTGTTAGGGGTTTAGCTATCTTAGAGAAATCCTGAATGAATCGCCGATAATACCCAGCCAATCCCAAAAATTGGCGGATTTCTGTCGGACTCTTGAGAGTTTTCCAGTTCTCTATAGCCTCGATTTTTGAAGGGTCAACGTGGATTCCAGATCCATTGACTACGTGACCGAGAAATTTGACTTCACGCAACCAGAATTCGCACTTAGAAAACTTTGCGTAAGCTGTTCTTCTTTGAGTAATTCCAATAATAGTTTTAAGTGCTCCGCGTGATCTTCTTTGGTACGTGAGTAGATTAAGATGTCGTCGACAAATACAAGGACTTGTTGATATCCAGACCTTAATTCGATCTTTGAAAAGTATGTCGCGCCTTGTAGTTGATCGAAAAGGTCATCGATTCGTGGAAGGGGATATCGGTTATTGACGGTTAGTTTATTCAATTCTCGGTAATCAATACACATGCGGAACTATCCATATTTCTCTCAACGAATAGGATCGGCGTTCCCCCATGGTGATAAGCTTGGTCGGATAAATCTTTTATCCAATAGTTCCTGAACCTGGTTGGATAATTCCTGCATTTCAGTCGGAGCTAGTCGATATGGCGTCTTTGCCACTAGTGTTGCTCCAATAATTTCTTCTTTTCTAAACCCGACTTGCCTCAGTGGTGGTAGTTCTAGTAGTCTTCGGGAATACCTCCGGATAGTCCTCCAACTATCGGTATAAACCTTAAGGTCTGCTGCTTGTGTTTGTTTGTCCTTTACGTTTACTAACGATGTAAAGCAACCCTTATTCAAGTATTTGCGCGTTTTCATCACCGATATAAGTTTCGAAGTTTGGCCCGGCCCTATCTCCTTATACTATCATTCTCATCCCATCTCCTAATGGCATTCGTATCGTCTTATCTAAACAAAATATTTTCGCATCTTGAATGGTCAACCAATTCGTTTCTATTACTGTGTCAGAGCTGCAACTACTCTGAGGGTCGTATCTCGCTTCCTCAGTTCGTATACGAAGGCTCTAACTTGTATGATGCTCGGGGATGCCAAAGTTGTGTTGAGTATCGAGTTAATGTTTAAGTTTACTTAATGGACTAGTAATAGCTCGGGAGAGTCACCGGGAAATACTTCCGGTACTCCATTACTACTAATCGGTTTCCTTGGGCACTTCTTGGTTAAATTGCAACGAGCCTAACCTCGGTCGTAAGTGTTTTTCGGGGTATAGGTTTAACCTTGTCTTTCCATGTCGCCTTGCGTGAATAAGGTCTTATTTGTAGAGCAGATGGTTAGATAATTTCCTTGTAGAGACATGACTTCAACATGTTTGACAATAACTATTATGTGGTTCATCGTAATCATAAAATGTGATCGTATCTTCGTGATTGATCTTTCGTTTTAGGATATACTTCCAAAACCTACCTTGGTTTGAAGTTAACTTAGATTCGTATCAAGTCTAGGATCCAAAATGGACCAACGGATTCTCCTAGTAAGTTTGCGATATCCTTGCGATCTTCGTAAAGCTAGTCCTTTAATCGAGTACATCACTTATTGTTCATTATTTCGCATGATTATGTTGT
>CAJVGC010000065.1:57564542-57640155 GCA_910822075.1 Senecio squalidus | reverse complement strand
GTCAGCCATAACATCGAATTCTGAGACTCATCAATTTTTTTTTCTTCATTTTTTTCTTACTATAAAATAAAAATACAATAATATAACTAGAAAAAATAACTTAAAATAAAAAGCAATTAACTTAATAAAAGAAAACAATTAGCCATATATTTATAAAAAAAAAAGCAATTAATATAACTAGAAAAAAAATATCCAAAAAATTACTTTTTTTACTCACTCATTCTTCTCCACACCCACCTGTAACTACTTTTCTTATCTATTTTCTTTTTTTCTTGTTTTCTTCTAAAACTTCATTAACATCAAATAAATTCTACAATTATTTTATGAAATTAAGGTATATTATAATATATATATAATAATATATATATATATATATATATATATATATATATTATATATTATATATGAAGAAAAAGAGAAATAAAAAAGAACAAAAAAATGGATAACACCAAAAGTGAAAAGGTAGATTTCGGTTTCCAAAGCGCCATTACAAACTTTACCAAGAATATAATGAAGATCCACGCCAAAAGTGACTATTATACAAATGTAGAACACTTTTTTTTAAAATATATAATAATTCATATTCCATCTGTCCCATTATACTATTTTCTTTGATTTTTTTAAATCTTTATTTGTCATCTTTAACTTAGATATTTTGGTGTGTGTTCGAGCAACGATTGTCAAACACGAATGTTAGTTGATATCAACCTTTGATCTCCTGTGATGATCACAGTGCAAACCCAACAAGTTCTTGACGAACTTAGGGTGATCAAGGTTGAGGATGAGAGTGAGAGTATATGAACTTTGTGTTAAGCTTTTGTGTGGGTGTTCAGATAAGATGAGAAAAAGTGAGATCGATACTGATTTGGACCCTATATTTATATGGTCAGTGTCATGTATATGGAACGTTGTCCATTAATGATTATCATAAATACTTGAACGGTCCTTAATCATGAAATCACCAGTGTATGTAACGCCTATGACGATAATAAAGGCACTCACAGACGCTGACACCTTGGACAGGCGGTGACAGCTTGAAAGGCGGTGCTGACTTGACAGGCGCTGACATAGCTTGATTTGACAGGCGCTGTCATAGCTTGACTTGACAGGCGCTGACATAGCTTGACTTTGACAGGCGCTGTCATAGCTTGACTTTGACAGGCGCTGTCATAGCTTGACTTTGACAGGCGCTGACATGGCTTGACTTTGACAGGCGCTGACATAGCTTGACAGCCGCGAACATAGCTTGACAGCCGCGGACAGCTTAACAGCCGCGGACAGCCTTGACATCCGCGGACAACTTGGGCTTGGTTCCTTACTAACCTCATCGGCCCGGGGGCACAAAAGTATACCGGCGCAAAGTGTACCGGCGTTAGGGGCGCAAGGTGTACCGGTTGTCCATGGTGTACCGGTTGTCCATGGTGGACCGGGTTGCCTGGTGGACCGGCGACGACGAGGTAGTGGCGGCGGTCAAGCAGACCGGCAACCGGGTCAAAGCAGGCCGGCGGTGCAAGGTGACCGGGGTCTAAGCGGACCGGCGGCGAGGTGACCGGGGTCAAGCAGACACCGGAGGCGAGGTAGGCCGACAGTAATGTGGGCCGCCACCATGTGACCGGTTGTAGGTTGTACTAGTCATTGCTTGCTTTGTTTACACCATGTAGGTAGTAATAACTTATATACCTGTTGTTTATTAGGCATACTGTAGTTTTCTAGGCGTGCTTTGTGACATTGTCTAGCTTTGAAAAATAACGTTTTATTGGATGATCAAGCCAATAACACATTTTTGTTTTTTATCTTTTTATTATGATGTTGTGTCCATGACACCGTCTTGGGTGTGCATGACAGTGTGTATATTTGGTTGTGCGTATGACATTTTCTTAGGGCCCATGGTTCCTTTGCATGCCAATGACATAGGTAGATTTGGGTATCTCTGATGTATGTTTTCATATTGTGATCTGTGACAACTGTGCCAATGCACTTTTGTTGACTTTACTTTGTTTAATCGCGTGGATTGTCCGCTTCCCAGTGAGAAGTGCTTATCTTTTTATCAAGTAGATTAAAGACGAATATGGACTTATGTTATTTGGCCAGACAAGGTTGTCTTTTTTTGCTTCATACATGTTTGTATTGAACTATGTTCTTAGTTGTGTACGTGCGCATGGCGTGTTCAAGTTGGAACATTGTACATAATGAAAGTCCATGGTTGGCTTTAGACTGAGATGTCTATGTGGCCTTATGCTTTGTGTATTGAATCCTTACTTCAATATTTATTTGTTTATGCAATACCATATAAAAATGATAATTGTGCGATAATATTGGGATACAAGATCAGACCAAATGCTATTATTGCCAGTTTCATACATGACCATGACATTCCATGTGCTTGGAAACATTTATTGAAAACATAAAGGAAAAAATGACAGTAAAGACTATTGCACCTTGATAGGTCAGGTTCATAATTGGCTCCCTCATGTATCATGAAGACAATCAGGTGGTCCGGGGTGTTTCTGTATCTTCCCCCTTCTTTTGCCAGTCAAACTCTTATTAGGTGGAGTTTTATTTGCTTGATGCTTAGCACCAGGGACAAAGTGTTCTCAGCTTGCCCTCTTCCGAAGCCCCCGCCTGATTTCCCTTTTGAGCTCTCTATGGAGGAACAAACAGGGGGTGAAGTCATCAATCCGTTTCTAGGTGCAATGGTAGTCATGGTAGTGGTTATTTATGGCGCTGAAGAAATAACCTTGGATAAATTTGTTACCTCCATGAAAACGGTTGATTACGGAGAAAAAAAAATTGGGAAAAGTGAAACGCCGTTAAAAAAACGAGTCCCACGGATGGCGCCAATGTTCGAGCAACAATTGTCAAACACGAAGGTTAGGTGATATCAACCTTGGATCTCCTGTAATGATCACAGTGCAAACCCAACAAGTTCTTGACGAACCCAGGGTGATCAAGGTTGAGGATGAGAGTGAGAGTATATGAACTTGTTCAGATAAGATGAGAAAAAGTGAGATCGATAATGATTTGGACCCTATATTTATATGGCCAGTGTCAAGTATATGGAACGTTGTCCATTAATGATGATCATTAATACTTGAACGGTCTTAATCATTAATCACCAGTGTATGTAACGCCTTACTATTATGACGATAATAAAGCACTCACAGACGCTGACACCTTGTACAGACGGTGACAGCTTGACAGGCGCTGACATAGCTTGATTTGACAGGCGCTGTCATAGCTTGACTTTGACAGGCGCTGACATAGCTTGACTTTGACAGGCGCTGTCATAGCTTGACTTTGACAGGCGCTGACATAGCTTGACTTTGACAGGCGCTGACATAGCTTTACTTTGACAGGCCTAGCACTACAAAAAAACAGCCTTTTAGCAACATGTTTAGCGACATGCTCTACAATGTCGCAAAATTGAGACATGAATAACGATATTATTAGCTACGTAGATGTCGTTATCATCGCAACTGTCTTTAAATTCGGGTGTTGCAAATTATGTCGCTTCGTACGCCGTTGAATTGCGACATGCTAGTACACGACTCTAAGGATGTCGCCGAATTTGCGACTTGTGATTACATGACGCTAAGGATGTCGCCAAAAATTGCGACTAGTTAATATATGTCGCTAAAGATGTCGCTAAATTTGCGATCTTGTAATACATGTCGCTAACAATGTCTCTAAGTTTGCTAAGAATGTCTCTGACTTTATCTCTTTGTGTTACTATATAAATCCATTTATTAAATTTAGTTAACTAAAATTCGTTTAACTTTTTTTTTTATAAGTTGTATATCTAAATCATCATCATCATCACACTTATTTCATTTTCAAATTTTATCTCTCATTTCTCGGATCTCAACTCTCGTAACTTTTTCACTGTATTTAGTCGCTCGATCGCTAATTTTTGTTTATGAATCTGTAAATGCTGTATTTCTATAGTTGTAGATTCAACTTTTGATGTAATTTGTTGTTTTTGATTTCAGTTATGGATTCAGATGCCGTTACATTTTCCAGTAAACCAGTCACATCTCCTCCTGTATGTTTAAATTACTCGATTATTGTTCAAACTTCAATTCGGAGATTATGATTGTGTTATATTGAATTAGTGTGTGTTTTTTGGTGGATTTAGTGTGCGTTTGTTTGATAAATTTATGTTTAGGTTGTAATTTCTTCATTTCTAGATGTAATTTGGAGTTATATCACCTCCAGTTTGTTTAGTTACTCTCGTGTTGTGCATTCTTCATTTCGCTGATTATATGTGTGGATAATTGAACTACTGTGGGTTTTTTGTTCGATTCAGTGTGTGTTTGTTTGATCAACTTATGTTTAGGTTGTAATTTATTCATTTCTAGATGTAATTTGGAGTTATATCACCTCCAGTTTGTTTAGTTACTCTTGTGTTGTGCATTCTTCATTTCGCTGATTATATGTGTGGATAATTGAACTACTGTGTGTTTTTTGTTCGATTCAGTGTGTGTTTGTTTGATCAACTTATGTTTAGGTTGTAATTTATACTTTTTCAGATGTAATTGGAGTTATATCGCCTCCGGTTTGTAATTTTTATTGTTTAGATTGTAATTTTTTCATCTCTGGATGTAATTGGATATATAATTTATGGTTAGAAATCTGTGCTAGTTTATAAGGTGTAGGTTGAAATATCTATCAGATTGCACCGTATGTAATTGCTACACGATAAATCTTATAGAACACATAATGATCTATAATCTGCGAAATTTGCTAACTAGTCATGCCGTGAACTACCATCACTTAATTAGCTTTTTCTTTTATCGTTGCTGAGGTTTATTGATCCGAGTCTATGTTTTCATGAATTTACATTGGTAATATATATTGTCCTTGTTAGTGGTTAGAAGTTAGAACTAATTACATATGATTTATAATGTTAGGGTTTATTCATTGGGACGTCTAGTGGAATTAAGAGCTTCCAGTGCAACTTCTTGGTTGGAAATAAGGTGAGCTTTCCTAGACAGAGAGTTCAGGCTTCTCAAAAGGCACGTAGATCAGTGAAACAAGCGGGAGCTCTTGATGTTTCTTGCACTGCTGAAAAAATTCTGATTGCAAACAGAGGAGAAATTGTAGTGCTAGTTATTCGAACTGCCCATGAGTTAGGGGCCCCCCTGTGTTGCAGTGTACTCCACTATCGATAAGGATGCACTTCATGTGAAACTAGCGGATGAATCAGTTAGCTGGATTGTTTTGAGCATTTATGTTTCTCCATTCCAGTTGCAGTTCACGAGTTTCGTTTTTCAAAACCTTTATTGCCTGTGTTCTCCAAACCCGTTATATATATATATATATATATATATATATATATATATATATATATATATATATATATATATATATATATATATATATATATATATATATATATATATATATATATATATATATATATATATTTGCATGTTTTAGTTGTTGTATATTCAACATCATTTTCAAAAATCTCTCTTTTTTTAACATTGTTTTTTTAAAAGTTCTGTTTTTGTTTTTTCCTTTCAATAGCAAGCTAAGAGTGAGGCTGCAGCTGCATTTGGAAATGATGGTGTTTATTTGGAGAAATACATTCAAAATCCAAGGCACATTGAGTTCCAGGTAATTGTTTTCTTTACTTTCTCATACATTTAATAGAATTTGTACTTACGAATACCATACGAGAATGTTACTTTGGGTGTTTACTTAACAACTTCTTGAGTTTCTAATTATATGTGCCATGCTTGTTCAGGTTCTTGCAGATAAATTTGGAAATGTTGTTCACTTTGGAGAGCGTGACTGCAGTATTCAGGTTTACATTTGTTTTAATACAAAACTATGAAGTTGAGTAATCGCGATCTGAGTATCACTTTATTTAGTTTGTATAACAACGTAATTAAATTTTTGTACTTGTGCAGAGAAGAAACCAGAAATTGCTTGAAGAAGCACCCTCACCTGCATACACCAGAGCAACGGAAAGCCATGGGTGATGCAGCCGTAGCTGCAGCAGCATCAATTGGCTACATTGGTGTTGGTACCGTAGAGTTTCTTTTGGATGAAAGAGGTGAATTCTACTTCATGGAAATGAACACTAGAATTCAGGTTGGCTGAATAATCTATGGGACATATGTATATATTTATAAGTAACTATAAAGTGCATATTGCTGTAAATGTTTTGTGACATTTTTATTTTCTGCAAAAATAGGTCGAGCATCCAGTGACCGAAATGATATCTTCGGTTGACTTGATAGAGGAGCAGATCCGAGTAGCTATGGGTGAGAAACTCCGGTACACATAGGTACTGAATTGATTGCTACATTTTAAGTTAGATGTTAAAGTACTTTTTTTTAATACTGATTTATTTCCATACGTGTCACAAGATGAAATTGTGCTTAGAGGACACTCGATTGAATGTAGTATTAATGTAGAAGATGCTTTTAAGAACTTCAGACCTGGACCAGGTATGTTAATATAACGAGGAGTTAGATGGGGTCATGTTTGAATATTGTATTGTTGGATCTGTTGGTTGCTAAATATATTTGCTTTTTATTTTGTTAATAGTTGAGTTATTAATTTCTTGTGTTCTTGAATATCAGGGAGAATCACAGCTTATTACTTGCCATCTGGAGGACCATTCGTGAGAATGGATAGCCACGTATATACCGATTACGTTGTTCCACCAAGCTATGATTCTCTACTTGGAAAGGTTTGTAATATTCTCCGGTATAATTTCTAGCATATGCTTTTACCTTTATGTTTCAAAAAGTAGACTAATTCTAAACACGTGAGGTGGCAAAATGGAGAGTCGGGTGGGTTCGATAATGGGTTGAAACTGGTTGTATTTAGTACTCAAATCTTATGTTCTTTTCAGTTTCAAATGGATATCAGTTTCAAATCTCCAGCATGCTTTTACAACATTATAATATTTATTTCTTACTTAAAGTGTGCTTTGGGTTACTTTCACATCCAGTTCTTTAACTTATTGTTCATGGTTTTAGCTTATTGTATGGGCCCCGACAAGAGAAAATAAATGAGTTATTGATTCTTTCTTTTTTCATGACATTGAGTATCTAGGAGAATAAGAGCTTACTTGCCATATGGAGGTCACCCATTACTTAGTTCGACCAATCTTATGCTTCTCTACATGGATCGGTGTGTAATATTGTTGAGTATCATCTCACGCATGCTTTTCCCTTTATGTTTCGAATAGTAGACTAATTTTGAAAACTTGAGGTGGCAATATGGGCTAGTTGGGCGGGTCGGATAGTGGGTTGAACAATTGCATTTTGTACCCGTATCAAGTTTGTATGATCATTGTGTGCTAAGGCTTAATTCACACATTATAATGAGTTCAAAAGTGATCAAATCTTATATTTTTTTACTTCATATGCAGATTGGAACCATATCCTCAATGTTAATGTTGGACTTCAGTGAGCAACAATTTCTCCTTGGTAGCTTGCATCGAGATGTAGTTGTATGGTGTACAAAATTAGTGTTGTTTTTAGCAATGTATTGTATTATTTTATTATTTTATATTTAGAACTTGGCATTTTCATATAATACAATATGAATGGTTTATTTCATTGCATTTAAATTGATATATATATATATATTTCAATCCAAGTAGAGACGCCGGTTGCGACATATCTTAAGCGGCATATGAGGCGTCTTCAGAGGAACTGCGTCACAAATGGCGTCGTGTATAGGGGCGACTTTCAAGAATAGCGACGGAGATTGCGACCGACACAGAGACGTGTTCAGAATTGCGACACAACCTGCGACACAATACTCCATGTCGCAAAAAATATTAGCCACAAGACATCAGATGTCGTTGGTGTCGTCTCCATTTGTAGCGACGTGTTTGTACATGTCGCAAAAATCTGCGACTTTTTTATAGAGACATTATGGTTAACATCGCTAAATATGTCGCTAGCAAAAAATATGTCGTTGTAGATGTCGCTAAAAGGCATTTTTTTGTAGTGTAGCTTGACTTTGACAGGCGCTGACATAGCTTGACAGGCGCGAACATAGCTTGACAGCCGCGGACAGCTTGACAGCCGCGGACAACCTTGACAGCCGCGGACAACTTGGGCTTGGTTCCTTACTAACCTCATCAGTGTGTATTATATTATTTGATGCATAATATATGAATAAATTGGGTTTTATATTTATTTTTATTAGTATAATTTTTATCAAGTAATATATAACATAAGTAAAAATATTTAAGATTTAAATTAAAGAAAAACACTTTAAAAGAGTCAAAATACTTACCAATTGAACATTTTTGTTAAGATACTAAGCCATAAATGACATATTTTGTCTTTTAGATGACTTTAAACTACAATTGGTTTAAAATTGGTTAAGGCAAATGTTTATTCATATATTGTTCAATAAAACAAAAAGTTTACTTACGTAGCATATTACAAATGGTATTTGTGATTGGTCAACCTTACATATTCATCCATTAGTAAAATATTTAGTATCAACAGTTCTTTTCGTACAATACTCTTTCTTTTTTTAATATGTGTCCCTCCGGTCATTTAAAATAATAAAAATACTATTTTCATTTTCTTTTTACTTTATAATCATTTCCTATATTTTATATTTATTGACAAAATAATAAAAGTTTTATAATCATTTCCTATATTTTATATTTATTGACAAAATAATAAAAGTTTAAAAGAAAAAACTACCAACACACACAAGACAACCCACAGCCGTCTTGCTTCCCACAACCCATAAACATGAAGATGAATATGTGGACACCAACATAAACAACAGAGTAATAGTTTGGCAAATATTACTGGAAATAATTTTTTTGAACTACAAAATAAACTTCTTAACGTTAATAAAATAATGTGTATAAGATAAAGAACCAATAATACCTTAAATTTTTAATAACTTTAAATGTTGTGGTTAAATAATTCAAACGTGTATTTTACTACTAATCAACCATATATATAGTTAAAGTATACCTCCGGAAAATTTTAAAATTATAAACTTTTAATACATATCTTTACACGTAAACCAAAACTCTGATAGGTATGATAAATAACTGCGCACAAATTTTATTCGGGCAGAACCAACCATCAAACTAACTTAGCCACCTATGGTGCAAAAACACATGACCTGGCCTTCTTAGTAAAAGACACCATCCAAAACCATGTTGTAGCGCGCAATTTCATCCATCGCTTCTTAGCCAAATCACTTCCTCCTCCCACACCATCAAGAATCATAGGCGATGTACTACTGATTCCGCCTTCTGGATATGTTTGACTTTGTTCAAACTCTAGAAAAGACATATCATATATTTCAACATCGTGGGTCGAAAAGGTATAATCTACTAGCATGTTATTATACCCATTTATACAAAGATGTGGCTTATAAAAATTGTTCTCAAACTTTTTGTTTCCATGCATCGTAATCAACGGGTAGCATGATGCTTGATGGTTGAGAGGTGGATCCAACTTGTCCATAAGCATTCTGCTAAAAAAAAGTGAATGATTATATGTCAAAAAATAAAAATAAATCTAAATTTACCAAATGCAACAAAAAAACTACATTGAGAGTATAATGGTAAAAGTTCTAAGCATTGACAAAGCATAGGTACGTCTATGATAACCATATATTTCTGTCAGCTCACAGACTGACATGTTTTATATAATCAGTGATATTTATGTTAATTAAAATGGTTCTATAAAATTTTTGAAATTTAAGAATCTTTTAGAAAATAAAAAAAAAAGCTCTTTGATAAAGAAAAACTTGTGTTTGTAACTGAAATTTCCGATTTAAACCCACTACAAGAAAAAACACCTTTAGTGACGACTTTTTTAGTGACCACCATAATTTTAGTCACTAATAGCATCTTTTTGTCACGAAAAGAAAAGTCGTCATTGAAATTTGGCCAACGATGTTCAATTAGTGACCAATTGTAAATAGTTGTCACTACATGGTCACTACATAGATATTAGTGACGACAAATTAGTGGTCATTAATTTGATTAGTTAGTGATAAAAAAAAGTTGTCACTAAAAAATATTTAACGAGTTTGTTAACTTAAAATTTAAACACCAAATAATGGTGGTCACTATTTTAATATTAGATACCAAATAATTTTGGTCACTCTTTATAATTAGATACAAAATAATATTGGTCACTAAATATATTAACAAAATTTTATAAAAAAAATATTATGTGATACTATTATGAATGTTATAAAGTCAAAGGACTTAAATCAATAACTTAAGTTTGATAAAAATAACTTAAAGCTCATTTCTTGAGCTCGACTGAAATTTGAATTGACATAAATCACCTCTTCTCCTTCACTTTTTTCAATCGATATAAATCACCCAAAATATCAGATATCAAAACCCTAACTGAAGCTCCATCGCCGGAGATACTTTCACCGGAGATACTGTCAATTCGCCGACGATTTCTCAGATTCCTCTCTCAATTCGCCTACGGTACCTCATTCCTTTTATAGGAATTCGCTAATTTCAATTCAAATTTCACATAACCTAGCTGAAGCTCCATCGCATGAGTCACTTCACAGGAGATACTGTCAGTTACTCTCAATTGGACAACGATTCCTTGATTTTATCAGGTATTCCTAACTGTTAATTACTGCGATTTCTCTATTTTGAATAACAAATTATATTCAGAATTTAATCGATTTCATGGTTCTATGAAGCTACAAATTGTAATGAGTGCTAATCAGTGCTTATCATGTTGTTTGTTTCAATAGTTCTGACCTGTATTTGGATTTATTTGGTTAGATTTGTCATTTTCACGATTGATTGAATGTAATAAGTGCTTATCATGTTGTTTGTTTAAGAGACTAAATGATTATGAAGTTTAAGATTGATTAATTGACTAATGTGTTATCGATTAATTGACTAATGTGTTATCGATTTAATTGATTAATCTCTGAGGGACACTTGACGTTTCCTTTCATTGTATTCCTAAGTAGTCACTAAATATGTTAGATGAATAAACATATCAAAGTTACATGTATATATAGGAAATAGTAAGGCAGGTGTTGATCAATTAGCATGAATTCAACGGAAGCTTGAATATGACATGAGTTCACTTTCTGAGTTTGCGGCTGCTAATTCGACAGCATTAGCTGTTTTTGTGAGTCCAGCAGCTGTGTTGATTGGTTACGGTATAGCACGGACAGGGGCTTCTGCCTTCAACGGTACTTCATTATGAAGTAATTTCTGTTGCTTGTCACGCTACTATGTATTTAAGTCAAAATCAGATAATTAATCCAAATATGGCATATAATTTCATTTATTCCTTTGACTCTATGAGGGGTCCACACTTCATTCTGGACTTATTCAGTGCCTTTGTCTTGTTACAGAGTTGCGAACTGCAGTGTTTTCTAAAGTTGCATTGCGGACTATTAGGTCGGTTTCCAGAAAGGTAAGATTGAACTAAAAATGACAGCTTCACTTCTTGGGTCGTTTACTAAAAATGACAGCTTCACTTCTTGCAGGAAGCAGTTGATATGGAAATCAGTTATTGACTAGTTATACACTCACATATGTATACTAGTGCCTTTAGTTCATATGTAGTAAACTTATGAGTTATGAGTAAGAAAAAGCTTTCTTCTATTGATTTCAATCTTTAAATTCGTTACACTCAAAATAGTCAGTGTGGATTTTACGATCAAGCTCTTTTGGCAGTAATTGTCATCTCTTATGATTCTCTTGAAGGGCAAACGTTTCATAGGATTGACACACTAAAAATCCGTGTCTAAGATGAAAGACTCAGCGTAAATCAAAAGGAAGAATCATTAAGACTTGTTAAATGTGTCTAAAAGACTAGATTAGGTTTCATATTACTTGTTAAATGTGTTTCGTAAAGCATACTGCTGACAAATGAATTAAAATGTCTAAAGAAATATGTAAAAAGACAAAGAAGTATCTCTGGGTCAATCCAACCATCCTGTCCTGGTTAGGCGCAAACTATAATCTATGACCTATTTCAACCCGGCCCCCTTTGACCCGTAATCCAACTGGCCCATGTTGCCACCTCTACTCAGACATGTGGGTGTTTCCTTCTGTTTTCATTTTACATCACTTAGTATAGGCAGTAGTTTCCTTTTCGTTAATTTTGTATTCATGAACTTAAGTCAATAAGTTGTTGGCAAGTGCCAACTGGTGCTTTCCTGCAGTGTTTCTTCTTCAGATCTTGTTTCCAAGTGGATGGGTGAAAGTGAAAAACTGGTGTCAAATCTTTTCGAAATGGCTCGTGAAAGTGCACCCTCCATCATTTTTATTGACGAGATTGATTCTTTGAGTGGTCAACGTGGTGAAGGCAATGAAAGTGAAGCTTCAAGGCGTATCAAAACTGAAATTCTTGTTCAGATGCAGGTGATTATTATTTATATCAGTACCCAAAAACGAATGATAATTTGCTTTAAATTAGCACTGATGTGAACACTTGTCAACTTTTTCTTCTTTCAGGGTGTAGGACATAATGATGATAAGGTTCTAGTACTTGCAGCGACAAATACACCTTACTCCCTGGATCAGGTCTTTTAGAAAATTAAAAATTATTATTAAATATTGATATTGATATAGATTATAGTGAAATTCCAAACAGGCAGGTAATTACTATTAAATAATTGTGCAGGCTATCCGGCGTCGATTTGACAAGCGTATATACATTCCACTGCCAGATGTGAAGGCCAGGCAACACATGTTTAAAGTAATGAGGGCCGTCTACAGTTATGCAATCTTTGCAACTCTTTCTTCTTAAGTATTTGTTTAATTCGAAAAATGGTCTTTTTTGAAAGTTGGAATTTAATATCTCCACTGTTTGAAGTAGAGGCGGTTAAATAATTAGGGCGGGCGGGCTAGGTAAATAGTCATAACAGGGTTGGGTCAAAATGGTTAATTTTAAGTATTAGTTGAAACAGGTCGGGTTGACCCAAAAAATGTTTTTTCTAACCGTTTTTTTTAGTCAACCTGACTACAAAAAATGCCCGTTTAGATGTAAATATATGTCCATGTAGTCTGTGTATTAAATTATGTCTATCTTGATGTTAGATTTTTTACGTAGAACTATTTCGTGTATCATAAACCTCTTGAATCATTTGTAACCCTCCTGAATCATTCCCAAAACAGAAGAAGAGTTTCCAGAGATAACAGAAACTGGGTATTCTGAGGTACCAACTGCACGTGCTGTTATTGATGCAACACCGTCACCTACTATAGTCGCTTCAACTTATGCTCTAGGAAAGCTACAATCTCCTGCACACGTTCCTGCACCGGATCTACTTGATCTTGGTTTTGACGGTGATGATAATAGTGTTGTGGTTCCCCTTGATCAGCCCGTATCGCCTGCAGGGTAAGTGTACCCTATGCGGGTCAACCCAACCTGACTGGTTTAGACCCGCATAAAAAATGACCCATTATGGCCCGTTATTTCAACCCATCGAGAAACCAATTTTTTTACCTCTTGCAATTGGTGTGCTTATTAGTGACGGTTTTATTGTTTCAGGCCTCCCGTGGTCAAGGTTTACAAATTAGTGCACAGCTGGTACGAAGAGATGGTAAGATATTTTACAGCTTAATGTTTGAGTTCAACAAGAATACTTTTGGTCTTGCTACTAGTGGACCACTTCAGTTACGGTTGTTATTCGATTGCAACATCTTATAGTCCTACCTTTTCGACTTAGTTTTATTGAATATATGTTAACCTACATTTGAAACAGGTCCCGCGAATGCAACCAGGGAAGATGGAAAAAACACTTGTTCCTATGGTTTTGTGGCAGATAATGGCTCAAGGTCCTCCAAATTCACTTTTGCAAGTTGCAGTAAAGAACAATCAACAACCTGTTTGGTACTTAAAAGATAAAGTCTCCTTGCTTGTTTTGTTCGTAGAAGACGGAAAAATGGAACGTGGTTCCTTCCTTGAGGTAAACTATATTCTTTTTACGCTCTTTCAGTCTTTTATATCCACACTTCCTTAAGGTAAACTATATTCGTTTTATTCTCATTAATGTAATAGTCTGTGTATTAATGTATGTGTGTGTGATTTATTGCAGATTTAGCTTGTGGTAGATTAATTTGAGCTAAATTAGTGTAGATTTGTTGTATGAAACCCTAGGTATTTTAATTTAATAATTAAGAGTGAAAAAAAGAATGAAATTTAGACTGTAAGTTTTCGATTGCGTAAACGATTGATGTCGTTCAATTGAAACAATTGAATTCAGTTTTTTTTTATTACACGAATAAGGTTAATTAGAGACTTGTGGAGAAGCTTATAGTTAGTGTAGTTTGAACGTTTAAGATTGACCTATCGAATTTACGTGTGATTAGCTTTACTAAATAGGAAATCAAGTGGTTAAAAAAAGTTTTATTTTCGCTGATCTGTTTTGTGTATAGTTTGTTTGTAGTTGTTTGGAGTTCGTAGGCAGCCCAGAGTAGCCTACAACAAAGTTCTTTTCGTTGATTTATAATTACAAAAACACAATATTTTGGTTTTGGTACTTTTCCTTTTGTTTAAAATTTTTTCGTCTGTTTTGTTTGCAGCATGGCTGCTCAAAAAGGATCTCAGTTTGATACTCGTCAGTTCGATACTAAGATGGATGAGTTGTAAGTTTTGCTTTTTTACATATAAGCTACCTACTATTGTTACCAAGTGTTGTTTTGGATAGCTTATTTTGCAAATACTTTGTTATGCAGGCTTTCCATTGACGAACAAGACTTCTTCAGATCATACGATGAAGTTTACGACAGTTTCGATGCCATGGGTTTGCAAGACAACCTTTTGAGAGGCATTTATGCATATGGTACGCCTCTAGTTCTGCTTATCATTAGTTGATAATAAATAGTTCTAACTAAGTTTCGATAATGAAGTTTAATTCAAACTTTTTTCCAACTTTAATACTTACATAACGCTTCAATTTTGTTCCTTTATTGTTAGCCATTTAGTCGAACATATTTGAAACTTGGTAGTTTAGTGACTTGTTTTCAGAAAAGTTTGTTTATTACACGAATCGTACCTCAAATTGAAAACTGTAACATTGATGGTCCCTAAGATATACTTTTCTGTTACAAGCGTACGGACGATTAATGTTACAGGCTTCAAAATTCAAGACTACCAGTGTTAGAAGCTTGAATTTATTTACGTTTTATAAACGTTTGGGATAAAAACCATAATTAGTTTGATATATACCACAAGGGTCTGTTCTTGTTACTCTTATCATTATATCGGTTTAATCTCATGATTTTTTTCGAATGTAGGTTTTGAGAAACCATCTGCAATTCAGCAAAGAGGAATTGTTCCCTTCACCAAGGGTCTTGACGGAATCCAACAAGCTCAATCCGGAACTGGAAAGACTGCAACTTTCTGCACTGTTTTCTTTATTTTGGTTTAAATGAATGTTTAATATTTGGATTTGATTATTACAATTAATTGGTTATAATTTATTAAAATTGATAAGAAGTTTATGGTCTGTGAATGAATTTAATTTTTATATTTAATTGCTGCAAATTACTAGATATTTGTATCCAAAATATTGATTTTTTTTTGTTGAATTGAAATAGTTAGTGACCACTTTCTTTTTGTCTTTAACATTAGACACCAAACTTATTTGGTCACTGATCGGGGTTAACGGAGCCGTTAACTCCGTTAAATGAGCTGAATAGTGACCACTTTCACTTGTTTAGAGACCAAATTGGTGACCACTTTTTTGTCGTCACATATATAGTGACCACTTTGTTTTCGTCACTAATTAGAGACAAGTTATGTTTTTGGTCACTAATAAAATTAGCCACGGACCTTTAGTGACCAAAAGTGACGACTTTTATTTTGGTCACTAAACTCCTTAGTGACGGAATTTTTCAACTGTTAGTGACCAAACGTGTTTTGTCTCTAAAAGCCTTTTTTCTTGTAGTGACCAAAAATTAGCGCAACACAATAAGATTTTTGAAAATGAAAAATCAGTTTTTTCCAAGAAGATTGACAAGTACGAAACTTACATTCTTAAACTTGAAAAACAAAATGCTTTCTTAGAATCTAAATGTGAAATACAAGTTTCTGTCGTTTCTTCTTCAAGAAAAGAGTTTAGCGCTATGAGAGAATCTTATAACTGTTTGAAAGAACAATTTGATTCCCTTAAATGCTTAAAAGACAATTTTCAAATTCATCAAAGTTCAAAACCAAAATCAAATGTTTCAGAAAAAATTTACACTAGTAAATCTTCAAAACCTTTATATAGAACACTTCTTTGTTAAAGAAAGCATAAATAACAAACTACATAATAACTCAAACTTAATTATTGAACATTTCTTATTTTTATTTTTTTTTGAACGGCAAAAATACAAACAAGAACCTTAGGTATTGCTATCATTCCGTGCTTGTATTCAAATATAATAAAATTAGCAAGAAGATAAAAAGAACAAGTTATATAAGAGTATACATTGAACATTTTTTATTAGTCATATGTTTATTCATATATCGTTAATAACATAAAATGACATATTTTACTAGATAAAGAACACTTCTCTTTTAAAGAAAGCATAAATAACAAACTACATAATACCTCAAACTTAATTATTGAAAATTTTTGATAAGTCATTTGTTTATTCATATATTGTTATTTGTTAATAACATACTACGAAATCCATACTTATCCAATAGAGTTAATTACACGGATGGTCCTTAACCTTATACTCAAATGGCACTTTCAGTCCTAAATTTTGGATAATTACATGGCTAGGCCTTTATTTGGAATCTTTGCACACGGACAGTCCTTTGGTCCGTTAGGGTTAACTCAATTCCGTTAGTTATATCATAATGACCAATTTACCCTTTTTGTCTTATTCGCAAAGGACCGTTTTTGTAATTTTTTTTTTTTTTGTTTCTTTTTATTTGTTTTTTTCTTTTTCATTTTATAATTTGAAACCAAATTTTGTACATTTTTTCGGATAAACCTTTAAAATATAACCAACAATTATGTTAAACGAACTCGCAACTCCTCATGAACTAGATATACCTTTGGCTCGGCCGAGGTCGTAATTATACTAATCGGGTTTAAAAAACTGAAACTTAAAACTAACATAAACTTAAAACTAACATAAACAAAATAAACCCAAAATAAACTAAAATAAACAAACTTATATTAATTTTTACTCATGTTTAATAGTAATTAATTTGCAAGTAAAATACAAAAATTAATTTCACCAAGAAAGAGAAGAAGTACAAGGAGTTCTAGAAGATGAAGAACAAGAACCACCATCACCATCACCACCGCCCCCGTCATTCACCGTCGCCGGCAGCTTCTTCATCGGCGTCAACGGCGGCGTCTCCACCACCACTTTCACCGACATTATCTCCTCTTCTCCATCTTCCTCCGACGACCCCTCCATCTCCAACCTCGACGGCGACGTCTCCGGCGTCTCAAACGGCGTGTTTCCGGTAGCTTTACTCCTCCGTCCATTTTCACCGTCATCAAAAACCGGATTCGAAATATAAACCAAATCTTCACCCTTTTCATTCTTTCCATTATTCTCCAAATACCCATTTCGAAAAACTGAATCTTTTTCACTTTCTTCGTTTTCACACAATATTGGGGGACAAATAAAAAGGAGTTAATTGAAGGAGAATCTGGGAAGAAGAAAGAGATAGAAATATATGTTTCTTTTCTTTAGGAGAATCTTTTTCACTTTCTTCGTTTTTATATATGTTTCTTTTCTTTAGGAACTTATAATGATTTATGGTTGTGTTAGGATTTGACTGGTGGAAGAAATCAAAGAAAATAATGTGTTTGATGTTGGTGTGTTGCCGACAAGAACAAAGGAACTAAGAGAGGGTCGGGTAGTGGTAGGGGTAGGGTAAAGTTTTTAGTTTAATTAGCTTTAGGTTTAATATTTGTTATGAATCTGGGAAGAAGAAAGAGTTAATTAGGAAATGATATTTTATATTGATATTCTTTATAAATTTAAAGTTAATCTGGGAAAATATGAACATCAACTTGTATTGATATTCTTTATAAATTTAAATTAGGAAATGATATTCAATTATATTGATTTTTAAGAGTTAATTACACGGATAGTCCTTTGCGAATAAGACAAAAAGGGTAAATTGGTCATTATGATATAACTAACGGAATTGAGTTAACCCTAACGGACCAAAGGACTGTCCGTGTGCAAAGATTCCAAATAAAGGCCTAGCCATGTAATTATCCAAAATTTAGGACTGAAAGTGCCATTTGGGTATAAGGTTAAGGACCATCCGTGTAATTAACTCTATCCAATATTTGATAAGTTATATGATGATGGTGGTTGGTCAATTAATTTTATAAACATCATTTTATAAAATATTTATCATCAATTATCATTAATCTAGTACATATTTTTTTATATCATACGTCGTCCTTCTGTAAAATGGCCGAAATTCATTTTTTATTTGTTTTTTGTTTTTTGATAAATGTTTTCGATATTTTTATATATATTGACAAACTAATAAAAGTTTAATGGGAAAAAACTACCAAAACACACAACACAACACAACACAACACACTACCCTCTTGCTTCCCTCAATCCATAAACATGAAGATGAATATGTGTGCACCAAACATAAACTCGGAGAAAGGAAAAACGAAAATGAAAGAGTTTGTGAAGATTGAAAAAGAAGTAGGATATTTTTTCTTAAAAAACCCAAGCTTGTTCCAAAAGTTGTGCAAATCTGACCAACCATAGGATCATTTGTTAAATAACTCAAACGTGTATTTTACTACTAATCACCCATATAGTCAAGGTATATCCCTGAAATTTTTAAAATTACAAACTTTTAATACATATTTTTACATGTAAACCAAAATACTGACAAGTATGGTTTAAACATTATTAACTTAAATACTAAAAACTCCAATAACTGCACACAAAATTTTATTCGGGCAGAACTAATTAACCATCAAACTAACTTAGCCACCTAGGGTGCACAAACACACGACCTGACCTTCTTCGTAAAAGACACCATCCATAACCATATTGTAGCGCGCAATTTCATCCATCTTTTCTTAGCCAAATCACTTCCTCCTCCCACACCATCAAGGATCATAGGACATGTACTAATGATTCCGCATTCTTGAAACTCTAGAAAAGATACATCACATATTTCAACATCTTGGGTCGAAAAGGTATAATCTACCACCATGTTATCGATATAACCATTTATACAAAGATTTGGCTTATAATAATCGTTCCCAAACTTTTTGTTTCCATCGTAATCAACGGGTGGCAAGATGTTTGATTGCTGAGAGGTGGATCCAACTTGTCCATAAGCATTGTGCTACAAAAAGTGGATGATTGTATGTCAAAAAATATCTAAAACTACCAAATGCAACAAAAAACTACATTGAGAGTATAATGGTAAAAGTTCTTTTGATAGCTAAGCAGCTACAAAGCAACGTCTATGGTAATCACAGATTTCCGTTAACTGGCAAACCGACATGTATTTTTGCAGTGCAAATATTTCAGTGATATTCTTTTTATATGAAAGGTTCTATATAAAAAAAATTGTTTAGGATACACTTCAATTTTGATCAGAATCCGTCCGTGCCTTTAGGAGAATCATACCACGTTTTCGTAGAGGCTCGTTTTTGCGTGATTTAATGTCACATCCCACTTTCTCCCTTTAATTTGGCAAATCTACAATTTAAGAACATATATAATTCATGTTTTCAAATATGTCATATGATTCTTGTTTTAGAAAAAAAAAAAAAGAAAAGAACTTACCTCTTCAAGTACTTGAGGGTATGAGTAGTGCAGATTGAGAAAATCCTTCACTCTCAAGATCTTTTTGCTCTCAAGACGCCCATGAATACGACCTTTTTTCGAGATATTCATGATTTGCCACACCCAATCATTTGGTGACAATGATTTTGATAATTTAGATTCATTGCGGCGATCCTTGACTTCAAACACGTGAGTTATAGCTTCTTTGATTTCATAGGGACAATCATCATCAAGCATTGCTCCTAATCGAAATTTGACATTCTTAAGAGGTTTGTTGTCATGTTTAATTCTAATTTCACCAACTACCCCACTCCCATTTTTAAGAACGAGGGAAAGGTCACCCAAAAGTAGATTTTTCTTCTTTTCCAAGTTAACCACTATGTTGTTTCTGAACTCTAGATGTGTCCAAATCTCAGCACAAAAATCACCGCGAACAAGAACTATTTTCACCTTTAGTGAGGCTGCTCGCCCATTGATTACTGGTTTACGAGTGTGACTATCAACCAACATAATTTTAATGGACTCATTTCCATCATTTACATCAAGCTCCCCTCTTATCTTTCTTCCTGTGTAAACGGGAGACATGACTCTATTTGGAAAAATTAGCTCTAAATTTACTGGTTTCGAACTCGCTGATGCCTCCTTGTCCTCCTAATACATAAGGAAAATTCTATTTGTTGTTAATAATTGACTAAACATACCCTAATTCAATAAAGTTTCCTTGCTAGAAATTATGAGTATATATATATACTATGTATTCATAATTTACACCTTTTCTGGATGAATATATATATATATATATAGATCTATATATATATATATATATATATATATATATATATATATATATATATATATATATATATATATATATATTATGTAATTAGGAAAGTTTTGATTTACTTATAACCAAAAAATAAGGCCTCTTGTCTAATCAAATAACATTTTTATATATGTTTGTGTTAAACCTTGATTACAGAAATTTACTAAACAAAAAAAAAAAAAAGTATTGAATTTATAATAATATATAATCATCATAATAGTGTCTTTTATTTAAACTCGACCACATCAATATTGATCGAATTCATAAGACATAAAAAATCAATTAGAGTCGAAAAAAAAAGTTCTTTATGTGAAAAACAAGATTAAAATTTAATATAGAAAACAATAATTAAGCATGGCCTATTGTAATAGCCCTTATTATTAATATTGATGCTTATAAAAGTTTAATAAACTGATTTTGGGCACTTAAGTTAAAATTTCACCAGTAGTATTATCTATTCAATAATTTTCATATCTAAAAATACACAAACAAAAACTTGAAAGCGATTTTTTAATTATTAAAATTCCAATAGAATGTGAAAAATAATTGATTGGTTTATTTATGATAAGATAGGAGCAGTAGCACTAGCCACCGGGTTGACTTAAAAAAATCGTCTTCAATGATAGTAATGGAAGTAGGGTTTCCAGCTAGAAAAAGTAGATGTTAATGGAGGAAATGGAAATAGGAAGAAAATATACTCACATATTCAAGATTCCGATCATACTTTTCCATCGTCGCACCTTCAAAAATCAAGTTACAAATGAACACTAAAGTGAAGAATACAAAGAGATTAAAGGGGTTTGAACTTTTCGATCATTCAAAAGCTTATGAGCGTTGATTTAGGGTTTCGAGAAGGTAGAAGTTGAAGGATGATGATGGAGATGAAAGAGATTTCAGGTTTCCTTTAAAAAGTTGTATGTCCTTTTCCTTTAGGATATGAATTTCCTGAAAAAGACTAACCGTAGCAACCCAAACCGCGTAAAAGTCCGTGTTAGTTCAAGAAAATCCACACTCGCACTCCCACATCAACAACCTATGTGGGATTTGATTGTTTTTCAGTTCGATCTATACTTAGTTTAGTATATTAAAACATGTAATCTAAAAATCTGTGATTCGAAACTTAATTTAATTTGATTTTAAGCACCAAGTCGAAATGAGTTTCATTTATATTATTCATGATGAAATAGTTCTTGCCAGATATATAATTGTAACATTTTGATAGAAAAGATTTGAATGAGTTTCATTCATTACATTTTAAATGGTATACGTTATTAAGGGGGTGTTTGTTTTAGCTTATGGATATTATTAGCTTATGAAACAAATGTAAGTCCATTTTTAGTGTTTGTTTCAACTTATTAGCTTAGGGTTATGAACTTATGTAAGAAGTTTATGTAAGAATTCTTTCCCTATTTTGTATGATAAGTTAATAAGCTAAGTTAAACATTTATTGAAGATTTATTAGCTTATATATTATAAACTATAAACTACTTATAAATCATAAGCATAAGGTCATTTGATAAGCTTACACAAATCCCCCTGATATTCACAAGCATAATTTGGTTTTATTATTACGGATTTGATTTTAGTTACCAAAAAACAAATTATAATCTCATGGCATCATGTAGGAAGTCAAGCAAATATAGTATTAATAATTAATAGAAGATGAAAACGGGAATTTTAAATAATTGAGATCTAAGTTAAAGTAACATGTTTCCTCACGAAATATAATGATAAACAATTGATCAATAATACAACTTGTTTTGAGTTTTTGTCATATATGGTATGTTATATTCATAATTTTTGGAATATTAATTGTTTTTCAATATTGGTGGATACCAAAGATAAACATTTATTCTATCATGCTTTACACTTTCACGAGAGTGATTCTTTATTAAATAAGATTGATTTGAAATTGTTTAATATATGAACGAAAGACAAACATCAACATTATGTTTTTGGACATTATATATAGACATGTAATTAATTCTGTCTTTATTCTTTTTAAAATTTTGATTAAATCAAATTATCTTGTCTTATAGTCAATTCATATGTTACGGTAAAGTTTATGGTCGCATTTTGTTGAAATAAAGTTTACGTGCCTTTTTACTATCGTAAATTATCAATAATAGAGACTTGAATAAAATATATCAAACTTTCGAATTTTTACTTTAATACAAAATAATGTATTTAAATCTAAGAAATATTATTAGTAAACAACGTCTCAAAGGCCTTCTATTTATATGTATCAACTTATTAAACAACTATATACATATACATTGTAATTATAATTCATAAATAAAATAAGATTAAAATTTAGTTGTAAAATTTGTTAACTTTCCTTTGAAGTCCTAAAAATATTAAACCCAACTTTTATAGCATTCTTTAAGAAGTGCATTGTTGTTTTTTTAGTCTAACATAAATATAACATTTTACTTTATATAAAAAATGGCATACAAGAAAGCTTAAATAATTGAGGAGGGATGAAACGAGAATACATTTGGCCTCCTACTCAATCGCATATAACATAAAATACTAACCATCAAACTATCTATGTAAAAGACCACATCAAGAACTATATAATACTAGCTTGGGTCCTATTATCCTGACCAACTTAAAATATCATTATCAAATTCTAGGGCCGATAAGAGTTCACCGAGTACATCGTTTTCTTGAAAATTTTGAGTAGCTAGAGGAAATTGATCAAATGTCACTGTGTCGTCTGATAATGGTCTCGGCTCATAAGAATCAACATCGAGTTCGGTGTGACCATCAAGGTCACCATGTGTCATGTTGTCGAGTACTTGTGAGGTTGATCCAACTGACCCGCTTGTGTTACACTACAAATTAAACATTAATTACCCAAAAAGGTGTGTTAACAATCTTAGAATTAGTGCGACCTAAATACCCGTTGCTAGAACATTGCGATAGCATGATCAATAAATGAAAAACACACATATATATATACCATGTTATCATATCTTGATGTTTTTGCATGACGGACTGTCTCATTCCATCTTTTCCCGTTGCTACCATAAATCTACGATCGATTATTCAATTCATGTATATTGTTAGATTTTTTTTATGTGATAATTTTTGTTTTGAAAAGACAAAAAGTCTACCTTTTGAAGAGCTAGAGAACTCGACAAGAGCCTATCGAGAAAATCTTTCACAGTCTTGATCCCTGCAATCTGGAGACGCTTACAAATCGATCCTTTTTTCCCAATATTCTTCAACCGCCACACCATATCATTTAGTCTAACCGATGGACTCTTACAATATACTTCACACAAAAGTAAACATTAATTAGTACAAAATATACAAATATTCAAGGCAGCTTATTTAGTTAGGTAATTGTAAATATAGTACTAACGTTCATTACGGCGATCCTTCACTTCAAAAGGTTCCGTTATAGCCTCTTTGATTTCATAAGAACAATCTTCAATCATTGCTCCTAATCGAAAACTAGCCTTGCTAAGATGATTTCTATCGTGTTTAATCCAAATGTTCTCAATAGTTCCACTCCCATCTTTAAGATCAACAAAACAATCACCTAGAAGAATATTCTTCTTGTTTTTCCAATCGGTTATGATTCTATTTTTGAACTCTAAACTTGTCCAACCGTCACCAAAATCTCCTGGAAGAAGTACTATTCTCACTCGTTCTGAGCTTTCCGGCTCATCGATAATTAGCTGATTGGTGTGGCTATCAACCAGGATAACGTAGAGGGACTCGGATCCACCAGTTGTTTTCCCTTTGATCTTTTTTCCAGTGAGCATCGGAGAATCAACTTCGGTTGTAATTTTTAGCTTATAGCTTTTTGGTTTTGCACTTGCAGATGTCTTGTTGACCTGGAAAATCAAGAATTTAATTTATTTAGTGAAAAAAAAATGCTAGAATAGCTGTAAAGTGTTAATTCAATTATGTAACACAGAAACACCAACTTGTCTTGATTTATGATTTTTCTTTTTCTTCCTTAAATAAGACAATATTTGAATTTGTTTCTGTTAGCCCTTTAACATGAATTAATTATAAACACTAAGCACAAATTAAGGGTGTGTAAACAGACGAACTCAACTTGTTTAAGTTTACAAAACTCAAGTTTAAAAGTGACTTGTTTCGAAATTGTTCCATCATCATCACTTTTCCGCTCAATATTTTTAAGAAAAATATTCCGTTTTGCATGATAAATGTACCTATGTTGGCATATCTAGTAGCTATGTTATCCCCATACATATATTATACATAAATGGTTATATATAATCAAAATTATTTCATCTCACTTATTCTTGCAAGATCAATATAAGAAGCTCGCGTTCAAGCTAGTTTATTAAACAAGCTCAATGTAGGTTCACAGCTTGATCTAGAGTTTTTAACAAATCGAACTCAACTAGCTAACGGAGTAATGTGATTTATTTACACCAAAATAAAAACAGTTATAAAAAATCTATTCTCTGTAATAATAATAATAGTAGTAATATATAATATGATAAAAATAATATTAAAAGTAGAATAAAATATAGTAGAATAGAAAAATATCCTTAAAAGAACTTGAATGGTGATTGATTAGTGTAGCCATGATAAGGCACTTGAAGTTTGGAGTTTTATAGTCGTCATGGGTCAACGCCAAATTATGGGTCGGAAGTTCGCCGGCGAGATTAATTCACGTTTGAGCAAAAAACGGAGTACATAATTAACTTACACAATCAGCCATGAATCCAATAGCTTGAGTCTACTCTTCCACCTAACAAAAACCGATTAAAAGTTAGAATACTTCAAAATACGAAGAAAAATAATAATTCCAAGAGGGTAAAAAAATCAAAGTATTTTGCTTATGTTTAAATAAAACCTATTGGTTTACTTGAAGAAAAGGATGACGAGCAAAGTCCGAACGCTTTTGAAGTCTTACAAAGTTAGCTCTTAGGGTTTAAAATGGTTGAAGAAGATGAAGATGACAGTTCGAATAGTTAATACATATATATACCCGAGAAATCTAACATTTTCTAACGAAATTGAATTGAAATTCAAGAACGCGTAAGAAACTAAGAGGGTAATTTCCAAGAGAAATCTCCAACCCCACATCAATCCCACACAATCTATCTGCAAATAAAGAAGCATGAAAAAAAAAATAGACCGTGAAAAGAAAAGTGACGTCATGGATTGAAAAATAGGGTTAAGGATTGGGGTCTAATAACAAAGAAGGGTTGCTTTTGTTTACTTGTAAATTAGAACATAATTAATGGGTAAATAGCTTTTGATCAAATTCTTTATATTTATGACAAGATTTTATAGACTTTGATTTATAGATTTTTTGCAAGTTTCAAATATGGTGATTAATATGCATCGATATTCGATATCATATCTCCAGCTAAACCGAGGGCATTATGTTATGTTGCGTCCTTAGAGTACGCTCCATTTAGTTGTATACTTCGTTATACCATCCATTGATTATCTACACTCGTATCCATTTATTATTGATCTACTCGAAGAAGATGTAATATTCAGTTATTCATGGATTCAGATTCAGATATAGATCGATTATAGCTTTGTTATGCTCCCATTTGTGGTAAACAGGTGAGCTACAGTTCTTTAACTTGGTTGGTGTTTCAAGTGGTTCGGTGGTCCAGAAACTATATATATTCAATATAGTCAAACTCCAATGGTTTGTTGGATTTCAATCTATAAATCTATATATAGTAGGTCAATTTGATTAACTCGTATATACAATAACTTATAGAATACTTTCAGGATGAAAAATGATAACTAGGAGTAATTATATGGGTCGAAAAATATGTCTAACAAGGGACAACATTCACAATCCGCGAGTAAGTGGGTGATGCATTATTGGAGAATAGTGACACTTATTGTGGTCCTAATTTCCATGACCCTTACATATGTTTTTTAGTGATAACCTTCCAACCATGGTGGATCAGAAAACCTTCTCACGTTCAGTAGTTTGAGAGGCGGTGACGGTGAGTAAACAATAACTCATTTGAAAATTATCAAACCTCGGTGCGTTGATGGCCTTCGAGCATAATACATTACAGGAAATAATTAGTCAGTGTCGTCTTCCTTATATTTGTCTTTAACTCGGTGAATGGGTCATTAGTCTATTCATTAAAAAACACAAATCAGTAATGATTTTTTTCCCGATAGATTCACCAATAGATTCGTTAAGGTTGGAGATGGTCATACGAAATTTTTTATAAATGGTATCTTTATATATATAAAAAAAAAAGTTAAATTAATGGGTGGATTATTAGACACATTAATTAAATTTCCTAATCATTTCACTAAATACAAATAGTAATTGATTTTATATCTTAACAACAAAATTGAGAGTCTCGGTAAACAATTTGTTTGTTATTCAAGTTTATTCTTATTAGATTAGTGTGCTATATATATAGTCTTTTCATAATTAACACGTGGTTGTGCAAAATTGTGGATTAGAAGAATTAATAGTAAGAAATATAATCATTAATATCATCAATTAGAGACCCTAAAGTTAACTAGTTAAACTTCACTGAGAATTAAATTTATCTTTTTTTACATAGATTTTTTTTAAATACAATTTTACATAGCTTTTTTTTTAGTTCTTTTACATAGGTGTGAATTATCATCATTTTAAAAACAATTTTTTGAGAAAAATATGTGGTTATAAAACCTTTATAAATAATTATTTTTATATAATTATCTATTTTTAAGACCATACATTTTTAGGCCGTGAATTAAATTCATGAAGGGTTTCTCTGTAACTACGTACATAGTTTTAACTATTTCCATGACTCGCTCTTTGAATTTGAATACTTGCTTTATTATGGTTAGCTATATTTGAATATTTGATATTTGAGTATGGTCTTATGGTAACAAGATACCTTTTCAAAAAGTCCATAAGGGAATCACTTATATAAAAAGGTCAGGGAAGACACGAAAAAATAGACTATATACGTGTTTAAACAAACATGTATTAAAGAATTATGATATTGAAACACGTCTTTACCAACCACGACATCGACTATACATTTAATTCGAACCACAAACATTACATTTCTTATAACTTAGTTACAGGAAAATATAGGTATATATTTAATCAGATTTTCAAACAACATGCAGCGAAAGCAAGTTAGAATCAAACACATAATCAATATTAACTAAGTTAAGATTGTACATTTGTTGTTGATTTACATCGTTTAGGATTTATAATGAAATCCCTCTACATACTTGTACACGACACCATCTTTAGCAACAAACTTGTATGCTAATACACGTTTACAATCACCACGGCTCTTGTCTAGCTTGCTTGCATAAACCGTACTTGAAACTCACAAGCCGAAAACCCGTTTGGGTTTGTAAAATCGATCGGCCAAGGAGAGAAACAAGAATCAATTTCTTGTTCTCCTTAATCGATTATGGGATAGATAACGTCACATCCCGCTCAGGCGGAAACCCGAGGTGTACAGTCAATACGGTCGCAGAGATTCAATGGTTACAAACAATCATAAGATAACAATACATTCATCCATTAGAATAAATAAAAGTGAACTAAGTCAAATTACAATACTCGGATGAAATTAAAATATGACTAAATAGTTTTGGAATACAGGGGAACTAATACAAAATAAACACAAGTTCCATAAAGCATCCAAATAGTCACATAGCATAAGCATCAAACTTGTAACCTCAAATCCCTGAAAAACGTTAAAATATATAATACGTCAACATAAAGTTGGTGTGTTATTCGCATAATAATAAAAATGTAAGTATAAAAAATGTTTCGATAAGTTTTGACCCATAAAAGGATTAAATAATTCTTTTGTAAATCATACTTTGAAAATCATAAGTGAATCATATAAAACCTTTCATAAAATACAATTCAATAGCATACGCCACCAATACATACATGAGCCTTAGATATAATATAACACCTGAACCATAACATACTCGGGACTACCCCACCTTAGTGCGTCAAACTAAGGTTATACTACGAATAAAGCGGTCATAACATCCACATAACATGACAGAGCGACATCCATCATAAAGTTAGTGGTGAGGGTTTGTTAGACCCATATAGATCTATATATATGTACCGTTGGCTCATACGAGTTTACATGCGTGCATACAGGGCCTAATATTACCACAAAGGCCATACAAGTATAGGGAACGCTAATCTAATAGGCATCATAATCCAATAATCCATAACATACATACATACATAATACAACATACTTAAAAAAAAAATAGAACGCTTCTCATGCCCAAAAATAGTATAAAAAGGTAAATAGGGCTCGAATATCTCACAGAAATAGCAAAGCAAACGCAATACGATATGTCGGGTAATAATCAACCGAAAGTACCTCCTTCGCCCAAGTGCCCTAGCAATACATACAAATAACCGTCTAAGTATCTCTAAGTCTAGTAGGGTTTCCTTATACGTTAACGTTATATGTTATAATATTAATAATGTTCGAAAAGGATAATATTTTACGTTAATAATAGTAATGTAACATACTTGTGTCATAAAACATCGTCATACTAATTATTACAAAGTGTTTGGGTTTACGGTCGATCATTGGATAATATAAACGTTTACCGACAATATATACTTCGAATAACACCGTGAATGATATGTTAATGATAGTGAATAGGTTTTGAGTTTAAAACGTTTTGATACATAAGTATAATAAACATGGTAATATATTTAGTAGGTAATAATAAGTTTGAAAGCGGTGAACGAGTTTATATATCGAAAACAAAATAATTATACAAACTGTGCCTCTGCTGCGTCGCAGTAGGCAGCTACTGCGGCGCAGCGTCCTTGTTACACAATTTTGTTTCGCAAGTTTTGTTACGTAAAAGGTTGTTATGGAACAAAAAGTGTTACGTGACATGTTCTTGATACGCCACTATGGTGTTACGCAGGTCTTTGTTACGCAAGAAAAGGTGTTACGTTGATAGTTGTTACGTAAAATCGTTGTTTCGGTAAAATTGGCCTACTGCGGCGCAACAAGGGAGTGTTGTGGCGCAACGACTTTTGTTTCGTTAAGATCTTGTTACGGAGAAATTTGTTTGTTACGGTATCTTGTTACGGGGTTGTTACGACACATAATTTTGGTTGGCGAAAAAAGAGACTGCGGCGCAACAGTAGGGTGTTGTGTCGCAGCGGGCATATTTCGAAACATATATTTGATATCTGACATCTCGGTGCGGCGCAACAGGTTGTTGTTGCGTCGCAGTGAGCTACAGGACATAAATTTTTATGTTGTTATCGAGTGTTTTAATGATTATTTTCACCACATATTATGTCCATAAGTACAATACAAGTTCATAAGTAAAACCCACCATAGTTTCGACATATAATACGGATTTATAGATGTTAATACCATTTTATTCATATATGTGTTTTGGTGATAATTATAGATAACTTTTAAGATAATACTTGTTGTAAAACCATATTTACTTTCATTTTGACAAAGGTTTATGGATCTAATCCGAGATTAAAGAAAAAGATAAGAAAGTGTAAGATTTACATAAGAAAGCTTACAAAATCGATGGAAACAAAAGAGAATGATAAAGAGTTATAAAAGCTACGGTTTGTATGGTAAAATATTGCTGAAAACGGATTGCTTGGATGGTAAACTTACAGGAACTCGGTAGGGAGAAAAATAGTGAGAAAGTTCTTGTGTGTGTTTAAATAAAAATGATGTTGTGGTAAAATGAAGTGAAAGTGTGAAAGGAGAGCCAAGAGACACCCCCCAACTACCCACAATACAGTAATTGGGGTGGTTGTCGCGGATGTTGGGAAAGTTTCCCGAGAAAATAGATAGTGGGAATCTTTACAAAAACAAGAAAATAAGGTTACTGCGTCGCACCTCATAGGCTGTGCGGCACAGTGCCTTTAGACGGGGAAAGTTAACTTTTTGGTTAAAAGGACTGATTTTGTAATACTTTTAACCGTAAGTCCGTTAAGGACCAATTTTGTAACAGATTTGCAGTTAGAGGGCTAACTTTGGAATATAATTTAACGTTAACTTTAATCGTATAATTAAAGGCAATAATAACCCTAACTAACTTACGAGCATACTTCTATCTACCAGACACTTAGGTTCTAATACGGTTTTCGTCATAAAGAACGAGAAACCGAACGATACTTAACCCGACAAAACATAAACATATAAAATACTTCGATAGATAATATAAATCCAATAAACTCATAAACTCATACGTGCATAAAACGCACATAACGAAACAAATACATAATAGGGTCAAAACGAAACATAAATACATAAAACGATACACGGAATATGACGAAATAATACCTCGAAAGTCGCAGTTGTCACTGTCTCCCCAAGTAAAAAAAATTTCGTCCTCGAAATTATTACTGGGTACTACTTCCGGAAAAGAGATGAGGATACTTCTTCTGAATCTCATCCTCGTGCTCCCAAGCGAATTCGACTCCAAGCTTCGAATTCCAACGAATCTTGACAATGGCGATCTTACTATGCCGTAGACGCTTGACATCGCGGTCTACAATCTCGTTTAGGGGTTGTGTATCAACTTCATTGTTTTTGTTTAATAAATATTCAAATTTGATCCACACCAATAAAACTACCCATTTTTTGATGTACAACAAAACTTCGTTTTTTAAAACTTGAGATATGGTTAAAATGAACGATAATACAAAATTTCTAACATTATAGATTTTTTAATTTTTTTTAATTATATTACTTTAAGGTTTGTTCTACAAAAATCAACATATATATATATATATATATATATATATATATATATATATATATATATATATATATATATATATATATATATATATATATATATATATGGGAGGGTTCTTTTAAAAATTCGTATATTTGTAAAAAGTGGAGGAAGCATTTTTGTAGTGACATGTGGCAACTTTAGAAAAAAAAATTATTTTTTTATTTTTTTAATAAAAAATATATTTAAAAAAAAAATCAAAATTTTTTTTTTTCGAGGAAACTTTTTTTTTGGCTCGAAAAAAATTTTGTACGAAAAAAATATGATACACATTTATGATACACACCTATGATGAACATTTATGTGTGCATCATAGTTGAATATTATAATTTTTTTGTGTGCATAATATTTGAATATCAAAACTTTTTTTTTGTGCATCATTAATTTGCATCGTATTTTGTGTGCATCATTAATGTGCATCATATTTTTTATGTGCATCATATGACGTGGCATATTACGTTATCAAAAAAAAATTCAAATTTTTTTTTTCCAAAATCTTTTATTTTTTTCGACATTTTTTTTTTTTTTTTTTTTTAATAAAAAATATATATTTTTTTAAATTTCACATAAGTTGCCACATGTCATTACAGGAATTCTTATATATATATATATATATATATATATATATATATATATATATATATATATATATATATATATATATATATATATATATATATATATATATATATATATATATAGTAATTGGATCGGGTAAGAACGGCCCAAAGTATAGGAACGCTAAGAACCAATCTTGACCGTCCGATTAAGGTGCTGATCAGTAGTAACCACATACTACTGATCAGTGGTAACCACTTACTACTGATCAGCACTGCGAGATTTGATATAAAAATTTTAATCGGACGGCCAGAATTTTGTTGCTGATCGGTAGTAAATGTTTTCTGCTGATCAGTAGTAAGTGGTTACTACTGATCAGTAACTTAATCGGACGGCCAGCATTGGTTCTTAGCGTTCCTATAATTCGGGCCGTTCTTACCCGAACCTCACCCTATATATATATATATATATATATATATATATATATATATATATATATATATATATATATATATATATATATATATAGAGAGAGAGTTGGTTTCAAATGAGAACCATGTAAATATTTAGGAACCAAATGAACCATTTTTTTGCCCTTAGATCTAAATATAAGGAGAATTTAACACTAAAAGGGTATAATCGTCAATTAACTTCATAAACATATCATATCAAATCAATTTTCCCCAAATTCACCCCATATTCACGTTTCTTTCTTCTATCCTCCAAAATCAATTTCATGATTCATATTTTTCTTTTCAATTTCTTCAAGCAATCGACTTCTACACATAGTTCTTCTAAAAATCATTACCTGGTAACTTACAAGATGCAATCGATATATGGATACAACTGAAAGTAAGTCGAAATTCTTTTCTTTTTGATCTTAAATTATATATATTTTTTTATATATTTGGGGTTTTGATCTTCAAAATCTGCTGAATTCGAGCAAATTAAGCTCACCTAATTATAAATACATGTGTTTTTCTTTATTTTGTCCTTGAATTCGACTTTCCAATTTTGATTAATTTGTTGTTTGGTGTTTGTATGTTAGTTGACATAATGAAGCAAAATTCATTTGGAATTTCTGAGTAAGATGGTGATGTTTTGTATCTATGAAAAAAGTTCTTTAATGTTATGCACACCAAGTGTTTGATAAAAGTCCCCAATGGGGTATTAGTAATATGCATTGCACATATGAATATTCAATGAGGTTATTATTGTATTTTGTCGTGTTTATGTGGTTATGTTCATATTACATGGCGCTTTTGTCGCTTTTTGTCGTGTTTAAGTGAATATAACGTATAGATAAGTAAATGCAACACTTACACAAGTGAATACGGTGTATTTCTTTGTAAATACAATATCATTTTTGATGCAATAATGTTTTTTTTTTGCTTGTTAAGGTATGGACATGTTGTTATTTATGTGTTGTAATAATGTTTAGTTATTAATATAAGTTTTATTTCCGTTATTTTGTAGGTGGTACCCGCTATGAACATGTTGACGGAGCATGAATGACATAAGAATGGACAAGTGGATGCAAGTCGAGATCTTATCAATTTTTAATAAATAAATAAAAGTTTGAATCTTATGAATATATAACTGAAAACGTAATTATGATGTATAGACGATTGAGTTTTATGTATTTTATCTTAGTTGAAGTAATATAGAAAAGTCGTTAATGATTCAATTTAAGTAATGTTTGTGTGAGAATTTACTAATAAATTATATTATGTATACACATGTGTATATACGTTGAGTTAATAAATAGATACAATGTATACATCAGTGAATACAGTGTATACACCAGTGAATACAGTGTATACACCAGTGAATACAATGTATACTAGTGTAAATACAATATATACACCAGTGAATACAGTGCATACACCAGTAAATACAGTGTCTATATATACACCAGTGAATACAATGTATACACCAGTAAATACAGTGTCTATACATACACCAGTGAATACAATGTATATTAGTGTATATAGTGTATACATTAGTGTATTAACTAGAAATACAATGTATACACCAGTGAATACAATGTCTATATATACACTAGTAAATATAATGTCTATATATACACCAGTGAATACAATGTCTATATATACACCAGTGAATACCATGTATTCAATAGAGAATACATCGTATACATTAGTGAATATAGTGTATACACTAGTGTATATTGTATAAATACACTAGTGTATAACTATACATTAGTGAATATAGTGTATACACTAGTGTATAAATACACTACTGTATAGTGTATAAATACACTACTGTATAACTATACATTATTGAATATAGTGTATACACTAGTGTATAGTGTATAAATACACTAGTGTATAACTATACATTAGTGAATATAGTGTATACACTAGTGTATAGTGTATAAATACACTAGTGTATAACTATACATTAGTGAATATAGTGTATACATTAGTGTATAGTGTTTAACAAAAAGTTTAACATTCTTTTAAACACAGTCTACAATGATAGAACCTCATACATGAGGCAACTAGAATCAAAATAAACATTGGGGCGAAAGACTTTATGTTGCTATTTGATTAAAGACAAAAAGGCATAAAACAGCAAGCACATTCTAACTATCCAAAATCCAATCTCATAAGCTTCAGAGAGCCCACATACCGTTCAACAAAGTCTTGATTACGGCCTCAAAAACATGAATCTTTAATCAAAACAAAACAGTGCATAACTAAAATCATTCTGTAACAAAAATATCCTGTTAAGCTGAATTCTAATTTCTATTTGCAAAACCAGCAGCACCGCCCCTGCCAAAAGCAGGAACAGATGGCAAAGCCTGCGGTTCCACAGACGCCTTAACAACTCCAGGAAGATCAGCCATGCCAAGAGCAGAAAGCATTTCAATGGTCTCCTTGTCAACCTCAATGAGATCGGTCCTGAGTGCAGACTCATCAGGCACAAAGTCCATACGACGCTCCCTTTCTTCCTCTTGCAGCTTCAATGAGATACCTCTGACGGGTCCTCTCTGGATTCGCTTCATGAGATGAGTAGAAAAACCAGCAATCTTGTTCCTCAAACGTTTGGATGGAATGATAGCAACTTCCTCCAAAATCTTCTTGTTGGTGTGGAAGTCCAGATTCATATTCCCATAGTACCTCTCGATCACTACCCTGGAGGATTTCTTAACAGTCTTGGTTCGAACGCGTCCCATTCTCAAGCTTCGTAAACTGGTTTACTCCAAACTACAATTAATCAAGTATAAAAAGTCCCAAATCAAAACTTATTCATTACTTCTGATAGACAAATTAAACAATAACATACATACGAATGCAAACCAAATCATACATGAATTAAGTAGTTACATTGTACATTTAAAAGTAGATCAAACAATAACAGTATACTTATTCCTACACATTATCTAACAAACAATTCGTAGCTTCAATAACGGAATTAACTATATTATTATAACACAATTCAAATCAATGTACAAAAACCCTAAAATGAAAAAACGGAATGTAAAGAAATTAATTGACGGCGGAGAAATGCTTACCTGAAGTGGTTGTTCCGGCGAGAAGCGGCGGCGCACAGTCTTCTTTCTCACTAAAATCGCTACCGTGGAGAAAACCCTAAATTACGAGATTTATACTTAGAAGGTGGGGGCAAAGTTGTCTTTTTCAGCCTTTTTTTAGGAAATGATAACTTCAAATGCTCGCATTCATTGTTTTCCTTTGTTTTTGATTCTTTTTGGCCCTCAATTTTGACTTAATTAGAAAATTGCCACCTTGAGTTTAATTTTTGATCTAAATAATCTAATGGTGATTAAATGGTTCATAAATAATTGATGGTTCCTAAATGAACCCACCTCTATATATATATATATATATATATATATATATATATATATATATTATATATATATATATATATATATATATATATATATATATATATATATATATATATATATATATATATATATATATATATATATATATATATATATATATATATATATCAGAACTCACTGACACAGAAAGTAACCTTTTACGTTTTACATGCAAAGTTCAAATACAATAACTTGTTACAATTGTCAAAAATATATAAAAAATTATAATGTCAAACAGAAACTTCTGTGTAATTTCTAAGTGACAATGTATTATATGTAGAGTGAAGGTACATCTTTGACGTAACTAAAACCAATTAAACAACCGGAAATTTCCTTAATAAGGACAGTTTTATACATGAAATTCTTGAGACTTTAAGAGTTAGCTGCATTAAAAATGAACTTTAATATTTCCTGGGATACCTAAAGTTTCTTTTCTTTTTTTTTTTCTTTTTTTTTCCTGATTAAATTGTTAAAATTTACGAACCATGTTTTTCTAAAATAACTGCGACTTCATATCAGATTTCTATACCGCATCTATGTTACAGACCAGGGGTTAAAAAGTGTTGCATGTACCCGATTTCGGTGACATTGCTTAATTTGAAGACATTTATAAGTCAAATTTGTCGTCAAGATGGGTGTCTCTGTTATGATTTTGGTTTGGGCTTATTGGATAATTGTTTTGAATCTTGTATAATTTTACTTTCACAATAAAGTATTTTATTGACTCAATCATATGATTTTAGGTATCATGAAATCAATATTGGAATAGTTCAAAACATGTAACCAATATTTAAGACAAAATAAGTATTGATAGAAAGAAAAATGAAACTGTAATATTTGTTCTTATTATTATTTAGAGAGCAAACAAAGTTTATATATACATAAACAAATGAAAAGATGTGTTTTTTGACGCACACTTCTTGATGAATGGTTACACCAATTGATGAATACATAAAAACTTTCATTAGTGGTCACACCCATAGTGAACAACTAACCAATTTACCATTCAACATGTTCGGAAACAAATTAATATATACGAGTTTGCGTTTCGCACCCACCTAACCCGAAATAAATTGTAATTTAAAATCTTTATGCTCTCGATAGTGATATGGTTTTGAGTGATCAGGATATGGTATTGATGATTGGGAATGAAGCTTTCAAATAAACAATGGCTAAAGGGGTTTGCTTGATCACTAATACGCATTCGGGAGAACGACAAATGAAGAACAGCCCTCTGGGCTCTGCCTGCGACGCGGTCACTTATGACTACGACGCAGTTAAGTGATTTTTCATCTGAAATTGTTCGAGAACCTTCCCGCTGCGACACATTCATGTTCCACTGCGCCGCAGTAGCTGAAGTCGGCCAAAAACCGAATTTTTATGTTTCCTTTTTCATATTTTACGTTTTTTTTTTTTGTTTACCCTATATATATGGACGTATTTTTATTTTTTAGAACTCAGATTTTGATTATATTAACAAGGTTATTCATTTTCCTAGATATTGATGCTTCAATTATCAATTGTTTCAATCCTAGATCGAGTTATCTAGTTTGATTCGATAACAAGTCAGTAGGTCTTCATTGTGCTATCACAATTATTCAATTCTAGATCGCGTTATTTAGATTGAATCGACTAACAAGTAATACGTTTTGCTTGATTGTCACGTTGGTTGATTTATAGGTCCAGATCAATCAATAATTTATTTTTTATTTAGTTTTTCGATGCGTATTCGTATCATTAGTGGTATCAGAGCCATAGTTGACTCTTGATAATGTTCATGTTCTTTGAATGGGAAATAAAAATCGAACTCTTGTTTGATTTCAAGGATTTGAATGATGAAAAGCCTTGCAAATACTCTATTCTTAGATTGGGAAAAAGCGCTTCGTTATGGTATGAAGGTGTGAATAATAAAAGAATCCGTGATAGAAGAGAGAAGATTAATTCTTGGGATTTCCTAAAAAGGAAACTTCGTAAAAGGTATGTTCAACCTTCACATCGTATAGCTACTTATCGGAAGATTGCGGAGCTCAAGCAAAAGAAGATGGGTGTTGAAGAATACATTGACGAATTCGAGAATTTGTCGTTGAAGGGAGAGATTGAAGAGATCGAGGAGCAAAAGATGTAAAGATTTTTGCGGGGTTTAAATTACAACATAGCTAATGTTGTTGATTTATATACTTGTGTGGATTATGATACCTTATGCAACTTGTGTTTGAAGTCGGAGGCTCAAGGAAGAACGAAGTAGGGAGGTAATTCAAGTTTTGATTTTTCTAAAGTCCAACCGGTGGGAAAATTAGATTTTTCTGAAAATTTTACCGTTGTAACTACCAATCCGATGGGTAATACGGTAAGTTCACCTTCTCCGAATATTCCTAAAACATCTAGTGCACCACGATAAATTATCTATCCAAGACTCGATGCTTTAAATGTCAAGGCTTTGGTCATAAGCAAAATACATGTCCAAACAAGAGGGGTTGTGACTTTAAGGGAAGCCGTGGAAATTCGAGATGATTTGCTCGAGGAGGAGAATTAGTGGAATCAAAACCGTTGTTTGATAAATATGGGGACGAGGAAGAACTGGTTAGTTATGAAGCTCCTAACGTAGAGTCGACGTTGGTTCTTATATCGTTGCAAATAAAAGTGGTGACTAACGATTTTGATCAGCGGGATCAATTGTTTCATACCAAGTGTCAAGTCAAAGACAAGTGGTGTAGCTTAGTTATCGATGGGGGTAGTTGTACTAATGTGGCTTTGAATGAGATGGTGAACAAGCTAGGATTGGAAACCTTGGAGCATCCTAGAACATATGCTCTGCATTGGCTAGATGATGGAAACAAAGTCAAGGTATCCAAGCAAGTTCATGTTGGGTTAACTTTGGGCTCTTATGTGGATGAGATATTGTGTGATGTTATTCCTATGGATGCGTGTCACATATTATTGGGTCGTCCATGGCAATTTGATAGTGATGTCAGGCATAGAGGGAAGAGCAACGAATATGAATTGAAGAGTGGAGGCAAAACGATCGTTTTGAAGCCCATGTCTTCTCAAGAGGTTAGTTCGATGAATACTAAAAAGAAAAAGTCAACTCTCACTTTGTTGGTTAACGAAAGAGATATGGCGCATGAGATTAAAACTGAAGAGAAGCCATTTTATTGGATGCTAAAAGGGATTTAGATGCGGGTTGGAATATAAGCGTAACGGATCGAGTGGATAAGATGTTCAAAAATTGGATTAATCTTTCCATTATTAACAAAGAAAAAGATTCGATTGAAACGGTAACTCCGTTATTTTTGCAAGATTCTTCGCAAACGTTGGAGGTTAAATTTAAGGCAAGTAACGTGGATTTTGGGAAGTTATTAGACAACGAACAATCCAAAGAGTTTGAGTTAGACGTTTGTTTGGAGGATCTTAAGAAGATGAAGTGTAAAGTATGTGGTTCATGTCAAATAGATTATGGAGTCTCAAAGGAAAAACAAGTCATAATTTTCGTGATTGTTCGAAGTAATGTTCCTTTTGACCCTGGTGGAATTCATACTTCTCTCGTTATTCGTGATTTGTCTCTTCATGGTATTTCGGAATTGTGGACAATTCCTTTTAAAGGAGGAGAGGATGATATGGTTTTGAGTGATCAAGACATGGTATTGATGATTGGGAATGAAGCTTTCGAATGAACAATGGCTAAAGGAGTTTGCTTGATCACTAATACGCATTCGGGAGAACGAAAAATGAAGAACAACCCTTTGGGCTCTGACTGCGGCGCAGTCAAGTGATTTTTTCAGTGGAAATTGTTCGAGAACCTTCCCGCTGCGACGCATTCATGGTCCACTCCGCCGCAGTAGCTGAAGTCGGCAAAAAACCGAATTTTTATGTTTCCTTTTTCGTATTTTAAGTTTCTTTTGTTTACCCTATATATATGGACATATTTTTATGTTTAGAACTCAGATTTTGATTATATTAACAAGGTTATTCCTTTTTTTTTTAATATTAATACTTCAATTATCAATTGTTTCAATCCTAGATCGAGTTATCTAGTTTGATTCGATAACAAGTCAATAGGTCTTGATTGTGTTATCACAATTATTCAGTTCTAGATCGCGTTATTTAGATTGAATCGACTAATAAAGTAATAGGTCTTGGTTTATTGTCACGTTGATTGATTTATAGGTCTAGATCAATCAATAATCTATCTTTTATTTAGTTTTTCGCTACGTATTCGTATTAGATAAATCCTAATTAAACTAAACTTACCAACATCCTTTTCATAAACTTTACTCGTAAATTAATTAGTTACTACATTGAAATCAAACCAAGTATGGACCACAAAGTTGAGAATGGTCTCTCTTTTGCAGTGGTGAAAATTGAATTTTAAATTAACTAAATAATCACAAGATAGAGATACTATTTAGGTAAATATTCATCAATTATAACACCGAATTATGCCTACAAAAACAAGAAAACTCGTTTGCATAAAACAAATCCGTGTTCTGAAGCTTTATTAGGCGACGTACTATGTTGATAGTGTGGTGTGCCTTGTTGATAGACAATCAGTTGTACGTATTGGAATATGTTTTACTTTAGTATTGATAGCTTAGATTTTGATTAAAAGTTGATTTTGTGCGCCATCAAGCAAATCTATAATTCAAGGCTTTAAGTGTAAGAGTGTATAATTGATCAAAAATAAAACTTACATATTAGTCGTGGTTATCGTATAACTAGAAATCCCTACCAAATTATCAGGGGAGGATCTTGGCAAGTGTTATACGTGCGACCGCACAGGACTCCCGATTTTCGAAGGCCTCCAAGTTTTTAAAACCCGTACTATAATAAAAAGTTAAATAAAATCGAAAGTGAAGCCGACTCTGTAGCAATAAATGAATTTGGTAACTTTGAGTGTTTAGTAGCAATAATTAATTGGTTTGAAATCTAATGTGCAATAAATTTGGTTAGCTAGAGGTTACAATCTAACAGTCTAAGGATATAAATATCGATGTAGCTATTCAAGAAGTGAAAGGTTTGATTTCTTACTTTGATGAGTTTAGGAGAGCAAGTTGCACTATTTTGATGACAAAACTCTTAATGCACATTGCCTTTACATTGAAACCACATTAAAAAGGAACGAAGAATGTAACATTGGTGCAAATAAACTTTGTGTGAAATTAAAATAGCTTAAGAATTTATTACTGTGCGATAATATAAGAGCTATTAATATTCTACATTATTAGAAGTACAGCGATTGTTTTTCTAATCCATATACTGCATAGAGGATATTGTTGACTATTCTCGTAACATTTGCATATGTTGGAAAAGGTTTCTCAAAATTTAAGTTATTGAACTCATACTTATTGTCCATAATGTTACAAGAGAGCCTTAACGGATTAGGAATGATACAAATTGAGAACAATATATTAGAGGGTGTTGATTATAAAGGTTTGATAAACAACGTTGCTTCTAAAAATGCTCGTCGAAGATCACTATTTAGCCAAGATTGATAAATTTTATCTACTTGTAATTCAATGATATAATTTATATCTATTTAATTGGTATTATGACACCATTATTTGATCTATTTATAACACTTTTCTACATATATTTTAGTTTTTCGTCGAATAAGACCTATTTTTGAATATTGCAGAGGAGCACTAAACTTCATTTGTCGGCTCTGCAAATTGCAAACGTTGGCAAAGAATAAATATCACACTACAAATTCTACAATTAAATCCTTTATGTATGCAAAATATGGTATGACTTATCAGTTATCACCTATGGTCCATGGAATATTGGGCTATATAGTAGGCACCCACTAGTTAGTGGTTCTTTCTTAGACCCATAACATCTTTAAAGCCTAATATGTTACAAATAATCGAACACAAGCTCTAAAAATTCTAGTACTTTACGAGCGAATGCATGTCTATTACGCTAGTAGAGTAACCGGAGGGGGATCTATGGAGGGTCGGCTCAAACAATTCAGGGAACAATTCAGGGATAGATATAATGTGAACTTCTAAAATGAGGCCTTTTTTGGATTAAAAAATTTTGTATGATGTTTTTCATTTTCGATATATCAAAATTGTTGCAAATATAAGCCAATGCATTAGTATGACTAAACTAAATATTTAACACCATAAAAAACATAAATAAAACTAACAGATATAATGGGTGATCTCATAATAAGTAATTTTATTAGTAATATCGAATGTAAAAAACTATTTCAAATCATTAGAATATTCAACCATATTTTATTGAAATTGTGTGTTTTTTGGGAGAACAAAATACGGATATCAATGTTATTGAAAAAATGTGAAAAAAGAAATAGTAGAGTGTAGAGAATTTAAGAAAATAGTCTAACTTAAAATTTCATCCAAAAATTAAGCTTAAATTAAAGATTCTAAAACTAAAGAGAAGAGATTAACATAGGTTTAACGTTTCTAGTAAACACTAAACGAAAATCAATATAAAAACCATGGGCTTAATGTGGGGTTTTCCCCCTAAAAATACAAGTTTAGTAGTTTAGAGCACCCGGAGTAGGGGGTTGTGGGCTCGTTGTGGAGCTCACAACGACCGTTGTGCCCGTTATCACTCCGGGTCTCGTCGTTGTGGCTTCGTTCTGGAGCGAACGTTGTGGTGACAACGGGTCGTTGAAGCTTTTTTTTTTTTTTCTTTTCTTTTCTTGTTTCTTTTCATTTCTTAATCTTAATTTTTTTTTTCCTTTCTTTTCTTCTTTCTTTTTCCTCTCGTTTCTTAATTTTCGATTTCATTTTCTTTTTGCAGGGGTGGAGGTGGAGAAGGAGTGGAGAGGAAGAAGATAAAGTTTTTTGTCTTTTTGTTAATTTTTATATTTTTGAATTTATCGCAAAGTTTCTTTTAATTACAGTTTTAACCAAAAGTTGTTTTTTAACTTTTATATTTTTTGTTAACTTTTATATTTTTTGGATTAATAGTTTAGTTATTTTTAGTATTTAATATAATGATTTTTTAATTTAATATAATTGTTAAAAAATAAAAATAAAAAACTGGGTCCCACAACTCCCACAACCTCCACAACTCTCATTATCATACCACTCAAAATCTCACAATCCTCATTCTCACTGCCACGTCAGCAACTTTTTCCCCACAACCCCCACAACCCACATTGTCACTCATTATCACTCCGGGTGCTCTTATAAATCAGGAGGCACAAAAGTTTAATAATAATAGACCGACGGAGTAGATAGATCAGGTCGAGCTGTTGCTCCGTGACAATACGGACTCGACCAGCTCCTACCCACCCCGGGGCACCATAGCATGTCAGAAAATAAGGGTAGACCAGTCATTATTAATATTTTCATTTACATATAGAACCACGAGTCATAAAAATTTGGGACCTTAAAAAATCAGGAGCCTAAAGTCGTCGTTTTAGTTGTTTTATCTTTGAACCATCTTTAGATCTATGTCCTGGTCATCCGAGCCATTTTAGATGTGATATACTCTTACGAAAATTGAAAATAATTTATAGTATTTTACTTTCAGATTTTTTTTAACTGTTATTTATTATTATGTTTATAATATTTATAATAAGGATAAACTGTATAAAAAATATTAAACTATACTCCGTTTTTTGTTAAGAGTCATCGCTTTTTTAGTTGTACTCAAATATATCAAACCTTCGTTTAAAATTCAATCAATCCAATATGTCAATAACTTATTTATAATTTTAATTAACTTGTCATTAATTTTCTATAGTTACACTTAGCATAACAACCATCATCGTTGGATATTGTCGCCTTTGCCGACCACCATTGTACCATCAACCCCATAACCATATGTTATCGTTTTCTTTTGAGTTCATCGACAGAATTACCACCACCAATTGGATTCAAATAACTATACATTTTTCGACAAGCTTCAATTATAGACAAACTTTGATTCAGATCAAGATTCTCCTCAAAGACTTTTCGGTGTTTCAAAACCTTCGATCGAGTGTGACCGGATCCCGAAGTTATTGTATAGTTACATCAGATCGAGATCTGACTCACTATTTCATTAACCGTAGTGGTGTTGTTGGAAGCGACATTGGTTTTAGTGGTGAAGTTTTTCCCATCTAAGACTACACGGAGCGAGGCTTTATTACCTCGAATCACGCCGCCATGTAGGACGATAACGCCCTATAACGCCCCACCTCCACTCCGGTGGGGGCGTTATAGGCTGATTTTGGGCCACGGCGTGAGCAGAAACACGCCGTGGTGAGGGAGAGAGGTAGGTTGCAACGTGTTAAAACACATGATTAAACACAAACTTAATACAGAAACTAAAGAAGAACAAATTACATAAACAAACTTAAACGAATTACAAATATTACTCACTACAATCACTGAATCTCTCTAACAATTAACCGAACTACGCATCAAGGAGATGACATGAGAACAAGAAACCCTAATTGTTTGTTATTATGACTGCAGCTCTATCTCATCCTATTTATATAGGATTTTAGTAAACCTAACAGACTCAACAACTTTTATTCTTTAGCCCATAAACTTGACTTCAGCCCATTTGCTCCTTTTATCAGCTAGCCCATATAGTAAGTCCATTAAGCCAACCTATCAATTTAACACCATAACGTATTAGACATATTCTAACATATTTCGTTCATAAAGATTATTATTTCAACACAACGATGAAGATTGAAGTGTTTTTTTAAAAATTGTATTTTTTTTTAACGTCTTTTAGTTTAATCGTAATATGTTTTTTAATAAATTGTAGTGTGTGTTTTTTTATTTTTAATAAAAATACAACTTTTTAAATAAAATTATATAAAAAAAATAATAAAAATACAAAATAAACTCTATCACTCCACATCATCATCACTTACACACAACCACTCCACCCATTTTTATCACTCCACATCATCACACTCTCTTTCCTACAAATCACCTCTATCACTCCACATCATCACTCCAAATCACTTACCACACCGCATAGTCTAAGGCGTTTTTGGTTACCCAAATGGTGTTAGTGGTGGAGGTTTTCAGCAATGGTGCTAGTGGTGGAGGTTTTCGGTGATGGTTTTGGTGGTAATGATAACTGAAGAAACATTAATGACTATTGGATTACATTAGTTAATGTTAGCAGATTGTATTAGGTTATGTTAGGGCTTAGCCCACTTTAATATTCTTGTATTATATATATATTGCAAGTGATTATTAACAGAGAAGCAACAATTCAATCCCAATATTTATCTTACCATTTTATGGTATCAGAGCCATAACGAGTTCTCCTAAAAATCCTCTAACCTTATTCGATCCCCATTTACTTTCCAACCAAAATTTTGCAACAATTCAATTCCAATATTTATCTTTACCAAGCCCAACACCAGCCTACTAACCAGACCCAACAACCAAATAAATTGCCCACCCATCAAGACCCAAACCCGCCCGCTCCACATTCATCACCCGCCCCCATCAATGCCAAACTCACCCCCACCCGCCCATTTGCTTCAACCCGACACCCCACCCGCTAAACCGGCCGCTACCCCACCCGACCAGTAACCCGCTCCGCAACACCATGAACCGGCTGATCAAACCCCTCCATCTCCTAACCCCCCCCCCCTGTTTCAGTACCCCCTATGATTACTCGATCTCGACACGGGATATCTGAACCGGTACAGCGCCTAAATCTACATACTACTATTCTTTCGCCTATACCACGATCTTACCTTGCAGCCATCAAAGACCTGCTTTGGCATAAATCAATGATAGATGAATTTACTGCACTTGTTAACAATAATATTTGGTTACTTGTTCCTCTCCTGTGAATGCTAACGTTATTACTTCTATGTGGTTTTTTAGACATAAATTTAATGTAGATGAATCTCTTAATCGCTATAAAGCTCGAATGGTTGCTAATGGTCGTAGCCAGCAACAGGGATTGATTGTGAGGAAAGGTTCAGTCTGGTGGTTAAACCGGACACCATTCGCACAGTTCTCAGTCTGGCCGTCTCTCGGTCGTGGCCCATTCATCAGTTGGATGTTAAAAATGCATTTTTGCATGGTCATCTTGAGGAGACAGTTTATATGCAACAACCCCCTGGATTTATTGACAAAACTCACCCTGATTATGTTTGTCTTTTGCAGCGTTCTCTTTATGGCCTTAAATAGGCTCCACGTGTCTGGTTTCAGAGTTTTGCATCTTATGTCATTCGCCCCGGTTTCTCGCACAGCAAGACTGACACATCGTTATTCATCTTTCATCATGGCAGTGACACAACATATTTATTACTCTATGTGGATGGTATTATTCTTACGGCTTCCTTTACTTCATTTTTACAACATATCATCAGTTTACTCAGCAGAGAGTTTTCTATGACTGATCTGGGGTCATTGAGTTATTTCTTAGGCATTTCGGTCACCCGCACGGAGAAAGGCATGTTTTTATCTCAGCATAAATATGCCACGGATATCCTGGAATGTGCACATATGTTAAATTGTAATCCTTGCAAAACTCATGTTGACACTGACACCAAGCTAGGTCCGAGCGGTCCGACTGTTTCGGATCCTAGCTCTTTCCGTAGTTTTACGGGGGCATTACAGTACCTTACTTTTACTCGTCCGGATATTTCATATGTTGTTTAGCAGATCTGTCTTTACATGCATGATCCACGAGAATCTCATTTACATGCCTTGAAGCGTATCTTATGCTACATTCGTGGTTTTTTGTCTCCTGGTCTCCGGCTTTATTCATCGCCTACTATTCAGTTGACTGCCTATTCTGATGCTGATTGGGGTGGATGACCAGACTCTCGTCGATCCACCTCGGGGTACTGAGTTTTTCTCGGCTCTAATATGTTATCTTGGTTGTCTAAACGATAACACACTGTGTCTTGTTCCAGTGCAGTGGCAGAAAGACAAAAGGTATTATACATTCGAAACTAAAAATCGAGTATCTAAATAACAGAGTTTAATTTATTATATTTTTATGTGCTTTACCCATATAATAATAATATGAATTATAGTTTGATTTCGTTAACACTTTGAACTTTGTTATGTTATCTGTTATCGTAAATGTTGATTATGCCAATGTAAATTAGAGATCTAGGGCATTAAAATTGATTGTGTTGTACAAATAAAAGTGAATATAATAAAGAAGGAATTCTCTAAAGGGATTAGCATAAACCAAATAAAAATGACCAATTTGAGAGGTGACGTCTTACTATTAGTAAGAGTAGGGTGAAAAGGTAAAATTGTTTATAAGAAGGCTCTAACCATTAGATGCTCGACTCAAAAGCTCGAATTATATAGCTAGAATAGAAGTCAAAACAGAGATGGCTTGATTAAGATACATCATATGAGATATAGATCAATAACTCTTATTATCAAAGGACTAAAAGACGACCCGTCTTGATTTGGAGGAAAATGATCGTTTTAATCTGGTCCTTTGAATTCCCAAGCAAATTTCAGACAGAAGAAAGATATAGATCACTTACCTCTAATGGTTCTCAATTCTCTTAAGAGAAAATGAAACTTTTGTTGCAACTGGACCTGACTCGGCTATTTAAAACATAAAAAATCGAATATGAAACCTTCGTTCTCACTACGCCAAAATTCACCTTTCGGGACAAACACTTTTTCGGGACTACGAAAATCCGTCCCGAAAAGTCCACTACACGACAAAAAATGGGTTTTTTTGCCCAAAAGTTTGACCAAAATCTATAGGGACAACGCCATCGTTTATCGGGACAACATGTAGTCCCGAAAACTTCACTACGTGACAAAAAAAGAGTCTTATGTTTTCTTTAATTTTGACTACTATTTATAGGGACTACATGTAGTCCCTAAAAAACCATAACGAAAAAAAGTTGGAGGGAAAACTTGGCGCTCAAACTTTAAGGGACTACAAGTTGTCCCTGATATCGCATATTTATATAGATATTTATATGCGATATTTTGTCATTTTCGTATTTAATCATGATGGATAGGATAGGATTTTTACATTTAATTGTGTGAAAAGTATTTTATTCAAGTGACAGGTTGAATATGATCGGAAAGTGGACATTTGGACGAAGAAATGCAAGTAAATGAAAGATAAAGATAAAGATAAAGATAAAGATAAGGATAAAGATAAAGATAAAGATAAAGATAAAGATAAGGATAAAGATAAAGATAAGGATAAGGACAACATCATCTTTTAATAGATTTGTAATTCGACTCAAACACGAATTCTATCTAGTTTTTTCCTATAAATACAACCCTAAAACATACAGAAAAATCATTCATTCCATTATTATTCTAAGTCTCTGGAGCTGGTTATTACGTTTAGAAGCAAGATTCAAGCTAGGAAGATCATATTTTCGGCTAACGGCGGTCACGACACGTTTTGTCGACTTCTTCGTTTGTTCTTTTCCTTTTTAGACTTTTATTCCAGTATTATTTCGATGACTTTAATTGCTATTTCAGACCTAATTATGAGTAGCTAAATTCTTATTATGCTTGTTTGAACAACGGATCCTATTTGAAGTTTAATTAACGTTTTCGATTGTTTATGTTTTTGTGTTTAACCGTTGATCCTTATTTGCTTAAATTTTAGTATATTATTAGAGTTGTTTATATATAATTTGACTAATCAATATTCTAGGTATTCGGGAGGAATCTAGATAGATTTAACAAGTTATATGAAGTAATCGGTCGGTCTATAACTGATTTAAAATTATTAAGATTCGGGAGGACTTAGTAATAACAACGTAGGTAATTAAATTTAAGTGAGTAGGTCTAAGTATTAAGATTCGGAAGGACTTGATAATTAGAGGAGTTATTCGGGAGGAAACTCTATAAGGTTAAATCACTAAAACAGGCTTGTCACTTATTGCTTGGTTATTAATAATTATTACTGTATTCGGGAGGAACGGGGTAATTAGAGATAATTAAAGTTAGTAAAAGATTCGGAAGGACTTTTATTATATCTTAGAAGTTTTATAAACAATCGATTTCGTAAAATTAACGGAAAATAGGTGAAGTGTCAAACAAGTATATTTTCTCATTTTTTGATTAAATCAATTACTACTCGCTCGATTTTAATTAATCAACTTTTACTTAATTACTTGCAAGCTTGTGTTACGATAAAAAACCCCCAAAAATACTCAGTATTATTAATTCGGAATTTAAAACAAATTAGTTCCTGCGAACGAACCTTTACTTGCTTAAAACTATATTATATACGGATAGGTCCACTGCCTAGAAGTGTGTAATTGCGTGAAAAAGTAGGTTTAAATTAAGACTAGATTTTACACATCAGTCCCGAAAAATGTTTTGGAGTACAAAACTTCAGGGGACTACCTATCTGTCCCGATAAACTACTATTAGGGACTACACTCGTTGTCCCTAAAACTTCACTAGATGACAAAACATTAGGCTACTTATTTATCGGGACTACACGTAGTCCCGAAAAATGTTTTGGAGTACAAAACTTCTGGGGACTACCTATCTGTCCCGATAAACTACTATTAGGGACTACACCCGTTGTCCCTAAAACTTCACTAGATGACAAAACATTAGGCTACATATTTATCTGGACTACACGTAGTCTCTAAAAAAACATGACGAAAATAAGTTGGAGGGAAAAATTGGCGCTCAAACTTAACGGGACGACATTGTTGTCCCGATAAATGTGTTCGGTTTAATATTTTGGCGGGACTACGTGTTTGTCCCGATAAACAAATATTACGGGACGACCATAAATTCGACAAAGCTTTTAGGGACTACAGGTGTTGTCCCTAAAAATGTAACCTTAGTAAAAAATGGAGGGAAAAGTTGCCGCCTAAACTGAATTTTTAGGGGACTACATGTGTAGTCCCTAAAAGGTTATGACCAAAAAATGAAATGTCTAAATACTTTATGGGACAACATGTAGTCCCTAAAAACCCTAAAATGTAGTCCCAAAAAGTTTATCTTTATAAAAGTAATTATTAAAATGTTATTTAAAATATATTTAAATTAAAAATATATAATATATAAAGATCAATTAATTGATTTTATTTAAAATATTATTACTTGATACCAAAAAATTTATATATATTATATTATTAAAAGTAATTATACTAAAATGTTATTTAAAAAAATATTTAAATTACGAATATATAATATAAATATCAATTAATTGATTTTATTTAAGATATTCTTTGTATATATTAAATCATATAATAGTATTCAATATATAATAATTGTAAATTAATTTTATAGTTAGTTGTAGGAACCTAACTAAACCCTTAACTGGTAACTACTTACGATAAACGTGAACAATACTTAAAACAAACATATATCTGAAAGGTATCGAAAATGTTTACGTGTCGTATTTCAATTAACAAATACCTTAAACCCTAAACCCCTAAAGTTAGACCTTAAACAACGATAAACCATAAACCCTAACCATGAAATCTGAAGCTTTTAACAACGATAACCCCCATAAACCCTTAAACCCTAAACTATAATCCTAAACCCTAACCCCAAAGACAAACATGATTAAATAAAAGTTATAAGTTTATTATGAAGTTTAATATTTAAGAACGAAAAGACCAATTAATTTCTAAACTTAGACGATTTATGCACCTTTTTAACTTTTTAACCGTATTACTTATGGAACGTGCAAGCCAATTAATTTCTAAATACTCAATTGACTTATCCTTATTGATAACCCAACCAAACACTCACATTGCTAATCATACGTGCAAGCCCGAGGTCAGCATCATTTGCCCTGGAGAAATACAAACTCAAAATATCAGACCAATTATGAGATTGGGCCGAATCTCTCAACTCAACAATCCTTCTCAAGGAAAATTTGATGGAGTAATCGTGCATTTTAGTAGTCTAGGGTAAAAATACTAGTTTTAGACAATTTTTTAGGTTATTGTAATTTTCTTTTGTATTATCTATCATCAATATTAAAAAAAAACATTTCATATGCTTTATACATATAGTATAGATATAAATATAGATAATAATTTGTTCCATCATTTGTTAAATGTATAAAATGTTTGAATATTAACTTCAAGCAACATAATTAATGTTATTATATACATACAAATTTTTTATATCATTAGTTTTGTATATTTTTTCGTGTTATCACGGGCAATTAATTAAAAATTATTATTATTAATTATTGATTATCTATAGATAATTAATTAAAAATTATTATTGTTAATAATATTTAGACACTTTGATTGAGATATTTAATTTTGATTAAGATAATCTCAAATTTTTATTTAAATCATTGTATTATTATAATTTTTTTTGTGTTATCTATCATCAATCCACCATTTCCCCTTACAAATAATACCATCCATTGATTAAAACTTGATCTAAGGGTCTAATATCACTCTAAACATTCACCATCTCCAATACTTATCTCCAATACTTATCTCCAAGATTCAAACTTCACAAATCACAAATCATTATCTCCATTTCTTCTCAATCAAAACCACCACCACCACCACATCTCTTTACCTGCCACCACCCAATAATGCCGCCTGCTGCTGCCGCCAAAAATACTCAGTATTATTAATTCGGAATTTAAAACAAATTAGTCCCTGCGAACGAACCTTTACTTGCTTAAAACTATATTATATACGGATAGGTCCACTGCCTAGAAGTGTGTAATTGCGTGAAAAAATAGGTTTAAATTAAGACTAGATTTTACACATCAAGTTTTTGGAGCCGCTGCCGGGGACTGATTTTTCGTTTTTTGTTTCGAATTTGTGATACGATCCTTTTGAGTATTTATTTACTTAGAAGTTACTTTTTAATTGTTATAACACCGGTACGTTTTACGCTTTTCTTGTTTTTTGTCTTTTCAGGTATTTCAGGTAGTTGATGAACACGAGGGCTTCGGGATTACCACTCGCTAGTCCAAAGTCGAATCCAGGAGTATCAAAGAGACGAGGCAGGAGAAGAGGCAACTTATCACTTCAGACAACACCAAGTTTTGATCAAGTTTCACCCGTCAAGTTTGAAGACATTGCGTCGTCAGAAAGCGGAGGAAGCGATTCAGAACCAGAGGTCGAAGAAGTATTTTGTGAAAACAAAGCGGAACCACAACCGGCTATGGATCCATTGGACATGCCGATGCACCGACGGGCTGCAGCCGTTGCAGTACCAGCTACTAGAGGTTCAGCTATTACCACCCCGGACTTGGGTGACGATTTCGTTGTCAAGGGTCATCATCTCAAGATGATCCAAGACAACACTTTCGATGGGAGATACAATTCGGGTCCGCATAAACACATAGCCAAATTCAACGAGCTATGTGAGATGTTCAAATATGGAGCAGGAAAGAGCGAAAGTGTCAAGCTGAGGTTGTTCCCTTCGTCTCTCACCGGAGATGCGAAGGTTTGGTTCGAGGAGCTTAATGAAAATTCAATAACCACATGGACGCAAATGCGCGAGACTTTTATCAAAAGATTTTTCCCACCCGCCTTGTGTAGGAAATTACTCCGAGACATCAGAGGATTCCGACAGGAAGATGGAGAGACTTCCACTGAAGCATGGGCTAGACTTAAGGAGTTGCTGAGAAGTTGCTATGGTCACGGATTGGGCAAGGAAAACATCATTGAAATTTTCTTTTTCGGATTAACCAAGGAGTCTCAAAACGAGTTGGATCTAGCTGGAGGAGGAGATTTCATGTACAAAACCACCAACGAGGCATACAACCTAATGGAAGACAAGCTGGTCATAAGCCTATCAAGGGAGTATCGAGACGATGGTCGAGGCCGAAAACACAGAGGACAAGTTGCTCAAGCTGAGAGTAGCCATGAAACATACTCGGTAGTTCAAGAGGTCAAGACCTTAGCGGACAGAATTGATAAGCGCATGGGACGGATGGAGAAGGACATACACTTGGTGAAGAATGGATGTGAAGGATGCGGAGGACCTCACTATGCTAGTGAGTGTAATCAAGTGGAGGATGCCAACTACGTACAGTATGGTTATCCTAATCGGGGGTCAAATTGGCAAAACCGCGGAGGTAAATACAACCGCGGTGACAATCGAGACAACGGATGGCAAAGAAACAACACACGTTCCCCACCACGACAAAGATACGATCCACCGAAAAACGAAGATGAAGATCCAAGCATTAAAGATCTTTTGAAATCGTTCATCAACACCCAAAAATCAACCAATGACGATGTCCGTAACTAATTTAACGATGTCCGTAACCAATTTAAAGTTTTAACTGAGCAAATCGAGCAAGGACAGAGAAATCAGCAGGCAGCACATCAAGATTTAGAGAGACGGTTCGATAGGATGAACGAGCGGAACTCAAATCGGCAACCGGGCCAAATACCAAGCAATACTCAACCAAACCCACGACAACCGAATCAGGGAAATAATTCCACCAATCAAATACCAAAATATCAACATCCTGGAAGAGCTGAAGGATTACGAGACGGATTGCCACCCTGTAAACACAGAGATGAACATGTAAATGCAATCACTACACACTCGGGAAAAGCTTATGGAGGAGATCAAGCCGAAAATTGAGCAAAACAGAGCCTAGGTGCGCAGCACCTCAGTTCTGGTCAAGGGGGTGCGCAGCACCAACCTTATGGTGCGCACCACCCAGCCTCTGACCAAAGTGGTGCGCAACACCTAGGTACTGGTGCGCAGCACCGATCTGCTGAACCGATTATTGACGATTTCGAGATCGAGGACGATGAGGATGAGGCACCACAAGTTTAACCCAAGGCCAAAATACCTGAACCAGTGGAGGAAGTTCCAATCAAAGCTTATAAGCCACATGTTCCATATCCTCAACGATTACGAAAAGCGAGAATGCGGGAGCAGTACGGTAAATTCTGTGACATGATTAAATCTGTTAATATTAACGTTCCTCTTGTTGATTTGATTGCAGGGATGCCAAACTACGCTAAATTCATCAAGGAGTTGGTCACAAACAAGGGAAAGTCATCGGAGGAGCAAGCCGCTTTCTTAAACGCAGAATGTTCGGCTTTGGTGAAAAATTCGATACCACCAAAGTTGGATGATCCAAGGAGCTTTCTTATCGAGTGTAATTTCAGTAACACTTATAGTTGTAGTGCATTGGCCGACTTAGGAGCTAGCATAAATTTGATGCCACAGTCATTATATGCTAAACTTTCTTCGGGAGATTTAAAACCTACCAAAATGAGTATCCGATTAGCCGACCGATCATTTCAATATCCGTTAGGAATTGCTGAGAACATGCTAGTAAAACTAGGAAATTTCACTTTCCCTGTTGACTTTGTGATTCTAGAAATGGATGAAGATGTCACCGTGCCACTTATTTTAGGTCGACCATTTTTAAACACTGCGGACGCAATTATTCGTGTAAAAGACAGGGAAATTTCACTGGGGATTGGGGACGAACGAATTTCATTTTCTGTTAATAAAGCCCCAAAACACTCATACTCCACTGATGAAACCTGTTTTCGTATTGACGTTTTTGATGAAAATTTTGATTTAGATGTGCAGGAAATGCTTGGAGGACAAGTTGCAGTTGACGATGAGGGAGATGAAGAGCTCGAGGACTTTGATCCAATCTTGAAAATGGAGTTGGAGGCATTTGAGAAGAATTCTACAAGCATGACATTTGAAAAATCCGACCCGGATTTAGACTTATTAGAGATAGAATTTTTAATAAATAATCCGGGTGCAACATTTTTGGTTGGAAGAAGTTCATTAGAGGAAAAGCTCGAAGACTCTGACTCGATGTCGACAAAGGGACTCGCGAACTTTGACAAATCGAACCCACACATGAAGCGTACAATATCCGATTCAAGTTTGGGGGGAAAATGGTCACGGTATCTCTCATGACCCTTTTGATTTATTTTCTTTAACTTGTCGAGAAAAGGAAAATATTTTGCAGGAATTTGAGGATATCGGAGATGACACCGCATGGGAGGAATTTAAGAAGACAAAATTCAGTAAAAGCAAATATGACGATGTCTGGGAAATTGGAGATGTTTTATTACTGATTACTGAGGCTCGAGAGTGGCATGACGCTTGGGTGAAGCGAACCAAGATGTTCGATGTCATCGAGGAAACATTGACTTTTGGAGATCATGACGGATATGAGTCGAGTGAGAAATTCGTGGATGATGGAAAGCACGTGGGAAAGAAAGGCGAGAGAAATCTCGATCTTAACATGAAGGTATAAGTTGAAGCATATCGAGTCAAGCTAAGGACTCGCTTGAAAAACAAGCGCTTCTCGGGAGGCAACCCGGGTTTTATTTTCCCTTTTTCGAAGTTAAATTTTTCCATTTTCTTTTATCTTTATTTCTTATTTAGTATTCGGTGTTTTTAACATTTTCTTTTGCAGTTTCAGTTTTTAGGTACCAAGAAAACCAACGAAAAAACCAAAAAAATATAAAAACGAAAAAAATAAAAAATAAAAGAGTTAGATTTTTGTAATTTTTGTAAAGTTATTGTTTACCATTTTCCTCTATTAGACTTTTAAAATAGTCTACTATTTTTTTTACTATTTTTTTATTCCATCGTAATTTTTTTTTTTTTTTCCATTTTTAAGTTTAATTTTTATTTCGTCACCTTTTCTTTAGGACTTTTTAACCTTTTACTTTTTAGTTTTTATTTAGCTAGATATAAAAAAAAAAAAAAAAAAAAAAAAAACGAAAAAAAAAATTTAAAATTTTGTAAAGTTATTGTTTACCTTTCTCCTCTATTAGAGTTTAAAAATAGTCTACTATTTTTTTATTCCGTCGTAATTTGTAATTTTTATTTTTTTATTTTTATTTTTATTTTTATTTTTTATTTTTATCTTTTGTGTTTTTAATATTTGTTTTTAGTTTTTCTCTTTTAGTTTTTTATAGATTTGAAGTAAGTTCAACAACCGGTTTTGGGACTAGCATTCAGATTAGTAAAGCATTTTCACAAGAAATATTCGATATCTACAACCGGGTTCTATTTTCTTCTTTTCTTATTTTTGTATATTATTTTTCTTTTTAGATTTTATTTTTGTAGCAATTTCCCTTAGTTTTGAGTCGTAAACACATTAGGGACAATGTGTTACTTAAGTTTGGGGGGGTCATCGGGAAATTTTACCTTTTATTTTTCGACCCTTAGCTTAGTTTCCATCGTGTTGAATTGTGTTATTGTTGTACATTTTTTGAGTCAGAAAAAAAAAACTAGAAAATCCAAAAAAATTGAAAAATTGAAAAAAGAAAAAAAAAATATAACGTGTCTAGTCGGTAACTACCTTAAACTGTAAGCATAACCAGACGCATTTTTACCCCACTCGAGAAAATAGTGAGATTTTTGAGCCTATTGAAAGCATTTATTTTTAATGCTACGTTTTCATTTCTTTGAGTGTGCCGATGGGGATGACTTTAGAACTTGACATTGTTATACATTTCGAGACCACATATGAGCAATTGCATTAGGGTAACTTAGTGTGATTTGGTACAATGATAGGGGCATTTAGGATTAACCCATTTGTTAGCCTTTTCGTTTCTTTTTATATATTTTCCGCCTAACCCTTGTAACACTTACTTTTAGTGTTAGAAACTCTAGTTAAACCACTTTGCGCCTAAACCGTTTCGTTTCTAAACACTATTATATTGTTTTGTACACTCGCCTTATTTTCGTTTCTTTTTAGATTAAGTCCGAACTTAGATTATTGATTGCTATTATATATTAAGTGAAGTTGAAGCTTATTAAGGCATGGAAGAAAAGTACATATTATTATTGCCTTGTATTATTGTATTTGGAGAAATAGTAAAAAAAAAATATATATAGTGATTATTTGCCTTTTGAGCATGTGTACTTACCACGAGAAAAAAATTATTTTGTAAGGCAAGTACTAGGCTGAAAGAAGAAAAAAAGTGAAAAAGAAAAAAATCGGAAAAACAGAAAAGCGAAAAAAAAAATTAGTTGTAGATTTTAAGAGAAATAGTGTATTATGAGTCGTGTATTATATACGAAATTTGTGTATTCGGAGAAAACGTATAAGTTGAAGAGAAATTGAGCAATCCAGTACGTTAGAGATTATATTTAGTTCGGATTTAATCTAAGCTTTTTGTAAATTTTTATTTAACCCATTTACACTCCATATTATATATTTTCACATGTCTTTACCTGTACGTTATAACTCGAATAAAAGTCCCCGTTTAGTTGTACCTAGACTCTAGTGGTGGAGATTTGATACATTATCAAGCCTATGATAGAATATTCACCATGACTGAGCAATTGAGCGATTCTACAGAGATATTTTACACACCCTTTCAGATTAGTTTGAGAGATTGTGTGATTTTACTTCCCATAAAAATCGTGAGGTGTTTGGTTATGTTAATTTTTGGCTTTGACAATTACTTTTAAAACAGTTTTTGCTTGAGGGCAAGCAAAAAGGCAAGTTTGGGGGGATTTGATATCGCATATTTATATAGATATTTATATGCGATATTTGGTCATTTTCGTATTTAATCATGATGGATAGGATAGGATTTTTACATTTAATTGTGTGAAAAGTATTTTATTCAAGTGACAGGTTGAATATGATCGGAAAGTGGACATTTGGACGAAGAAATGCAAGTAAATGAAAGATAAAGATAAAGATAAAGATAAAGATAAAGATAAGGATAAAGATAAAGATAAAGATAAAGATAAAGATAAGGATAAAGATAAAGATAAGGATAAGGACAACATCATCTTTTAATAGATTTGTAATTCGACTCAAACACGAATTCTATCTAGTTTTTTCCTATAAATACAACCCTAAAACATACAGAAAAATCATTCATTCCATTATTATTCTAAGTCTCTGGAGCTAGTTATTACGTTTAGAAGCAAGATTCAAGCTAGGAAGATCATATTTTCGGCTAACGGCGGTCACGACACGTTTTGTCGACTTCTTCGTTTGTTCTTTTCCTTTTTAGACTTTTATTCCAGTATTATTTCGATGACTTTAATTGCTATTTCAGACCTAATTATGAGTAGCTAAATTCTTATTATGCTTGTTTGAACAACGGATCCTATTTGTAGTTTAATTAACGTTTTCGATTGTTTATGTTTTTGTGTTTAACCGTTGATCCTTATTTGCTTAAATTTTAGTATATTATTAGAGTTGTTTATATATAATTTGACTAATCAATATTCTAGGTATTAGGGAGGAATCTAGATAGATTTAACAAGTTATATGAAGTAATCGGTCGGTCTATAACTGATTTAAAATTATTAAGATTCGGGAGGACTTAGTAATAACAACGTAGGTAATTAAATTTAAGTGAGTAGGTCTAAGTATTAAGATTCGGAAGGACTTGATAATTAGAGGAGTTATTCGGGAGGAAACTCTATAAGGTTAAATCACTAAAACAGGCTTGTCACTTATTGCTTGGTTATTAATAATTATTACTGTATTCGGGAGGAACGGGGTAATTAGAGATAATTAAAGTTAGTAAAAGATTCGGAAGGACTTTTATTATATCTTAGAAGTTTTATAAACAATCGATTTCGTAAAATTAACGGAAAATAGGTGAAGTGTCAAACAAGTATATTTTCTCATTATTTGATTAAATCAATTACTACTCGCTCGATTTTAATTAATCAACTTTTACTTAATTACTTGCAAGCTTGTGTTACGATAAAAAACCCCCAAAAATACTCAGTATTATTAATTCGGAATTTAAAACAAATTAGTCCCTGCGAACGAACCTTTACTTGCTTAAAACTATATTATATACGGATAGGTCCACTGCCTAGAAGTGTGTAATTGCGTGAAAAAGTAGGTTTAAATTAAGACTAGATTTTACACATCAGTCCCGAAAAATGTTTTGGAGTACAAAACTTCAGGGGACTACCTATCTGTCCCGATAAACTACTATTAGGGACTACACTCGTTGTCCCTAAAACTTCACTAGATGACAAAACATTAGGCTACTTATTTATCGGGACTACACGTAGTCCCGAAAAATGTTTTGGAGTACAAAACTTCTGGGGACTACCTATCTGTCCCGATAAACTACTATTAGGGACTACACCCGTTGTCCCTAAAACTTCACTAGATGACAAAACATTAGGCTACATATTTATCTGGACTACACGTAGTCTCTAAAAAAACATGACGAAAATAAGTTGGAGGGAAAAATTGGCGCTCAAACTTAACGGGACGACATTGTTGTCCCGATAAATGTGTTCGGTTTAATATTTTGGCGGGACTACGTGTTTGTCCCGATAAACAAATATTACGGGACGACCATAAATTCGACAAAGCTTTTAGGGACTACAGGTGTTGTCCCTAAAAATGTAACCTTAGTAAAAAATGGAGGGAAAAGTTGCCGCCTAAACTGAATTTTTAGGGGACTACATGTGTAGTCCCTAAAAGTTATGACCAAAAAATGAAATGTCTAAATACTTTATGGGACAACATGTAGTCCCTAAAAACCCTAAAATGTAGTCCCAAAAAGTTTATCTTTATAAAAGTAATTATTAAAATGTTATTTAAAATATATTTAAATTAAAAATATATAATATATAAAGATCAATTAATTGATTTTATTTAAAATATTATTACTTGATACCAAAAAATTTATATATATTATATTATTAAAAGTAATTATACTAAAATGTTATTTAAAAAATATTTAAATTACGAATATATAATATAAATATCAATTAATTGATTTTATTTAAGATATTCTTTGTATATATTAAATCATATAATAGTATTCAATATATAATAATTGTAAATTAATTTTATAGTTAGTTGTAGGAACCTAACTAAACCCTTAACTGGTAACTACTTACGATAAACGTGAACAATACTTAAAACAAACATATATCTGAAAGGTATCGAAAATGTTTACGTGTCGTATTTCAATTAACAAATACCTTAAACCCTAAACCCCTAAAGTTAGACCTTAAACAACGATAAACCATAAACCCTAACCATGAAATCTGAAGCTTTTAACAACGATAACCCTCATAAACCCTTAAACCCTAAACTATAATCCTAAACCCTAACCCCAAAGACAAACATGATTAAATAAAAGTTATAAGTTTATTATGAAGTTTAATATTTAAGAACGAAAAGACCAATTAATTTCTAAACTTAGACGATTTATGCACCTTTTTAACTTTTTAACCGTATTACTTATGGAACGTGCAAGCCAATTAATTTCTAAATACTCAATTGACTTATCCTTATTGATAACCCAACCAAACACTCACATTGCTAATCATACGTGCAAGCCCGAGGTCAGCATCATTTGCCCTGGAGAAATACAAACTCAGAATATCAGACCAATTATGAGATTGGGCCGAATCTCTCAACTCAACAATCCTTCTCAAGGAAAATTTGATGGAGTAATCGTGCATTTTAGTAGTCTAGGGTAAAAATACTAGTTTTAGACAATTTTTTAGGTTATTGTAATTTTCTTTTGTATTATCTATCATCAATATTAAAAAAAACATTTCATATGCTTTGTATATATAGTATAGATATAAATATAGATAATAATTTGTTCCATCATTTGTTAAATGTATAAAATGTTTGAATATTAACTTCAAGCAACATAATTAATGTTATTATATACATACAAATTTTTTATATCATTAGTTTTGTATATTTTTTCGTGTTATCACGGGCAATTAATTAAAAATTATTATTATTAATTATTGATTATCTCTAGATAATTAATTAAAAATTATTATTGTTAATAATATTTAGACACTTTGATTGAGATATTTAATTTTGATTAAGATAATCTCAAATTTTTATTTAAATCATTGTATTATTATAATTTTTTTTGTGTTATCTATCATCAATCCACCATTTCCCCTTACAAATAATACCATCCATTGATTAAAACTTGATCTAAGGGTCTAATATCACTCTAAACATTCACCATCTCCCATACTTATCTCCAATACTTATCTCCAAGATTCAAACTTCACAAATCACAAATCATTATCTCCATTTCTTCTCAATCAAAACCACCACCACCACCACATCTCTTTACCTGCCACCACCCAATAATGCCGCCTGCTGCTGCCGCCGCCGCCTCCTGCTGCTGCCGCCGGGCCGCCGCTGCCGCTGCCGCCGCGCCATTGCCCCCTCAAGCTGCCACCACACGCCACCACCACCTTGCCTCCACACTCGCTGCCCCTCCATCCACCACCTGCTGCCACCGTGACCCACCGGCCGCTGCCCCCTCCACCCACCACCGCCACTTGCTGCTGCCACCATGGCTTTTAGTTTAATTTAATTTAGTTTGGATTTAGAAATTTGTATATGATAAATTGATATTTGGTTTTGATTTAGAAATTTAGTTTTGATTTAGAAATTTTTATTGATGATTGAAGATTTATGGTTTGTATTAAATTTTGATTGATGATTGAAGATTTATTGTTATTTATATTAAGTTTTATATAATTTGATTGATTTTTATATTTGTATTTATATATTTATAATTATGTATTGGTATATTGAAATCAAAAATAAATGTTTTTAATTATATAGATAATTAAATATATTAATTAAAATGAAATTATATTTATTAAATATATTTTATAATGATTTATCAAATATATTATTTAAATAAAATAATTAATAATTAAATAAATAAAATATAGTAACATAATTCTTTAAATAAATAATAAATAAATAATTAAATAAATGGGGTTGAAAAAGTCAAAACTTTTTGGGATTACATGTAGTCTCGAAAACCCTGTCCTTATAAGTTTCGAAAAAATCTTTTGGGACAGATTGTAGTCCCGAAAGATATTTCAATCGACTTTTTGAACAATTTCAAGGGACATAGAGTAGTCCCGAAAGGTTTTGTCCCACATTGAAAAACGTCGACGTGGCCGGTCTACGCGTCGTCCCTAAAAATCAAAATGTCGTCCCGCCAAACCTATAGGGACGGAGCAGACGGGACTACGCTTGTAGGGACTACATGTCGTCCCGATAGGTTTTTCGGGACTACAAACGGGGTTTTTAGGGACGACTTCCGTAGTCCCTAAAGGTGAATTTTGGCGTAGTGTCTTTCTATTTTTGTTGAACGGCTAACACGCATACATACATTCTACTCCACAATCTACACATTTGTGCTAAACTCAAGTTTAAACTACTAGCTACTTGGTTAAGTAACACCTTAATGACAAACATAATTTCTTCAATACATCATAATGAAATAATCTTAAATACTCCTTGGTCTATTATAAGATTAGAAACAACTCTTAGAGTATCACACAAATTGACACAAAATCCTATATATTTTTCTCAAATGTTCATGAAGTACAAAATCATTAAATAACAACTCATGATAAACACATTTGATTAAGCATCTTTGCCCATTGGATGATTATTAAACGTATCACATCTACGTCTAACCTCTCCTTGATTTCCCGTTTTCACTTGATACAAGCTTGTCTTCTCCATCGCACGTGCAAAGTCCTTAAAAAACACTACTTGATCCCTAGCATATTCCTCCACAAAAGGTCGGGTTCTTGGGTCCGATGCCATTGCCTGATCCGTACCCAATACCCCGAGCCCCTTTAAAAGATTTTTAAATATCATATTATCGAAATTTCCGGCTGAAATCGGGTCGAGAAAAGCGGACACGGTCGTGTCCGAGCTGTTTGCACACATTTTTTTTAATTTTTCAGCTAATCGCGGGTGAACGGACGGGTCAGGTTTAGGCCCAAATAAACGACTTTGGAATTCTTTACAATGTGCGAACCCGATTGAGTGACCACCGCCCATCAGACAAACCATTTCTCTAATTGTGTATTTGTGAGATTCGAGAATATGTATAATTTCATCAATTGTCATATTCGCTCTCCCTAATTTACCCTCTACGTTTGATGCTTTCGACTCTAGTCCATCTTTCCGGCCTAGTTTCACTTCATAATGTGGACCGCCTACCTGCATTATAAGGTCTCTCGTGGCAACGGCGAGAACATCAGAGCACGAAACGACACCTGAGATAGTGAATAAAAGTATATTATTATTCTTTTAATAAATTATGGTTATCATAGCCTAAAAAGATATATTTGTTGGGTAATCCTAACCCTTAGTCCTTTGGAACCTTAAAAGCAATTAGCCAATGACTAGTTACATAGATATATTTCTCATATTTTTTTTCAAATTACCAACCTGGACATTCAACTTCAAGGGCCATTTTGACACGTGTCACAACATCGAACCCATCTCCAGCGAGCGATTCATTAATATCTTGATCTCTTTCGGCTTTATTGTAAGCATTGGACGCTATAAGGACAGAGGCATCACACCCTCCAACCATACAATCATGGAAGAACAGACGGAGAGTGGCAGCAGCGGTGGTTGGGTTGGTAGATTGTTTGGGGACGACAACAGTTTGAACGATTTGGTTAAACCTCGGACATGTTTTAGCGTAGTAGTCAAGGGTTAGGGGAGGTGGTGGCGGTTGTCGTTGGTGATCTTGGGCGGTTACAAGGAAGAAAAGTGATGATAGGAGGAGGATTATTAGTTCAAGTAATGATGAATTAGCCATGGTGGTTAAAGAAAAAGAGATGGTAAGGGCGATTGCCGGAAGATAGAATCAAGGGATTATAGATGTAACGGTGAGGAATCATTGTCGGAATTGACTGAGGAGTTTTACAAGGATTTTATTCCACAATTTTCGAAACTATTTGATCCACACAAATTTAGGGGATGTCCATTTTTGAAGATCACACTGTCTTTGTAACCCCTAATCATGATCCAAAATGAGGTTTGAATTAACACATCAAAACATTCTTTTGTTTTTTATTTTATTTGTGAAAGTCCTCAAAGTGTATACCACCTCTGCGATATAATATCAGGAATTCGAATTGACGACAAAATGGCAATGTTTTTCCAGACCTCCAATGCGACTTTGCAAGACACCGGAATTTGTGATCACTAGGTCCGTCTTTGTGTTGCAATTAGCCACTTGCAGTTCGAAGTCTAAAGTTCATTTACTTCATATATGTGGGTGTTAAGTTTTAAGAATTGAAAGCAATTTGTCACAAGACATGTTCAGTTAACCCAACACTTTTGATTTATGAATATGCTTTAAAGTAATAAAGTTATTGATTTGTTTAAATGTTCAATTAGTTCCTTACACAGTAGATATGTATGTAAGAACAACACTTGATTGATTCAGCTTATTAATTCATAACTTATCAAAATAGGGTCTAATTTTTTTTTTTTTTTAAATATAAATTGTAAAGTATCTCATAAACACAATTTAGTAACTATATATAGACCAAATTCTTGTGAAGACCATAAACGCACCAGAGCTGATCGGCTACCTTTAATGATTAATTTTATACCTAATTAAACTATAGACAAGTTAATAAGAAAACTTTCTTAACTACTTTGTAATCTTTTACTATCTCCGCTAGCAATTTGCTAGCTAAAGTGTTCTATAATCAAACTTTCGTCATTCTAAAAAATCATGTTTGTTCCCCGATCACAAAATATATATTTGTTTTATATTTATTTGCATATATAAGCTTTTGCAATTTAATTGATACAAGAAAATAATATATATAAATTTTTTAATATTATTTGACAACGAATAAATATTACTCCGTAACTAGCAAAAAACTAGAACAAAAGAACGATTATGAGAAAGAGTTCGGATTACAAGACCACTCTTACCATTGTAAGTTGCTATTTCAACTCCCACATGAAATCCATTAGAAAGATAAAACCTTGGCATTGTCACATTTTTTCTCACTTCATGAATGTTCATTCAAATGCAGTGGCGGATATAGAATTTTCAAATAGGGTATGCACTGCAAAAAAATTTCTTTGAGAGGGTATGCACACTAAGTTTTTTGCCTTATAAAAACCTATTTTCACAAAATTTAGCACTACTAAAAAATGTTTATAGGGTATGCATGTGCATACCCTATTGCCATAGTAGATCCGTCCCTGTTCAAATGGTTACCTAGGTCGGACAACCAACATCAATCTTGTTGTTTGCAAGACATATCTAAGAAAAAAAATATTAGTTTATGAGCTCAAATCATAATTTGGTGATAATTAAATGGAATGAGCACAACCCTAGCTTGTTCAACCAAACTACAGATGCAAAAATTAATGTATCAAGGACAACAAGCAATTAATTGACTTTCTAACAAAAAACACATGATGATCACGATACGTTTCTAACAGAGAATTGAAAATCTAACACATAAATATAGTACTGTAATCCATTCATTTCTTCAACAAAAACAATATTAGATTACAAAATCAGATATTCTCACTACCAATGTAGCAGAAACTATTGGTTTCTTTTTGAAGAAAGATTAAGAACTCTAGATGCTCTTATCATATATTCAATGGAGTGTGAGATCTGGAACGTCAACCGCTTGGACAAATCGGATTTTAACAGACGATGAATATTACAAACATTTTGTTTCACTTCAAATATAATTTTTAAAGGTAAATACTTCAAGCCCTAAAAATTAGGGTTTCAAATGAAAAAGAAAACTACGGAAGAAACACCCATGTTAAAGCATGGGAAAAAACTAAAGTAGCAAGAAAAACATGAACCATATGATGTTTGATCTAGCAAACATTAATCGGACCGAGTCGCTTGATTCCCCAAGTGAAAGAGAGATATAAAGAGAGAAAGAGAGAGAGACCTCAGAAGATTTCTAGGGTTTCTTCATTTCATCTTTATAATCTTCAGATTTGGTTATCATCTTAATTATATATTCATGATAGGGTTTTTGTTTTGGTTGGTGAATGATAAAGAGAGAGGTAGTGAGGGGGTAATGATGGCTTTTGAGAGTGTTTGTGGTGGTGGAGGAGGGAGATGGAAGAAGGGTGGTGGAGGAAGAGGAAGTCATCATGATTGTTATTTGAAAGCATGACCAGAAAAATCCAATGTCTCACTCCTCTTCTTTCTCTCTCTTTTATTCTTGATTTTATAATTATATATATAAGCTACACACATCTTATGTATAGTTTTAAAATAGAATATATCATCTTTGTTAATTATTTTTTCTAATTGATTAATCAATTCAATATTTACCCAAATTCTTAAATCTAGAGATATTTAAATTTGGAAAAATTGTTTGTGTATTTCTTCAACTTGACATATTATTCGTTAGTGTACACCGTATTCTCAAGAGTTCTATTGAATACCATATATTTACTAATTTATTCTTTCGAGTACGCGTTTAACCTTTCAAACCGGTTACCTGTTACATTTTAAATTTGACCGTTTGACTTTGACACGTAGGATGCCATGTCAGCTAATCACTAGTATATTATTAAATTTGACCGTTTGACTTTGACACGTAGGACGCCATGTTAGCTAATCATTGGCAAATCAACAACAAACATACATGAAATTATTTGGGTCGATTCAGATACGGATTAATTTGTTTTCTTCAATTATTATTTCCAAGTTTTAAATAAACTTTTTATACTCAAAATATTTGATAAACTACAAATATTAACTTGTTTTTTTTTTTTATTTATATTAACAATGGTCTACTTTTTTCTACAATAGTTGTGACAACCGTCGAAAACTCAGGTCGAGTGCACTAACTGATAACCTCGATGCTTATTTATGATACTTGCTATAACTAACTTTATGTGTTACGTGGTTACGTAAAAATAACTCTTTAAGCTAAGCTCGATGTAACTCATACAAAACTTTTAACGTAGGTCTACGTTACAGAAACCTTAAACGTGTGTGTCTCGGAATCGGAAATCGGAATCAAATCATTAAATGAATCCTAATACCAAGAAAACATATAATGAACTTGCCTAAGTTCATTTGTAAAACAATCGAGAACTTTAAACGAACGCATGTACGTAACGATAACATAAACGAAAACCAAAAAGCCAATTTCTGGCACCCAATGCGCCGCACCATGTTCCCAATGCGCCGCATTGGGTGGTGCAGACAACAAAATGGTGTTTGTTGTGTGAGTCATCAAAACGTGTATACCTTTGCAACACATGTCCAACACGTGTCAAGACTTCCTTTAGAGCAGATTTTAACCCTCTAATACCTCATGCAACTTCCCTCATTTCATTTTTACATCACACACACACAAGACTTCATTATCTCCCTTCACACTTTGCAAAACACACACATTATCCTCTCTACACTCCTTTGTTGCAGTAAATTCCAGCAAACTATCAACTAAAACATCACTATAAATCGACATTATCATCAAGGGAAGAAACAGTTATTCATCCTTTTGGTTGCATTCATCGGTCTTCATCAATTTAGAGTCGAAATCACCGTCAAACAACAAGAAGTTTCCATCAAATCGTGCTAGATCACCATACATTCATTTTCTTTGAGGTATAATAACTTATCGTCACTGTTTTTACTTTGATTTATCATGGCATGTATGATCTAATACATAAAATGAGATTTTATAAAGTTCTATGGTTAATAACCTAAGAAAACAAGTTTTTATAAAATGAATACATAAATATTTGTTATTGTAGTTGAAAATCCAAAATAAACTGTCATTTATAAAGTATTTTGATGTTTCTATCATTGCATGTCGAAATCCACCATCAAAATGAGAATTTTAGCAACAAAAACGAGTTTGATAAAAACACTGGCCCTGAATGCGCCGCACCCAAGACCAGTGCGCCGTATTCTGGGGGGAGATTGTGAAAAATCGTTGTTTGTCGGTGAAAACGTAACCTTGAACACATATATGTAAAATCTGAATAAAGGTTACTGTAATGCACTTTAACTTAGGTTTAAAGGGACTTGTTTAACATATAAATATTATAATGTGTTTGGTGATTTAGAGTGAAAATTGCATAAAACGTTTGTAAGTGAGAAAGTGGATAGAAATATTGGACATAAATTTTATAGCGCGAAAGCGCTGCCCAAATTTAGTAAAACCAAATACAAACACTTTATAATATAAGCATTTCGTTGACTAACGATTGTATAAACTAATAAATAATGATACTTACGCCAAAACTTGGTATAAAATAGGATTCCGGTGATTCCGAGCACCTTTTGAGCATTTCCGAGCACGTTAGGATCTTCGCAAACAGTGAGTTACAAACCCCTCTTTTTAAACGTTTTTATACATTTTGGGGTGATATGCGAGTCTTATGCTTAAACACAATACTTATGTTGAAACGTTGTTTTGAATGCTTAAACGAAACGCGTTGATGCTTGAATACTTATACGAAAACTATATTGTCAGCATTGTTGATGGTTTTGCCAACAATGTTGAGGATACAAAAACTATTTAGCCAATGAATTAAACATCTTGTCGTCATGTTGCGGATGTGCCCAACATGTACGAGATATACCACTAAAATTCTCATACACTCCAACGAGGAACGCTACAGTTGCTATTAATCCCTTTGGAAAGGACCGTTAGTAATTATGGATAGAGCTATTAGGGTAGGTAGACCCTAACCACAACGCCAACAACAGATGGCGCATAATTATTAAGTGGGTAGGCTATAGGCTTAGCAACGATCATTGGGCAATACTTTAGGATTGTCACATAGTCGTACACTATGTGGTCAATGCCTACAAATATGAATGCTTATACTTTACGCCATTGTTATGTGCGTCGAAAACTTGAATGCTTATACTTAAACTTTGTAGCTCAGTAACTACGTCTCCCGTAGTTAACACTTGACTCGTATTTTCAGGAAACGAGTAAGCTTTGAGATGGTGCTTGTATGCTTTGGTTGATGACTTCAAGAAGGGAATTTGGTTTGGGCAATTTGTATATGAACACTTTCATTTTGTAATCGGATATGTAAACAATGGCTTTAACTACTTTTGTAAACTTTTAAGTTATGTTTTATTTAATATAACTTGGTGCTTATCTATAAACTTGTGTGTCGAATACTCTCGCTCTTCACATCTCGTGTTTCCACTTTACCGGGATGTGACAATAATCTCCCCATAATCAATCAAATCAAAGCTTAATAGATCGATCTTTCGCCGGCGACTACTCCGACACAAGTCCGGCCACCGACCACCCTGATCTCCGGCTTGGTAAACCCTTATCCCTAAATTTACTTATAATTTTGTTAACTTGGTATTGAATTAATTTCATTTTTCAATGTCACTTTTTAATATGCATATTAGGAGTTCGATAATAAAAACCCAGTTCTTTAATCACAACTCTTTTTGGTAGGTTGAAATTCGACCTTTACGGTCGATTTTGCTAATATTTTGTTACTAAGATATTAGATTTACAATTATTTTGTGGTTGGAGACATTACCGAAATCGTTTTGGAAGCCGCTAACTTAACCACCGTTGACGACACTTGCTTTTTCAACTACCGGCGTCGGCAACCACTGTTTCATCGTGGGATCTAAATGGTGATCGGAGGTTTTAAGCTAAATTAATTTTTGATTTGGGATTCTTCAAATGAATTTGTTATTTAAAGGTTATGCAAGATTTTTTTTTTAAGGATATGATACTATGATTTTTAGTTTATAAACGGATGGAAATTTTTACTATGATATCAGAATTATAGAAGAAGATGAGCAAGATAGGTACAACCAAGTGAAATGGTGTTTTCCTTTGATTTTTGGAGTGATTGTCTTTATTTTATTTTATTGTACCTTGTGTTTGTAAAAGTCAAACTTATCCAAAAGGTAAAAAAAAAGATTAAATAGATGGTTTTATATATATATATATATATATATATATATATATATATATATATATATATATATATGTTGATGGATATGTATATGTATGTATATGTATACGTATAAAACGGGTTTTATAAAATTGAGTATAAAATAGGTAACCTACGTGGCAGTTGAGGTGGACAAAAATCCTACGTGGAAGCTGAGGTGGACAAAAACATTATTAACTTGTTACATGTAGACATTTTGTAGGTAAAAGATCACCACGCGTACTCGAAAGAATAAATTAATCAATATATGATATTCAATTGAACTTTTGAGAATACGATGTACACTAAAGAAAAAGATGTCAAGTTAAAGACATACACAGATAATTTTTCCTTTAAATTATTTACACTTTATGTCATCTTCTACACTTAATAATCATATAGTTAGGTGGTGTTTATTGCTCTGTCAGACTTTATCATCACTGACGGTAAGTTCTAATTTTTCTACAGGATAGTAAAATTGTGAGAATATATATTGGGTCGATTGATACATGTATTAATTGATTTTCGAATTCAGTTTGGTAGATTGATGCAAATTTGAAAGCTATTTTAAAATTATTTAACTATCAATTTCTAACGTAGATATTACTGTTCGATTTATGGTGGTGATGATTATTGTGGTTTTGGTGATTAGAGAATTTTTTTCGGGTGTTGTTTTCTTATTGGTCGTGGAATTTTTATTCAAGTGAAATTTGATGGAAGTTGTTTTGTTGTTTGCCAATGAAGAACAACCAGATGAAGATGGAGAAGAAGAACTTGATGGAACCCAATGGAATGCTCAAAGCACATAATATATGTCTAATTTGCGGGATGAAATTGCGAACAATATGTGATTTTGTAACTTGAATATTAATTACTTGGTATTTTGTAAATCAAACATTTTGTAATCTGATGTTTACATCTTCATACACATGTAACTTTTGGGATTATAAATGTAACATAAGATGTTATGAATAGGTTTTGGTTGAAAATGTTATATTTGATTTTGCATATTTACTTATGACCTGATGTTTTGTTTGGATTTATGGTTTTTATATTTCACATAAATTTATGTTTAGCTATTAACTTAATAAACTTGTAAGATGTTATTTAAAAACGAGTAATTAATTTTTTCAAATTAATTATTTCCTATAATTTAAAGTATTTATCATTATATATATATATATATATATATATATATATATATATATATATATATATATATATATATATATATATATATATATATATATATATATATATATATATATAGGGGAGGGTTCTTGTAAAAAGTCTTATATTTGTAAAAAGTGTAGGAAGCATTCTTGTAGTGACATGTGGTAACTTTGGAAAAAAAAAGTTATTTTTTTATTTTTTAATAAAAAAATAATATTTTTAATAAAAAAAATATTAAAAAAAGAAAATCGAATTTTTTTTTTTCGAGGAAACTTTTTTTTTTGGCTCGAAAAAAGTTATGGGCCAAAAAAATATGATACACATTTATGATGCACACCTATGATGAACATTTATGTGTGCATCATAATTGAATATTATAGCTTTTTTGTGTATATCAAAGTTTTTTTGTGTGCATCATTAATGTGCATCATATTTTGTGTGCATCATTAATGTGCATCATATTTTTTATGTGCATCATATGACGTGGCATATTACGTTATAAAAAAAAATTCAATTTTTTTTTCCAAAATCTTTTCTTTTTTCGATATTTTGTTTTTTTTTTTTTTTTTAATAAAAAAATATTTTTTTTAAAATTTCACATAAGTTGTCATATGTCACTACAAGAATGCTTCCTCCATTTTTTACAAATATAAGACTTTTTATTTGATCATACTCCTATATAACCTAAGTGTTAGTTTATTGAGAAGGATGGTCATTTTCTATTATTCAGACGATTCAGTCAGGATTCAAAGAAAACAACATTTTCCATTCACCGTTTTATCCATACAACTTTCATTATTCATAGAGTCATCTATATCCATACAAGACTTAATGGAAAAACAAGTAAACGAGCCCTTAGTTTTGTAAGAGAATAATTGAATAACTCTATTTGCATTCTCTTATTTGATTTAACTTTTCAAAAATGCATATATAAAATGAATATAATTCAATATAAATAAACATAAGTACACACATAAAAACATATGTAAACAAAAAAAATTATATTTTTTTATATAAAGATAAGTGGTTCGAGGTCACATTGATATTTTAACTGAGCAGTATGTAATCCTCAAACCCAATAAATCGACTTGACCGACAAAGAGAAAATCCTCATGCTAACCTAAAACCCGAGACCTCTCATTTATCAACAAAACCCCTTACATAAATAATGGTCCATGAACAAAGTTAATAAAACTTCAATGAACGGTTCATTGACCATTCAAGTGGTATACGATTCTTCCAAACTATTTTGTTTATATCCATCTAGTTGGTTTTAAAAGGCGACATACATTCCGATGTGATAAGGGTCAAAATTCAAAGGCATTAGGCGGTAGGCGGTAGACGCACGTGTCACGTATATGAGAATCTCAGTTTCACAAAATACTTGTATGATTTTTATCAACTATATATACCATTTAACCAAGCAAATGTTTTTAGCAAGGTTACAGATAACGTAAGGCGTGGCGTGGCGGCATGAGTAAGCCTCAAGTTTTGCAAGAAAATGCAAGACATGACGTTTTTTAAAGCGTGACAAGGCGACAAACAAATTTAATATATTTTATAATTTTATATATACTTATATATATTTTTACTATTATTAAGTTATATAAATATTAATAATGTTGGGTTATAACTTAGTCAATATAGTTTAACCATAAACAATGAATCCTAACAAACAAACGAAAGTAACTTAAACAATCAGTTTGGTGATTATGAAGTTACTACGGAAGATCACAAAGACAAGTTGGTGCGGCTGTTCAACAAAGTTGCTACGGTAGATAGAGTTACTACGGTTACTACGGACAAAGTCAAGATCAAGTCACAGTCAAAATCAAGATACGGAATAAGTCAAAGGCACGGAAGACACGGAAGACTTATCATATCTTGTATATATAATCTAAGAGTTATAATTAGATTATATTTCCTTTTGTAATTAGATAAAGTTTACTTATTGTTTAGATAAGGATAGACGTAGAATTCTAGTTTATCTAGAACGAGCCTCAAGGTCTATAAATAGATAGATCCTTGTATTAAGAAAAACACGTTGTATTGATATTATTCTGGTTAATACAATTGAGGCTTGCAATTTGAAAATACTTTTGTTTAAATCTTATTCATTCTTTATTGTTCAATAAGCTCGTAATATTGAAGTGTTCATCCGCTGCTGAACTTCTTCAATAGATCTTGATCTACAACGTTAGCAAACCTGTTAGTTTATCTAGACTAACACGATCCTGACAAGTGGTATCAGAGCACAGGAGGTGCTTTAGATCCATAGATCAACGAGTTACAAATCCTCACAAGCAAAAATCATTACAACCACGATGACAGAAATTGCATTAGGAAAAGTTCCCATCCTAAAGAGCAACGAATTCGACTTATGGAAGCTACGAATCAAGCAACACATCCTACTGGCTGATTACACAGTATGGGATGTGATCATCAATGGTAACAAACGACCTGCTGCCCAAGGAGCTGATGGAGAACCAGGAGTGAATGCTCGTGCACTTGTAAGCGATCTTGAACGAAGGGAAAAACAAACTGAGATCAAGGCTCTTAGTATTCTTATGATTGCAATTCCAAACGAATATCAATCGCAATTCGAAGAATATGAAGATGCCAAATCGCTATGGGAAGCACTGGAAAAGAGATTCAGCGGAACCAAGAATACCAAAAAGAACAAGAAGGCTCTTCTCAAACAAGAGTACGAAAATTTTAATGTTTACCTGGCGAACGAATGACTCAAACTTTTGATCGTTACAAGAAACTTACTGGAGAGATGCTCAGCGCAGGAATCAAATATGAGAATGATGATATAAACAGAAAGTTTATCCGAGCACTAGGAAAGGAATGGATTGTGTATACAGTTATCTACAGGCAAGGAGACGCTCTTGAAGCACTAGAACTAGACGATCTCTACAACGATCTCAGAGTTTTTGAATCTGAAGTTGAAGCTGAGAAGATCTCCACCAACAATCCCAGTATTACCAATGTTAATACTGCCCTTGCAACAACCTCTGGAGGATCCAAACATGAAATCAGCGAAGAGATTTCATTCGAATCCTTTATATGTAAGTGTGCTAATCTCACAGTTGAAGAGGTCAAACAGATGCATCAAGATGACTCTGAAGAAATCGATCTTAAGTGGCAATCTGCTATGTTGGCACTACGCGCTAGAAGATTCTTAAATAGAACAGGAAGGAGATTCAATCCAAGAAACAACGAACGAATCACCTTCGACAAAAGCAAAGTGAAGTGTTATGAATGCAGTGAACTAGGTCACTTCGCTAGAGATTGCCCAAACAAGTCCAATACCAATAATCCACGAACCACTCAAGAGACAAATCAAAGTGCACTCATGTCTCAGGACATCTTTGGATTCGATTGGAGCGACTTGGCTGAAGAAACAAGTCAGAATAGAGCACTAATCTCTGAGGAACAAAATCACGTAGAAAATACTGCGGCTACTGTTCACCATGCATGCATAGCAGTAGTAACAGATGATACGGACATTCTTGGAGAATTAGTTGCTACGGACGATACTTTTTCTACTGAGCTGGATTATATTGACATTGGAATTCCTGAACTTAGCAACAACATATTGGGATATGACTGGACAGATGATGATCAAGGAACACCAAACGAGGATGCACTAATGGCTATTGACTCATCAACTCCAACTTCCGCATCACTAAGGCCGAGGTAACCAACAAACTTTGTACTCCTGAATGTAAAAATATAATCACTAAGTACAAAGATCATAATCAACTAATGAGTGACTCCATTAGAGACTTAGAAGAACAAAGAAGGTCAGCTCTTAGAGTAATTGATAACTTAGAAAACCAGATTAAGTCCCACAAAGTAAATGAACAAAGCTATCAAGAAAAGATAAATCTACTTGAATGGCAACAAGAGGACTTACTTCTAAAACTCAAAGCTGCTAGGGATAAAATTAAACTGTTAGAACAAGAACACACTAAAATTGAGTTAGATGTAGGGAAGCTAGAATTTGCCTCTAAATCTGTAACCGATCTTTGCCAAAAACAAATTCATAGTAAGATTAAGGCTGGCCTAGGATACAAAGAAGTTGCCCCTCCATTTAACCAAAACTATATCCCACCATCTTTAGATGAACCTAGAATCCCAATCTCCCAGACACCTCCAAAGGAATCATTCAATGTTGATCCAATCAACTACGATGAAGTTCTAATAGAGGACTTAGTGGAAGAAAGTAAAGTTCACGTTATAAAAAACAAGGATATTCCATTGGAAAATCATCTACTCACAATAGAGGAATAACTTTACCTTCTACTCAAAGTTTAGTGTCTCTGCCCCTAATAACCCCACTAAGATTGCAAAAGCACCTTCAGAAAGCAAAACTAAGCAAACCCCTAAGGAAAACAACAAACACCCAGGGAAACGAGGAAATCAAAGAAACATGAACCAAGTCAAAATCCAAAAGGGTCAGGTTGTACAACAAACTAGAAAGGGATGTTTTATTTGTGGTAAACTAAATCACTATGCAAAGATTTGTTATCACAATCCACAAAACCAAGTACAAATGACTCAAAAATCACGTCATGGGGTGGGCTACAAGGGAAGGGTTGTCTCTAAAAACAACTTTGTCAAACAATCATCTTCAGAAAATCACATTGGTACAACCAGGAACAAAAACTTCAACAATAGAGTTAGTACTGCTAGACAAAAAGTAGTTTCTACGGCTAAGGTTAATACGGCCAAGAACAAAAGTGTTAATACTGCTCGTGTTAATACTGTGAACACTAACCGTATGAAACCTAATCGTGTTAATACTGCTCAAGGTAACTTTGTCACTAAGGCTCCTATTAACAATAAGAAACAACGACATGTCAAACCAGTACCTACTCAAATTGCTAAATCAAAAGTTGTTAACACCAATATTTTCATAAAGACAAATCTTTCAAGAAAATATGTTCAAGTAACTCAACCACCTATCCCCACTGATTTTCCAAAACTTGTACAAAGGAAGGTGAGTTACTTCGATGATATGGGCAAACCCAAGTCCACTTTGGCTTGG
>CAJVGC010000065.1:57530240-57564442 GCA_910822075.1 Senecio squalidus | reverse complement strand
GGCCTTGCTGATGAGACCTTGATCGTGCCACTAGAGAAACTACGTTTGGATGACTCGCTTCATGTGTTTGAGGAGCCGGTGGAGATTGTTGACCGAGATGTCAAGAAGTTACGGCGGAGTCAGATTCCGATACTGAAGGTCCGATGGAACTCGAAGATTGGAGTTGAGTTTACATGGGAGCGGGAGGACGAGATGTAGAAGAAGTATCCACGTCTCTTTGCTAGCAGCAGTGTTCAGTAGAATTTCGAGGACGAAATTCCTTTTTACTGGGGGATGCTGTGACAACTCGTCTTTTTTTCTTTACCGACATTTATTCTTTTATTCGCAATGATTTGGACCCTTGCATTTCGCTTTATATTTTACTCACGTTTTATGCATTTGAGTCGGGTTTATATTTTATTTATACTTTGTCTCTCGAGACGGAAGCTTTAGAATCACCTAAGTGCCTAATATCTAGTATTCTCACGTTATTAAAGTATTGCGTTTACGCCATGATCGTCGGTTAAGAAAATCATTATTTCGAAATTTCATTACAAAGTTAGTCCTCTAACTTAATCTGTTACAAAGTTAGTCCTTTAACGGAGAACTAACGGAATCTGTTACAAATCTGGTCCTTTAACGAAAAGTTAACGGAATCTGGCCAAGAATAAGCACGGTGCGCAGCACCAAAGGGTTGGTGCGCAGCACCCCCTACATTTTCGGCTAAAATCCATTTTTTCGAGTTTGTGGTCAATTTCTTGAGGTTCCAAACCTCCTTTTCACGTGATTCTTCCTGCAAACTCCCTCATTTGGGTAGGTTAGATCCAAATGTGGATCTCAAAGCATGTTAGAACCATTTCTCTTTCCAAAATCAAGTTTTTACATCAATAACTTTTATTCATTCTTCTCTCTCATTTTCATTTCACAAACTCTCTTTCTCTCCCCTTTATTCCAGAGAATTTGAGAGCCTTTAACACCATATTGAAGTGAAAATCCAAGGAAGAAAGTGGTGAAGATTATCTCTTTCAATCACCCTTTGATTCTACACAATTTCGGTAAGTTTTACTTGTTGAATTCCTTCACTTTTCTTTCTCTTTTCATCCACTTAGTTGGAGTTTTTCCTAACTCAAATCTTATTTCTTTGCTTCTACCAAGCTTTACTTTCCAAAGACATCCATGAAGATGAAGAATTTCGGTGATTATCTTTGAAGAAGCATTATCTTAGTTTTGGTATGTAAACCTCTCCAAACTTCTATATTTTCCTTTCTATTTGGGAAACTTCTAACATATATCTTATGTTTACAATGTATGGAAGTCTTCCCTTCCTCATAAAATCTACCACCACACATGGAGTTAGCTATCCTTTGAAGAGAACTCCATAACGTATCTTGGTAAGAAAGTTTCTCCGAAAAAAAATCTCTTTTTCTTTCCATTACTTTTGAGACTATTACTAATGGTGGACTTTTATATTTTGGAGCTCTTGACCTCCTCACCACCACTATCATAAAGTCTCTATTTCCGAAATCCTTGCAAGTATCAATAATCGACACGTCTTGCGGGTGAAATCGGTAGAATATTATTAACCTCTTATCTTTTCTTTTCCTTACTTTCAAATTCGGTTTTAAGCCTTGAAAATGGTTAGGTTAACCTATTAGACCAACACCTATCAATCTCAGAAAGTTTGGACTTAAAACATGTAAAATACGGAAAGATATATTATTTACCGAAATTAACGTATCTTATGATAAATATATGTAAAACCACACATTTAGACATATATGACACTTGGTAAATGCTAAATGAACCTAAACTAACATTTGATCAGTTTACACTTTCACCTTAAAACGTCAAACGAAACAGTTAGCAACAAAAACGTAAATTTCATAAATTTGGAAAACGGCTCGGTGCTAAGCACCACCCCCTTGGTGCGCAGCACCAAGGGTCTGATCTCAAAATTTCCATTTTCTCGTTAAACACCAACTTAGACTCGTAACGTGTTTTGACCTCAAACTTACATCAGTAACTTATTATGTATAAAAGTATCAAATAAGCCAAAACTAACGTCTTTGGACTCAAAGACATATCGCTATCTTAAACTTTAATTGAGAATATGTAATCAAACGTTTACATACTTTACGGAAAATTGTTAAAAACCGTCATAAATCATTTCACTCTATTATTCTGAAAATCAAAGTATTTTTACTCTTAAAGTGTCAAGTTAACTTCCATTCTATAAATCGTTGACCTTGACTTTTATTCAAAATTGTTGACTTTTGACTAATCTAAATCAATATCTTTGATTTTGACTTTTCCTTCCAAATTGTTGACTTTGACTTGGACCAAGTCAACATCTTTGACTTTGACCAAGTCAACATCTTCAACGTTGACTTTGGTCGATTTCGATAAACTTTGGTAACAGTATTCCTTTCAATCGATGTTCCTGTTAGTCAAGTTCGGCTCGGAACGTTATTCCTTTCTAATAGTCATTATGACGTGAAATTATCGATATTTTCCTATCGTCCCTATCGGCGCGGAACATCGACACCTTGAACCGTCATCCCGACTCGACTTGGAAATCGTTGGAATACTTTAATAAATCTTAAACTCTAAACTTAACCGACAAGGCTAAACCGAACTATGTTATTGAGATACTTAGACTTTGTTATTGATTTAGGGCACTTAGGCGGCGGATTGTTAGCTTCTTATTGATTATTACCCGATCTCTTGCCGAGCTTATTTTGTGAGTTATTCGTAGCCCCTTTTCTCTTACTATTTTTGGGCTGGAAAGCGTATTTTGAACTGTTTAAATGAATGTATATCTTGTATGCCTAGTGTATCAGTATCACCTCAGATTAGATGGTTCATAGGCTTGGTTAAGCCCCCCTTATGCACTTGTTAGCTTATTGCCCACGGTACATATATATAGATCTATATGGGATCGGCCTACCCTCATTGCTCAATAGGATATCCCTATGAGTGGATGTTATGACCGTATGATTATTACCTTTGGTTTACCATCACCTTAGGACAGGGGATACAATGTGGTCAGGTTCAGTGTATGCTTAATCTAGGTATCTATACTCACACTTAGGTTATGATTTCAAGATATACTATTTGAAACTTACTATATTTATCAAATCTTTTATTGGGTCAACTTTTATTTACATATTGCGAATAATTCACCAACATTGTGTTGATGTCGTTTTTAACGCTTTTTCAGGAGTTTGAGGATTTATTTTGATCATGCCTTGCTTATTTTGGGATCATCTATTTATTGCATTTGGAATTCATTATGTTGATGTAATTCATTTATGATCCACCTTATGACATTGATCTGTATTTGTATCTGACGTTTGGTCACTTTTGACGTTGTATTGTATTTGTTAAACCTTTGGCATGATTAATATATTCCGATGTTTTGTTTATTGGTTGTAAATGTTGTAATCCTTGACTCTTGATATCTTTAACTGGAACACTCTGCGTTCCGCTTTTAGCGGGGTGTTACAAATTACTATTTGTATTTAGTGAAATGATTAGGAAATTTAATTAATGTGTCTAATAATCCACCCATTAATTTAACTTTTTTTTTTATATATATAAAGATACCATTTATAAAAAATTTCGTATGACCATCTCCAACCTTAACGAATCTATTGGTGAATCTATCGGGAAAAAAATCATTACTGATTTGTGTTTTTTAATGAATAGACTAATGACCCATTCACCGAGTTAAAGACAAATATAAGGAAGACGACACTGACTAATTATTTCCTGTAATGTATGTTGGATTAAAATAAGATTGATTCATGTTTATCACATACCTCCTGATGATCCGGTGATGTTGTTGAATAAGTTAGCCATCGATTCCCAAAATGAGATGATCGTATTAGGATGGATTGTTGAGAGGAAACACTATGTGTGTGTTTTAGGATGAAGGGGATAATGATATTAGAATGACCAACCCTTCTAAAGGTTTATTATGTCCCCTTATATACACACTCTAATTAGGAGTGTGTATTATTTAGTCCAAATGGTGTTTAATAAGTGTCTACATTTAAGCTCTCATAATTCCGATCACCTAATGGGAAATCTATAGTGTCGTCATTAAGGTAAATACGTCCATCGAATATTTACTAGACACAGATTTCAGTTAGTGTCAGTCATCATATCAGTAAGGACAAATGATCAATGAGGGTCACAAATAATATGGGTCCAACAATGTATTATGCTCGAAGGCCATCAACGCACCGAGGTTTGATAATTTTCAAATGAGTTATTGTTTACTCACCGTCACCGCCTCTCAAACTACTGAACGTGAGAAGGTTTTCTGATCCACCATGGTTGGAAGGTTATCACTAAAAAACATATGTAAGGGTCATGGAAATTAGGACCACAATAAGTGTCACTATTCTCTAATAATGCATCACCCACTTACTCGCGGATTGTGAATGTTGTCCCTTGTTAGACATATTTTTCGACCCATATAATTACTCCTAGTTATCATTTTTCATCCTGAAAGTATTCTATAAGTTATTGTATATACGAGTTAATCAAATTGACCTACTATATATAGATTTATAGATTAAAATCCAACAAACCATTGGAGTTTGACTATATTGAATATATATAGTTTCTGGACCACCGAACCACTTGAAAGACCAACCAAGTTAAAGAACTGTAGCTCACCTGTTTACCACAAATGGGAGCATAACAAAGCTATAATCGATCTATATCTGAATCTGAATCAATGAATAACTGAATATAACATCTTCTTCGAGTAGATCAATAATAAATGGATACGAGTGTAGATAATCAATGGATGGTATTACGAAGTATACAACTAAATGGAGCGTACTCTAAGGACGCAACATAACATAATGCCCTCGGTTTAGCTGGAGATATGATATCGATGCATATTAATCACCATATTTGAAACTTGCAAAAAATCTATAAATCAAAGTCTATAAAATCTTGTCATAAATATAAAGAATTTGATCAAAAGCTATTTACCCATTAATTATGTTCAAATTTACAAGTAAACAAAAGCAACCCTTCTTTGTTATTAGACCCCAATCCTTAACCCTATTTTTCAATCCATGACGTCACTTTTCTTTTCACGGTCTATTTTTTTTTTCATGCTTCTTTATTTGCAGATAGATTGTGTGGGATTGATGTGGGGTTGGAGATTTCTCTTGGAAATTACCCTCTTAGTTTCTTACGCGTTCTTGAATTTCAATTCAATTTCGTTAGAAAATGTTAGATTTCTCGGGTATATATATGTATTAACTATTCGAACTGACATCTTCATCTTCTTCAACCATTAAACCCTAAGAGCTAACTTTGTAAGACTTCAAAAGCGTTCGGACTTTGCTCGTCATCCTTTTCTTCAAGTAAACCAATAGGTTTTATTTAAACATAAGCAAAAATACTTTGATTTTTTTACCCTCTTGGAATTATTATTTTTCTTCGTATTTTGAAGTATTCTAACTTTTAATCGGTTTTTGTTAGGTGGAAGAGTAGACTCAAGCTATTGGATTCATGGCTGATTGTGTAAGTTAATTATGTACTCCGTTTTTTGCTCAAACGTAAATTAATCTCGCCGGCGAACTTCCGACCCATAATTTGGCGTTGACCCATGACGACTATAAAACTCCAAACTTCAAGTGCCTTATCATGGCTACACTAATCAATCACCATTCAAGTTCTTTTAAGGATATTTTTCTATTCTACTATATTTTATTCTACTTTTAATATTATTTTTATCATATTATATATTACTACTATTATTATTATTATTACCAAGAATAGATTTTTTATAACTGTTTTTAGTTTGGTGTAAATAAATCACATTACTCCGTTAGCTAGTTGAGTTCGATTTGTTAAAAACTCTAGATCAAGCTGTGAACCTACATTGAGCTTGTTTAATAAACTAACTTGAACGCGAGCTTCTTATATTGATCTTGCAAGAATAAGTGAGATGAAATAATTTTGATTATATATAACAATTTATGTATAATTTATGTATAATATATGTATGGGGATAACATAGCTACTAGATATGCCAACATAGGTACATTTATCATGCAAAACGGAATATTTTTCTTAAAAATATTGAGCGGAAAAGTGACGATGATGGAACAATTTCGAAACAAGTCACTTTTAAACTTGAGTTTTGTAAACTTAAACAAGTTTAGTTCGTCTGTTTACACACCCTTAATTTGTGCTTAGTGTTTATAATTAATTCATGTTAGTGTTTTGTGTAGAAGAAATTTTATTTTCACTACTCTTACTAATTGCTTAAATACTTAAACTGTTCAGTTTTATAGTAAAAAGTTATTATTATATTAATAATTTCAAGTAAGAATTCAAAAGTACATATCAAAATAACTTCTTAGTTAGTTAAAGGGCTAACAGAAACAAATTCAAATATTGTCTTATTTAAGGATGGAAAAGAAAAATCATAAATCAAGACAAGTTGGTGTTACTGTGTCACATAATTGAATTATACACTTTACAGCTATTCTAGCATTTTTTTTTCCAGAAGTATATTTTAGATAATGGTTTTCACTAAATAAATTAAATTCTTGATTTTCCAGGTCAACAAGACATCTGCAAGTGCAAAACCAAAAAGCTATGAGCTAAAAATTACAACCGAAGTTGATTCTCCGATGCTCACTGGAAAAAGGATCAAAGGGAAAGCAAATGGTGGATCCGAGTCCCTCTACGTTATCCTGGTTGATAGCCACACCAATCAGCTAATTATCGATGAGCCGGAAAGCTCAGAACGAGTGAGAATAGTACTTCTTCCAGGAGATTTTGGTGACGGTTGGACAAGTTTAGAGTTCAAAAATAGAATCATAACCGATTGGAAAAACAAGAAGAATATTCTTCTAGGTGATTGTTTTGTTGATCTTAAAGATGGGAGTGGAACTATTGAGAACATTTGGATTAAACACGATAGAAATCATCTTAGCAAGGTTAGTTTTCGATTAGGAGCAATGATTGAAGATTGTTCTTATGAAATCAAAGAGGCTATAACGGAACCTTTTGAAGTGAAGGATCGTCGCAATGAACGTTAGTACTATATTTACAATTACCTAACGAAATAAGCTGTCTTGAATATTTGTATATTATGTACTAATTAATGTGTACTTTTGTGTGAAGTATATTGTAAGAGTCCATTGGTTAGACTAAATGATAAGGTGTGGCGGTTGAAGAATATTGGGAAAAAAGGATCGATTTGTAAGCGTCTCCAGATTGCAGGAATCAAGACTGTGAAAGATTTTCTCGATAGGCTCTTGTCGAGTTCTCTAGCTCTTCAAAAGGTAGACTTTTTGTCTTTTCGAAACAAAAACTATCACATAAACAAATCTAACAATATACATGAATTGAATAATCGATCGTAGATTTATGGTAGCAACGGGAAAAGATGGAATGAGACAGTCCGTCATGCAAAAACATCAAGATATGATAACATGGTATATATATATGTTTTTCATTTATTGATCATGCTATCACATTGTTCTAGCAACGGGTATTTGGGTCGCACTAATTCTAAGATTGTTAACACACCTTTTTGGGTAATTAATGTTTAATTTGCAGTGTAACACAAGCGGGTCAGTTGGATCAACCTCACAAGTACTCGACAACATGACACATGGTGACCTTGATGGTCACACCGAACTCGATGTTGATTCTTATGAGCCGAGACCATTATCAGACGACACAGTGACATTTGATCAATTTCCTCTAGCTACTCAAAATTTTCAAGAAAATGATGTACTCGGTGACCTCTTCTCGGCCCTAGAATTTGATAATGATATTTTAAGTTGGTCAGGATAATAGGACCGAAGCTAGTATGATATAGTTCTTGATGTGGTCTTTTACATAGATAGTTTGATGGTTAGTATTTTATGTTATATGTGATTGATTAGGAGACCAAATGTATTCTCCTTTCATCCCCCTCCTAAATTATTTAAGCTTTCTTGTATGCCATTTTTTATATAAAGTAAAAACTTATATTTATGTTGACTTAAAAAATAACAATGCACTTCTTAAAGAATGCTATAGAAGTTGTCTTTGATAATTTTAGGACTTCAAAGGAAAGTTAACAAATTTTACAACTAAATTTTAATCTTATTTTATTTATAAATTATAATTATTATGTATATGTATATAGTTGTTTAATAAGCTGATACATATAAATTCAAAAGTTTAATAATATACTTTTATACAAGTCTCTATTATTGATAATTTAAGATAGTAAAAAGGCACGTAAACTTTATTTCAACAAAATGCGACCATAAACTTTACCGTAACATATGAATTGACTATCACCTCTCAAGACAAGATAATTTGATTTAATCAAAATTTTAAAAATGATAAAGAACAAAGACAAAATTTATTACATGTCTATATATGATGTCCAAAAACATAATGTTGATGTTTGTCTTTCGTTCAAATATGAAACAATTTCACATCAATCTTATTTAATAAAGAAATCACTCTCGTGAAAGTGTAAAGCATGATAGAATAAATGTTTATCTTTGGTATCCACTATTGAAAACAATTAATATATTCCAAAAATTATCAATATATGACAAAAACGCAAAACAAGTTGTATTATTGATCAATTGTTTATCATTATTTTTCGTGAGGAAACATGTTACTTTAACTTAGATCTCAATTATTTACAATTCCCGTTTTCATCTTCTATAAATTATTAATACTATTTGCTTGACTTCCTACATGATGCCATGGGATGATAATTTTGGTAACTAAACTCAAATCCGTAATATTAAAACCAAATTATGCTTGTGAATATCGTGGGGTGTTTGTGTAAGCCTATCAAATGACCTTAATTAGGCTTATGGTTTATATATAGTTTATAGCTTATAATATATAAGCTAATAAATTTTTAATAAATGTTTGATTTAACTTATTAGCTTATCATATAAAATAGGGAGAAAATTCTTACATAAACTCATAAGTCACAAACTTTGGGCTTATAAAAACCCTCTTACAGAAACTCATAAGCCTAAGCTAATAAGGTTAAACAAACACTAAAAATGGGCTTATATTTGTTTCATAAGCTAATAATATACATAAGCTAAAACAAACACCCCTCTTAATAGCTATACCATTTAAAATGTAATAAATGAAACTCATTTAAATCTTTTCTGTCAAAATGTTACAATTATATATCTTGCAAGAACTATTTCATCATGCATAATATAAATGAAACTCATTTCAACTTGGTGCTTAAAATGAAATTAAATTAAGTTTCGAATCATAGATTTTTAGATTACATGTTTTAATATACTAAACTAAGTATAGATCGAACTGAAAAACAATCAAATCCCACATAGGTTGTTGATGTGAGAGTGGGAGTGTGGGTTTTCTTGAAATAACACGGACTTTTACGCGGTTTGGGTTGCTATGGTTGGTCTTTTTCAGGAAATTCATATCCTAAAGGAAAAAGACATACCACTTTTTAAAGAAAACCTAAAATCTCTTTCATCTCCATCATCATCCTTCAACTTCTACCTTCTCGAAACCCTAAATCAACTCTCATAAGCTTTTAAATGATCGAAACTCTTTGTATTCTTCACTTAAGTGTTCATTTGTAACTTGATTTTTGAAGGTGCGACGATGGAAAAGTATGATCGGAATCTTGAATATGTGAGTATATTTTCTTCTTATTTCCATTTTCTCCATTAACATCTACTTGTTCCAGCTGGAAACCCTACTTCCATTACTATCATTGAAGACGATTTTTTATATTTTTAAGTCAACCCGGCGGCTGGTGCTACTGCTCTTATCTTATCATAAATAAACCAATCAATTATTATCACATTCTATTGGAATTTTTATAATTAAAAAATCGCTTTCAAGTTTTTGTTTGTGTATTTTTAGATATGAAAATTATTGAATAGATAATACTACTGGTGAAATTTTAACTTAAGTGCCTAAAATCAGTTTATTAAACTTTATAAGCATATCAATATTAATAATAAGGGCAATTACAATAGGCCATGCTTAATATTTGTTTTCTATATTAATTTTTAATCTTGTTTTTTACATAAAGAACTTTTTTTTCGACTCTAATTAATTTATTATGTCTTATGAATTCGATCAATATTGATCTGGTCGAGTTTAAATAAAAGACACTATTACGATGATTATATATTATTATAAGTTCAATACTTGTTTTTTTTTTTTTTTTTTTTTAGTAAATTTCTGTAATCAATTTTTAACACAAACATATATGAAAAGTTAATTGATTAATACAAGATGCCTTATTTTTTGGTTATAAGTAAATCAAAACTTTCCTAATTATAACTAGCAAGGAAACTTTATTGAATTAGGGTATGTTTAGTCAATTATTAACAACAAATAGAATTTTCCTTATGTAATAGGAGGACAAGGAGGCATCAGCGAGTTCGAAACCAGTAAATTTAGAGCTAATTTTTCCAAAGAGAGTCATATCTCCCGTTTACACAGGAAGAAAGATAAGAGGGGAACTTGATGCAAATGATGGAAATGAGTCCATTAAAATTATGTTGGTTGATAGTCACACTCGTAAACCAGTAATCAATGGGCGAGCAGCCTCACTAAAGGTGAAAATAGTTCTTGTTCGCGGTGATTTTTGTGCTGAGATTTGGACACATCTAGAGTTCAGAAACAACATAGTGGTCAACTTGGAAAAGAAGAAAAATCTACTTTTGGGTGACCTTTCCCTCGTTCTTAAAAATGGGAGTGGGGTAGTTGGTGAAATTAGAATTAAACATGACAACAAACCTCTTAAGAATGTCAAATTTCGATTAGGAGCAATGCTTGATGATGATTGTCCCTATGAAATCAAAGAAGCTATAACGCACGTCTTTGAAGTCAAGGATCGCCGCAATGAATCTAAATTATCAAAATCATTGTCACCGAATGATTGGGTGTGGCAAATCATGAATATCTCGAAAAAAGGTCGTATTCATGAGCGTCTTGAGAGCAAAAAGATCTTGAGAGTGAAGGATTTTCTCAATCTGCACTACTCATACCCTCGAGTACTTGAAGAGGTAAGTTCTTTTTTCTTTTCTTTTTTTGTTTTCTAAAACAAGAATCATATGACATATTTGAAAACATGAATTATATATCTTCTTAAATTGTAGATTTGCCAAATTAAAGGGAGAAAGTGGGATGTGACATTAAATCACGCAAAAACGAGCCTCTACGAAAACGTGGTATGATTCTCTTAAAGGCATCGGCGGATTCTGATCAAAATTGAAGTGTATATGAAACAAATTTTTATAAATAGAACCTTTCATATAAAAAAAATATCACTGAAATATTTACACTGCAAAAAACATGTTGGTCTGCGAGTTGACGGAGATCCGTGATTACCATAGACGTTGCTTTGTAGCTGCTTAGCTATCAAAAGAACTTTTACCATTATACTCTCAATGAAGTTTTTTGTTGCATTTGGTAGTTTTAGATGTTTTTTGACATACAATCATCCACTTTTTGTAGCACAAGGCTTATGGACAAGTTGGATCCACCTCTCAGCAATCAAACATCTTGCCACTCGTTGATTACGATGGAAACAAAAAGTTTGGGAACGATTATTATAAGCCAAATCTTTGTATAAATGGTTATATCGAGAACATGGTGGTAGATTATACCTTTTCGACCCAAGATGTTGAAATATGTGATGTATCTTTTCTAGAGTTTCAAGAATGCGGAATCATTAGTACATGTCCTATGATCCTTGATGGTGTGGGAGGAGGAAGTGATTTGGCTAAGAAAAGATGGATGAAATTGCGCGCTACAATATGGTTATGGATGGTGTCTTTTACGAAGAAGGTCAGGTCGTGTGTTTGTGCACCCTAGGTGGCTAAGTTAGTTTGATGGTTAGTTCTGCCCGAATAAAAATTTGTGTGCTGTTATTGGAGTTTTTAGTATTTAAGTTAATAATGTTTAAGCCATACTTGTCAGTATTTTGGTTTACATGTAAAAATATGTATTAAAAGTTTGTAATTTTAAAAATTTCAAGGATATACCTTGACTAATGGGTGATAAGTAGTAAAATACATGTTTGAGTTATTTAACAAATGATCCTATGATTGGTCAAATTTTCCCAACCCATCTTTTCGTTAAAGAAAATTAATACTAGTCATCTCTCTAATATTATTTTTTATCCCTCATCGTCCTTTTCTTTTTTAAAGAAAACAAAATATATTTCTTTTTATTATAAATGCATTTTTCTTGATTTTATTAGGTTGAAATCAGTTATGGTTTTATCTGGGTCTTTTGTAAATTTCAATATAAATGTGTATTTTGATTATTTTTGGTGGCAACAACCACCATTTGCACAACTTTTGGAACAAGCTTGGGTTTTTTAAGAAAAAATATCCCTACTTCTTTTTCAATCTTCACAAACTCTTTCATTTTCATTTTTCCTTTCTCCGAGTTTGTGTATGTGTTGTGTTGTGTGTTTTGATAGTTTTTCCCACTAAACTTTTATTAGTTTGTCAATATATATAAAAATATAGGAAACATTTATAAAAAACAAAAAAACAAATAAAAAATGTATCTTGGCCATTTTACAGAAGGACCACATATGATTAAAAAAAATTGTACTAGATTAATGATGGTTGATGATAAATATTTTATGAAATGATGTTTATAGAAATTTATTGACCAACCACAAACATCATATGATTAATATTGGATATGTTATTAACAAATAACAATATATGAATAAACATATGACTTATCAAAAAATTTCAATAATTAAGTTTGAGGTATTATGTAGTTTGTTATTTATGCTTTCTTTAAAAAAGAAGTGTTCTATATCTAGTAAAATATGTCATTTTATGTTATTAACAATATACGAATAAACATATGACTAATAAAAAATGTTCAATAATTAAGTTTGAGTTATTATGTGGTTTGTTATTTATACTTTCTTTAACAAAGAAGTGTTATCTAGTAAAATATGTCATCTTTTATGGATCTTTATTTTATTCTTTGCCAACTTTGTAACGGGGTGGAAACCGAAATCTACCTTTTCATAGATTGCATCTTGGCTTAGGAGGTTTGGCGATTCATAGCAAAGTGGTGGCAACTTGTCCCATTGTCATTCACCTCCCTTCCATCATTGATCCAATTGGCCGACTCTTCTAATGTCACCACGAAGCACAAGGAAACGCTTGACGTGGTTATTCAGACGGCTCTCTTGGCAATTAGGCGTCATCATAATGGGAACATCTTTCACATCAAAAAGCCAAGAAAAAGCATGATATGTGATGACATAGTCTCTTTACCTCTTTTGTAGATTTCGAATAAGAGTAAAAAGCATTCTGTTACTTGGAACGATTGGGTTTGTAATCCTAGATGCGCTTAACTTAGGATTTTTGTTTTTGTTCCTTCTCCTCTAACATCTTGATGGAGTGCCTTTTTTAATGAAGTTATGACGTTAAAGGAAAAAACAATAAATATACATTGTTATTACCATTACCATATATATCAATTTGACCGTTATATTATACATATATTCAATTTATAAAGTAATAAAACTACTGAATAGTACTTTAAATTAAATATATTCTTTTTATAATTAAATATAAATTTTTTTTAGATCATAAAGATATGTTAGCATATTCATAAAAATTTGTCCATTTTTGAAATAATTTTGATTTTAAAAATATGTTAGCATATTTCATAAAAGTTTTCAATTTTTGTCTAAGTTGTGATATTTTTCATTTTTATTCTTAAAACCTTATATATAATTACTTTTATTTTTATTATTTCTTTTCAAGTCTATATATTATTCTTTGCATTTGCAATAGTAATCTATATTATACATATATATATATATATATATATATATATATATATATATATATATATATATATATATATATATATATATATATTTTAAGTATATTAGACAATTAATAAAACAAAGATTTTGTCACCACAAAGCACAAGGAAATGCTTGACGCGGTTATTTCAGACGACTCTCTCAGAAATTTGGCGTCATTGTAATGCCACCATTTTTCACATCAAGAAGCCGGGAAAAAGTAATGATATGTAATGACATAGTCTCTTTTATCGTTTTTGTAGATTTCAAATAGGAGTAAAAAGCATTCTATTACTTGGAACGATTGGGTTTGTAATCCTAGATGCGCTTAATTTCGGATTTTGTTTTTGTTCCTTTATCTCTAAACGTCTTGCTTAAGTGAACGTGTTTTTTAACGAAGTTATGATTTTACAGAAAAAAAAAAACAATAAATATATATTGTTATTACCATAGATATCAATTCACAAGCTAATTAATAGTGTTTGTACCATATATATCAATTTGCAAGCTAATTAATAGTACGTACAAAAACATTTTTCATTACTACTTTCCATTTTCATTCTTAAGTATTATCTTTTAAGTTTTAACTTTTTATTAAAAGGTTACAAAAATATACTATGTTTTTTCTGCTCTTAACTATTATTTTTACATTTTTATATTTTAATGTTATGGCCGTCGTAAATTATGTATAAATAAAACCTTGTTAACTTATTATAAAATGAACTGCTAAAACTGACTTTTTTATGGGTAAACCCAAACTATTTAATTTAAAGAATGGCCTGGGACAGACTATTGCTAGAGACAAACACTACAAAACTATTAGTTTTTTTTGTTAGTCTAGTTTTTATAGCTTCCTTTCTTTTTAACGTCAATGGAACAATATATTAAATATGTACATTCTAGCAAGATGCTAGAAGTCTTAAGATGTTTCGATGTTATAGAAACGAGGATTGTGTGTCTGTACGTTGTGACGGATATTAAAAGCTTAAAATAAAAATATTTGTTAAAATGTTTATAAGAGTTGGAAATAAAAATCATGATAAGAATAACATGATCGTATAATAAATATTGAGTTAGAAATAAAAATGAAAAAAGGACTAAAAGGGTGTTTGGAATTGTGATATGGAAGTTATTTTTAGATTTTTATGTTTTACAATCGCAAAAATCAGTTTTTAGTGTTTGGCGAAATAAGACTGAAAATCAATTATTTACGTTTTGGAAGGCACGAAACGTAGTTTTGAAAAATCTGCTCCCGCCCTACTGCAACAAATCGTGATTCTTAAAACGATTTGTTCCAACAAAAATTACCCAATTATCCCTTTAAAATACCCCCAAAACACATTTACTTTCATCTTCTCTGTGACAACTCGTCTTTTCGAGTTAGTATTCTTTACCGACATTTACTCTTTTTATTCGCAATGTTTTGGACCCTTGTATTTCTCTTTATTTTACTCACGTTTATTGCATTTGAGTCGGGTTTATATTTTATTTATACTTTGTCTCTCGAGACGGAAGCTTTAGAATCACCTAAGTGCCTAATATCTAGTATTCTCACGTTATTAAAGTATTGCGTTTACGCCATAATCGTCGGTTAAGAAAATCATTATTTCGAAATTTCATTACAAAGTTAGTCCTCTAACTTAATCTGTTACAAAGTTAGTCCTTTAACGGAGAACTAACGGAATCTGTTACAAATCTGGTCCTTTAACGAAAAGTTAACGGGAATAGACCAAATAAAGCCCCGGTGCGCAGCACCAAGGTACTTGGTGCGCAGCACCATGTGCTTTTTCGGCTAAAATCCATTTTTTCGAGTTTGTGGTCAATTTCTTGAGACTCCCAACCCCTTTTCACGTGATTTCTTCTGCAAACTCCCCCATTTGGGTATGTTAGATCCATTTGTGGATCTCTAAGCATGTAGAGACCATTTCTCTTTCCAAATTCCCAACTTTTACATTCAAACTTGTATTACTTTTGTCACTCAATTCTCTCTTCACACTTGTCTCATATTCTCTCAAACTTTCCAGAGAATTGAGACCTCTTACACTAGTGTATTGAAGAGGAATTCAAGCTAAGAAGTCCACAACTTCCCCACTCAAGAGTTCCATAACAAATCCCTCCATTTCGGTAAGTGTTTTCTTAAGAGTTTCCTTCATTTCTTTCTCATTTCTTCCATTAAACTTAGAGTTTCTAACTCATAATCTTTTTCCTTTACTCACCAAGCTTTGCTTCCATGGATATCTTTGGAGTTATAGAGTTTTGAAGATTTCTTGAAAATCGTCATATTTAATTTTGGTATGTAAACTCTTCAAAGTTTTCTCTCTCCATTTACTTCTTTTGCTATGAGAAAACCTCTAACATATGTTCTTGTTTTTGGTTCAAATGGAAGCCCTTGCTTTCCCGGAATCCTCCCACTACCTTTGGAGCCTAGTGACTTTCGGTGAAAGTAACACCTTGAAACGTTGGTAAGAAAACTTCTCCGAAAAATCCTTATTCCTTCTCTTTTTGAGACTTTTACTAACCGGTGGTTTTATTGGTATTTTTGGAGTGTGTCTACCTCCTCACCACCACCCTTGAAGTCTCCTCCTTACCGAAGTACTTGCAAGATTTCAACTACGACACGTCTTGCGGGTGAAATCGGTAAAATATTCTAAACCTCTTATCTTTTCATTTCCTTACTTATAAATTCGGTTTTAAGCCTTGAAAATGGTTAGGTTAACATATTAGACCAACACCAATCGATCTCAGAAACTTTGGACTTAAAACGAGTAAAATATGTAAAGATAAGATAATTACCGAAATTAACATATCTTATGATAAATATATGTAAAACCACACATTTAGACATATATGACACTTGGTAAATGTTAAATGAACCTAAACTAACAATTTATCAGTTTACACTTTCGCCTAAAAACGTCAAACGAAACAGTTAGCAACAAAAACGTAAAATTCGGTTTTCGGGAAACACCCCGGTGCGCAGCACCTACACCCTGGTGCGCAGCACCGGGGGTCTGATCTTCAAAAATGTTGTTTTTCGTTAATCACCGACTTAGACTCGTAACGTGTTTTGACCTCAAACTTATATCAGTAACTTATCATGTATAAAAGTATCAAATAAGCCAAACTAATGTCTTTGGACTCAAAGACATATCGCAATCTTAAACATTAATCGAGAATATGTAATCAAACGTTTACTTACTTTTACGGAAAATTGTTAAAACCGTCATAAATCATTTTCATTCTATTATTCTGAAAATAAAAGCGTTTTTACTCATAAATAGTCAAAGTTATATTCCAATCTAAATATCATCAATTTTGACTTTTCTATAAAACGTTGACTTTGACTTTTCTATAAAACGTTGACTTTGACTTTTCTCAAATAGTTGACTTTTGACTAATCTAAATCAATATCTTTAATTTGGACCTTTACTTCCAATTGTTGACTTTGACTTTAACCAAGTCAACATCTTTGACTTTAACCAAGTCAACATCTTTGACTTTAACCAAGTCAACATCTTTGACTTTGACCAAGTCAACATCTTCGACGTTGACTTTGGTTGACTTCAATAAACTTTGGTAACGGTATTCCTTTCAATCGACGTTCCTGTTAGTCAAGTTCGGCTCGGAATGTTATTCCTTTCTAAAAGTCATTATGACGTGAAACTTATCGATATTTTCCCATCGTCCTTATCGACGCGGAACATCGTCACTTTGAACCGTCATCACGACTCGACTTGGAAATCGTTGGAATACTCTAATAAATCTTAAACTCTAAACTTAACCGACAAGGCTAAACCGAACTATGTTATTGAGATACTTAGACTTTGTTATTGATTTAGGGCACTTAGGCGGCGGATTGTTAGCTTCTTATTGATTATTACCCGATCTCTTGCCGAGCTTATTTTGTGAGTTATTCGTAGCCCCTTTTCTCTTACTATTTTTGGGCTGGAAAGCGTATTTTGAACTGTTTAAATGAATGTATATCTTGTATGCCTAGTGTATCAGTATCACCTCAGATTAGATGGTTCATAGGCTTGGTTAAGCCCCCCTTATGCACTTGTTAGCTTATTGCCCACGGTACATATATATAGATCTATATGGGATCGGCCTACCCTCATTGCTCAATAGGATATCCCTATGAGTGGATGTTATGACCGTATGATTATTACCTTTGGTTTACCATCACCTTAGGACAGGGGATACAATGTGGTCAGGTTCAGTGTATGCTTAATCTAGGTATCTATACTCACACTTAGGTTATGATTCAAGATATACTATTTGAAACTTACTATATTTATCAAATCTTTTATTGGGTCAACTTTTATTTACATATTGCGAATAATTCACCAACATTGTGTTGATGTCGTTTTTAACGCTTTTTCAGGAGTTTGAGGATTTATTTTGATCATGCCTTGCTTATTTTGGGATCATCTATTTATTGTATCTGGAATTCATTATGTTGATGTAATTCACTTATGATCCACCTTATGACATTGATCTGTATTTGTATTTGACGTTTGGTCACTTTTGACTTTGTATTGTATTTGATAAACCTTTGGCATGATTAATATATTCCGATGTTTTGTTTATTGGTTGTAAATGTTGTAATCCTTGACTCTTGATATCTTTAACTGGAACACTCTGCGTTCCGCTTTTAGCGGGGTGTTACAGAAATTGGTATCAGAGCCAATGGTTATAGCGAACCAAGTGGCTTATTGAAGGAAATCACTTGGACTATGACCGTAGGCTTTTCAAATCGATTTTCTCTGATTTGCTATGTGTGCACCATTTTGCCTTATGTGCTTATTTTCGTTTTTGTTATTTTTAGCACTTGGCCTTATCCCTTCGGGTTACACACATTTTGCTTATCGGGTTCTTTCTTTTTAGTTTCAGAACGATGCCGCCTGTGAAGACGACAGCGACGAGATGGTCAGCGAGACATGGTCGCCCGAGCGCGAGAATTTGTAACACGACTCCGAGTGTGGAAGTCAGTGATGAAGAAACGGATATGACGACAGACATCGGTCAGCTCATCGCCGAGCAGTTGACAGCTATGATACCCACTATTGTCGCCCAGATCAGGGATAGCACAGTACAGAGTAGCGATGTTGAATTACCGTCAGTTGAAGTTAAGCATAATTCCGGAAAGAAACGAAGTGGTAGCTCTCTTCATGGTAAGTCGTGGAAGAAAGCTAGGAGACAGAATATTCGTCGGGTGATGACTCCAGAGATCCGGGGTACGTATCAGCAGTGTGGACGGTGTGGTAATCATCATGCTCAGGAGGTGAAGTGTTGGGAATGTGGGAAGTGTAAGAAGCTAGGACACACTGATAGATTTTGCCGTGCCCAGAGAGGCAAATGTTACGAGTGTGGTTCTGCCGAGCATCTTAGGAACAGGTGTCCCGAGTTGGTTGCAGTTGGTGTCGATACTTCGTCCGATTTGGAATCCCGTGGTAAAGCACTTGTTATTGAAGCTCAGGAGACTCGACAGGATCCGCGCGTCGTTACGGGTACTTTCCCTTACCTAACCTCAGTATGCAGTTATTCTAGTTTTGATTTTAATGTTTGTCCCAGATTCTCTTAGTGTTGCGCTTTTCCTTTTCTTTTTCTTTTCTTTATTTTCGTCTTCTTTTTACGTCTCTTTCGCGTTGGAACCGAAGAAGACTCCTATCTACAAAGAAGTCGACGAGACGAAGTTGTCCTACTAGTACGATACCGAGAGGTTCATCTCCAGATGTTAGTCCGTCATTCGAAGAATTTTATATCTGATGAGTATAGGACTGTGATTGCTCGTACTTCTAGACTAATAGTGTCTTTCTTCGAAATAGAGTTAGCCGATGGTGAGTTTTGCCTACTACTGAAGTACTTTCTGCCTGTAGTGTTAGTTTCGACGATCACTTTTTCCTATCGACTTGATTCCGAATACGTTGGGTAGCTTCGACGTTATTATCAGTATGGATTGGTTAACGACACACCGTGTAGAGATCGTATGCTTCGAGGAGATGATTTGTATAACCGTTATCAGTTGGTGGACCGTTGTTAGTTCAGGAGAATAAGGCGGGGAAGCGTCTTAAGATCGTTCCGTGTATAAAGATTCGGGAGTACATCAAACAAGATCGCACACTCTTTCTTGCACGCCTTGTGAAGAAAGACTCCACGGAGCAGATTGAGGAGAATCCAATGGTTAGTGATTTTTCCCGATGTATTCCGGAGGACTTACCTGGTTTACCCCTAGTAGACAGGTAGAGTTCCATATAGATGTGGTTCTTGGAGCAGCGCCGGTGGCGAAGGCTCCTTATCGGTTTGCACCTTCGGAGATGTTAGAGCTTTCGAAGCAGATTTAGGAGTTGGTGGATAAAGGCTTTGTTAGACCGAGTTTCTCTCCGTGGGGCGCGCCAGTACTCTTCGTGAAGAAGAAGGATGGTTCTATGAGATTGTGTACAGACTACAGAGAGCTAAGTAAGCTGACAGTGAAGGACCAGTACCTTTTGCCGCGTATGGATGATTTGTTCGATCAGCTTCAGGGTTCTTGCTTCTTTTCGAAGATTGATTTACGATCCGGATATCATCAGGTGAGAGTGCAGGAGGAGGACATTCCGAAGACCGCCTTCAGAACGCGATATGGCCATTTCGAGTTTTTAGTTATGCCTTTCGGTCTCACGAATGCGCCTGCAGCTTTCATAGACATGATGAACCGTATATGTCGTCCTTACTCCGACTAGTTCGTGATCGTTTTCATTGACGACATTCTGATATATTCTCGTAGCCGGGAAGAGCACGAGGAGCATTTGAGACTAGTGTTGGAATTGCGTAGACAGGAGAAACTCTATGCTAAGTTCTCGAAATGCGAGTTTTGATTATATGCGGTTCAGTTTCTTGGCCACGTGGTCAGCAGTGAGGGCAGTCACGTTGATCCTGCCAAGATTGAAGCCGATAGAGATTGGGTCGCTCCGAAGACACCCACTGAGATCCGGTCATTCTTGGGTTTAGCAGGATACTATCGTCGGTTCATCGAGAATTTCTCGAAGATAGCCTCGCCTATGACTAAATTGACCCAGAAGAGTGAGGAGTTTGTCTGGGGTGTAGAGCAGGAAGTTATAATACCATCTGGGTTACCGTCGATCGACTGACTAAGTCAGCGCACTTTCTCCCTATTCGTGAAGAATACCGAGTAGAGAAATTATCTAGATTGTACATCGACGAGATCGTGGATAGACATGGTATTCCAGTATACGTAAATTTTGGACCGTGATGCATGATTCACTTCGAGGTTTTAGCAGTCTTTACAACGAGCTTTGGGTATCAGATTAGACATGAGTGCGGCTTACCATCTTCGGATTGATGATCAGAGTGAGCGTACTATTCAGACATTGAAGTATATGCTTCGAGCGTGTGCGTTAGACTTTGGTGGGAGTTGGGATCGACACTTACCATTAGTCGAGTTCTCGAATAATAATAGTTACCACTCCAGCATCAACTAGGCTCCATTTGAGGCTCTTTACGGTAGGAAGTGTAGATCTCCAATATGTTGGGCCGAGGTAGGAGACTGTCAGATTTCAGGTCCCGAGTTGATTCAGGAGCCGACATATAAGATCTTCAGGATCAAGGATCGTTGGATAGCCGCCCGAGACCGTCAGAAGAAGTACGCGGATTTGCGTAGGAGACCTTTGGAGTTTCAGGTTGGAGACATGGTATTGTTGAAAGTTTCTCCGTGGAAGGGTGTGTTTCGATTTGAGAAACGCAGCAAGCTTAGTCTATGTTTTACGGGTCCTTTCAGGATTTTGTCCCGTGTTGGTCCAGTGGCTTATCGACTTGAGTTGCCACCTGAGTTGTGCGGTGTGCACAACGTATTTCGTGTATCGCATCTCAAGAAGTGCCTTGCTGATGAGACCCTGATTGTACCACTGGAGAAACTACGGTTGGATGACTCACTTCATGTGATAGAGGAGCCGGTGGAGATTGTTGACCGAGATGTCAAGAGGTTACGGCGGAGTCAGATTCCGATACTGAAGGTCCGATGGAACTCGAAGATTGGAGCTGAGTTTACATGGGAGCGGGAGGACGAGATGTAGAAGAAGTATCCACATCTCTTTGCTAGCAGCAGTGTTCAGTAGAATTTCGAGGACGGAATTCCTTTTTACTGGGGGATGCTGTGACAACTCGTCTTTTCGAGTTAGTATTCTTTACCGACATTTACTCTTTTTATTCGCAATGTTTTGGACCCTTGTATTTCTCTTTATTTTACTCACGTTTATTGCATTTGAGTCGGGTTTATATTTTATTTATACTTTGTCTCTCGAGACGGAAGCTTTAGAATCACCTAAGTGCCTAATATCTAGTATTCTCACGTTATTAAAGTATTGCGTTTACGCCATAATCGTCGGTTAAGAAAATCATTATTTCGAAATTTCATTACAAAGTTAGTCCTCTAACTTAATCTGTTACAAAGTTAGTCCTTTAACGGAGAACTAACGGAATCTGTTACAAATCTGGTCCTTTAACGAAAAGTTAACGGGAATAGACCAAATAAAGCCCCGGTGCGCAGCACCAAGGTACTTGGTGCGCAGCACCATGTGCTTTTTCGGCTAAAATCCATTTTTTCGAGTTTGTGGTCAATTTCTTGAGACTCCCAACCCCTTTTCACGTGATTTCTTCTGCAAACTCCCCCATTTGGGTATGTTAGATCCATTTGTGGATCTCTAAGCATGTAGAGACCATTTCTCTTTCCAAATTCCCAACTTTTACATTCAAACTTGTATTACTTTTGTCACTCAATTCTCTCTTCACACTTGTCTCATATTCTCTCAAACTTTCCAGAGAATTGAGACCTCTTACACTAGTGTATTGAAGAGGAATTCAAGCTAAGAAGTCCACAACTTCCCCACTCAAGAGTTCCATAACAAATCCCTCCATTTCGGTAAGTGTTTTCTTAAGAGTTTCCTTCATTTCTTTCTCATTTCTTCCATTAAACAGTTTCTAACTCATAATCTTTTTCCTTTACTCACCAAGCTTTGCTTCCATGGATATCTTTGGAGTTATAGAGTTTTGAAGATTTCTTGAAAATCGTCATATTTAATTTTGGTATGTAAACTCTTCAAAGTTTTCTCTCTCCATTTACTTCTTTTGCTATGAGAAAACCTCTAACATATGTTCTTGTTTTTGGTTCAAATGGAAGCCCTTGCTTTCCCGGAATCCTCCCACTACCTTTGGAGCCTAGTGACTTTCGGTGAAAGTAACACCTTGAAACGTTGGTAAGAAAACTTCTCCGAAAAATCCTTATTCCTTCTCTTTTTGAGACTTTTACTAACCGGTGGTTTTATTGGTATTTTTGGAGTGTGTCTACCTCCTCACCACCACCCTTGAAGTCTCCTCCTTACCGAAGTACTTGCAAGATTTCAACTACGACACGTCTTGCGGGTGAAATCGGTAAAATATTCTAAACCTCTTATCTTTTCATTTCCTTACTTATAAATTCGGTTTTAAGCCTTGAAAATGGTTAGGTTAACATATTAGACCAACACCAATCGATCTCAGAAACTTTGGACTTAAAACGAGTAAAATATGTAAAGATAAGATAATTACCGAAATTAACATATCTTATGATAAATATATGTAAAACCACACATTTAGACATATATGACACTTGGTAAATGTTAAATGAACCTAAACTAACAATTTATCAGTTTACACTTTCGCCTAAAAACGTCAAACGAAACAGTTAGCAACAAAAACGTAAAATTCGGTTTTCGGGAAACACCCCGGTGCGCAGCACCTGCACCCTGGTGCGCAGCACCGGGGGTCTGATCTTCAAAAATGTCGTTTTTCGTTAATCACCGACTTAGACTCGTAACGTGTTTTGACCTCAAACTTATATCAGTAACTTATCATGTATAAAAGTATCAAATAAGCCAAACTAATGTCTTTGGACTCAAAGACATATCGCAATCTTAAACATTAATCGAGAATATGTAATCAAACGTTTACTTACTTTTACGGAAAATTGTTAAAACCGTCATAAATCATTTTCATTCTATTATTCTGAAAATAAAAGCGTTTTTACTCATAAATAGTCAAAGTTATATTCCAATCTAAATATCATCAATTTTGACTTTTCTATAAAACGTTGACTTTGACTTTTCTATAAAACGTTGACTTTGACTTTTCTCAAATAGTTGACTTTTGACTAATCTAAATCAATATCTTTAATTTGGACCTTTACTTCCAATTGTTGACTTTGACTTTAACCAAGTCAACATCTTTGACTTTAACCAAGTCAACATCTTTGACTTTAACCAAGTCAACATCTTTGACTTTGACCAAGTCAACATCTTCGACGTTGACTTTGGTTGACTTCAATAAACTTTGGTAACGGTATTCCTTTCAATCGACGTTCCTGTTAGTCAAGTTCGGCTCGGAATGTTATTCCTTTCTAAAAGTCATTATGACGTGAAACTTATCGATATTTTCCCATCGTCCTTATCGACGCGGAACATCGTCACTTTGAACCGTCATCACGACTCGACTTGGAAATCGTTGGAATACTCTAATAAATCTTAAACTCTAAACTTAACCGACAAGGCTAAACCGAACTATGTTATTGAGATACTTAGACTTTGTTATTGATTTAGGGCACTTAGGCGGCGGATTGTTAGCTTCTTATTGATTATTACCCGATCTCTTGCCGAGCTTATTTTGTGAGTTATTCGTAGCCCCTTTTCTCTTACTATTTTTGGGCTGGAAAGCGTATTTTGAACTGTTTAAATGAATGTATATCTTGTATGCCTAGTGTATCAGTATCACCTCAGATTAGATGGTTCATAGGCTTGGTTAAGCCCCCCTTATGCACTTGTTAGCTTATTGCCCACGGTACATATATATAGATCTATATGGGATCGGCCTACCCTCATTGCTCAATAGGATATCCCTATGAGTGGATGTTATGACCGTATGATTATTACCTTTGGTTTACCATCACCTTAGGACAGGGGATACAATGTGGTCAGGTTCAGTGTATGCTTAATCTAGGTATCTATACTCACACTTAGGTTATGATTCAAGATATACTATTTGAAACTTACTATATTTATCAAATCTTTTATTGGGTCAACTTTTATTTACATATTGCGAATAATTCACCAACATTGTGTTGATGTCGTTTTTAACGCTTTTTCAGGAGTTTGAGGATTTATTTTGATCATGCCTTGCTTATTTTGGGATCATCTATTTATTGTATCTGGAATTCATTATGTTGATGTAATTCACTTATGATCCACCTTATGACATTGATCTGTATTTGTATTTGACGTTTGGTCACTTTTGACTTTGTATTGTATTTGATAAACCTTTGGCATGATTAATATATTCCGATGTTTTGTTTATTGGTTGTAAATGTTGTAATCCTTGACTCTTGATATCTTTAACTGGAACACTCTGCGTTCCGCTTTTAGCGGGGTGTTACATTCTCTCTCCCTTTCTTTTTTAATTACCCTCTTTGTGATGCACAACTAACAAGTGCCTATTTTACGCATTGTTGTCACTAGTTAAAAAAAATTATTATCCAAATATATGGTTTATTAATTGTACAATCCATGATATATATGGTTTATTTATTTTACTATCCTTGATATATATGGTTTGATTATATTTTATATGTTATATTTAGATTATTCAATTACATATAAAATATCCTTTTTAGTCATTTTATCTATTATCTAATTAAATAATCTAATTTGACAAACACTTAAAAAACTGATTATTTAATTATTACGATGTCAAAAAGTATAATCAAATTCAAACACTATCTTTCTGCATCTCATTTTATTACAGCTGATTATCTGATTCTGAATATAGAAAACGCATAATCTATTTTGAAGTCACAATTCCAAACAACCCCTAACTATTTAAATCTGTAAAAAGTGTTATAATAGATATGAAGTCTTAATATATATATATATATATATATATATATATATATATATATATATATATATATATATATATATATAAGAAAATTAAAAGTGTAGAAACTTGTTATATTTTTATATAAATAGGCTATTTGGGATAATATGTAGAGTGGAGGGATGGTTCTAAATTGAAAAGATATCTAGAATGCAAAGGTGATTCTAGTAATTTGAAAACTTAAAAAAAAAAAAAAGAGTAAGAAAAGGAGGTTGGGCAAGTCAAACCCACAACCTCCTATTGCTTGGTTAGCATCTTTCTATCAAGACTGGGTGATTAATTTGCAAATGTTTTGGTGGTTTAAAAAAAAATTAAAATAACAACGGTTAGAAATCTAGCCGATGGTTTTTAAAAAAAAAATTTCTTTTTTTATTAAAACAATAGTTTGAAGCAAAAAAAAAAATCCAAAACAATCGTTACCACGACAACGGACACGAGAATGAGCCCCATCGTTACCACGACAACGGACACGAGAATGAGCCCCCACAACGAGTGGGGCGGTATCATAACGAGAGGGGGCTCGTTCTCACTCCCACAACGAGCGAGAATTATCCCCACTCCGTGTGCTCTTACAATTAGATATGTATGGACATCAGTTTTGATAGGCACTTGCAAAATAATAGTTGGTAGAATATATGTTATAGAATTAAACATGCTATATATGGTTTTAGGACTTAAGTTCCCGTATTCTTATAACCCTTAGAGTATTAGTTTTGATATACACTTTATAAAGTTTACAATTGTGTCACATCATTTTATATAAACCATTATCTTTATTAAACTATCACTTTATTTCTATAAACTTTATCAAGTTTATAAATGAGTTGTACTTATTTATAAATAAAAAAAAATGATTAAACTCATAAGATTTTCTGTCATCATAGTTCGTGTATATAAACTTTCAAAACTTTTTATATGTATTTTTTATAAACTTGGTTAAGTAATGTTTACTTTTCTATAAACTTCACGTCATTCTCTACATATGCTACAATCTTCTATGAACACCATTAGTGATGTTCTTATGGCTACATTTCCCCTTTATAAAGTATCAAACAAATAAAATGAATGAATTTAACTGAAATTTTTTTAAAGTAATAATAATAATAATAATAATAATAATATAATTTGTAAATGTTTCTTTGAGACGCGACTGAATATTTTTAGAGAGTTTGAATTTATAAAATGTCAACCGTACCGACAACGAGGTTTGATGCTTCATGGTAAGTTCCATACTATTAACTTATGTTTTAATAGTTTATTAAATTATTTTTAAGTTACAAAACCTATTTATTAAATTTAATTAATTCTTTTTTTAATTTTGAATAATTGAAATTAATTTATTAAAAGAAATGATTAACATAATCTTTTCTTAAAATTAAGTTCCTAGAATCAAAAGCTTAATATGTTTTATATAGTAGTATATATATAGATATAGGTGATGAATAATGTTGCATGTAAAGATGTTTTCGATGTTTAGAAAAATGATTTATAAAAAAGGAATACACCACTACCGGTCTTATTGTTAAAACTAAGACTAGTGGGAGTGGAGCGTGTTTATCACCAATAACGCCGCCACGTCGACAATAACGCCCCAATAACGCCCCACCTCCACTCCGGTGGGGGCGTTATCGAAGAAATTTGGGCCACGGCGTGAGCAGAAACACGCCGTGGTGAGGGAGAAAAGCAGGTTGCAACGGTCACTTGACCGTTGTGTGTTTAAAAAAAAAAAACGAATTCTCTATATAAACAAACTCAAACACACACAAAATATATATACAAATTACAAAAAACACACAAAAAACACACACAAAGTTTTATAAAATGTCAAGTTCGGATGAAGATGCAATTGTAGCCGAAACGATTATGGCCGTTGTTAACTATGCATCACAACAAATCTAAAGACCAATCACCACAAGAAGAACCGCAATGGAACGTAACCGTGAAGCAGCTCAAACACTACTAATGGAATCTTACTTTTCTCCGGGTCGCACCTACACCGACGAACAATTTACCCGTCGTTTTCGAATGAGGAGGGAGCTATTTCTCAAGATATGCCACGATTTTGAAAACCATTTTGATTATTTTAGGCAAAAATTTGATTGTAGAGGAAGGGCTGGGTTTACACCGATTCAGAAATGCACCTCCGCAATACGACAACTTGCTTTTGGCACTTGTAGTGACATATGGGACGAGTATTTAAAAATGTCCGAAAGAGTTTCACGTGAATCCCTTGCCAACTTTTGCGAAGGTAAATTTTTAACCTTTACTTTTTTAATTAGTTTACTTTAAAACTTATTTTTACTTAAAATGTAATAATATCTGAAATAGGTGTGGTTTCTTTATACGGCAAGAGATATTTACGCCGTCCTAGTTGGAGTGACATACAGCAGATTACTTCGGTTCATGATGAAAAACACAATTTTCCCGGTATGCTAGGCAGTTTGGATTGTATGCATTGGGAGTGGGAAAATTGTCATGTGGCTTGGCATGGTCAATACCATAGGGGTGATCACAATCACCCTTCCATTATGTTAGAGGCTACAGCCTCTACTGATTTGTGGATATGGCATGCATTTTTTGGGGTTGCTGGAGCGAATAATGACATCAATGTCTTGGATCAGTCACCGCTTTTCAACAACATTGAGAATGGGACGGCTCCCGATCAGTCGTTTATTGTTAACGACACAACCTACAAATACGGGTATTACCTCGCTGATGGTATTTATCCAAAATGGCCGGTGTTAATAAAGTCTTTCAGAGAAAGAGACGAATTAAACGAGAAGCGTAACCATTTTAAAAAAGCCCAGGAATCTTCAAGAAAGGACATCGAACGGGCATTTGGAGTGTTGAAAAAAAGGTGGCATATAATTAAAAACCCCGCAAGAGCTTGGAGTTTAGAAAAAATTAGAAACGCGATGTACGCTGCTATAATTCTTCATAACATGATTTTGGAAGACAAAGGTCGCGCGTATAGTCAAGCTTATGATGAGAATGCCACAGAACCAGAAGTCCAGATTACCTTTGAAGAAAAACAACAGAACATACGTGACATGCGTGACGAAGATACCCATCACAGTCTGGTAGCCGATTTGATCGAACATGTCTGGTATTACCGCCCCCGAGGAAACAACGCTGAAGATTGAAGTGTTTTTTTTTTAAATTGTATTTTTTTAACGTATTTTAGTTTAATCGTAATATGTTTTTTAATAAATTTTAGTGTGTGTTTTTTTTTTAATAAAAATACAACTTTTTAAATTTCATTTATATAAAAAAAATAATAAATATACAACTTTTTAAAATCACACTCTCTTTCCTACAAATCACCTCTATCACTCCACATCATCATCACTTACACACAACCACTCCACCCATTTCTATCACTCCACATCATCACACCTTTTTTCCAAAAATCACACTCTCTTTCCTACAAATCACCTCTATCACTCCACATCATCATCACTTACCACTTACCACTCCGCATAGTCTAAGAGGTTCCCAGATAAAATTAGGCGCCGCACAAGTTTTAACTAATATGAAGCTAACTATTTCATGGCAAATTTGTTACATGACAAGAGAGATATATAGAAAATCACATTAAATTAATTAAGAACAATTTATATGACTCTTTATTAGTATAGACTTTCTTAGAAACTTTAATGAAATAACAAAAAGGAAAAACGACCGACAAGATGTATCATCAAATTAGTGCAAGACAAGAGAAAGAAACAAGCTGCATTACATGTCTTCTTATTCGGAAAAATCAAATCTGTACTATTTTAGAATAAGCTCTTTTTGTTCTTAGAAGTATAGAAAATGTTTGAGCAACGATTGACGGGGCTCAAGGGTTTGGGGTGTTGGCTAATCGATACGATCTCCTGCGAGAGCAGTGCAAACCTACCAAGCTCTTGACGAGCCTAAGGTGACGTATGATTAGCGGGTGTGACGTAAGAGAGTGGGAAAACTTCTCTTGAACGTGTATGTGTGAGTGATGCAAATGATTGACAACTGACCTTTCTGACATTGATCAGAGGGGTATTTATAGGCTTGAGATTAGGGTTTACATTTATGGGCCGCGGCCCATGATTACGCTCATGGTCCGTCACTTTATGATCCACAAATGAGTAAGTGACGTAAGCATGCGTGCTTGCGACGTCAGGTCAACTTAAGTCAACTTAAGCGTATACCGGGTAGAAGTTAGCGTTACTGGGCAGCCAGACCAACCGGGTAGGCTATGCCTGGTAACGGGGCTAAAATGCTCGGCGGTTTCCGAGGTATACCGGGGTGAGCTCGAGCACGGGGCTCTTTACCCCGGTAACGGGGCTTGGTTTACTCGAGCAGGGCCATTTTATCCCGGTGACGGGGCCAAGGTGTCCGAGGTTCCAGGGCGGTTGCTCGAGAACGGCGCAGAGATCCTGGGCGGTTGCTCGAGCAGGGGCTGTTTACCTCGGTGATGGGGCCAAAGTGTCCGAGGTGTCCGAGGTGTCCAGGGCGGTTGCTCGGTAACGGCCCAGAAAGTCTTGGCGGTATCCGAGGTGTGTCCGGGGTAAGCCTTGGCTTACCCGGACAGGGGCAGGTCATCTCGAGAGCGGGCCACATTTCCTCGGCGGTATCCGAGACATGCTCGAGAACGGCGCTGAGAACCTTGGCGGTTGCTCGAGCGCGGGCCTTTTACCCCGGTAACGGGGCTGGGTTTCTCGGCAGCGACCCAGTTACCCCGGTAACGGCGCAGAAAATGTTTCGTGTCTTGGTCGTGTAGGTTTTGTGTTCGAGTCGTTTTCGGTTGTCGGACTACATACCTCAATAGCCCCCCCCCCCAAGTTTGATTTTTTTGTTAACTTTTTCGAAAAATTTCAAACTTTCAAAATTCAAAGTCTATTGCTTTCCCCCCCAAACTTTTTCTATAGAATCTCTTCATTTCCTTTTTACTTTCATTCATCTTCTCATTTTTACCATCTTCTTTTCTTTTTTCTCTCTAGCCTTTTGTTTTCTTTCTTTTTACCAATCAAGAAATTAATCCCTCAAGAACATAAATCACCCAAGAACAAATCAAAAAACCACAATTAAACCACCACCGCGGCGGCGATTGACGGCGGACAGCGGCGGCTAAGGGCGGTGACGGCCATCGGCGGTGGTTGGAGGCGGCGACGGCGGTGGTTGGCGGCGGTGATTTTCCGGCGGTGATTTCCGGCGGCTTGCGGGTTCTTGGCGGTGAGCTTGCTTTATTTTTCAAGGTGTGTTCTTGACTTTTGTCTTTTGTTTTGCTTGTTTGATCTTGTAAATTCCTTTGTTAAAATTACTAGGATGTTTGTTTTTAGCTTGGTCACCATGTTTTTAGGGTTACCACTTCCCTTTTTTTTTTTTTTTTTTTTTTTTTTGCCTAAACAAATATGGGGGGTATTTGAGAGTATAGCTTATCCTTGGGAGGAATTTAGGAGGGCCGTAGCTAGATTTTTATTTCTTGTTAGGCGTGAACTTTATTCCGTGTAGTTATTTTCCTTGTTGGTTACGCCGTAGGAAAATGTCATTTCTGGGGGGAAATTTTCTCTGTCCTTAACACCATTTATTCTTATATATTGCTAACATTTTTTCCGTGCTTTCTAGGTTTGTTAGCGGCTTGGGATGTCTGACCTCTCTCGCTTGGAGGGGAATGAGGGGAATGAGGGATCTTCTCCTCAGACAATTGAGGAGTATCCTTGTGAGGTTAATAGGGATCAGCTACGTATTCTTCGGAAGGCTCAACATTTTGGTCTGTACCGTTACGAGACGAAAATCCCTGGCAAGGATGATCGGGCGTGTGATCCCCCTGAGGGATTCGTAGCATGTTATTGCGAGTACTTTCTAGATGCGGGTCTGAGATTTCCCCTCTCTCCTTATTTCTTGGATGTAGTGAAACACTATGGGATTGGTTTTTCTCAGTTGGGTCCGCTCCTTATTTGGAGGATTGTTGCCCTCCAGATGCTTCAGCATGCTTTTGGTAGAGAGCCTTCTGTGGAGTTATTCAGGCTTTCATTTACGGGGGTGAAGCAGCAGAGTTGGTTTGGATGTAAACCTATGGCTGTAGGTAAGAACGTTTTCGTTGGGTTCCCTGATAGCTTGAGGGGATGGAGAAGTAACTTCTTTTTTGTGGAGGATTCTTTTATTCACCCTGGGTATGAGTTTCTTCGTGGGAGGATTGATGCTATTGATAGTCGTGCTCGGGTTAAGCGCGTTGGTGCCCATGCGGAAGAGTGTCTGACTTTTCTTGAGAAAGTTATTGGGGGTTTGAACATTCCGTATCGGAGGTACTCATCAACCATCTTGTCAAGAGGGGGTATATGTGCTAACCCGAAAGCACCGTTAGTTCCGATGATTTTCACAGCTACTGCTGAGGGGAAGCGAATAGGGAAATGTATGTTTTTCTCTATTCTTTTCCTCTTTATCTAACTTTTTTTTTTGCTTTATTTAACTCTTTCTTGTTTGCTTTGTTGTATTGCAGCTTTGGGTTTGGTGGAGGCCATGACTGTTGATAAGAATGTTATTTTGGTTACGAAAGGTATTCTACCTAAGGAGGTACCCAGGCTTAGGGGTAAAGGAGATTTGGATAAAGTGGTTATTGAAGCAGTTGAAGAGGAGGTGGCTGATACTGAAGATGATGATACTGACGATTATGATGATACGATCTCTCCTATTATTGGTGGAGGTATGTTTCATGTTGTGGTGGCTCTATGTCCATGTATGTGTGGTTTTTTCTTCCCTCCTTTTTTTTATATATTTGCTTTCCTTAGTAGGGGATGATATTGCGGACCCGGATGTTGAGGTTGTAGAGGATGTTGAGGCCATTGTAGGCGAGGATGCTAGGGCCGATGGTTTGTCTGTAGATGACGTTGGGGGTGAGAGCCTTGCTGAGCTAGCCCCCCCAGATGACCTTGGGACTGTGCCCCTTGATGACGTTGTTGATGATTCCTTGCTTATGTTATCTCCCCGAGATGATGGTGAGTATTGTGTGTTTATTTTAGCTATGTTTTTTGTAACTTTGCCATAATTAATTCCTTGTTGTTTCTGTGTAGTTTCTCCATTAGGAGTTCACGTTGGTGGTGCTCCCTCTGCTCTGGGGAAAAGGCCGGCCAACAATGATGTGCAGGGGAGGAATGTTCGGCCTTTCCGTCATGGAGTGGGGAAAACGCTCCATTCGATCTCAGGATCGTTTGCGCATTTTCCTAGTGGTGTTGCCGCCTCTGTTGCTGGTATGCAAGCTGGTGAGGGGTCCTCCATGGCGGGAGTGACTACCTCAGCCGCTGTTGTGACTAATCTGTTTTGCCCGCCCAGCTTTCCAGCTGGCGTGTTTACGCTGCCTACTCCTGGTAAGTTGGTTTTATTTTGTTATTAGTTGTTGTTTTGTAGCTGACTCCTTTGTCTTTTGCAGGTCTTAGCATGGAGTTTTCTCATGCTGAGGGGAGTCCTTCTCGCACTGTCGATCCAGTGCGGTTTGAGGGGGATTTCAGCTCTGAGGCTGCTCGGGCATATTTGAGTGCTACAGAGAAGTATAGCCTTACTGATGTCTATGACATGGCTACGACTTCAGCGTATAATACTTTTGTGGATACTTGGGTGGCAAGGCATCGAAATATTCTATATCATCAGGATAGAGATCTTAGGCTTGCTTCTTTAACTGAGCAGTTAGAGCAGGAACGAGAGGTTATTCGTTCCTCGGGGGATAGGGTTGTGGTGGCAGAGGAGGAGGCTAGGGTAGCCAAGGAGGAGGCTAGGGCAGCCCAGGAGGAGGTTAGGGTAGCCCAGGAGGAGGCTAGGGTAGTTCAGGAGGAGGCTAGGGTAGCCCAGGAGGAGGCTAGGCTAGCCAAGGAGGAGGCTAGGCTAGCCAAGGAGGAGGTTAGGGTAGTCCATGAGGCTTTGGTTAGGGGGGGAAAAGGAGAAAGACAGGATTCTCACCCGTTTTCAGGATGTAGAGGTTGATTTGACGTTTACTCATGAGACTACCCGTGGATTAGAGGATTCTTTAACGAGTTGTGCTGCTGAGAAGAGGGATTTGATTGCTTCTATGCCTGATATATTTAGGGCTGTACATGCTCATCCTCATTTTTTGGATGAGCCCGTGGTTATGGGAGGTATGAGGCTGCTGCGGCGCTCAAGGAGGAATTCCCTGATATATCTGGTGATGTCTTTACGAAGTATCATGTTGAGACTGCGAAGGATAAGGTTACTGAGCGGACTCAGGCCTTTAAGCGCCATGACTACCCTATCCTGACTCGAGTTGCGGCTGATCCCAACTTAGAGGCGAAGGGTATTCTGCAGATGGTCGGGAGGATGCGGCGTTGGAGAGACAGAAGAAAGGAAAGTAGTGACTTCTATCTTGTCCCATTTTGTTTGTCTTTTTTCTTTTTGTGAGGCATGAGAGGACTTGGTGTATTTGTGG
>CAJVGC010000065.1:57433097-57530140 GCA_910822075.1 Senecio squalidus | reverse complement strand
GGGTATTCATGTTGATCCTGCTAAGATTGAAGCTGTTAAAAGTTGGGTTGCGCCAAAGTCACCGACCGAAATCCGTTCGTTTTTGGGTCTTGCTGGGTATTATCGCCGATTCATCGAGAACTTCTCCAAGATCTCTTCACCTATGACAAAGTTGACAAAGAAAAGTGAACCATTCATTTGGGGTTCCGATCAGGAGAAAGCCTTTCAAGTATTGAAGCAGCGGTTGTGTAACGCTCCTATTCTTAGTCTGCCAGTTGGTTCCGAGAATTTTGTTGTTTATTGCGACGCTTCGCACAAGGGTCTGGGTTGTGTGCTTATGCAGAATGGAAAAGTTATAGCTTACGCTTCGCGTCAGTTGAAAATCCATGAGCAGAATTACACGACACATGATCTAGAATTGGGAGCTGTCGTATTCGCATTGAAGATATGGAGACATTATCTGTATGGGACCAAGTGTACTGTATTTACCGACCACAAGAGTCTACAGCACATAATCGATCAGAAGATGCTGAACATGAGACAACGACGCTGGGTTGAATTATTGAATGACTATGATTGCGACATTCGCTACCACCCTGGTAAGGCAAACGTTGTTGCTGATGCACTAAGTCGTAAGGGAACAGTCAAACCAGTCCGTATTCGTTCTATGGTGATATCTATTCAAACGAGCTTGAAGGCTCGGATTATTCAGGCACAGGAAGGTATTATGACAGAGGACCGTGTTAAAGAGGAAAGGCTGTTTAAGTTGGCGTTGGAATTAGAACCGAAGGAGGATGGAGTTCTGTATTTCCTCGAGCGTATTTGGGTTCCGGTTAGTATCCGTCAGTTGATTCTGGACGAAGCCCATAAGTCGAACTATTCCATTCATCCGGGTTCCGACAAAATGTATCATGACTTGAAAGATTTCTATTGGTGGCCTGGTATGAAGCGTGAGATCGCCGAGTATGTTAGTCGATGTTTGACCTGTTCCAAGGTGAAGATTGAGTATCAGAAACCGTCTGGGCTACTCCAACAACCGAAGATTCCCGAGTGGAAATGGGAGCGTATTACTATGGATTTTGTTACGAAGCTTCCGAGATCTTCGAGTGGTTATGACAGTATCTGGGTTATTGTTGATCGATTGACGAAGTCTGCTCATTTCCTACCGATTCGTGAGAATTATCCGATGGAGAGATTCGTGCGTTTGTATATCGCAGAGATTGTGTCGAAACATGGAGTTCCTGTATCGATTATTTCCGATCGTGATGCTCGTTTCACCTCACGATTTTGGAAGTCATTTCAGACCGCTATGGGTACAAGGTTAGATATGAGTACCGCCTATCATCCGCAGACCGATGGTCAGAGTGAGAGAACTATTCAGACCTTGGAGGATATGCTACGAGCCTGTGCGATTGATTTTGGTGGTAGTTGGGATATTCATTTGCCGTTGATTGAATTCTCGTACAACAACAGTTATCACACGAGTATCAAGTGTGCACCATTTGAAGCTTTGTATGGCCGCAAGTGTCGATCGCTTGTATGTTGGGCAGAAGTTGGAGATAGTCAGATTTCTGGTCCGGAGATTATACAAGAGACCACTGACAAGATCTTCAAGATCAAGGAACGATTGATTACTGCCAGAGATCGACAGAAGAAGTATGCTGATAAGCGCAGGAAGCCTCTTGAGTTCAGTGTTGGAGATATGGTATTATTGAAGGTTTCTCCATGGAAAGGAGTTGTCCGATTCGTGAAGCGCAGCAAGCTGAGTCCGAGGTACACGGGTCCGTTCAAGATCTTAGCCCGCGTCGGCCCAACTGCGTATCGACTAGAATTGCCGGCAGAACTGAGCAGCGTACACAATGTATTTCATGTATCTCAGTTGAAGAAATGCCTGGCTGACGAGACGTTATTAGTTCCGCTTGAGAAACTCCAGATTGATGATAAGCTTCATTTCGTTGAGGAACCGATCGAGATCGTTGCTAGTGATGTTAAGCGTCTACGACGAAGTAAGATCCCGATTGTCAAGGTTCGTTGGAATTCCCGTTTTGGAGCTGAGTTCACGTGGGAACGTGAAGATGAAATTTTGCGGAAGTATCCTCACCTTTCCCCCGGAAGTAATACCAGGTGATAATTTCGAGGACGAAATTCTTTTTACTTGGGGAGACTGTGACATTCGCGAATTTCTAGGTATATTCCTATCGACTCGTATTCGTTTTATTTAGTTATGTTTATGTTTTGACCCTATTATATTCCTTTTATGTTTTATCGTATTCGTATTTTATTGAGTATCGTATTTGTATTTTATGTGATTCGAATCTTTATGTCGGGAACGTGTAGTCTTAAGTGCCTTTAGTATAAGTCTAGTATGCTCTTATGATAAGTTTAGGGGAATTATGCCTTGTTTATTACGATTAAGATTAACGTTTAAAAAGTATTTCAACTTTAGTCCTTTCAAAATTTTCATTACAAAACTAGTCCTATGAGAACTTTTATTACAAAAATCGTCCTCTACCAACCCATTTGTCTCATTAGACATCAGATTTTGTCCTCATCCACCTACACACACACACACTCACACCATTCTCACCATTCTCACTCTCTCTCTAAAAACACACATAAACTCTCTCCCTTCTCTCTAAATTTTCCGGCGATCCGACCGTTGAAATCCAAATACGAGACTAGATTATTGCACACCGTATTCATCTTCATCTATCCTCCAATTTTCGTTACGATCGGGTAAGTATTTCTTGGTTTTAGTTTTAAACCTTATCATTTTGATTCAAACTCGGGAATACCACTTTTCATCATCAAAACTTGGGTTTTATTGAGGATTATTATACCTAAACATATTCTGATCATAGGTTTTCAATTATGGATGATTTTGACACCTAAAACACTCAGAAATCGAATCCCGAATGTAATTTTTCGTAAAAACCCAGTTACGTCACGTAACTGTGTTACGTGCACGTAACTGAGCACGTAACTCGCTTGTAGACCACGTAACTAGGCCTCTAAACACGTAACTCATCACGAAATTCTTCCTGGATCACGTAACTAGTCGAAATCACGTAACTAAGCACTTACGTGACTTGTAATGCACGTAATTACTCTTAGTCACGTAAGTAGCATGCTTGATCACGTAATTTGCTTGCCATTCACGTAATTCTGCATGAAATTGTTGTTCACGTAATACTTTGGTCGCGTAATTCCTTGATATCACGTAACATGTTGTCCCGTAACTTGCTAGATCACGTAATTGACCCTTGAACACGTAATTAGTTACTTACGTGACTTGTAGTGCACGTAAGTAGCTTGTTTGTCACGTAACTCATTGCTGATTTTCCGAAACGTATGTAATTCTGTTAAATCGACATTCCTTTGGTCATTTTAAAACCCGTATAAAACGTTAATCGTTAAGGCATAACCCACTAGACTTAGAGATACTTAGACATGTTTATTTATGTGATGTTTAGGGCACTTAGACGTGGAAGCTTGACCGTATTGATTATTTCCCGACATATCGTGATTTGGATTGCTTTGCTATTCTGTGAGTTATTCGTTGCCCTTTTTACCGCTTTTTACACTTTTTGGGCATGATTAGCGTTGTATGAATATATTTTTATGTTATATGTATTATGGTATGTATTATGGATATTAATGCTTTAGATGGTCTTACCCAAACTTGTACCGCCTTTGTGGTAGTACGAGGCCCCGTATACACACCTGTTAGCTTTTAGCCGCCGGTTTATATATATAGCGCTATATGGGTCTAACAAACCCTCATTTCTAACACGATGGATGATGGATGCGCCATGTCCGTGTTAGTAATGTTATGACCGATGATTTTCGAGGACAACCTAGCTTAAGACACTAGGTGGGGTTAGTTGCCAGTATTGTTATGGTTCAGGTGTATCGTATGTTCCTAAAGCTATTATCTATCCAGTATGTATTTATGATGCAATTATGGTATTTTTATGGTATATGTATGAGTATTTTATCAAAAAGTTTGTATACTTCAAGTATATTTTGAAACATCAAATTTCAAATGACTTATCTTCAAATCTTATCACTTTTGGGTCAAAACGTATTGAAACTTTTATACTATTATGTTTTTAATAATTTTTGCGAATAATTCACCAACTTTATGTTGACGTCGTATTTTAACGCTTTTCAGGGATTTGAGGTTACACTTTTTGATGCTATGCTTGTTGGCTACGTGGATCTTTTGCATGGAATTTATTTTGCTATTGTTAATTCCTTAGTATCCCAAACGATGTAGCCGTATTTTGATATATTCGGATGATTGTAATAACGTATTGTATTTCACACTCTTTAATCTATGTTGATGATGTATGGCTTACTTATGTTTATGTAACCTTTGAATCTCTGATACCGTATACACTGTACACCTCGGTTCCGTCATTTTGCGGGGTGTGACAAATGACACCTAGATCCGCAGGGATGAAAGCCTATTCGTGCGGATGGGAACTTTTTAAGAACTTGGTTCGTATGCGCCGCTGAAACTTTAGGGTTTTGCTAGAATTCGATCTACAACTCGATTTTTACTAACCAAAACGATTCCTATTTGCCCAGATCTTAATCTAAACTACCCAGAAACGTTTTAAGACAATAAAAACAAGATTTTGAACGTAAAATTCCAAACTTTAAGAATCAATCAAGAACGAAAAATCTTAAGAATCGCTAGAAGAACGTTGATTTCTACAACCAACGCTCTGATACCACTTTGTTGGGGTTGTATGGATCTTAATACGTCAACGTTATATCAATAGACTAGCGGAAATAACCTATCGATTATCTAGCGAATATATAACCTTCGGAAACGGAATCCAACCAACTATTGTTGATACGATCGGACCTAAGGAAGACTATTCGGATGATTGTTTATACGTTATAAACACTTTGGAATACCAGAAAACACGAGAGCAGCAATACGGCACGAAACAGAAACCCTAGCAGACCTTTTTGAATGCAGAAACCTAGCTGGGTATATATAGACCCAGCTTTCCATCCGTACGGATGTGATCTCATCCGTACGAAGGAGATCCTATTCGTGCGAACCTTAACACGTTCGTACGAATGTAACAATTTCATAAACAAATTGTTTATCTTTCTCATTCGTGCGAAGGAACCTTCATCCGCACGGATATCATCCTTATCCGTGCGAATGAGTCTGAATATTATTAAACATCACAAAACACATATTTGATTAATTCATAACAACGTAAACGTTCAAGCATATAATTAATCAAACATTCAATATCAATATTCAATCAAACAATACAAAGACTGGTATAAACGTTAATTACATACGAATCTAGTAACTACATAAATGCACCTACAAATTATCCTCTAAAAAAATGAATAGTACGTTTCTTTTTTTATACAGTAACCGTTCTAATTATTTTACAATGTTGTTCATATTTTTTATGCTTAAAATTATAAATGATTTCTTTTGCACAATATCAGTTTCTAAACCTTGAGTCGGATACTATGATTAAAGATTGTTATTGTATCTAAAAAAAATAAACGGCCAAACTAACCGATCAATTAATAAATTGATAATATAATTATAACGTGGATCGAACTCCTGACCACCACACTTATTATATCTAACTTTTTATTGTATGGGATTTGAAAGAAAATTAAACATAAAATTATTTTAAGTTTGATAGCCTGATAGGTACTGTATAAACTTTTCTACATGCAATGTTGTTGTTGAGGTAAAATCTTAAGATTCAAAACTTGTTTTTGTTCATTTTTTGGTGGTCAAAGAACTGGAAAAAATCCAACCCGAACTCGAAAAAAATTGGATCCGAAAAAACCGAGCCTACATAAATATCGAACCGAATAGATTCTTTCTTTTCAGGAACATAAATTTCTGTTTGGGTTCGGGTTTATGCTAAAACCAATCCTACCCGACTCATGCACGCCCTACTTTTTCTTAATTTAAATAACGTTTTATAGATACAATCGGTGAATCATATTGTGACAACCGTCAAATTCTAGGTGCAATTTATACTCTATGTCTCTCTTATTGTCTACCGTTACCTTTAACTGATCAATAACCGGAAACGCAACAGTGTCGGAATCACACCCGGAATCAATTTATATAAGTCCTAATACCAAGAAAACACCTAATGAACTTTCCTAAGTTCATAACATATCATAATTAAGAACTTTCTTTTAAAGAAAAGGTCCAACGAAGCAATAACGTAAAAACAAAAATCAGATAAAATCAGAAAAACCACCCGGTGCGCAGCACCTATTGTTTTGGTGCGCAGCACCTAACGCCAGATTTCAAAAATGTTACATTTTCAGTCCTTATCTCGTTTTTGTAAATCACCAACCAATCAATCTCGACTAATACCACTCATTACTACCATTTTAACAGTCCCAAAGTGTATTATTACACTTCTCTTTTATTTCTTTCATTTTCATTTTCTTAAACACAAAACACACACACACACACATATTTCTCCATCTTCTCTCTAACTTCTCTCTAGAACCTCCATTAAAACCAGAAAGTTGCAGCCACTAAATCCATTAAAATCACCATCCAAAAACGTTTTTACATCAAGAGGAAGCAAGGGAATCAAAGTTATTCGGTTTCAAAGCATTTTCACCATTTTTGGAGATCAAAACACTTCTAAACCACCATCTAAACACTTTCATTCGGTAGAAGCTCTTCCTATTTACTTATATTACTATTATAACTCATTGCATATATGATCTAAGCTATAAAAACAAGTTTTGATGAACTTTTATAACCATTTTAATTCAAAAAACAGGTTTTTAATTAATGATGCTTAGATCTTCAAATTTATGGTTAAAAGTTACTTATAAACTGATATAATGATGACTAATAAGGTTTATACCGATTGCATGTCAAGATCTATCACTTACATAAACGATTTTGCAAGAAAAACTCAAAAAGGGGAAGAACAGCAGGGCAGGTGCGCAGCACCTATGCCCAGGTGCTTAGCACCGGCCTGTTGTCCTCCCCGAAAATTGTCGTTTTGGCCGTTTAAAAACTTGGTTACGCATTCTGACTTTTGAGACTTGACATTTGGGACTGAGTTTTGTAAAAATGAACATATTGGTGACTTGTATTGGACTTAATGGACTAAGATAAACATGTTTGAAAACGTTATGTATATATATGTGTTTTGTAAGCGGGAAAGTGGTTGATATTTTGGACATAGAATTTGGGCGCGGAAGCGCTGCCCAAATTTTGTTAGAAAATATAAAACACTTGGGCAAACAAAACATATTCAACATAATAACAATAACATCAACTTTGGACTTTTTGACTAAAACAAAACGTTAACCGTTTCGGATTATATTGGACAAAATGGACCTTGACACTTAAAGTTTGACTAAAAATTTACTTATATTACATAATATAACACAAATTTCATTTATTATATATAGGGTATAATAACTTGATATAATAATAACACTTAAACAAATCTTGGTATCCTTAGGCGTTCGGTGATTCCCGGCTCTCATTTCCGACCATTTTTCCAAGTTCTTATCTTCGCAACCCGTGAGTTACACCCCTCCTTACCTTCACTTTTTAAGTACTCTTTTGGGGGAAACATGAGATCAATCCTTTTGTGAACAATGCTTTTCTTATGAAACTGATGTGTGCACTTAACTTGCGAACGATGCTTATGAGCTAATTGTCTTTGAAACTCTTTTGAATCTTTACTACTATAAACTTATTGAACTATTTTGACTTTTGGAACTCATTGAACTATTTTGACTTTCAAACTTATTGAACTATTTTGACTTTCAAACTTATTGAACTATTTTGACTTTTGAACTTATAAACTATTTTGACTTGGAACTTATTGAACTTTGGAACTATTTTGTACGAACTATTTGAACTCTTATGCGTAAAACATTTTTACTCTACTTAAACTTACTGGCTCGCTCTCTTTTGAACTAAACTAATCATTGATGCTTGTATACGGACCAACCCTTGATGGAACTATAACATGATCTTAAGTGGCGAACGACTCTCTCTCTTTAAAACAAAACTACTTAGTGCCCAGCTACTTTTTTTTTTTGGAACTTCGACTTACACACTATTAACTACATAGCCGTATAGTAATTATGGGTATCGATACTTAGGAAAGAACCGTTCCTTGCTTAGATGGCAGTCTAAGTACATATTACTAAGAACTAGAACATCTTCCCGTTGGAGAGGCGGGAAGAGGGGCCTCACGGTTGAACAATCGGATTAGTGTGAACACTTAAGTTATAGATGCCAAGAGGTTGATACAAGAAATCTAATTAGTTACCTTTACGCATAAACTTACGAACTTTTGGCGATTATTCCGCAACTACGTTTTGACTAAAACTCGACTATACTTAGTCTTTACGAACTTAGGGCACCGATTCGCCCGTTACTTGAAACTTCAAAAGTTTGTAAATTTTAAGCGACTTTTCTCCGCTAACCTCCTTTTGGGAAACCTTTTTACTTTTATATACTTACCTTGAACTTTTATGAACTCTGAGCTTATCTTGAACCTTTATGGACTTTGAACTTGACTCGGACTTTTACGAACATTAAACTCTTGACTTGAACTTTTACGACAGTATATAAATTACCTTTAAGCGATTGCTTATCCGCTTACTCCTTTTGGAAAACTTTGTACTGTTACATATACTCGTCGAACTTTTATTTGAAACCATTGATCAACTTATAAACTGTAACTCACTCACTACGTTTTCGTAGTTGACACTTTATCTCATGTTTCAGGAAACTAAGCGTAAGTTATGAAGTGCATCGCTCAGGCGGGTCAAGCTAGTTATGTGAAGAGTAATACGGGAAAAGACCTTTGATACTTGGGAATTTTTATTAAAAATACTTTATTATGTATTTGTCGTTTTATACTTACGGATCTTGGTTGTATCTTTCGAACATGGTTACCTTTTTTAATTTCAATTTAAATGACTTGAACCGTTGACTTTTGGTATAACTCGTGAAATGATTCTTTGCTCTTCACATTCCGTGTTTCCGCTTTAGCGGGGTGTGACACATATTAGTGTGAATGCACGTCATATAGTTTTATTATTATTTCCCTTTATTAAACACTAGAGTTATGTATACAGAAATAGGTTTAAATAATATATCTATTTCATAGAGGAAAAGACCGGAAGCAAGTGAACCTGACAAATCTTCTTCTTTGATTCAATTGCAAGCCCTAGTACTTAACATTAGTGATTATCTCTTGCCTTTTCGTTCAAGTTTGTTTAACTCGTATCTTATTTCATTATGGAGATCGATTTTATTTGTTCTTCAATCGATTGTTCTTGTATGTTTAAAACTTTTACTTTTATATATTCTACACCATCTATCATATATATCGGCACTTGTAGTTTTTTTGTTTAGTTATAAATTCAACTTTTTTTTTGTTATACACTTCCACTCAAGTAATATTATTTAATATGTTAATAAAGTTTCATCTTTTAACCGAATTAATTTTTGAACTAGTTTAGGAGGGTTAAGATTATTAAAGACAATTAAAAATCTTTTGATCAAAATAATTAATTACAATTCTTTATTTCTAAAATCCACATTAATTTTTATGTGTTTAAAAATTGATTAGTTTAAAAACCGTAAATATTAAACGAATAAATTACATCACTAAAATGAACTTTATTTCCTCTTTTTATAGATGATCCACTCGATATAGTTTTAACAACAAAAAAATCTCAAGTTTTGTGACGGATTTTGGAAAATTTATATTATATAATTACAGTTTTATCACATTTGATTTTAATAGATAAGACTTATAATTTTTTGTGTTTTTGTTTTCGATTCTAGTTAAATATATATCATATATAATATATTTAGGTTTTGAAATTCACATCTAGTGTTTAAATCACATATAATTTTACCTTACGAATATCAACATATAGCAACAAGTTGAAACCTTTTTAGGTTATATCGACTCTTGCCGAACTAACATGCCTTATTGAAAGATCAAATTGAACTTTTATCGATTGATGGGTTCTACATTCTTATCACCCATGTGGTCCATGTAATGTGATGATTACAAGGAAGAAAGTTTATGGTTGACAAGGCCCTTTGCCCACCTCATACTTTGCCTAGACCAAAAGCAAAAGTTTACTAAAACACAATTTATATTAATCAACTTATGTTGTTTTTTTAGGCCAACATTCCTTTCTACTATATGCTTTATAATTAGACTATGCGGAGTGGTTAAGGGTAAGTGATGATGATGTGGAGTGATAGAGGTGATTTGTAGAAAAAATAGTGTGATTTTAGGAAAGAGGTTGTGATGATGTGGAGTGATAGAAAATGGGTGGAGTGGTGAGGGTGTGATGATGTGGAGTGATAGAAAGTTATATTTTTATTATTTTTTTTATATAAATGAAATTTAAAAAGTTGTATTTTTATTAAAAATAAAAACAAAACATACTACAATTTATTTAAAAAAAAACATACTACAATTTATTAAAATAAAAAAACATACTACAATAAAAAAAAATACTACATATCCGAAAAATATTTTTCGATAAGCCTTTTCTTTTCGGCCTCCGTTATTCTTCGATAAGGCTCCTCCAGATGACTAATGTACTTCATAATCATCTTTAATGCTTTTGATCGCATTTTTTCTTGTGCAGTTTCATTAAATTCCCCGAACTTTTGTGTCATCAACTGGAGTTGTTCTTCGGCCCCCGAAGAAGACCCGGCTTTGCCCTTTCCTTTGCGCGCCCTTGCTTTTGCTTGATCTCTACCAACCGGTCTTGGAATATCTTCCTCCAACTGGAGTTGATCATCATCATCATCATCGTTGAGATCGAATGAAGCAAAAGGCGATATTGGAGTGGCGGGAGTGGCGGGGCTACTAGACTCCGATGTTTTGCGCGCTTTTGAGGACCCTCCAACAGTTGGTACATGTTGACAAATCGGGCTTTTTTTCAATATTTCCCAAGACGCGTAATGTGGGAAACCCGTACCCATTTTGGCGCGGTATGTCAACATAGCTTGTTCGACCACTTGTTGATCACTTTGACCGCTTGTTCTAGATTGTTGGGCTTGTCGAATAATCCCGTTGAATTTTTTGACTTTTCTTTGTAAGTCGGTCCACTTGCTCGATATCATGTCGTTGGTACGAGCGTAATCGGGATCTTCTTGATGCATCTTGTGGAAGAATTGTTCCCGAACATTTGCCCAATAAAGTGGTGAAGCTCGATCTCTTCCCAAAATGAGGTCTTCGGATGTCGCGGACCATGATGAAGCAAGTGCTACCTCTTCCCGTTCGGTCCACTTCTTTTTTTCGGTTTTGCCTCTTTGCGATTCGGCTTCCTTCTTCTTATGTCGCCTCTTCCCACGGGTCGGCATATTTTCCGGTTGAGTTTCCGGAACAACGTCATCGTCTTCGGAATCGACCAATTGGTGGTTACGGTCAACGTCAAATGGAGGCACTTGTGGAAAATCGTCGAGGTTAAGCAATTGTTGGAATGACCCTCCTTGGTATACCGGGTCTTGGTGAAGTCTTTGTGGTGGTGGAGTTTGTTGGTAAAATTGTGGATATTGGTTAGGGTTTGGATATTGGTTAAGGTTTTGAAATTGGTTGGGGTTTTGATATTGGTTGGGGTTTTGAAATTGGTTTGGAAATTGGTTAAGGTTGAACCAAGGGTTGGGGTTTTGATTGTTGAACCAAGGGTTGGGGTTTTGGTTGTTGTTGAGATCCATTTGATGTAGAATTGTATAAAATTGTGATAGAAAGTTGTAGGAAATGATGTAGAAAGTTGTATGTTTTGTGTTTGATTTTATAAAAAAAGGTTGGATTTTATAGAGGAATGGTGGGGGGGTTTTGGTTTTTTTGCCCGTTGCTTGATTTCAAACGGTCTCAAGACCGTTGCTGCCTTTTCTCTCTCGCTCACCACGGCGTTATTCTGCTCACGTCGTGGCCCAATAACGAGCTATAACGCCCCCACCGGAGTGGAGGTGGGGCGTTATCGCTGAGGTGGAGGCGTTATAGGTGGGTGATAACGCCCCACTCCGGTTAGTCTTACATCATGTGAAAACAAGCTAAGCATTGTATTTATGGCCCACTACATGTCTCTTTTGTAGTTTTATGCATCTTTCGCGTCAATTTTGGAATTACTTCCAAAACATTGTGTCAACTATCAATTTATGTGTTAGAACTCATACTATCCTTTTCAGAGAAAATATAATGGATCTAGATTCATTATCTTTAATGTACTATTGATCAAAATGTTGGTTAAACTCGTGATCTTTAAAGTGTTGGTATGAACTCGTCAGATTAATTACCGCTATGCTTCCAACTTTAAGGGTAAATTTCTCGAAACGTTCTACAGAAAAGGGTTGCCAACACGAGAAAAAATAGATACAAGAAGTACCTAGTTTGATGGCATTTAACTTGTTTGTTAGATGACAATATTCTAAAGATAATAGATTCAAACCCTAATAATAAATCGGTATACCCTTATTTTGCATATATACTCAATCAGCTAAACAGTTGATTAATTTGTTTGTTACGCTTGAATATTTTGATAAAGTGGTAAATCATTACAAAGGTACATATTATAGATGTTCACAAAATAAAAGGTGTTGGTATTTGAACACGTCAAATAAAATGTGTGTCTATGAATATGTAAGCATACGGGGTTGCACACATTGACATTTAGACATGACTATACGTTTATTAATTATTATCTATTACTTAATTTGTTAAGTGCAATATTTAATAATAGGAGGATGTATTATGTAATTATAGGGTTTCCTAATTATAACACAACTTGTTCTCCAAGACATTGCTTACCTATATAATGAACATCAAGTTTATTATTTTAATACACCACAAATCGATTAGGTTTACACCTACAAATCGATTCCTGCTTGGCCTTGTTAGTCGATCGGGTATAAACCCAAAGAGGGTTTTCGGTTATACTTGGTGATCGAGTTCAAGGGTTTTCGACACCTAAGAGGTGAGTTTCGAGTACGGTTTAAGCAAGCAAACTAGACAAGAGTTGTGGTGATTGTAAACGTGTACTAGCATACAAGTCTGTTGCTAAAGAAGGTGTCGTGTACAAGCCTCTAGAAGGATTTCACTATAAATCCTAAACGAGGTAAATCAACAACAAAGGTACAATTATTTACTTAGTTAATATTGTTTATGTATTTAATTCTAATTGCTTCCGCTGCATGTTGTTTAACAATCTGATGTGATAAATACCTATAAAAGTAATATAAAGGATCCAACATTACTTTGTTGCTATTGTCATGTCCCTTATGGTTGTCATTTCTACATGACCATTGTCATTTCTACATGACCATTGCATTAGCAACCTTCCGACCAACTCTGGATCATATGATTCATATTGTGATATTCTTGAATCCTTACTCCTTAGTGTTTGATTGAGTATATATAATTTACATATTCAACCATGCCATGTTCAGTGGCGGAGCTACATGAAGCTCACCCACAAGATCTAAAATTTTATGCATTTTCTATAGTTTTATTATGTTTTTGGTTTAATCTTTAGTAATTGGCCCACCTAAAAGCTATAAATTTCATCAGTTATATAAACTTCATTAGTCGTAAATTATTTGGCCCCCCTAAAGTTGAATTTCTGGTTTCGCCACTGACCGTGTTTATAAAAGAAAATGCATGTTAATTAAACCAAAAATTCGAAGTTGTCTCAACTTTCAATATTCGATTGACTTATATTGGTAAAACAAAGAGTGGGTTAGATTATAATGAATCTTCATCATAAAACATGTCAAAACAAACAATTTAGACAAATAACATTTTCGAAACACAATCGTTATAATAGTGAATTTGAAATGCATACTTAATCCAAATATTATCATAAATCTTCATCTAGCATACCACGCGCATGGACTAGCTCTTACTATTTTGGAGATCGAATACACTCGATATCATTAGGTTAAATCTATACGTTTATGAGAATATGTTCAGGTTCTTTATAATGATGATGGCAAAAATATTATTCACAAGTAAAAAGTTTATTTCACCATTCCAAAAATTGATAATACTCCATATTCTAACCTTCTATTGGTTATTAAACATCTAAGAATACAATAAATCAAATTGGGGGTGTAGCTCATATGGTAGAGCGCTCGCTTCGCATGCGAGAGGCACGGGGTTCGATTCCCCGCACCTCCATTTCTTTTTTAATATATTTATTTGATCTAACTGGGTTCGATACCTATCGTATGCAAAGGGTTACCAAAACAATGATCCATTTATGAGTATAATTTCCCTGCACAATATGTTGGAAAACTATTAAAGGATGGTCAATGTTTTTGAGGTTGCTACTGGTGCTTTGTATTTGGAGATGTCAAACTGAGCGGGGCCGTAAAATTGCCTAACAAATCAAAACAGGTTCGGGTGAAGATGGTGAACTTTTTGAGACATGATAGCTAGCCAGGTTGGGTTAAATGGCAGCCTGTTACGCGAACTTGGGGCAAAAAGTTGATTCATTTTCTTTAAATGGCAACCTGCAACACGAACTTGGTACGAAAACTCCAATACTGATATCTGATAGTGTGTATTGATAAAGGTTGTTGCAATGCATTGCTGTCATATCCAATGATTTGAATTAAGAAAATGATGTTGAAAATCGTATTTTATTTCTCAGTCGCGTTTAATAAATGGAGCCATAAAAATAAATCAATAATGTAGTACGATCAATACCATCAACAGTTCAACACATATGTAACGATGAGTTTCAGGTTCACTTTCACTTAAAAATCTTTCTTAGAAGGAAATAATGCAATCTAGGATCAGATTGTTACAGTCAAAGGTGGCATTTTCAACCTTTTTCCAGCAGTTGTAAAAGAAAAATGAATAGAAAAACGCTACAATGGACATTCTTATAAAAATGATTAAGCAAGCAATACAACTGTTCGGATTTACTCTTAAATTCTATCTAACCCAAACCTATAAGTACTTGGACTATCGTTCTATCAACTCTAGAGGATGGCATTTCTAGCCATCGCATCACCTCCTGTCAGTTTCTCGCAAATAATGAGTCTTTAATCTGCATTTTAAACTGCTTTAATTGGATCCATTTCAGCAACCTCCGAATACCAAGACTTCCACGCATCCATGTAATGAACAAACAAGTCTTTCAATGCTGCAATTCCACCAAAAAATCATGTCACTATTGTAGTAACTACTAAAAATACTGTTGTCATTGGTAAACTACAAGTAAAGCTCAAAATATACCTTGATTACGATACTGCGGACGATAAGCCGTGGCTAGACTTTCCCAATCATGAGGCTTCTTTACGTTGTTACTCTCGCCATCAAAAGATTTAGGCATATTAACAAGACTCGAATGACCAAATCGGTCAGAACCCTGATCTGAATAACAACCATCAGTGATGCTTTTGACAAACGGTTTCACATCCTGGTCTGCTGCCACATCAACTGGCGAAGCTAATTTGTTTCTTTTGAAACAAATGTTTGTAAGGTCAGTCCCAAATGCACGTTTCTTAGATTCTCTTTGAATTAGATCACTGGTTGTTACTGTTTGGCTATTTGTTTGACTTTTCATTCCCGTCCACCTAAAGGCAGGTTTTCGGGTTTCTGGATGGTGGGTCTGCTCATCATACAAATATATAGTAAACGTCAACATAAGTCGGCATGAATTTAACAGCATCATCTCATAAAAGGAGGTGATTTTACCTTTTCGATAAAGTTCATGGAAGACAACACATTAGCAATATCATATAGCCGCCTTACTTTAGCTGCATAGATATTTGAAAAACATGATTAGCTACATTGTAGCATTTATTTGAGACTTATAAATTGAAAACAATTTCGAGAGATTTTACTTCTTGTCAATGCTGGATTCTGAGCATCTCCGAGTAATATTTTTGCAGCATCATCAAGAGAAAGCATATCCGACTATAAGAAATCGTGCAAATAACCAATGTGAGTGAAGCTCATTGAAAGATGTATTGAAACATAAGTAATCAAAGAATTCACTCACATTAGTGCAGAGGAAAAGCTTGAGGAAGTTCTTAGTAAGAAGACCCAAGGATTTTTCCTTTCGGTTTTCTGAAAAAAAAAAAAAACAAATTTTACAAAGAAAATTAAATGTCAATAACATTGATATCTCGCTGCCTCTTGATTCAATAATCGTTATATAATCCTACCAATTTAGATGAAAGGAAATAGCACCTGATTTGAACAATGCGGTAGTTTTATGCATCAAATCTTGATCTAGTTTATCATGTAAGGAAGCACTAGTGAAATATTTTTCATCTTCTTCGTCATCCGAAACCTATAATCAAATCAAACGAATGTATGAAACCCTAACTTCACTTTTCAGTTTCAATTCCAATTCAAAATTGAGCAATCGAAAGAACCATAACTAATAAGTAAATCTTAAACACATAATGAAATTACCTTTCCAGATTTACATTCAATCGATTCGTCGTTATTCCTAAAACCTTCTTCCTGTTACACCATTACATAAATTTAATAAACAAAACAAATCGATACATAAAATCAAATATTCGATTAAATTACACCAATAAAACAGTAATAATCAGTAAATATACCCGTAACTGATTCAAAGCTTTAGCAATTGCTCCCATTCCTTTCCAATAATACGTATTTTTCGCCTTTCTAACAAGAACCTATTCAATTAAAAACCTCAAATTTTCAGATCTAAAGGAATGTAAAAGAAAGGAAATAAATAAATTGTCGTGTTCTCAAGTTTTTTTAGGAAACAAAGCAAAGTAAAGGAAAGGATTAGAAGGTAAAGTTTATACATTTTATTCAATAAAACAATCCGGTCATATTTGGGGTGTTCGTAAAGTAAAATAAATACTTTCCTTTACTTTAATTTCTTTTTCTTTACATTACTTTCTTTTCCTTTAATTTTAAACTCGAGAACAAAGCGTTAAAAAAAAATGTAAAAAAAACATACACCAACACTTTCTAAAACATTAACAATATCGTAAATCCGTCTTCTCTCAACACCTGAAAAAACATCCAAAACATGACCATCATTATCAACCAGATCCTCAAAATTTTCCAAACTATCTATACTCATATATACCTAATCTCGACGCGGCGTCATCGAGTCCAACAGTTTCAATTCCATCTCTATTATACAAGCTCAAAAAACTACACAAAATTACAAAATCACAATTAATAATACATATAAACACAATTAACTAATAAATTATAAAAATGAATGAGTAGATAAGTAATAAATTACTTTGAGCATAAGAGACCGAGCGATTTCTGTTTTCGACAATACGTAGAAGATCCGGAAACAGAAGGCGAAGCATAAGGTAAAGCCATGTTTAATGAGTGACACACAGGGAAGAGATTTACTCTCTGTGTGTGTTAGGTTGTTGATAATGGCGGGGTTTTAAGTGGTTGGAAATGGGGAATTTTTTGTTTAGGGTTTTGAAAAAATTTGAAAATTTTGAAAAAGTGTGGGGAGGGGTTGTTTAATTTTGTTTTGCAGGCGGGAAGTGTTTTAATTTCGGTTGAAATATTTGGGTGGACGGTTTTGCCCTTTTGTTTGGAGGTGACTTGGATCACGTGGGAAGCCAATCGTATCACGTGTCATTATGTTAACGTATTTTGGGGGTGGGGGGGTTTTCAAAAGATTTTTAAATTTTGATTTTTTAATAATTATTTGTTTGTTTGTATTAAAATCATTTTAATATGAAAATGTTTTTGATATTATTATTTTCTTAATCTCTAATTCTATATATTTACTAGATTATTGTTCCGCGATAGTGTGGATAAATATAAAAATTGAATCGTAAATTTTATTTTTATGTAGATATTAAGTTATTATGAGAACACAATTTTACACGTATAATAATACATATATTTTTACGTTTACACATGTTTATAGTTATAAATATATACACATTTACGTTTATACTAATGTTTTGATACTTTGTATTATGAGATTTAAGAATAACAATAAAGTAAATCATAATTCAAATTGAGCGATTTATAAGTAAAATAAAATTATTTTTTTATTATTTAAGTGTAGATGGAATAAATAGAAAATATAATTAATATATTGTCAGATGGTGTAAAATAAAAATAATTTATGATGACATCATCAATCTGAATCTAACGTTTGAAATCAAATAAGTTAATCCATCCAAATGACGTTATTTCGTCATATGGCATTTAAGACCCCTCTTTTATTATATATTAAAGATTAAAGATACTATTCTATAAAGTAAAGGTTTTTAAAACTTATTATTAGTAGTAATTTTTAACTCTCAAATAAATAGTTAAATTCATAATAATGATTATTAAATTTCATAATTGTTCAATAAATTATATGATTAGTTTCTAAATTATTAAAGAAAAAAAATAATGAGTAGCTTTTTAAAATAAATGTTAAAAATATACTAAATTATTAATGTTAATATTTAATTATATGTTTCTAATTTATTTCTACATCTACACTAATCTATAAAGCATTAATTTATTAATACATCTATACTACTATATAAAGCAAATTTTATATGTATTCTAATTTTAGAATACTCTACATATCAAATAAATGTTACAAATCTTTGTATTCTAATTTTAAAATAAATGTTGCAATTGTGCAAAGTGCAAAAGCAAATTTGATATATTATAATTTTAGAATATTTCATAAAGCAAATAAATTTTACAAATCTTTATATTCTAATTTTAGAATAAATGTTGCAATAATGAGTAGCTTTTCGATATGCGTTTTTTTAACCCGTCACAACCTACGGATAGCAAAATTCATCGTTTATATGAATTGATATAATTAAATATAATATAATATAATATAATATAATATGATACAATATAATTACTTATTACTTATGTTATAATATAGTAAATAAATGATTGTGACATAATATAGTATAAGATTATAATAGTGATATAATATAGTAAGTAGTGTAATTTTTTTTTCGAGTAAATTGAAATTTTTGTCACTCAAGACTTTTTAACTTTTCGATTTTGTCTGTAATTTTCTTTTTTTTGCAATTTGCATCCATAATTTGTTATTTTTCTCTTTTTTTGTCCTTTTATCAAGTTATAGTTAGTTTTTACCGTTAAATGTTAACTGAACTAATTGAAAAGACAAAATATGTAATTTTATTTTATTTTAATTAATTAATTAATCAATTTTTTTATTATTATTTTTTTTTGTAAAAATCTTATGTGCTTTTTTGTATACAAAAATTGTATTTAAAATCATATTTATTTTTTCACATATATTTTTCGACGACCATCCGTCATCGACGATCATCGTCGTCGCCACCACCACCATCACTTCCGTTTTAAAAAAATAAATTTTGTAGGTTTTTCAACCTACAAAACTTATGTTTTAAAAAAATCACATATGATTTCAATGGAGACGATACAAAAAATCACATATGATTTTCAACGAAGAATGGTGGTCGCGGCGACGATTATCGACGGTGACGAATGGTCATCGAAAAAACATATGTGAAAAATTAATTGTGATTTTAATTATAATTTTTGTATGCGAAAAATCACATATGAGTTTTACATAAAAAGAAATCTTTAAAAAGTAATAATAAATATTAATTAATTAATTAATTAAAATAAATAAAAGAATTACATTTTTGGGAAAAATAATAAGTTATGGACGCAAATTACAAAAAAAACAATTTAGGACGAAATAGACGAATTAAAAAGTCTTGAGAGACAAGATTGTAATTTATCTTGTTTTTAAATTTATATTGTTACTAAATCTTAAATGTATATGAATTAAATTAAATATGTCTATATAAGATAAGGTCGACCCAAATTTCATTTAAATTTTCAGTTAAGCTAAATCAAGTTTTCCTATGGGGAAGCCATTACTTTTGTTGATCTTGGCATTTCACCTTTATAACACAACTCGTGCTAATCTCGGTAACAATAACGATATTCATAGCATATGTCCGACGACTCGTACCCATGTCCATATCAAAAGTAATGTTAACAACCTTGTGCTTCATTGCAAGTCAAAAGATGATGATATTGGTAATGTTACTCGGAATGTCGGAGAGGAATTGGACATCAAATTTTTCTTAAATATTTTTACGACGACACTCTTTAGTTGTGATTTTTACTGGGAATCGAAGTACCAAGGGTTTGTTGTTTTTCAGATGAAACCAGATTGGCCTGAAAATTGTGATTCTAGCCAATTTGCTGGCAAACTCAATGCTGAATGTTACTGGCACGTAGAAGAAGATGGATTTTACATCCCTCGATCTTTTTTTCCCATGGTTGATGACTGGGTTAAAAAATATGAATGGGAATAAGTTTAGTATACTATTTCATGATTTAATAAATATATATATATATATAGGGGTAGGTTAAAATAAAAAGTTTTTAAAATAAAAAGGGTAGGGAGTGATCCTAGCCCTCCATTTGTTTTGATCTTCGCGGTGGCACGATGGTAAATAAGTCGAACTTTCATGCCCTTTTGGTAATTTGCGAAAATCTGGTTTTTTTTTTTTTTTTTTTTTTTTTTTTTTTTTTCTTTTTTCTTTTTCCAGATTTACTTATTTTCTGAATTTTTGTGCATAACTATTTCAATCTTTGTGCATCGATTTTCTTGTGCATCCATTTTATCAAAATAATGTGTATTGATTTTACATAAGTTTTTTTATACAAAACATATTCACCGCCGGAAAATCCATCGGAAAATCAATCCACCAAAAACAAACACATGTGCACCGGAAAAATCCACCGGAAAAAAACGTGTGCATAAAAAAATCAATGTGCATAAAAAAAATCAATATGCATAAACTTACTATTATTACATCGAAATGTACAACTTGTTATGCACAACTTACTGAAAATAACAAAATGTACAACTTGTTATGCACAACTACTGAAAAATAACAAAATATACAACTTGTTATGCACAACTTACTGAAAATAACAAAAAAAGATGTAAACAAATCTCGTCATCTTCATGACTTTGAGCCACCGGATAAATCCACCGCCCGTTTTCTCCATCATCATCATCATCATATATATATAAACAGATCGGAATCCACCGGAAATCACCTGCCTGAATCACGCCGCCGCCTGAATCCGCCGCCTAACCGCCGCAGTCACCGGAATCCGTCGTCTGTTCAAACCACCACGCAGCCTTTTTATACCTAAAAAAGTTTTACATTGGTTTTTAAGATGATTTGGTAGATATAAGACGTTTAAATATTAATGGAAAAAATAAAAAATTAAGACACTAAGTAAACGATTAACGATACTGACTCTTTCATGTGATAAGCCACCACTCCAAGTTCATTATATACAAGTGGATCCGAAGGGCATATTTCCTTTGCCTGCATGAAAAACTGTGGGAGGTACCAAAAGAGGAACGGATATTAGTTTCACCATCATCCAAAAAGTATGTCTGATTTTTAATAGTGAAAAAAGATGGGGGAAATTACTAAAACATCACTTTTGCATCCATATTTAACAAAATCACTCTTTTTGGGTAATTTCAAAAATAGCCATCATCAAATTCAGACTTTTCCATTTCGTAAAAATCACCTTATTGGGCAGAATATGAGATTTTTTCGAAATTCCCCAAATATCAAGATCCGCCGCCGCCTGAATCCGCCGCCGCCGCCTGAATCCGCCACCTAACCGCCGCAGTCACCGGAATCCGTCGTCTGTTCAAATGTCAAGATCCGCCGCCGCCTAACCGCCGCCTGGATCCGCCGCCGCCGCCTGAATCCGTCGCCTAACCGCCGCAATCACCTGAAACACCGTCAATCAACAATCGTCTGTTCAAATGTCAAGAACATATCAATAACGATGCTCAAATTCGACTTCAATCTTTAACCATACATGAACGGTACTAACCTTGTCAAAATCGTCTCCTTGTCACACCGGAATCATTCTCGCCGGAAATCATTCTCGCCGGTACTAACCTTGTCACACCGGAATCATTCTCGCCGGAAAACTGAAACACAGTCGCCAGATTCATTTTATAAGAGAGAGAGAGAGATATTTTTTTGATTTAGGGTTGATTTAGGGATTTAAATGTAGATCTGAAAATTCGATTGTCAAAAAGACGATTATACCCTTTTGGATATAATAATGACTTTTTCTTTTCTCTGACACGTGTCACTCCCTAAACCCTTCCTACACTTTTTATTTTAAAATCCTTTTTATAATATCCTAATTCTATATATATATATATATATATATATATATATATATATATATATATATATATATAATAATATTCTATGTATTTGATTTTAGTTGACTTAGTGATTTAATGATTCGTCTTTTGTTTATAACACGTAAAGACGATTTCATGAGTGTGTTGAAGAATTAGTAAACTCGAAGATCTTAGGTGTCATGCTTGTAAAGTAAGTAGGGATTAGAAAACCTTAGTCGACCCAAATCCCATACGTTTCTATAGAGAAAGAAAAGATAAGAGGATTTGGAGAATTTTGTGAACGAAAAGCGTTGGTTAAATTCCTGGCGTCAAAACATTTGCAACTTTGAGCTCTATAACATACTCGATTTTATAGTCCATTAGTCTATGGTAAGTTACTGAATTCGTAGTTTTCATTTATCATTGGATATAATATTCGGTGTATAAACACTTTGTCGAGTTTGAAATATCATCTTATCCGTACTCGTTGAATCATGACGAAACTTTACGATGATACCCCCCATATCAACAAATTTTCAAATATTCTTAATATTTAAGTTTAAGGAAAATTGTATACCCGCACGTTGCTGCGGATTAATGAAAATTGTAAAACAAAAAATAGTTAGAATATGAATCGTTTTAAAAGTAAATAACAAAATCGATTTAAAAAAAAGAAAAGAAAACTTACTTATTGATTTAAGAAAAAGAAAAAAAACCTTCTTAGTGAAATTTATAAAATGTGTGTATTAGATATAAGATTAAAGTCTTAATAAAAATCTATGATAAAAAGTGTTTAATTAATATAAAAAAAGTTATATTTTATAAAAGCTTTAAGAAATTAATACAAAAGTCATAATTAAGACCATTTAGACCACTCTCATTCATAACACCGATTTTGATGTTATGGAGTGTCACGTCAGCATAACACCAACATAACATAACACCACTAAACCCCTCAACCATAACACCAAAAACTGGGACCCACCAACTTTATTATTTTTCATTTTCTTTCCTATTCTTATATTATTTTTAATACATTATTAATATTAAAAATACATTAATAATAAAAATAAACTTAGATTAATATTAAAAAAAAACAATACATAAAAAAAAAACAATACATTAATAAACTTAAACGATAAAAAAAAACAATACATAAAAAACTAATCATCGTCTTCGGCGTCTAATTCTGCGCGTATTTTGTCCTTCTGCCTTTCGATTTTAGCCCGATCCTGTGGCGACAAATCATCGGTTGACATACGAAAAAATTCCATTTTCCGAAAACGGAGTCTGTATTTGATCTCCTCCGTTTTCGCGATCCTAAGCTCGCGAATTTCGTTGACAACGTCGTCGTTAAACACGTCCCGTTTTGAAGTAACATCAGAGGAGGAGGAGGAACGTGCGCTCTTAGATGGTTGTGGCCTTCCTAAAGGTCGTGGAAGCTGATCATGGCCATAGAGGTCCGGTTCGCATCGTCGTCGAGGTTGATCGGGTCAATGGGTTTAGGATTAGCAAACCTTGGCGAATTATGCAAAACTTCCCACGCAACATGATGACGAAATGGGCGTAGATTTTCAGCTTCGAACATGCTTAACGCCGTTGTGTAGACGGCTTTGTCATCCTCGCCGCTCGATCGATCTCGTTCGGCACGGTCATGACATGCTATGAACAATTTTATGTTTTTGCTCATAGCCCTCCATTTTGAACTTAGCGCATTTTTTGTGAAAGGTTCCGCCAAACCTTCGTTAAAAATACCCATCACACGGAACCAAAAAGTTACATCTTGGTCGGTTCCTTTTTTCCGATCCTCCGAAACATGAATCCAATTCTCCGCCAAGCGCCGTTCTTGGCCTTGTGTCCACTGAACCTTAGAACCTGGGGTGGCGTCTTCCACATCCGTAGCTTTTTTCTTACCCTTGTCTTTTCTCTTACGAGAACCACTAGGTTCAGCTACTTGTGGTTGAAACACTTGAGACGGTTTAAATGGTTGAGGTTGGGGTTTATGGAATGATTGAGGTTGGGTTTGATGGTATGATTGAGGTTGGGGTTGATGGTATGATTGAGGTTGGGGTTGATGGTATGATTGTTGTTGTTGTTGTTGTTGTTGGAATAATTGGAATTGTTGGAATTGTTGCCATTCGGTCATGGCTTGTTGATGGGGTTGAGGTGGTGTGTTGTTGTTTCCGGCGAGTAGTGAAGTAAAACCACCGGGTTGGGTTTGGAAATTTGCGAAGCCCGGTGAGGAAGGCGAGTTGGGATCGGATGATGGAAAATCGTTTATTGAGACATTTTTCTTTTGGGTTTTGTAGATAGAATGTATATGATTATAGAGAGAAAGAATATGGTTTGGTGTAAATATTTTGTGTTTGTGATTGGGTATTTATAGGAAAAAAAAAAAAAAAAAAAAAACAAAGTAGCCGTTAATTAATAGTCGTTGCTAACTTTAAAAAAAAAAATCTCTTTTTTTTTAAAACTCTTCTAACATTCGAAATCAAAAAAAAAAAAAAAAAAAAAAAAAAACCAAAGACGCGGCGTTGCTCCAGCAACACCGCCACCGAAAACGTCGAAAAACGCCACCCCCCATCGATAACGCCGTTATGGGGGGGGGGGGTAAAACGCGTGAAAACGCCGGGCGATGGGAGTAGTCTTAGCATATATGTAAAGTGTAGGGGTTTTTTCGTATATTGGTAACTTAAAATGAAAAAGAAAAAAGAAAAAACGATGTTTGGAGGGATTCGAACCAACGTTAGCCAGCAAGGGAGCAACGTCATTTATCTCTAGACTGCATGCCACTTTTGTTTACTCACCCCGCTACTAACTGTATATATATAAAAGGAACGTTGACACTATTCATGAACAATGTCATTTCCAAAATTAACGATGACACTGTTCATGAAACACCGTCATTTTCCAAAATTATATATAGGTAATTACAATGTTTGGAATTCAAAGTACCTATTAGTTGACTTATACTTGCTTAATGCCATAGTGGCAAATCTAAGTCGATTATATATATTTGAGATGAAATGCATGAAATAATACTAAATATAATATCGTTATGTGTTAAACATCCTCAATTTTTTTAATTTTCAGTTAAAGATATGTAGTCTTAATTTTTTGTTTAGTCGAACAATTTTCCCGGTAAATCACCACTACCCGGGTTTTTTGTTTACTTTCATTGACCACTATATGGTTCGATTGAATAAGAACCGGAAGTCGGATATCTTACAATTAAAAATTAAAAAGGTCGAGTACCTTTAATACATAACGATTTTGTATTTAGTGCCATTTTGTGCATTTCACTCTAAATCCACATGTATTTATAAAAAGGCAAAACGACACCGTTTTAAAAGCAACAAACAAAGAAAAATAAACCTACTGGGTTATTTTAAAAATTGTTCGATTAAATAAAAAGTTAAGGTTGAGGACCTTTAATTAAAAAATAAAAAAAAATAAGTGTTTCCAATAGATAACAAGATTTAGCCTATTTCTTTCATTCATTCTAGTAGTACCCGTGACCAAATATACAAATTACAAACCAAAATTTTTATAACTAATTCACTAAATATAAGTAAACTAATATTTTGATATTAGATATTCTTTTTAGGTCTAAATAAATTAAAAATAACGAAATAATGATTTAAATGAAAAATTATTGTTTATAGTTAAATGACTTATGTTTGAAACCAACAAATTATTTTTTTAGAAAGTCTAAAACGTGACAAGAAATTATTACGGTATATATTGAAATTTCTTAAGGTAAGCTTTTGTTTTTGTGTTATTCAAATTAAAAACCAATAATTAATATTACTTATTTTTAGTTCGATTTAACATTCAACAATGCAACTTTTTAAATCTTCATGCAACATGCGGTTTAAAAAAAACTCGTTTATTAGTAAAAGTGTCGGGGAAAACAATTATCATAAATTGGTGGCCAAAATAGCTCTAGTATAATTCTATGGGGTGTTTGTTTCGACTTATTTAACGGGTTTATGGGTTTATATTAATTTTGATAAATTTATAAATTCATTTTCTCTGAATTCTGACTTATTTAAGCATAAACTCAACCTAATAAATTTATAAAAAAATTAAGTTTATAAACTTATCAAAATTAAATAAACTCATAAAATCATTATATAAGCGGAAACAAACACTCATACAACTTTCATTCACAAAACAAACTCTTTTAAGAAATAAAAAAGAAATACTAAAATCCACACTCACCAATTCCATTTCAAAAATTTTCACCCAAAACACACATTCACACACACTGATGGGTGTCACAAAAGAAACCTGCCGGAACGAGCTCCGATTAGCAATCCGTCAACTCTCAGATCGTTGTCTAAACTCTGCATCCAAATGGTAAGCAAACTCCCTTCAAAAAAAAAAAAACTTTTTTTTTTGAATTTCAAAACCCTCAAAAATATATATTTTTTTAATCAGGGCTGCTGAGCAATTAGTGGGTATTGAACAAGATCCAGCAAAGTTTCCGCCTTCACATACACGGTTACAGCGGGATTGTTCGAGTATTCGCAGGCGATTTCGGTCTACAGACGAGATTAATTCTACTCCGGTGGCTGGAACGTCTTACGTGTCTACACCGGTACCCAAAGAGGATAACGATGTTGTGGATTCTGATTTTTATCTTCTTGCGAAAACGTATTTTAGTTGCAGAGAGTATAGGAGAGCTGCTCATGTTTTGTCTGATCAGACTGGGAAAAAGGCGTTGTTTTTGAGATGTTATGCGCTTTATCTGGTTCGTTTTTCGCTTCTTTTGTTTCGTGTTTATTTGAGGTGTTGTTAAGGGAATTATCTGGGGCAATTTTTAACTGTTTTATTGGTATTGTTTTCCTTGCATACCAGGTGTTCGATTAAATGCTAATTGTCGAATAACATATCTTGACATTGTTTTTTCCTAAAATGTGATTATATACGTTTCTTTAATTGGTGAATCGGTTATTTATTGACGTGTCGTATACTTTAAAAACACGGTCTTACTATCGGAACCAGCTAATGATGTTAGTCAAGCAGTTTTTTTAGATGGTTTTGACTTTTGGTTTTGTCGATGTGGCTTAACAAATCATCAAATATATGTAAATGAGCTATGAAAAACGAGGTAAACACAAAAGATTGCAGGCCTGAGTAAGTAATAAAGGGTTATGTGCTCTTTTATAACATGCTAAAGATTTTTTTGCTGGGTGTTAATTGCTTCATTCAGTTGCCATAGACATTGGAAATCATATTCTTATGTTATACTTTATGGTCGTTACAAGTCAATGCAAACACGTTTTTTTTATGTAAACTATTGCTGCTGATGTTACCGGCCTTAATTGGCAAATTACATGATTAACCCCATTCATATATTTTGATGCAAAATTCAGTATTAGGACTATATATTTAACTATTTACATGGAAGTTACTTTCAACAAATTATTTTTTGTGTATTTATCCATCTTTGTTAAGTAATCCCTTTCTTTCCGTCACTATGATATTAATATGTTTCCTTTTCCTCCTTTTTCTAAATTAAACAAACACTACGTGTTACTTATATATAATTATATGTTTTTTTGTTCTAGGCTGGCGAAAAGCGGAAAGAAGAAGAAACAATAGAACTTGAGGGACCTTTAGGTAAAACTGATTCTGTAAACACTGAACTCACATCCATAGAACGGGATTTATCCACAGTTCGTAAAAACAACACAATCGACCCATTTGGTCTATACTTATATGGTCTTGTTCTCAAAGAAAAAGGTAATGAAAATCTCGCTAGAACCGTACTTGTTGAATCAGTCAACACCTACCCATGGAACTGGAACGCCTGGTTAGAACTACAATCCTTATGCCCCACAATCGAAACACTAAACTCTCTCAAACTCAACAATCATTGGATGAAAGACTTCTTTCTCGCTAGCACTTATCACGAGTTACGAATGCATAGCGAATCATTAGCTAAATATGAATACTTACAAGCGACTTTCGGTTTTAGTAACTACATCAAAGCCCAAATCGCTAAGGCTCAATACAGTTTACGTGAGTTTGAGCAAGTTGAAGCTATTTTTGAAGAGCTGTTAAGGATTGACCCGTATCGTGTTGATGATATGGACATGTATTCTAATGTATTATACGCAAAAGAATGCTTCTCTGGTTTAAGTTACCTTGCCCACCAAGTCTTCATGACAGATAAATATCGACCTGAATCTTGTTGCATTATTGGGAACTACTATAGTTTAAAAGGTCTTCATGAAAAGTCAGTTATGTATTTTCGTCGGGCGTTAAAATTAGATAAAAAATATTTATCCGCGTGGACTTTGATGGGACATGAATACGTTGAGATGAAAAACACTCCGGCTGCTGTTGATGCCTACAGACGGGCTGTGGATATAAACCCGAGTGATTATCGGGCTTGGTATGGGCTCGGGCAAGCCTATGAAATGATGGGAATGCCTTATTACGCCCTTCATTATTTTAAAAAATCTGTGTTTTTGCAACCGGGTGATTCTCGTTTATGGATAGCGATGGCTCACTGTTATGAAGCGGATCAACTTCGTATGCTTGAGGAGGCGATTAAGTGTTATAGGAGAGCTGCTAATTGTAATGATAGAGAAGCTATTGCTCTTCATAAGTTGGCGAAGTTGCATAGTGAGTTGGGTCAGTCTCAAGAAGCAGCGTTTTATTATAAGAAAGATTTGGAAAGAATGGAAGATGAAGAACGAGAAGGGCCCAATATGGTTGAAGCTCTTTTGTTTCTTGCGAATTATTGTAGAGCTCAGAAAAAATACGAAGAAGCTGAAGTTTATTGCACCCGTCTTCTTGATTATAATGGCCCTGTAAGCTTTCCTTTCATTTCTTTTCTTACTGTTTTCCTCACATGTGTCCCATTTACCAACATATGGGTCAATCGGGTTATGTTTTATCTCAAAGTAATTAGTTAAGGAAACAGGTCATACAGGTTTTTTTTTTGTTTCATGCATAAAACTTTTTGAAATCGTTATATTCAAAAGTTCAGTAATTAATGAAATAATTTGGCAAAAAGTGTTTCGAATCAACTCGCAAAAGGTGAATCGTTATGAACTTATCTGACGCTCTTTTAAATAACTGTAGGAGAAGGAAACAGCAAAAAGTCTTCTTCAATCAATAAAATTTGCGCAATCTGGTTTCCCTTCACAGGATGATGAACATTTCTCTTCATAATTCATATCGCTCTTCTTTTCTTTTTGGCCCGTGATTGAGAACACAATGTGGGAAAATTCAATTCATTTTGTTTTAGTAGTTTAGGTAATATTATAGCCTTATGTAATCATTCTTGACAATGTATTCTAGGTGATAGCAGATTCCCTATACTATTTTGCTTCTGTTCTGTTTTTGATTTTCCATTGATTTATTTTTCGCATCCTGAATGAAATTGAACGCCAAATATTGTAATTCTAAAGTTCTTATACAACACCCGTAGACTCATACACAGAAATCATAATGTTTTGTTTACATTTACAATTTCAATGATAAATCCGCAACAAAAAACAAAGTAACAGGTTCAAAAAGTAATCACCTTACCGAATTTTAAAACCGTGAAACAAAACCAAACGTTGAAGCTAAACACTCGCGGTGGATGAAAACAGTTGTTTAAGAAGTCGTTTCTTGATTTGCCATCTGCTTTGTGGGAATTTCTTGCATTCACCTTCGGTTGCTTGTTTCCCCTCTCCAAATATTAGCTCTTTCAGAATCCGTTTCTTGATCTGCCACCTATTCGCCGGAAGGTTGTCAAAAGCCGTTCCAACACCGATCGGTTGCTTTCCCATCTCTCCCATCTCCTATACAGTTTCTTGTAAATGTGTGTTTAGTTTTCTTTAGTACAATGTGATTGTGTATAAATTTGGGTTTTCGATTTAAAAATGATTATGTGTGTTTGTGGGTATAAATAAATTAATGTATATATATAGAAGGGTTAGTGTGTTGATTACGCGTTAAAATGGATAAATTGACAACGTCTTTGGTAAGTGAAACCTTAAAGAAAGGCTTCTTAAGACTTGGTCATTACTCCTAGTTTTAAGATTTTGTTTTATGATAGGGAACAACTAATATTCAAACATCTAACTCAAACTATGCTTTTCTAAAATAACAATTTACTAAGTTTTGAACGTTTTTTGATATTAAAGTTGGCTTCGATTAAATTTTAGGGTAGTTTGTTGGCTGAATTTTTGAAATTGTCGATGAAACAAATTTTAATGTTATTTGTGGAACGATTTGGATATATTTTGTTATCTTGAAACATGATATTGCCAAAAAAATTTAAATATTGGAAAAAATTGATATTCTTTATAGACTGGTATCGCTCACCGTAGTCTTAAAGTATCCTAAAAAGTAAAAACCTATTAATTTTTCATGTTTTTCTTACTTCTTCGGCAAAATTATGTTGTTATGTTTAAATCGCCGAACGATTAAGTTTAAAATACTATTCTGCCGAAGAATATAAAAAATAGTTCAACAAATTATCCAAAAGTTTAATAGGAACTAACTTCTATTCTTTCAAATCATTTAAAAGTTAGTAAAAATGCTTTCAATGACAATTGAAAAAGTAAATTAATATAAAATGCAACTACTCATAAAAGTTTTACGCAAGTTTTAATATTACGTTTATGGTGTCGTCTCTTACATTAATCGACTTCTAAAGTGACGCATTATGTACTAGTTTATAGTACTCTGTAAACACAAAAATCTTCAATATGAAATTTTCAATTATCATTTACCTTAAAATAGACAATCTTTTATATTTTTGGAAATATTATCATGTCTATTTCAATGTAACTCTTAACTATACTACTATATTAACATATTAGGGTTTTTTATTTTAAGAACTAAATTTAAAAAAAAAAAAGATTTTAGCTATTTATTTTCATAAATTAATCTAGATTATTCAAATTTGAAATAAAAAAATTAATTGAAGCCATTAAATAAGATTTGTAACTTATAGATAACTTAATAAACTATTAAAATATAATTTATATATAGTCTTTTATTACTATTTATATAAAAAATAAAATAAAAAATGATGATAATATTTATTAGTTAATTAATTATAATAAACATATTAATAAAATTTATAACCTTTTAATTAGAATAATAAACAATTAAATTAATAACTTTTAGAAAATTAAGTTGTTATACAAAGTTATATAATTTAGTTAAAATAATTTTTAAATAGAGTTGGTTAATTCAAAACACATTTCAACTTTGAGAAAAAAAAACACATTTGTAATATCGTGTTTGACCATCAATATTTACCGTCACAACATGAGGAGTTTGTTTCTGACATAATTATAAACGTGTTCATTATTTATTATCCCGCCGCTCGGATACAATAGTAGTAACATACATTACTTAAATACATGTCGAACATTACATGATTACTTTAATAAATAATTAAATAATTAACTATAATAAAAAGTCATTATGGGACAAACGACCTTTTTTATGTTCTAAGATTCTTATTTTTTCTAGTAAATTTTTTAATCCTCCTTTTGACCTTGATCAAGTCAGCCACTGGGTAATAAGAAAATGTGCTACTAGTAGTTTCTAGACTACTTATAGTCTCATACAATTATACTCATATGTCAACGACTTATCTCACCACGTGTTCAGCACTCCAACTCGTTGAATTTGATTAAACCGAGTTAGTTAATAAGAGTGCTCTCAACAATGGCGTTATGGCCGGCGTTTTGCCCCCACATAACGCCGTTATGGCTGGGGGTCGCGTTTTGGCCGGCGTTTTGGAGTGACGTTGGTGTGGTAACGCGGTGTTTTGTATTATTTTTTTTTCTTTTTTATTTTTCCTAATATGTTATATATATATACACACACACACACAAACATATATATATATATATATATATATATATATATATATATATATATATATATATATATATATATATATATATATATATATATAGTTCATGCGAGAACTCAAATTTTTGCGAGAACTGCGAGAACTCATTCTCAGCCACTCATTTATTTTTGAATATTAAACCTTTTTCTGAAATTAAAAAGGGTAAAATAGTAATCTTTTTATTTGTAATTTAAATTTATTTTTCCCTTTTCTCTCTCATCTTAATTTATTCATTTTTTTCACTATATAATTCGTCGATTGGCTTAGTATTTTAAATCTTGTGCATTTATGAACAAAGGTTTTTCTTTATTAAAAACCTTCAGCCAATTATTTTTTCGCATGGTTACCAATATCGTTATTTACATAGCAACTAAGAAAAAATAAATATTCAAATATATTAATTTTACTTTAAAGTATATGATGATTCAGTAAGAATTTTTTTATTTAGAGAACCCTAACTTTTCAATACTAAAATCACTTTTATGTGTGTTCATATGATTGCACCTTAATGTTTACAAATGAACAACTGTGATAATATATGAACAACTGTGATAATATATGAACAACTGTGATAATATATGAACACGTGACGATGCTCAGATGTGATGGAGAAAAAATCCATGAACTAATTATGATCAAATATGAACAACTCATAGTAATCGTAAAAAGTTAAAATAAAAATCCTAAAACTAGGTACAAATCAAAGAAAGAAAAGGAGTAAACGAAGGTTTTTCTTCATCATCCTTTATGTTCTTGATTGTAATCTTTGTTTTGCTTATCGTCTGCATATTGAAAAATTCATTTTAGTAATAAATTATTACCATTGAACAATCAAATGGAAATTCACAAACATTTGATCAAACAAAAAACAAAATAATTAAATTATACAAACCCAAACACACACCCACGATTACAAAGTCCAGGAATTCCTTCGTATCAATCACACACAAATAAAATTAGCTTACCATAACAAGTCACTAAACCGACTACACGATTTCGATTCAATAAACACACATACAAACAAATCAATAAAATAACAATAAAAATAAACAGAAAACTTACCAGACATGTCCGCTTTTAAACAACCAGAAATCACCAACAAATACTTTATGCTCACTATAGCTACAAGTAATTAGAATCTTAAAAAGATTGAAGAATCAAGGATTTATCTTGAACTCTAACAGATACTTTATGTGATGATGTCTATTCACAGACTGAGGATCATTTGCTCTCGAAAGCATTTGCAAGTTTCAATCATCCAAAGAATATGTTACAACTTGTCTGTGTCACAAAAAGATAGAAAAAAGAAAGAATAAGCATACCTGCTTAATTTCTGGAGGGGCGGGAATTTCAGGGGCCAAATCTGCCCGTTCCTCGAGATCGTTAGCCACACCTTCATCATCATTGGTAAAAATCTCCACGTGCTCCATGTCATCACCTGCAATCACATATATACAACATCCTTCATTTCCTCAAGATGTTCAATACCACGTGCTACTTCATGGGACCTGATATTAATATATGCCAAATTGACATGAATAATAATCAACAACATAATAAAATCATAAAAAATCACAAAAAAAGTTTGCAAATAATTAAAAAAAAACATATATAATCAATAACAACATAAAATCAAAAAATTAAAAAAAAAAATAATCACAAAAAAAACAGATCTATAAAATTAAAATCAAAATTGAGAAATTACGGATTTAGAAGGTTCGAGAATTGAGGCCATGCGAATAGGTTCTTCGAGAAGCAAGTGACTGGAATGCATGATTACTGATTTTGATTTTGATTTTAATTGAAAGAAAAAGATGAATTACAGAGAAAAAATGGAAGTAAGTGCGGTTAGGGTTAGATGGAACGCATTTTAGGTATTAAGGAGAGAGGGAGAGATTTTTCAGGGAGGAGTGTGAATTCTCAAAAATACCCTTTTAACTCTTATAAAAACTTACTCAATTTTCCTATTAATTACAAATATGCCATTTTCGTTTTTAACCCTTGATCTGTTCATCCAATGGCTCCAAATTGGTTCTCGCAGTTCTCGCAAAAATTTGAGTTCTCGCATGAACCATTCACTATATATATATATATATATATATATATATATATATATATATATATATATATATATATATATATATATATATATATATATATATATATATATGGGGGAAGTGAATATGGGGCTGTTACACATGTAAGCTTACATGCGAAACTCCTTAAAAACTATGTCGTTTTGTGATTTAAATGTTTTTCAACGCTTGATTTGTCCTATATTCATCAAGGGAGAGGTGATCCCCAAAATGCAGGGGGTCATTGTTTATTATGAAGAAGTTATAAAAAGTGACTTCGATAGATGCCCAGTGATGACAAAAAAACCTATATTTTTGAAAGACACGATTAATGAAGAAAAAGATGTGAATAGATAAAAATTTGTAAAGTTAGTTTAATTAATATGATGAAAATTATATAGATTTGAAGAATTTTTAACAAAACGACATATTTTTTGATGAGTTTTGCATGTAAGCTTACATGTGTAACAACCCCATATTCACTTTTCCCTATATATATATATATATATATATATATATATATATATATATATATATATATATATATATATATATATATATATATATATATAGGAGTGGGTTAATGTAAAAAGGTGTTAAAATAAAAAGGATAGGAAGCAATCTTAGCCACTCATTTAGTCAACAAAAAGGGCATCCAAAAAAGTCAACGCGGTGGCATTTTCGTAATACTTTCCAACTTTCATGAACTTTTGGTAATTTGCAGAAATCTGTTTTTTTTTTTTTTTTTTTTTTTTTTTCTTTTTCCCAGATTACTCATTTTTTTTAATCTTTGTGCATAACTATTTCAATCTTTGTGCATCGATTTTCTTGTGCATCGATTTTATCAAAATAACGTGTGTATTGATTATACAAAACATATCCACCGCCGGAAAATCCACCGGAAAATCAATCCACCAAAAAAAAAACAATCAATCCACCAAAACAAACAAAACATGTGCATAAAAAAAAACATATGCATAAAGAAATCAATGGGCATAAATATCAATCCACCGAAACAAATAAAAACATGTGCACCGGACCGGAAACATGTGCACCGGAAATATATTCACAGATAGGTATAGAATTTGAATTAAAAAACGAAATCTGACAAATCACCGCCGGAAAACTAAGCTTTTATCTTTACAACTAAGCTTTTATCTTTACAAAACCTGTAAATCATCACAAATAATATTACAAAACCTGTAAATCAAAACCTGTAAATCATCATCACAAATGGTAACCGCCGGAAAACTGAAGCTCGCCGTCCCCATCGTCACCTGAAGCTCGCCGTCGCCACCTGTAGATCCGGCGCCTCGCCATCTTCATCTTCATCCGTCGCTGGAAACCTGAAGCTCGCCGTCCCCATCGCCACCTGAAGCTCGCCGTCGCCACCTGTAGATCCGGCGCCTCGCCATCGCCATCGGTTGAGAGGAAAAGTATGGTGAAGAAGAGAGAGAGAGAGAGAGATGGTGGCTGCGCCTCGCCATCGCCATCGCCAGATTTCCACCGGTGAAGAAGAGAGAGAGATGGTGGCTGCGTTAAAAGAGAGAGAGAGATGATGGTTTTGCTAAATTAACGACACTGGGTTTTTTTGGGTCAAGCAAGTAGGTCATCAGCTGCGAAATGACAATTTTGCCCTTCACGGGGTTTCTTTTGGGTTTTTAATTTTGGGACACGTGTCAGCACATAAACACTCCCTATTCTTTTTATTTTCAAAGTCTTTTTATTATATCCTAATTCTATATATATATATATATATATATATATATATATATATATATATATATATATATATATATATATATATATATATATATATATATATATATATATATATATATGAATGATTTAGTTAAAAGAAGAAGGAGAAAAAAAGTTGCAGGTTTATGTTAAGAAGTTGTTTTTTTTTTAAGTTAAAGAAGGAGAAAAAGTTGCAGGTTTAGTTAAAGAAGAAGGAGAAAAAAAGTTGTTTTTTTTTAAAAGTTGTTTTTTTTTTTTTTATTAAGTTATTAAGTTAATTGTTTTTTATTTTAAGTTATTTTTTCTAGTTATATCAATGTATTTTTATTTTATAGTAATAAGAAAAAAATAAAAAATAATAAAACTGATAGATCCCAGAGTTTGGTGTTAACTGATTTAAATATACAACATTTAATTGTATCTAATTAATAAGTGCCACTACATTTAAGATTATCTCTTACTTTTACCAAGTAGAAGTTATTATACATTTTCCTTATTTTTAAGAGTTAACTGCAAAAATAGTCCCTAACAATTGTTTAGATTATAAATTTTATCCCTATGCTTTCAAAAGACATCAGATATCCTACACGCCATTAAGGCGTTGCATATCGAGGCTACCAAACACCGAGAATCAAGACAATCAAGGTAACTTCAACGTGACAAGTATAACCGGTCCGAGGCCATTGCTACCGATGGAGAGAGTATAGATACCATATCCATAATAAATAAGACACATTGAATTCAAAACTACCTCGACTCTTAAAACATTATCTTACACGTCCTCTTAATTCCTAGTTCAATTACTCTGATCATTAAGGAGTACTGATTTTCACACCCAAGATTTATCGGTAGCATTCCCTCCATAATCCTAACGGGTTGGTCGTCTTTATTAGATTGTTAGTTTAAGACCGAATGACGAAGGACGAATAACGAAGACCATCTTAGAAAGTGTTGAATACCGTAGAAGGGAGCTAGCACGAAGTTGGCTCGCAATCCATTCACGTTTGGTAACCAAAGTAACTGTTACTTTAAAAGTCCCTACTCCAAACATTTAAAACTAATAATTAACTTATAATTTCGAATAATAACTATTTCTTCCTTTACTATAGAAAATGAACCATTAATTTGGGACGGGCGGATCCCTCTTTCTTCCGGTAAGAAAGCGGTTTTTCCCTCAGGTTCCTCCCTGACCTTAGATGGAGAAATAAATGCTTAAGGAAAAGGCGCCATCGAAGTTTTTCAGCTTCCTCTTTAATTAACACGTTTGCACAACTTTGATCGACGCTTATTGACTCGTGTTTAATATACGACCTGTCACATCCTCACCGCCTTTTCAAAATGTTAAACATATCAAATCACTAAGTATTTGATTATATTTTCTTCCATATCAAATCACTACGAGCCCCTATGACTTATCTAATGTGAATTGTTGTCTTCTTCTCTGCTTACGCCCTCTTTAAATCAAAATTCTGGCTCTACCCTGTTTTTCAAGGTGTTGACTATTCATGCAAGGTGTTTGATCAGTTGTCCTTTCTAATGGGGAGTTGTTTCACCTGATCAACAATAGTGTTGGTCGCCTTCCTCGAACCTCGGTTTGGACCCAATCTGCGGAATCTCTTTCAATTGACTAAACGAAGGTGAAAAACACAATATAACCGAATGATTGATATTATTGAACTTACGTAAAGGTTTACAATACGAATAATATCATATACAAATGATTACAACGACTTTGAACCAGATGGGTGTTACGCAAGTGGAGCTCTCGGGTAACGCAACACGCAACTTTCTCTCTATAGACAGATGCATTTATGGCTGTTGGTTGGGGCATTTATAATCCTCACCTAACCCCAACCTTGTTACGCAATTGTAACACCCGGAATGGGTGTTACGCAATGTAACACCCTTTACCCTGTTGCGCCACTTTGGTGTTGCACACGTAACAACGTATAAATGCGTCAGAATAATTTACAACTCGATATACGTACATGCTAGACTTCATGACACTTTCTTATACTAAATACAAACTACAAACAATGACGGTTATGCTCCAACAAACTCTCCCTTGGATCTAGCTTGTATTTTCGACAAATCTTCAACGAGAATTTGATGTCGTGAGATCGAGAGTTGTTTCTTTGACTTCAACGAAGTATCTTTCACAGTTCTGAAGTCTGTAACCGATGTCTCTTGAATCTCTCGTGTAGCTAGTCTTCATCGTCAAGCAACGCGTCTCCATGAAGATCGACTTCAAGTCTTTGACTTCCCGGAAGTGCTAAACTCTTCGAGATCCATTCTTTAAACTTTGTAAACCTCGCTTACAGAGAAACTATTCAAACACGTGTTTTGTTCTTTAAACGGATAAAATCTTTTAGTTTTTTCAGAAAACACGAGACAAAATCTTAAAATCTTGTACGATACGCGACGACGAAGTAAATAAACATAGAAATGAAATCTTTTTGGATTTTTGTTGATGTTCTTAACCTATAAATGCAAAATCTTTTTGTGATTTTCATCTATAAAGTATATACACTACTTTAGCAACCTAGAAACGAACAAATCTTTTTTGCTAAGGATTCGTTTGCTTTTAGGATCATATCGCTAGAAGTGGAGTCATACGAATCAACCGATTATTAGTATGTTTGTCCTCTTAAATAAAACATTGACATCATAGAAGCAATCTTCCGATTGTTTATTTACATCTGTTTATATGGAGTCCCACTTATATTTACACTTTGCTAATTCTGAATTCCCCTCAAAGTGTCATCGAACTCTCAGTATTTATAGAAAATGTCACCTTATTCCTAATTTTATTAACTAAACTAGAAAATTGGATCGTGTATTGATGCTATGTACACTCTTCTGTGAGTGTTTGCATAACCGTTTTAGGTATATATAAGTTTTGCTTGCACCCGGTTACACACTGTGCCCCCAATATCATGACATTTCTCCGAAAACTAATATACAATACATATAGTATTTATTCAATTATTTATTCATTTATTAATGAGGTGTTTATGACACAAATTCCTCCCCCTGTCTTTGCCGTTTATCAAGTAAGCATCAAGGGTTACGTAATTTTTAGACTTTTACCGACTTTCCCCATGTCTTTGTCCTTTATCAAGTTAGCATCAAGGGTTAGAGTCTTTATTCGACTTAATTACGAGTTGCGATGTTTTTATTCTCACTTTTTCTTATTACTCTCTTATTTTTACCCTCATAGATATATATATATATATATATATATATATATATATATATATATATATATATATATATATATATATAAATAATCCTATTGGTGACAAATTCCATGCACACCAAAAGTTCTCGACTTATCACCGAAATGAACAAAAATAGCCATGTGACCCGTTATAAACAGTTTCGGAAAATTGTTTAGATGATATTAGCCGTATCTACTAATACATCGAACAAAAACTTATGACCATGATTTTTGGAGAAATCTTAAATCTAGCGATGTACTATCATTTCCTAAGCTTTTTACAAACTTTATTTCCCTCTTTTTATGTTTTTATGATTTTTTGTGTTTTTCTGATTTTTTCTGACTATACAAATCCTAAAAACGTAAAAAAGAAAAAGTTTCGAAGTCACGATAAAAGATTTAGATTTTATCATTTTGGACTCTTTATACTCATTTGAGAACCTTTGACTTTAAACTCAATGAGTACCAAAAACTTTAAACTCTTGTTCAAAATATTTTTGCATTTAAGCAAAACAAGTTTTTTTCGAGTTCGCAACTGTTGTGTGTTGCGAAGTTTAAACGCTTTAAACTTACCAAAGTAGGTAAGTAGACTTACCTTCTCGGTTGAGAAGGAATTCTTTAAACTCACTTGAGAATGATTTCTTTAAACTCACAAAAAGCGTCTTTGTGAGAAAAGAATGAGAGAATTAAAGTATTTGAGTATTTTACACCTCCACCGCAACTGTTGCGCTACCGTAACATCAATCAAGTGTTGCGCAACATTTTCAATGTTGTGTGACACTTTCTGTGTTGCGTGACACTGTTTGTGTTACGCAACAATATTTTAAAACGTTTGTTTTTCGTTTAATTTTAACCTTTAAACTTATTTAAGTGATTTACCCCTTTACACTATCACTAGATGAAAAAAGGAATTGAAAATTATAAAGTATGGAGGTGTGCTATCTTGTTGGCTTTGGAGACTAAAAATAAAATTGGTTTTATTGATGGAACTTGTGTGAAACATGCTTCTGATAATGTGCTTATAAATAAATGGAATAGGTGTAATTCTATGGTTCTTTCATGGATTCTAATTTTTTTAGAAGAAGAGCTACATCTTGGTCAATTTTTTTCAAAATCTGCTAAGATAGTTTGGGAAGAGCTAAAAGAAACTTATGATAAAATAGATGGTTCTGTCACTTTTAACATGTATCAAAAGATTAATTCTTTAACTCAAAGTGGTAGTTCTATTTCGCTACTATAAGCTAAATTCTTACTGGAAACAATTTGATGCTCTTACCCAACTACAACTTGTACTTGTGATGCTTCTCCAGGATTTAGAAATAATAATAATTTGATTAAATTGATGAAGTTCTTGATGGGTTTGGATGATTCTTATGCTAGTCTCGGAAGTAATATTCTTACTACTGATCCTCTTCCCACAGTTAAAACTATTTTTTCACTAATTTCTAGGGAAGAGTCGCATAGAGGGAATAATGCTTCTAGTTGTAGCACTAAGAATCAAGCTACTGTATTTGCTGGTAAACTGTATGATAATAAAAAGGTTAACAATAACTTTTCTGGTAATAAATCCGGCAACTTTGGTAGAAATTCAAATTATTCTAATCTTGAATGTGAAAAATGTCATAGAAAAGGTCATACTATTGAAAGGTGTTTTGAAATTATTGGTTATCCTCCTAAAAAACCTTTCAATAGTCAAAGTTTTCCTAACAAGAATTTTCAAGCAATAATGTGATTACAGATCCAAATAATGGGAGTCATACAGTTTCTGGAAAGCAGCAAATGCAGTTTACAAATGATCAAATGTCTACATTGTTGAATTTGCTAAATGATAAGAGATTTTCTATTGATGCTAAGTATAATATGGCAGGTAATTTAAGTGTTTTAAACTTAGTGACATAGGATGAGTCATAGATTCTGGTGCTAATGAACATATGACTATTTCTGAAACAAATTTGGAAATATTGTTAATATAAGTGATCTAAATTTGAAAGTTGTGTAAAGGAAATATCAGAACAATGTGATTCTCTCTGTTTATTCCACACCTTTATTCATCAAGAAGAAAGCTATAAATAGCAATACAAAATAACTACTAACCTGAAAATCAGGCCATGACTTAGACTACCTTAAACTAAGGAATAATACTAAAGACTTGATCAACTAATGTAACAAACACCCACGTGCATAGAACATGCAAGACACATAAAACAAATACGTTGGGCAAGCCCAATTATTTATCACATGAAAGTAAAGCGGACCCACTTCAAATCCTTCCCTTAAACTGAAAAAGGGTTTATCCTTCAGTTTAAACACCATGATCTTCAAATCCAAGCAGCTTCCTCATCTTTTCAAACACTTCCATTTTTACCGGTTTTGTCATGATATCAGCAATTTGATCAGTCGAGGGGCAAAATTCCAATTGCACTTTTCCTTCATTTACTAAGTTCCTCAAATAATGGAACCTAACTTCAATATGTTTTGTCCTCCTATGAAGAACCGGATTCTTCGACAACTTGATGGTGGAACTATTGTCACAAAAGATTTCAACTGTACCAATTTCTTCATTGCTAATTTCTTCTGACAACCCTTTAAGCCAAACACTATGACACGCACTTGCGGTGGCAGCTACATACTCGGCTTCGGTGGATGAAAGGGTAACAATGTCTTGCTTTTTCGAACTCCAACAGATTGCCGCGTTGCTTAATATGCATGCATACCCAGACGTGCACTTTCTATCTTCTGCATCTCGAGCAAAGTCACTATCCGTATACACTTTTGGCTTCATCCCAGTACCTCTAACATAAAATAATACATATCTGCAAGTTCCTTTGACATACCTTATGATTCTCTTTGCCAGTGCCATGTGTTCTTCACGAGGATCTTCCATAAACCTTGAAATAAAACCAACTGAGTACATAAGATCGGGCCTTGTGACTGTGAGATACATTAGACTTCCTACCATGCTCTTATACTCCATGCCATTCACTCGTTTTCCTTCACCAGCCTTTGTAACAATCGTACCAGGCACAATAGGATTTTTAACACTATTGCACTCATGCATATTGAATCGCTCCAGAAGTTCCATGGCATATTTCCGTTGACACATACTTATCCCATATGTATTTTGATTGATCTCTACGCCTAAAAAATACTTCATAGAGCCTAGATCAGTCATTTCAAACTCTTGCATCATTGACTCTTTAAACTTCTCACACATTGCTTCATCATTTCCTGTGTAAATCATGTCATCCACGTACAAGCTCACAACCACTATTCCTTCAGTTTTCTTCTTAACAAAAAGAGTATGATCGTAATGGCTCTTTTCAAATCCTTCCCTGATGAAGTAACCTTCGATTCGATGATACCAGGCACGGGGTGCCTGCTTCAATCCGTAAAGAGCCCTATTCAGTTTGCATACCTTGTGCTCTTCTCCATCTTTAATAAAACCTGGTGGTTGTTCAATGAAAACCGTTTCTTGTAGCTCGCCATTTAAGAAAGCACACTTCACGTCGAGTTGTTTTATCTTCCATCCTTTTTGAGCAGCCATAGCAACAATGCTTCTAACTGTATCCCATCTTGCCACAGGAGCATAAACTTCATTGTAGTCAATGCCCCTTTTCTGAGAATATCCCTTCACAACCAAACGAGCTTTGTATTTGTCAACTTCTCCTTTTTCATTAAACTTTGTTTTGAATAACCATTTGACTTTAATTGGCTTTACTTCTTTTGGCTTATCTACCAAGTCCCACGTGTTGTTCTTCTTTATAGAATCTATTTCACATACCATAGCTTGTACCCACTTGGGATCTTTAATTGCTTCTTCAAAACATGTGGGGTCCCCAAGTGTACTATATAGTGCAAAGTCTACTTCATCTTCTGACAACCCATCCCCACTTGTATAGTCATTCATCCAAAAAGGTGGTTTGCTTGTCCTTTTTGAAACATTATCTCTAGCCTCTGTGACCGAATTTCCTTCATTGGTGGGTGAATGGTGTTAACTTTCTTCTGCATTTAGTGAGGGGTTTATTGAGGGGCTTTGGTCCACATCAGTATCCAATGTGTGAGTTGTCAAATCCACATTAGACTCACTTTTATCTTGATTATCTTCTCCATCATAGTCAGGAATGACTAGTTCTTTGCTCCCAAAAGTAACATCGTTCCAAACCCATGCCTCATCTTCAGAAAACTGAACGTCTTTACTTATAATAATCTTTTCTTTAATGGGGTCATACATCCTGAACGCCTTTGATTTAGTACTAATACCCAAGAAAACACATTTGACGCTTCTGTTGTCTAGCTTGGTTCTTAGTTGAGAGGGCACATGGACATATCCAATACAACCAAATATTTTAAAGAACTCGACATTTGGTTTGTGGTTTGACCAGGCTTCTTCAGGTACTTTATCTTCTATAGAGAGAGTGCTACACCTATTTAAGATGAAGCAGGCCCAGTTGGCAGCTTCTGTCCAAAACCATTTTGGCATGCCTTTTTCAAGCAATAAACACCTAACCATATTCAATAGTGTTCTATTTCGAAGTTCCGCCACTCCATTTTGTTGTGGAGTGTAAGCGGTCGTCAATTGTCTTTTAATACCATATTCCCCACAAAATCAGTGTGACAACCGTCTAAACTCAGGTCGAGAACGCTAACTTATGACCTCGATACGAATATTTGATACCTGCTATAACTAACTTTATGTGTTACGTGGTTACGTAGACATTACCCCCTTTAAGCTAAGCTCGATGTAACTCACACAAAACTTTTAAACGCGTGTGTCTCGGAATCGAAATCGGAATCAAACCAGCAATTGAACTCTAAAATACTATGAATACATACAAAGAACTTTCCTAAGTTCACTTGAAATCAATCGGGAACATTAACGAACAAAAATACCTAACGAGAACGAAAAACGAGATTTCTGCCGAACCAGCCATTCAGCCAACGGCTGGGCTTCAGCCGGCGGCTAAGATCCTCCAGCCGGCGGCTGGATGCTGCTGGACAGGTGTTCGATGACTCATTTTTGCATGAAAAACCATTGGGACACATGACTTGGCCCGATTGGACCCCTCTTTGGTCCAGAGTTGTCAGTCACTAACACCCCCACTTGCTTCATTTCTCTCACAAATCCAAACATAAATCACACACTCAAAAACACACACAAACATTTACCCCATTCTCTCTCAAACTCACTTCTCAATTGCAGCCCCTCATCACAGTAAAAATTACCATAAAACACACTAATTTCACCATTAAAAACGTTCCATTAATCAAAGGTATCAAGGAGCTTGCACCAAGACATCATCTCTACCGTTTTGAAGCCGAAAAACACCACCTAGAAGCTCTAGATCATCATCCATACACATTCTTTGGGTAAAAAGACTTTTCCTTACTGTTTATTCATAAATAACTCATTGCATGTACGATCCATCACTTAAAAACAAGTTTTTATGAAGTTTTATAACGATTTTTCTACAAAAACGGGTTTAAATAAAAGGTTACTTAGATCTATGTATTTGTGGCTAAAAACCCAAAAGAAACTGATATTTGAACACCTATATAAGTACTCTTGATGAATATTCAGTTGCATGTCGAAATCTAGCTCAAAAACGCCTAAAATCGCGAAAATGGCAAAACAAGAAAATCTGTCTCAGCAATTCAGCCGCCGGCTGAATAAGTCTGTCCACAAAATCAGATTTTTAACTTTTTAACGGAGAAATCGAGACACGTATACTTTTCACAGTTTATAAACATAATATAATAGATTACATATTTGTACTTTGAATGATAAAATGAGGTATTTAAATAACTAACTCATCATAACGATATATAGTGATACTTTATGAATCGTATTAAGCGGGAAAGTGGATAGGAAATTTTGGACATAAATTTTATAGCGCGGAAGCGCTGCCCAAATTTCATTGGACATACTTATAACACTTAAACAACAAACTATTCGTTGACTAACGAGTTTAAAAGCTAAAAAGTTATATACTTACACGAAAACTTGGTTTATCCTAGGATTCCGGTGATTCCGAGCACATTCGAGCAATTCCGAGCACGCTAGAAATCTTCGCAAACAGTGAGTTACAAACCCCTACTTTTAAATGCTTTTAAACATATTTTGGGGTGAAATACGAGTCTTAGGCTTAAACACTACTTTTAAGCTGAAACAAACTTTGAACGCTTAACGAAACGACTTGATAGTTGAATACTATTACGAAACGATTTGATACTTGAAAACATTTACGATACGATTTATTACTTGAATACTATTTCGAAACTATATTTTGCCGGCATTGTTGATGATTTTGCCAACAATGCTGAGGATACAAACACTAAATTGCCAATGACTAAACGTCGATCGTCATGTTGCGGACGTTGTACAACATGGACGTGAGACACCATTAAAATTCCCATACACTCCTGCATAACAGTTGCTATTAATCTCTGGGAGAGGACCGATAGAATTTATGGATAGCGCTATTAGGGTAGTATGACCCTCACCACAACGATAACAACAGATGGTGCATAGTTCTAGTGGGTAGGCATAAGGCTTAGCAACGAACGATCATTGGGCAATACTTAGGATTGTCACATAGTCGCGCTATGTTGTCAATACCTACAAACTTGAATACTAATACTTTACGCATGGATATGCGACAACTATTTGAAATCTACTTTTTACGCCACATTTATGTGCGTCGATACTTGCATGCTTTTACTTAAACTTTGTAGCTCACTAACTACGTCTCCCGTAGTTAACACTTGACTCGTATTTTCAGGTAACGAGTAAGCTAGCTGATGACTTATGCTTTTGGGGCGAATGACTTCAAGAACGGGATGGGTTTGGATGGTTTGGTTGAACACCCCATTTTGTAATTCGGATATGTAACCTTGTTTTAAACTTTGTAAACCTTGAATATTATGTTTTCCTTAATGACATTGGCGTTTATCTATATCTTGTGTATCGAATGCTATTGCTCTTCACATTCCGTGTTTCCGCTTTAGCGGGGTGTGACAGACTTGGTATCAGAGCGCAAGGTTATAGTGAATACCGATTTTTCAAAAATCAAACTATAACCAATTTCTAAAAACGAAAGATTTTATTTAGCCAAAACGAGAAGGCATTGTTTAACTTGAATTATTCGTAGCCTGATCACCTATGAATAATTTGGACTAAATTATGCTGGAACGAGATTGGTAAAACATTAAACGAACCTCCCCGGGAATTCTTGAAGTCAGACCCACACAGACCTAGATGCTATACTTAAGATACTCTATGTGCTCAGCTTATTACTAACACTAACATGAGCCGTATCTTCGAACTAACTCGTTATCGATCTAGGGTATGTCGAGAGGGAAAAAGATAGCTACGTCAGTCGACGAAACCGAACACTCTCACGAATCGCAATCACGGTCTAGGAGCCAACAATCGCCACCACTCACCCTACCTTACCTCCGTCGGGACGGTGAAGGAAGCTCACGATTACCAACACGCCGCGCACGACACCCACCAAATCGTCACTCGAGACCTCAGATAACTACGCCACCACCACCCCCTGTTCGCGGATTGACTCCCGAAGAAATCCAAGCGCTTTGTAACATGTCCGTCGACCTCCGCGGATACACTCAAGTCGTGAGAGATCACTCCCACCAGATACGTGGTTTGTACACCGAGGTGTTACGCACAAAGGCAATGGCACGAAAGGCAATTCGAGCAGCACGCAACTTGATGCTGATTAGCATAGTACTAGTATTCCTTACGGTTGTATTGGTTGTATTTAAGGACTAGAGGTTGTTGTAAGATGTCTTTTGGATTGTAAGCAGAACATGTAGTTTATGAAGGGTTGTAAGCGTAGTACTTTATGTTGGTTGGTAATGTACGACAATAGTCGATGATGTTGGATTTTGTAAGGGCATCAAATTTTGAGCGATATATAAAATGGACGGATTATAATTACGATTGTTGTTGTTCTTGTTATTTCCCATTATATGAATCTGAAGTGATATATCAAAACCCTAAACCCGAGTTCTCTCTTGTGTAGGAACATGGCCGAACCCAACGATGAGCGCATTGTCCAAAGGTTCAACGCCCGACTGAACGAGGCGATACCCGACATCATAGCCCGAATCAACGCTGGTATCCACCAGGGAGGACCAAGGGGAAATAACAACAACCAAGAAAACAACAACCAAGGAAACAACAACCAAGAAAACAACAACCAAGGAAACAACAACCAAGGAAACAACAACCAACGAAACAACAACCGGGAAAATAACAATCAGGGAAACAACAACCAGGGGAACAACCAAGGTTGTAGCTACAAGACCTTCATATCTTGCAGGCCAAAGGAATTCCATGGCACTGAGGGCGCCATCGGACTATCGCGCTGGATCGATAGTATGGAAGTCGTGCTAAGGATCAGCCAGTGCGCTGAAAACAAGAAGGTGGAATTCACTTCTTGCATGCTTCAGGGACGAGCACTAACCTGGTGGAACAGCCAGCTTCAGGTCCAAGGTCCGGACGCTGCATACAACATGCCATGGGCAAGGTTCAAAGAACTGCTGGTAATTGAGTACTATCCCAAGGAGATTCTGAAGAAGCTCAAGAACGAACTCTGGAATCACTCTATGGTGGGAACTGACATCGACACCTACGTCGCGCGATTTCATGAACTCGCAAATCTAGTACCTGAACTAGTAACCCCTGAAGGCAAGCGAATTGAGCACTTCATTTGGGGACTCTCACCCGAGATCAGGGCTATGGCGACGGCTACCGAGCCAGCTACGATGCAGCAGGCTGTGAGCTTGGCCAACCGTCTAACTCAGGATTGGATAAGGAATGGAGGAGTGTCGAAGCTGAGTTCAGAGGACGCAAAGGGAAAGCGTAAGGTTGAGGACCCATCGGGGAACAAAAAGGAACGTTTTAACAAGAAGGCTAAAACGGTAAGGAACTACGGGGTTGCTACGGCAGAGAACACCGGCTATCAGGGAAAGGCACCAAAGTGCGGTAGGTGCAACTATCATCACGAAGGGAACTGTAGGTCATGTACCAACTGCAACAGCACTAGTCACTGGACTCGACACTGTAAGGCAGTGAATGCTGGACCGCAGCAGGCGGGAAGGCAGCAGAATGAAGGACCGCGACAAGCGGGGAGGCCACAACAGAACGATAGGCCTCGCCAGGGAGAATGTTATGAGTGCGGTAGTAAGGATCACTACCGTAATGCTTGTCCTAGGCTAAACCCTGCCCGAAACCCAAACCAGAACCGCAATCAAAACCCTCCGCAGAACCAAAACCAGAACAATCAGAGGGGAAACGATGGGGGACAAGGCCGTGGAAGAGCCTTCGCGATTGGTGCCGAAGAGGCAAGAAACGACCCCCGGGTGATTGCAGGTACATTTCTCCTTAACAACTATTATGCCTCAGTACTGTTTGACTCAGGCGCGGACAAAAGTTTTGTGTCCTTAGAGTTTAGGCCTTTGATAGCATTAGAAACCGAACCCCTAGGCGAAAAGTTTACGGTAGAATACGCAAATGGGCAAGAATACCAAGCTAGTGACGTAATTAAGAATTGCACAATAACCCTAGCTAACCACTCTTTCGAAATAGATCTGATTCCAATCGAACTTAAGAGCTTTGACGTAGTAATAGGAATGGACTGGTTGACCATCAGAGACGCGAAAATATTTTGTTTAGATAAGACGATACGAATGCCATTAGGAGATGGAAGGGAATTTTTAGTACAAGGAGATAGGCCGGGCCAAACTTCGAAGCTTATATCGGTGATGAAGATGCGCAAGTACTTAAATAAGGGCTGCTTTGCATTGTTAGTGAACATAAAGGACAAACAGGCAAAAGCAGTAGACCTTAAGGACGTACCGATAGTTAGGGACTATCCGGAAGTATTTCCCGAAGAACTACCTGGACTACCACCTCAGAGGCAAGTTGAGTTTAGAATCGAGGTAATTCCTGGAGCGGCACCAGTGGCAAGGACGCCATATCGACTAGCTCCGACTGAGATGCAGGAATTATCCAACCAAGTTCAAGAATTATTGGATAAAGGATTTATCCGACCAAGCTCATCACCATGGGGCGCGCCGATTCTATTTGTAAAGAAGAAGGATGGATCGTTTCGCATGTGTATCGACTACCGAGAATTGAATAAACTATCCGTCAAGAACCGATATCCTCTTCCACGAATCGACGACCTTTTTGACCAACTGCAAGGCGCAACCTACTTTTCAAAGATTGACTTAAGGTCCGGTTATCACCAAGTGTTGGTTTCAGAAGATGATATACCAAAAACCGCATTCCGCACTAGATACGGACACTACGAATTCTTGGTAATGCCATTTGGACTCACAAATGCACAGGCGGTATTCATGGATTTGATGAATAGGGTATGCCGACCGTATCTAGACAAGTTCGTTATTGTATTCATCGACGACATCCTTATCTACTCGCGCAACAAGGAAGATCACGCAGAGCACTTAAAACTATTGTTGGAATTACTCAAGGAACAACAACTTTACGCAAAGTTTTCTAAGTGCGAATTCTGGTTGCGTGAAGTCAAATTTCTCGGTCACGTAGTCAATGGATCTGGAATCCACGTTGACCCATCAAAAATCGAGGCAATAAAGAATTGGGAAACTCTCAAGAGTCCGACAGAAATCCGCCAATTTTTAGGATTGGCTGGGTATTATCGGCGATTCATTCAGGATTTCTCTAAGATAGCTAAACCCCTAACAAAGTTAACCCAGAAGAACGAGAAGTTCAACTGGGGAGATGCTCAAGAACAAGCCTTCAATATCCTGAAAACGAAACTGTGCAACGCTCCAATCTTAACTCTTCCTGAGGGAAACGAAGACTTCGTAGTTTATTGTGACGCATCTAACCTAGGTTTAGGTTGTGTATTGATGCAACGAAACAAAGTCATAGCTTACGCATCGCGACAACTTAAGAAACACGATTTCAATTACGCCACTCACGACTTAGAGCTAGGAGCGATAGTTTTTGCCCTAAAAATCTGGAGACATTATCTCTACGGAACCAAATGCACGGTATTCACGGACCATAGGAGTCTGCAACATATACTAGATCAGAAGCTACTCAATATGAGGCAAAGGAGATGGTTGGAACTCCTTAGCGACTACGACTGCGATATTAAGTATCACCCTGGCAAAGCGAATGTCGTAGCAGATGCCCTGAGTAGGAAGGAGAGGCAACAGACGACTCGAGTACGTGCATTAGGAATTTACCTAAAACCCGATTTGAGAACTCGCATAGCAAGTGCCCAGCATGAGGCTTTGAAGGCAGATAACATAAAGGTCGAAACCTTGCACAATCACCACAAGGACTTTGTGAGGAAGGGCGACGACGTCTATTATTTTAAGGATCGAGCCTGGATTCCTACGACTAACGAATTAAGGAAGACCATTTTGGATGAAGCACACCGAACACGATATTCCATTCATCCAGGGTCGAGCAAAATGTATAAGGACCTCAAAGAACACTATTGGTGGCCTGGAATGAAAAGAGATGTTGCTTTATACGTAGAGAAATGCCTCACTTGTGCGAAAGTGAAGGCCGAATATCAGAAGCCATCCGGATTACTACAGCAACCCGAGATTCCCGAGTGGAAATGGGAACAAATCACAATGGACTTCGTCACAAAGTTACCTCGGACATCAAAGGGTAACGACATGATCTGGGTTATAGTAGATCGGCTAACGAAGTCAGCACACTTCATTCCGATTAAGGAAAGTTTTAACGTAGAAAAACTTGTCCAAATATACATCAACGAGGTAGTGACACGTCACGGAATACCCACGTCAATCATCTCGGATAGAGATACTCGCTTCACTTCCAGATTTTGGAAAGCATTCCAAGAGTCGTTTGGCACACGATTGGACTTAAGCACGGCTTACCATCCGCAAACTGATGGTCAAAGCGAGCGCACTATACAAACACTGGAGGACATGCTGAGAGCATGCGTTATCGACTTCGGAGGAAGTTGGGATAACCACTTACCACTAATAGAGTTCTCTTACAATAACAGCTACCATGCTAGCATCAAATGTGCGCCATTTGCAGCTCTCTACGGAAGGAAATGCCGATCTCCACTTTGTTGGTTGGAACCAGGAGACCGACAACTAATTAGCATGGACGTAGTGCAAGAAACGATTGATAAGATCACAACGATTAAGGAAAGACTTAAGACTGCAAGAAGTCGTCAAAAGAGCTATGCTGATATGCGCAGAAAGGATCTAGAATTTCAAGTCGGCGACAAAGTACTTCTAAAGGTGTCACCTTGGAAAGGTGCAATACGCCGCGGAAAGCGAGGAAAACTTAGCCCAAGATATGTGGGACCATTTGAGATACTCGAAAGGGTAGGTCCCGTGGCATATCGTTTAGAACTACCACAAGAGCTCGGTAACATGCATAACACTTTTCATGTTTCGAGACTGAAAAAGTGCCTATCGGACGAAACACTTATCACACCTTTAGAGGAAGTACAACTAGACGAGAAGCTCCAATTTGTCGAGGAACCGATTGAAATCATAGATCGCGAAACTAAGAAACTAAGGCATAGTAAAATCCCCATAGTGAGGATGCGATGGAACGCAAAGCGAGGCCCCGAATATACCTGGGAACGAGAGGATCAAATGATGCTTAAGTATCCTCATCTCTTCACTTCTCCCACAACGAATACCACAAGTTGAAATTTCGGGACGAAATTCTTTCAACGTGGGGAGAATGTGACAACCGTCTAAACTCAGGTCGAGAACGCTAACTTATGACCTCGATACGAATATTTGATACCTGCTATAACTAACTTTATGTGTTACGTGGTTACGTAGACATTACCCCCTTTAAGCTAAGCTCGATGTAACTCACACAAAACTTTTAAACGCCTGTGTCTCGGAATCGAAATCGGAATCAAACCAGCAATTGAACTCTAAAATACTATGAATACATACAAAGAACTTTCCTAAGTTCACTTGAAATCAATCGGGAACATTAACGAACAAAAATACCTAACGAGAACGAAAAACGGGATTTCTGCCGAACCAGCCATTCAGCCAACGGCTGGATGGACTCAGCCAACGGCTGGGCTTCAGCCGGCGGCTAAGATCCTCCAGCCGGCGGCTGGATGCTGCTGGACAGGTGTTCGATGACTCATTTTTGCATGAAAAACCATTGGGACACATGACTTGGCCCGATTGGACCCCTCTTTGGTCCAGAGTTGTCAGTCACTAACACCCCCACTTGCTTCATTTCTCTCACAAATCCAAACACAAATCACACACTCAAAAACACACACAAACATTTACCCCATTCTCTCTCAAACTCACTCTCAATTGCAGCCCCTCATCACAGTAAAAATCACCATAAAACACACTAATTTCACCATTAAAAACGTTCCATTAATCAAAGGTATCAAGGAGCTTGCACCAAGACATCATCTCTACCGTTTTGAAGCCGAAAAACACCACCTAGAAGCTCTAGATCATCATCCATACACATTCTTTGGGTAAAAAGACTTTTCCTTACTGTTTATTCATAAATAACTCATTGCATGTACGATCCATCACTTAAAAACAAGTTTTTATGAAGTTTTATAACGATTTTTCTACAAAAACGGGTTTAAATAAAAGGTTACTTAGATCTATGTATTTGTGGCTAAAAACCCAAAAGAAACTGATATTTGAACACCTATATAAGTACTCTTGATGAATATTCAGTTGCATGTCGAAATCTAGCTCAAAAACGCTTAAAATCGCGAAAATGGCAAAACAAGAAAATCTGTCTCAGCAATTCAGCCGCCGGCTGAATAAGTGTTTGCACAAAATCAGATTTTTAACTTTTTAACGGAGAAATCGAGACACGTATACTTTTCACAGTTTATAAACATAATATAACAGATTACATATTTGTACTTTGAATGATAAAATGAGGTATTTAAATAACTAACTCATCATAACGATATATAGTGATACTTTATGAATCGTATTAAGCGGGAAAGTGGATAGGAAATTTTGGACATAAATTTTATAGCGCGGAAGCGCTGCCCAAATTTCATTGGACATACTTATAACACTTAAACAACAAACTATTCGTTGACTAACGAGTTTAAAAGCTAAATAGTTATATACTTACACGAAAACTTGGTTTATCCTAGGATTCCGGTGATTCCGAGCACCTTCGAGCAATTCCGAGCACGCTAGAAATCTTCGCAAACAGTGAGTTACAAACCCCTACTTTTAAATGCTTTTAAACATATTTTGGGGTGAAATACGAGTCTTAGGCTTAAACACTACTTTTAAGCTGAAACAAACTTTGAACGCTTAACGAAACGACTTGATAGTTGAATACTATTACGAAACGATTTGATACTTGAAAACATTTACGATACGATTTATTACTTGAATACTATTTCGAAACTATATTTTGCCGGCATTGTTGATGATTTTGCCAACAATGCTGAGGATACAAACACTAAATTGCCAATGACTAAACGTCGATCGTCATGTTGCGGACGTTGTACAACATGGAATTTATGGATAGCGCTATTAGGGTAGTATGACCCTCACCACAACGATAACAACAGATGGTGCATAGTTCTAGCGGGTAGGCATAAGGCTTAGCAACGAACGATCATTGGGCAATACTTAGGATTGTCACATAGTCGCGCTATGTTGTCAATACCTACAAACTTGAATACTAATACTTTACGCATGGATATGCGACAACTATTTGAAATCTACTTTTTACGCCACATTTATGTGCGTCAATACTTGCATGCTTTTACTTAAACTTTGTAGCTCACTAACTACGTCTCCCGTAGTTAACACTTGACTCGTATTTTCAGGTAACGAGTAAGCTAGCTGATGACTTATGCTTTTGGGGTGAATGACTTCAAGAACGGGATGGGTTTGGGTGGTTTGGTTGAACACCCCATTTTGTAATTCGGATATGTAACCTTGTTTTAAACTTTGTAAACCTTGAATATTATGTTTTCCTTAATGACATTGGCGTTTATCTATATCTTGTGTATCGAATGCTATTGCTCTTCACATTCCGTGTTTCCGCTTTAGCGGGGTGTGACAATCAGTGAACTCTTTTGAATTAAACTCCCCTCCTCGGTCACTTCTTAGTCCCTTAATAGTTACCCCCTTTTCATTTTCCACCATAGATTTAAACCTTTTGAAAGTTTCAAAACTCTCACTTTTGTTTGATAAAAAAATAGACCCATCCCTTTCTAGAAAAATCATCAATTAATACCATAATGTACCTTTTACCACTCTTCGATTCGGGTTTAATTGGTCCACACAAATCCGTGTGAATGAGCTCGAGACGGTCTGATGCTCTCCAATAGCTTTTCTTGGGAATATTTGCTCGTTGTTGTTTGCCCAGATTGCAAATCTCACACACTTTATTTGATTCAGCTAGTGGAGGAAGACCATTCACCATCTTTCTAAATTGCATGGTCCGCAAAGCTTTGTTGTTTACATGCCCAAGCCTCCGGTGCCATATCATATCATTCCCATCTTGTTCTGTCTTCATGCATCTTCCTTCCATGGGTTTCATCGTTGCATTTACCAAAAACATCCTATTTCTCGTCATTTTGGAAGTTACAATTAAACCTATTTTAGGGTGATACACCTTACACATACCTTGGCGTATTATCACGGTCAAGTCTTTTTCTTGAAGTTGTCCAATACTCAGCAAATTCGAAGTGAGTTCAGGTTCAAAGTAAACTTGGCTTATGATTTGTGTAATTCCCTCAACTTCAAATCGTACCTCTCCAATTCCCTGAACAACGAGGCGAACATCGTTGCCTAGCTTTACCGAATGTTTAAAGCTTTCATCCAGATTAATGAACCATTCTCGCAGACCGCTCATATGATTCGAACAAGCCGAATCAAGGAACCAAATTCCCTTTTTGCAGTCTTTCTTCACATCTGCGTGGGCTATTAGCAGCAAGTCTTCACCTTCATTAAACTCAGTGTAGTTGACTGATTTATTTCCCTGGGAACATTCATATGCGAAGTGTCCAAGTTGATGACACTTATAACATTCTATGGCTGATTTATCAAAATCAGGTCTCGACCTTCCTCGACCTCGTCCGCGGCCTCGAATGAATCCTCTACCGCGTCCTCTTCCACGACCTCCTGCCGGTTCAATTTCGGCACGTAGAGCTTGATCATCGCTGATCTTTTTCACCAACTTTTGTTCATGCACAAGCAATGAACTTTGCAACTCATCCACCGTCATCTCGTCGGTGTCTTTGGATTCTTCAATAGAACACACTACATAATTGAAATTTTCGGTGAGTGATTGGAGAATCTTCTCAACGAACTGCACATCCGTCATATTCTCCCCGAAATTCCGCATGGCATTAGTGTTGATGCACTTTTTGGATGTCCATAGCTTTGCAAACGCATTATTAATGTTTACTTGTAATGTTGTACACCTAGTTGGTTGTAAAAGTGTGAAATTCACCTTCTGCATTGATTCATGCGGATGTGGGTTCATACGCACGGATGAGAGTCTCATCCGTGTGGATGAACACTTATATTTGGTCTGATTTGCTTAACGATCATCCGTACGGATGAGAGTCTCATTCGTACGGACGAGAGCCTCATCCGTACGGATGAGAAACAATCCTATATATAGTGAATTTTCTGCATCTTTTAGGTTAAGAGTTTGAAGAGTTTTAAGAGAGTTAGAGGGAGGCTGCGATTTTGGCAGCGGTTTTTAGGGTTTTTGAGGCGCCCCGATCCGGCCGATCACCGGATTAGGGAGAAGATTATGTTCAATCTTCTCCTTAGCCTTACCACGATTTCTCAGTTTAAACCATTGTAATCATTAACGTTTATTAATAATATTTGGTTTATCTTTGATTGTTCGTGTTTATCTTTTCCGTCTAATCAATCCGTTGCGCGTTCTTGTTAATACGTTCCTGTGCTAATCGGACCTACAAAGTGGTATCAGAGCGTTGGTTGTAGAAATCAACGTTCTTCTAGTGATTTCTTTAAGATTTTTCGGTTTTGATTGAAACTTATGTTTGGAATTTTACGTTCAAAAAGTTGTTTTTGTTATCTTAAAACGTTTCTGGGTTGTTTAGGTTAAGTTCTGGGCAGATAGGAAGCGTTTTGGTTTAGAAAATCGAGTTGTAGATCGAATTTTAGCAAAACCATATAGTTTCAGCGGCGCATACGAACGAAGTTCTTGAAAAGTTCTCATCCGCACGAATAGGAACTCATCCGTGCGGATCTAGGATTCATTCGTGCGAATCTAGAATTTTTGCCTAAAAGTTTAACTTTTAGTTCATCCGTACGAATAGGTTTCCTCCGTACGAATAGGAACTCATCCGTTCACATCAGTTTGTTCATCCGTGCGAATAACTCATTCGTATAGAGTTTTAGGTTATCCGTCTCGTTCGTACGAATCTCTCTCATTCGTACGTATCAAGTATCTCATCCGTACGAGTCAAAGAAGTTCATCCGCACGAAGCAGTTCAAATTAAATTTTCACTTCCTAAAATGGAATACGCTATGGCTAGTACCAATTCTAAAATGTCGGAAATGTTAATTAATGATGCTGAAACTGGAAGTATAAACAAGGTCCCAAAACTAATTTCAATGGACGACTACCCACACTGGAAACCTCGGTTTGAAATTCATATCAACGGATTGGACTCAAAAATGTGGGATATGATTAAAAATGGATATACTGAACCTATTGGTGAAGATGGAGATCTCATTCCCATTCACAGATATACCGAGGAACAAAGGAAGAGTTATGATATTGAGAAAAAGTCTTATTCTTATTTATGTCAGGCTATTCCTAGATCTGTGTTTCATCAGTACAAGACATACAAGTTATCGAAACAGCTGTGGGATGCTTTTGAACTGGACTGTGAGGGAAACAACAAGTTGAAGTCGATGAAGGGAAGAGCACTGAAAAAGGAGTTTGACAATTTTACTTGCTTACATGGAGAATCACTGTTCGACCTTATTAGACGTTTTCAACATCTGATTAGTGAGATGCACGGATATTCAGTGGCTACAACTGGTCCAGAACGAGTAGAATGTTTCGCTGATGCTTTACCAGAAAGCTGGAATGGGTATATTGAGATGTTAAAGGAAAGTGGCTATCTTGCTCGCACAACTTTAAATGATCCATTTACTAAGCTGAGAGAAAAGGAGCAGGATGACAAGTTTCGTGCTCAGAGAAAGGGACACACTCAAGATCCTTCGTTATATTACGCTGATCCCACTCCAGCCACTCCTACTCATGCTCCACTGAAGACAGCTTTTTCAGCTAACACCTCAAGTAATTCAGGAAATTCTGGGTGTTCAAACTCAAGTTCAAGTCAAGGCACTCCGACTCAAAAGCCTCAAGCTCAAACTACTTCAGAATCAGTTTCTACAAGTTTGAAGATCGAGCACTTTCATAAAGGAAATGTGGATGGGGTAAACGAAGATATGGCCATGTTGACTACCTTAGTAGCTTCATATGATAACTTGTTGCAGGGTAAAATTGGAAATATAAACTTAACTGGTGAAGATTATGAGCAGATTGATTGTGATTGTGATGGAGCGTAAAGGTGTTTGGGAAACACTGAGAATTTTTGATCCGATGTGGATTAGAAATTTCTCTGATGATGATATTTTTTGTCTGTTTGAATGTCCTATATTCTTTGATGTCAAGGATATGGATCAAGCGATGCGTTTCAACAAGATTGTACGTGTATGTTTCTCTTACAAGATCCACGCTTAAGAGGGCAGATCGAAGACGTGTTTTGGGCAGCAGCAAAGATTTTTGAAGACTGAAGACATAGAATCTAGTTCCTAGGGGGAGTTTGTAGGTGCATTTCGTTAGTAACTAGATTCGTATGTAATTAACGTGTATTCTAATATCAGTCTTTATATTGTTTGTTTGAATATTAATATTGAATATTTGATTAATTATATGCTTGAACGTTTACGTTGTTATGAATTAATCAAATATGTGTTTTGTGATGTTTTAATAATATTCAGATACATTCGCACGGATGAGGATGATATCCGTGCGTATGAAAGTTCCATTCGCACGAATCTGTTAAGTAAACAAAGTGTTTATTAATATGTTACATTCGTACGGATAAGATCAAGTTCGCACGAATAGGAAGTAATCCGTACGGATGAGATCACATCCGTACGGATGAAAAGCTGGGCCTATATATACCCAGCTAGGTTTCTGCATTACTTAAGTTTTGCTAGGGTTTTCATTGTGTGCCGAACTGCTGCTGCTGCGTTTCTTAGAGTTCCAAATCGTTTATAACGTATAAACAATCATCCGAATAGTCTTCCTTAGGTCCGATCTTATCAACAATTGTTGGTTTGATTCCGTTTCCGAAGGTTCTTTATTCGCTAGATAATCGATAGCTTATCTCTCAGGCGTCGCCACAATTTGTAGGTCCGATTAGCACAGGAACGTATTAACAAGAACGCGCAACGGATTGATTAGACGGAAGAGATAAACACGAACAATCAAAGATAAACCAAATATTATTAATAAACGTTAATGATTACAATGGTTTAAACTGAGAAATCGTGGTAAGGCTAAGGAGAAGATTGAACATAATCTTCTCCCTAATCCGGTGATCGGCCGGATCGGGGCGCCTCAAAAAACCCTAAAAACCGCTGCCAAAATCGCAGCCTCCCTCTAACTCTCTTAAAACTCTTCAAACTCTTAACCTAAAAGATGCAGAAAATTCACTATATATAGGACTGTTTCTCATCCGTACGGATGAGGCTCTCGTCCGTACGAATGAGACTCTCATCCGTACGGATGATCGTTAAGCAAATCAGACCAAATATAAGTGTTCATCCACACGGATGAGACTCTCATCCGTGCGTATGAACCCACATCCGCATGAATCAATGCAGAAGGTGAATTTCACACTTTTACAACCAACTAGGTGTACAACATTACAATTAAACACTAATAATGCGTTTGCAAAGCTATGGACATCCAAAAAGTGCATCAACAAACTCCCCCTTGGACATAGCTTGCAAATTCTTGTAGACACCTCTTGCAATCTTCAGTCAGTCTCTGCCGTGGTATCAGTATTTTTTGAATCTTCAAGCTTCATCAAAGTCTTCCCGAATAAACATGACAAATCAAACTTCGAACGCCAACGATTTCCGCTCGTTGTTGTCGAAATGCTAACTGGACATTCTGTAGTTTCTCTGACTTCACTTGAATAAACATGCAGCACATAATACCATAAGCAGTAAGACTCCCCCTGAGACTGAACTCTACAGACTTCGATACGATCATTTCAATAATGTGACAATCTTCACATACAGCAATCTGCTATGAACTACCAACTGTAAATTTCCCCCTCCAGATAAGCTCATCCCAATATGTAGACATTGTAGCTCAAATCGTCTTCATCATGACTTAAAATGTATTAGGCAAAAATTAGAGGACTCCATTCACAACTAATAATACGTAACAAATTTGCACACATTCAGATTCATCAAAGATCATGCACCATAACCTGTGATTGCGAAACACTAACCAGATTCCCTCCACAGCGGAATCACAATAAACGCGGAATAAATAAATAAACGTTAATGGCCCATAAATAACCGGATGTTCCCGATTACCCCACAAAAATCTTCATAATACTGTTTTTCTCCACAACTTCACTTTAAAACTGACCCGATAAAATAAGGAGATTACATACCGGATCTAGACATGATACAACCGAAAGTGAAGGTTCTGATCCTCATCCGTACGGATGAAATACCCGTTCGTGCGAATGAGGACTTATCCGTACGTATAGACATTTAATCTCACCTGATTCTTTCAAGCGCACGGATGAAGAGGTCATCCGTGCGGATCAGCTTCTGGTTCGTACGGATGGATCTATCCGTTAGTCTTGAAATGGAACACCTCATTCGTACGTATGACTTAACTCATTTGCACGGATGAATTCACATCCGTACGAATGACCTTACATCCGCACGGATGAAGTTCGTCGATAGCTGGTAAAACAGTCCGCCGACAGAAAACCCAAAATCCCTTTTTGGTCATTTTGATCGCGATTTTGACCCCGTAAAATGCCCAGAGACTCCAGATAACTCGATTTACAAACCCTTTCAACCATACCATCAATCCAACCTCAAAACATAACAAAATCAATCCGAAAAAAATTGGAGAAAAATCTAAACCTTTTTAACGTCTTCAATCCCGTTTGATCCACATCAAGAGCACGGTGTTAACCGGCTCTGATACCAATTTGTAGGTCCGATTAGCACAGGAACGTATTAACAAGAACGCGCAACGGATTGATTAGACGGAAGAGATAAACACGAACAATCAAAGATAAACCATTGTAATCATTAACGTTTATTAATAATATTTGGTTTATCTTTGATTGTTCGTGTTTATCTCTTCCGTCTAATCAATCCGTTGCGCGTTCTTGTTAATACGTTCCTGTGCTAATCGGACCTACAATTAGTAGTCGTCATCACGCGACCAAAGTATTCAGTAACACCCTCACCATCTTTCATCTCCAAGGTTTCAAACTCACGTCGTAGACGTTGCAATTGAGCCTTCTTCACACGTACATTACCTTGGTATTTACTCTTCATGGCCTCCCAAATAGCTTTGGCAGACTCCTTGTGGGTCATTGTCTTGATTATCTGTTTGTCGATGGACTGGAACAGATAATTTTGGGCTTTCAAGTCTTTGAGGCGCATGTTCTCCAGGTGGGTTTGCTCAACAGCAGGAAGGGTTACCCCCTCACGAGGTTCAGTGTAGCCTGGGTCAATCGCAACCCAATACTCCTTCGACTTCAACAGTGTTTGCATCAGCAAGCTCCAATGTTCGTAATCGCCATCGAACTTTGGTACACTTGGGACTTGAAAATTACCGTTGTCACCAGCCATGAATGTTTTGCTTCACTCAATTCCTCACCCAGATGCGCTCTGATACCACTTGTAAAGGCAATATCAGAACAATTTGATTCTCTTTGTTTATTCCACACCTTTATTCATCAAGAAGAAAGCTATAAATAGCAATACAAAATAACTACTAACCTGAAAATCAGGCCATGACTTAGACTACCTTAAACTAAGGAATAATACTAAAGACTTGATCAACTAATGTAACAAACACCCACGTGCATAGAACATGCAAGACACATAAAACAAATACGTTGGGCAAGCCCAATTATTTATCACATGAAAGTAAAGCGGACCCACTTCAAGTTGATCATCCTAATGGAACTATTTCTAAAATAACTAAAATAGGAAACAATAGACTTACTAACAATGTTGTTCTGTTTGATGTGTTGGTTGTACCTAATTACTATGTGAGTCTCCAATCTGTTCACAAACTGGCAAGGGATAGTAAGTTTTTATTTATTGGTTTTGATGAATTTAAATGTTCTATTCAAGCTCTTTCTTTTCAGATTATAATGGGACAGACTTATGCGACTGGTAGAGTGTTTGATGGTCTTTATTTCTCAGAAAAAGTGAATTATGTGCATAATATTAGTAGTCATAGTGTGAGTATGTGTATGCTTTCTAAGTTTACTTGGCATAATAGGTTAGGATATCCTTCTAAACCCGTTATGCATATTTTAAAAGGCAAATTACATTTTGAAAATGTTCCATTAACACCTTGTGAAGTCTATCATAAAACTAAACAAACTAGAGATCCTTTCCCTCTTAGTGAGCATAAAACTGAGAGTGTTGGAGATTTAGTTCATTTAGATACATGGGGACCTTATAAGGTTCTTAGTAAATATGGTTTTAAGTATTTTGTGACAATTATTGAAGATTTTTCAAGACGGGTTTGGGTTTATTTGTTGAAGAGTAAACAGGAAGTTGGTGATAACATAGAACAATTTCTTGTTGTTCTAAAAAATGAGTTTCATAAAAATGTTAAAATATTTAGAAGTGATAATGGCATAGAATTTGTGAATACTGAAATGCAATCATTCTTTAATAAACAAGGTACCATTCATCAAACTTCTTGTTCCTATATTCCTCAACAAAATGGGGTGGTTGAAAGAAAGCATAGGAAATTACTCAATGTTGCTATGAGTCTTTTGTTTCAGGGACAAATTCCTTTGAATATGTGGACTGAATCTCTTCTTACTGTTGTGTATTTTATTAATAGAACTCCTTTGAAAGTTTTGGGTGGTAAAACTCCTTTTGAGGTTATGTTTGGACATGAACCTCATATAAATCATTTAAGAACTTCTGGGTGTTTGTGTTTTGCTACTAATCTTAATAATCTTGATAAGTTTAGAGCTAGATCTGAAAAATGTGTTTTCATTGGTTATTCCAGTCTTAAAAAAGCTTATAAACTTATCAGTTTAGAAAGTGTAGGTGTTATGTTTTCAAGAGATGTTAAGTTCTATGAAAATATTTTTCCGTTTAAATTGAACAACGTGTTTGATAAAACAAAAGACTCTCGGTTAAATCATTTGAACTTTTTTGATTCTTTTGAGGATTTAATGAATCAAAATGTCCCAAAAAGAGTTACACCGAATGATGACACACATAATAAAAGTATCAGTAGTGAAGGAGGTGATTATGATATTATTAGTAGTTATGCACCATCTACTAGTAATGATATAGAATCAGATACTCACATAATTGGTCTTAGCTAAACAGATAGTGGTGTAGATGCGAGTACTAATATAGATTATTCGGCAACATTAACTGAAACTACCAATTCTTATGGTAATCAAAATTTCGTTCATGAAACTGTTGGAAAATCTAATAGAGTTAAAAATCCTCCAAGAAAGTTTGATGATTATGTATTTGGGAAAAACAAAACAAATATGGTTTAAATAAGGTAATCGGTTATTCTAAGTAAAGAAGTTTTAGCTTTTATTACCAAGCTAAATAAGAGTGTTGAACCAAAGTCTTATCAAAAAACAATTCTTGATCGAAATTGGATTAATGCAATGAATTAAAAAATGGAAGCCTTATTAAGAAACAAAACTTGGTAATAATCTGATTTACCTGTAAACAGAAGTGTTATTGATTCTAAATGGATTTTCAAAATCAAATATAAATCAAATGGTGAAATAGAAAGGTTTAAAGCAAGATTAGTTGCTAAAGGTTTTAAACAAAGAGAATTTCCTAATTTTAATGAACCTTTTATCTTGTGGTTAAAATGGTTACTGTAAGGTGTTTACTTGCTTTAGCTGTTAATAATGCTTGGTCTATTTTTCAGTTGGACGTGAATAATGCATTTCTGTATGATGATTTAAATGAAGATGTATATATGAAATTTCCTTTAGGATATGAACCTTCTAATCCTAACAAAGTGTGTAAGCTTATCACATCTCTTTATGGTTTGAAACAAGCACCAAGGCAATGGAATGAGAAATTATGTGCTACCTTATTTGAAATTGGTTTTGTTCAAAGCAAGCGTGATTCTTATTTGTTTACTAAAACTTAACATTGTGTTTATTGCTATTCTTGTTTATGTTGATGATATTGTTATAACTGCTAATAATAATACTGAAATTAACAATATGAAAATTTACTTGCTGATTTAAAAGTTCAAATCTATATTTCTATTGAACCTATGTGTGATAATAAGTATGCAATTTTAATTGCTGCAACCCCCGTTTTTCATGACAGAACAAAACATCTAGAAATAGTTGTTCATTTCGTAAGAGAGAAAGTTTCTGGTTTGTGCTTGAATACAATGTATTTGTAAGAAAACCGTCTTATAGTGTATGGAAATTGGAAGATGGTGCTATGAAAACATTGACAAAGTTAATCACCATTAACTCACCGATGCATCAGTAAAGGTAGTACATGGATTAAGAAAGAATGGTAAAACTATTGTTCTAAAGCAACATGATCGTGTAGAGAATGGTTATGAATCAGATGCTCTTTTTGTTTTTGATCCGTATACGGAAAACATGGACAATCTTGCGATTGTTGGACCAAGAATTCCATTCTTTGTGAATTGTGAATTGTGAATTCTTACATGGAAACACTTGTTTTGCCCAATCAGTGACAATGTTGTATTCGTTTTCATATAAATTGAGGAAAAGATATTGACAACGTTACGAAGTTTGAAGTGAAATTACTGTGCAGACTGCAGACTAGTTGAAGTTAAGGGAAAGTTCACTGCATTACATATATTAATGCAATAGAATATGAAAAGACAAAAAAAACTATTTTTTAACAGTCTGCCAGTTTATGTTCTTTTTTACATATACAAGTTGCAAACGAAAGGTTAAACTTACACAAAACCAATGAATTCATAAAAACAAAGTCAAGCTTTACGTATACGATCACGCCATGAGCCTTGTTGCAATGACCGAACCTATGCCAAAAGAATCAACATCATCACAGTAATGATCGCAGCTTAATGTCAAAAGACTATAATATTGGGTCAAAACGGGACTGGCAATTTTTTTTATGGGTCAAAGCGGGTCAAGGTGTGTTGAACTAACAAACACTTTTGTCTATTTTCAAAATTGTTGTAAGAATAACTACTACATAAAACAAGGCTACAAAATATATAAATTATTATGATAATAGTCTTATTTTTTTTAATTTAGAAGGTTGGGTGCATTGAAACTTCGTTTTGCCTAACTTTCAACCCATTTGACCAGTTCACTCTAAGCCTAATTTTATTCATTTTATGCATTCGAGAATAAAAAAAACAAAACATTCCAAACAACCCATTTTAAGTAAATGGGTCGAAATTGACATCTCTAGAACTAATGGGCAAAGATTGACACACCTGATCACTTATGAGACTTGCAACAGGGGCAGTTTCAGGACTTTCCCTTGTGCAATCATTTCCTTCTTCTTCACTGTCTGTATCAACCGGTGGTGCAAGTGATGTAGTTCCAAAAATGGCCTCATCATGAGTAGCCTTAATCTTCTCTTCCCTTCTCGCCTTAATAATGTGCAAAACGAACACGCACTCAATATCCAAAGTTCAATGGATAACACTCGAATAGAAAGTGTAAAATGTAAGCATACCTCCACAGCAGAAAAGCGAAAAGTTTGGCCAATGTGTTTCACTAAATCTTTATCATCTTCAGCAGCTGAAATAAGCACAACAATTGAATGAAATTTTGATACTTTATTTATTTGTCCCATTAAAACTGTAACATTTTCTTTTAGATTGAGATCCAAGTTAAAACTGCCTTTTGTTTGTTAAAGATATCTGAAGGGAACCCACACGATCCCTTTACTTTGTTTGTAATAAAGGGTACTTGATTTGTATGATAAATAGTCAAAAGATTTATTTAAAGGACGATGATGAGATTGTAATCAGCAAAAGGTGATCACCCAAAAATATTATTGTGAAAAAATATTCAGGCGATTAATTAAATAACTAAACCTTCAATTTCTTCGTCTTCAAGTGGGGCATCTTTGTCAAAGTTAAATCTCTCCCAGCCTGCACCCATGCCATTTGCTTCATCCTGTTTAGCTGTAAATGACGGGAAGATATATTATTGCATACTTAAAATAAAAACTTTCAGCAAGAATAGAGAATACTTGTAGAGAGACTCCCTAGGATATATGGTGATAAGAGCTTTATAGTCGCTTTTTAAAGCTTACGTCAAATAACTTTTCAAAAATATTGGACGTATCTAGCAAGTTTGAGACATGGACTTCCGTTTGATACGTTCAATAGCATTATGTCCCTATTTGGTAGAGGTGGCAGCATGGTCGGGTCGGGCAAGTTGGGTAACAGGTGAGCAATTTTGGTACATGTCAAACGGATCGAGTCAAATATGATTAATAAAGTTAAAATAATAATAATCTAATTTATATTTATAATAAAATGATTTAGGAAGTTTTACACATTAGAATATATTTTGCGCCTATCAACCTGCCTCTGCTCGGACCGTTTCCTTTCAGCCTAAACTTTTTTTTATTTGACCTGTTTGACCCACTACGGAAGAAAGAGAACTAAACCAGTTCAAAAGTCAATTGGGGAAATATTTGGCTACCACCCACTAATAAGACATCACTGGAATGAAGATGAAAGTAAAACGCTTAAGTCAATTTTCTAGCCCTTGACCAACTGCTCTCTCTCTCTCTCTCGCTCTACGAAAGACAGAAGTCCTACCAGTTTAAATTTAAGTACACTTAGAAAATACCCGAATCCCTGCCCCACTAAGGTTAACTCGAGGGTGATGATTAATAGATAAACTTAATAGTAAACGCCTTTTTATTTTCCTGCTCAAACACCGTTTCTCATAAAATCAGCCATATTCACTATTTTAGTTAATAAGAATGTCCCACAAAAAAATCTTAACAGTAGTAAATATATATTCATACTTCTAGCTTAATGAACAAATAAGTACATGATTATACTTATAGCAAAACCAGAAACCAAATAGTTAGATATTCATTCACGGTATACAAACTGAAGAGGATAAAGTGTTCACAATGTTGATTGCCGTTAGCATTATTCAGCAAAGTAATAATCATCATCTAGCATAAACATACCAGTAGTAGAAAGCTGAAGTTTCATCTTCGCTTTGACCCTTTCAGCTGGTGTCTATAAACACAACACATAACATACATTAGTCGGTGACTTTATACAAGCACAAAGTGTCAGAGATCCAAAAATGTAATAACTACTATGCTTTATTACACATTTACATGAACAACTGATAAACCATAACCAAAATCCAAACACGAACAATCTACGTAAATCACTAGTATTTTTCCTAACATATTCACAAATTTAGTTAAAATTACACCGAAAAATGAAACAATTCGTATCACTCGAAGCACAATGAAACACACATAAACAATAGCTGCAATGCTATGAATTCAAATAGTAATGCACAAATTCTTATAAAAACGTTACGAATTCAAAGTTTACCATCTTATCATATCCTTGGATCAACTTTGCATAATCAACTCCTCCAACATTTTTCTCCTTTCTATCGTTCCTATCATCATCATCAACATAATCCTTCTTCTTCTCCGAATTTCGATATCTCGGAGACACACTTCTACTCCTCCTCCTACTCCTTCTATCTCTATCTCTATCTCTATCTCTACTTCTACTCCTACTTCTACGTCGATTCCTCGATCGCTCATCGCGATCTCTACTTCTACTCCTACGTCGATTTCTCGATCGCTCATCACGATCTCTACTCCTACTCCTACGTCTAGAATTACGATTTTCATCTGAATTAGGTTTTTTCTTCTTCAGTTTATTCTGAATCGATTCAATTTGAGCTTGTTTATGAATATTTGATGAATTTGAAGCTTTGACAAAACTGGTGAGAAACGATGAAGAAGAAGGAAGAGCGGAGGATTTGGCTGGAACGTCGTCGTTTTGGTTGGAGGAGAAACCTAGACCTTGTTTGAAACGAGCGGCGCCACTTCCTTTACGGGTGAGCTCTTCGTAATACGCCGCTGCTTTTTCTTCCTCCATTGATGATTGATTTTTGAGCTTGAGGTTTCGTTAATGGCGGTTTGAAGGGTTGGATTAGTTTAGGGGGTAAAGTGTAAATTATGGAAAGATGAGGGGTGGAAAGTTGGATTTTCATTTAGGTTGTGTTCTTTTAGTCCTTGTGGTTTTATCTAGTACAATATAACCTCACTAGTTTTTATGAAGAATTAGGATGAATTTAAGCAGTCTCGAATACTATAAAATATATTATATCCTGATCATAAGAATTTACAAAGTGGTAGAAGTCAAGCGGACAATAAGCTGCGCCGCTAAAAAATCACAAACTTAAAGTAAATCCGTGGATATTAACTTTTTGATTAATATTATCTCTTTGTTATTGGCTTCCTCCCAAGAATTGGGCATGCCAATTAAAAAGGAGAAGTGAACTTTTTTCTTCTATAAACAAAATAAATATTTCTTTGCAAAAGAAATTCTTTTTTTTTTTAAATCGTAAATATATTAAACCAATCAAAGATCAAAACAAACAACAAAGTCAAAAATAAAAAATTAAAAACTAAAACACCCCAACAAAATGACAGGAGCAAGAACCAAAGCCGAAAAATGGCCAAACTACACTCACAAAAACTCCACCAACAATCCAACTAATATTGGACCATAGGTGAAACAGTATCCACAAAAAACTAAGAGAAACTACCCAACTCCACACCCTGTAGATTGCAAACAACCCAACCATCAACATTAATTTGACACGGTCTCTCTAAAATCACACAAGCTCGGACATATCAACCATTTTTCCTAGCAAAAGCTGTCTTTTTTTTACCTTCTCGACACCCAGTTAAAACAGTTAAGTTGAATATCACCGAATAATTGTGCAGCACTAATAATTTTTGATTTAAATACTTAATCGTTACGGTTTTTCCACAGAAGATAATTGTGCAGCACTAAAAAGAAATTCTATTTTCCTATGTTTTAGAAATATTGTCTGTTTTCAAATATGAAAATACATATTTCATTACTTTTCATTTTATTTCTAATAAAGTTTATAATAAATGTTAATATAACCTACTGATAGTTAGAAGTTAATATTTAGAGGCTCCCAATTATGATGTTATGGCCCGGTGTTAAGCCTCTATGGCTGGGCAAACGTGTTATGGTGGTGTTATCGAGCCGTGCATTACGTATATTAGTTAATATAATTACATTTCTTTAATCATATCTCTTAAGAATAATATTCTTTTAATACTTATTGACATATATTTTTATGTTTATAAATATTAATGAAAGAAAGCAATCTACTTAAAAATGGGCAACTTACTTATATAGTTATGTCACTTCATTGTGATTCATGAGATAATGAAATATGATAACGTGTGGGGTTGTTTATAGAATATAAGAAGAAAAAGAAGATTTGAGAGATTTCAGAACATGAAAGATCCGACAAACTAATATTTGGTGTGGTTGATGTTCTCCTGGCATATAGGAAAAAATATAATCTGATTTCAGAGAGTTTGATTGGATACGATCTCACCTGATTTTGTGAATCTTCCTGTTTATTTCTTTGTTTGTTTGGTAATACTTTATTTTCTAAGATTTTGAGATGCATTATTCTTGTAGGATTTTGATATGAGAGGTGATCGGTATATCACATGAATTTGCTATTTGGTAAAAATAACTTGGAGTTTGAGCTAGTAGCTAATAATTGGATCTTAAAATTTGAGCTTTTATTTGGAGCTGAAATTTTGAGCTTTTATTTTTCATAAATATGTTTGAAAAATAGTTGAAAATAGAGCTTAAAAATGTAAAAAGACTAAAAAGTACATAATAATATAAAAACAAATTTTATTAGAGTTATTTATACAATTTACCATAATATAAGCTCAAACTACCTTTCTAAACTACTTCAAGTAATTTATTTTCTAGAAGCTTATTTTTTAAATAAACTATACAAATAAGCCCTAATCAAATAAGTCTTATTTGAAAGAAAGGCTCAACCCCCAAAATAAGCCCACCAAACATAGTTTTTGTCTTTCAATTATTATACCCTTTATTAATTAACCCTTTTTGTTATCTAATCCTTTATTTCACGAGCACTGTTGAAGTAAATAATCTCTTCTCTTTTGAATAGTGTGATGTTTTTTGTTGGAACTTGGTTGAGCTTCAACTTGTCTACCAATCTAATTTGTTCACACGTAACAAACCCTAAAACTGGGGAGGTCCCCGATAAGACTTGGGCATAAGAATCAGTATGCATGGTCTTTTATAAGGAGATCTATATTATATGAATATTGATTAAAGATACGAATAAGGATAAAAGTGTGACATCCCGAAATTTCGAGGTACTAATCGTTACCGTTTACTTTTATTTATATTCGCTTTAGTTTTGACCCTTTGATTTTACTTGTGATTATTCACGTTTATTTCTATTTGTCGGGTTTTGTGTTATTTATTGTTTCGTTCTTCGTGACGGAAGCGTTTTAGTTTACCTAAATGTCGATTACTTAGTATTCTCGTTTAATGAGTTATGGTGTTTATACCTTGAATATAAATTAAGATTAACGTTAATCATATACAAAGTAGGTCCGTTAACGGAAAGATAACAATCATCCGTCTAACTTATGATTTCCGTCCTCGGAAATCGTCCTTTGAAATTTGTCAATTCTTGTAAAACATACAGGCACTGCGCCACACCAGCCTTCAGCTGCGACGCAGTGACCTTTCGGCTAAGTCTCTCCGCAGTGATCTTCGTATTGCGACGCATCAAGATGGGTGCACATTTACTGCGGCGCAATAACTACATACTGCGACGCAGCGTGTGGTTCGAGTAGAAAAGTTAAAACGCCCTTTTCTTACATTTTGAGATCCACAATGCCACTTTCACGTGACATTGGCCAGGATTCTCCCCAAAATGGGTAGTTTGACCATAAGACTAGATCTAAATCCATCTTCCAACCTTTTCTCTTTCCATTTTTGATTTCTACACCTCTTTCATTTCACACTTTCACCAACTCAAATCATCCCATATTCTCTCCAATTTCCAGAGATTGTGAACCTTAAACAACACATATTCAAGTGAGGTTTCAAGTTAGAAATAGCTTTCAATCATCTTCTACCATCATCTCTTGGTTTCCTACAACTTTGGTAAATAATCTCTCCATGAAAAACTCCATTTTCCTTACTCTTTTTCTTCCTCTTATGATAAGAGATTTCTAACACTTTTGTTTATGTGGAATACAAGGTTCTTCCACCACTTTCACTCCTTCATATTCAAGATTCCACACACCATCTTGAAGATGTGTTCATCTTGAGTTTTGGTAAGGAATCCTACATCAATTCTCTACTTTTCTTTCTAATTTACAAGCTCTAGGCTAATGATGTCTTATTTTGAGTGTTGGAGCCGGTTTTCTCACCAACACCACCAAAGGAGCTCATCTTCCGGATTCATTCTCGTATTCTTCGTCTTAGTACTCGTTGAGTTTTGCGGAGGTCTTCGGTACTTCCTAAGCTTCCCTACTTATCTTTTATGTTTTTCCTCATTTTCGGTAACTTATTTAAATAATCTTTAAAATAGTAAAAATTGAAAGAAAACCTAAATATTTAACCTAATATGTCTAATATTTATTATTATAAGAATTTTGGTAATAATAACATAAAATGGTGAAATATGAGAATGTGTATGATAGTAAAATTATAACATATTGAACGTGTTGGACAAATTGCTTTCGTTGACTTGTGAGTTCTTCGAGCCCCTCTTTACTACTTATCTTTGGGCTGGAAAGCGTTCTTTGAAACTTGTTATTTCTTAAATCTTGTTTTACCTAGTGGATCAGAATTACCTTAGACTGTATCATTATTAGGCCATGTTAGCCCCCCCTGTTACACATGTTAACTCTTTGAGCCACGGTTTTCATATATATATATATATATATATATATATATATATATATATATATATATATATATATATATATATATATATATATATATATATATATATATATAGATCTATATGGGTTTTACCAAACCCTCATTACTCGATAGGATGTCCCTATGAGTGGATGTTAGGGCCGTTTATGATTATTTGTTGCCTTGGTTGATCGCCTTAGGATTGGGGTTACTTATTTTGGTTAGGATCTGGTAAATGCTTATCTAGGTAATATACGTCGCACTAGTGTTGTAAAACAAGATACTTTGGAACTTATTACTATTGTTGACATACTTATTATTATTAATCGGGTCAAACTTCACTTTTAAACTAAATGCGAATAATTCACCAACGTGTTGATGTCGTTTTTAACGCTTTTTCAGAAGTTTGAGGTTATCTTTTTAGTGATGGCATGCTTGTGTGGATTTGTGGACTTATTGGATCTTTTATCCGTTTTCGTGAAACTATGACGTTGTGATTAGTTCCTAGAAGATCCATGTTTTATATTTTATTCGGATTTGTATTATGCTACGCTTTTGTAGTATGCCAAACATTGTAACTTTGATTTATATTTATGATTGTGATGTTGTTTTGTTATAGAAAATGTTGTAACCTTGACTTTTGATGCCTTTTAACTGTACATCTCGTGTTTCCACTTGTATTTATACCACTTTCGGCTTCAGGCTATTATCCCCTGGATAATAGCCTACTTCTTCTTTATGGCGCCCACATGTTCTTTTCCTCTACTGTTCTAGGTAATAGAGTGTACTTTCGGCTCAACATCTATTATCCAATAGGTGTGACTAGTCGGTCGAAAAAAAACGAAACCGAAACCGAAAAAAAACCGAAAACCGAAACCGGTCCAAACCGGGTTTGAACAAAACCGGTGCGGTTTTGACCCAAACCGCCGGTTTGGAACCGGTTTGCATTTTCTATATATAAATCGGGTTGAGACCATTTTATCCCAAACCGGTTAAAAAAACCGGTTTAAGTCATCTAGCACAGTTACGCAGCGTGCTGTTTTTTTACCGTTATTAGTTACGCTGGCGTAACAAATGTTATTAGTTACATTTCTAATTAAAAATAGTAATAAAAAATAGTACTTTTTCGGCACTTTGTTTAATAATTGTCGAAATAGTAAGCTTTGAAATATTGTTTCAAGCTTTTTTAGTAGAATACAATGTTTATGTATGATGTGTGCCAAGAATTTTTAAAAAAAATCGAATTTTAAAGTGTTTTTGCAAGTTACGCTTTTTTTTCCAATGTTATTAGTTACATTTCTAATAGGAAATAGTACTTTTTTCGCACATTTTCTTTAATAAACGCTTATGTTTGCAGTTTGTATTTAGCTTAGATCGTGTCGTGTAGTATGGATGTATTTAGATCGAGTTATAAAGTCTCGGCGCGTTATGTAACAGCTTCACTATGTAACTGTCAGTTACGAGCGTAACTATAACTATCAGTTTCGCTTTTTTTTTTAAAAAATTTTCCAAACCGGTTTTTAACCGGTTTTTGGAACCGGTATGAAACCGGTTTGAGCGGTTCTGTTTTTCACCGACGAAAACCGGTCCAACCCTAACCGGTTTGAAACCGAACCGGTTTGGATGGTTTGACCAAAAACCGGTTCGGTTTCCGGTCAAACCCGGTTTTGACATCTTTAGGTGTGACTGCTCTTCAAGTATCTTTGCTGACATTCCACGTGATACAGTACTTTTGACCACCTGTTCTTTCTTTGTGTCAGTCTCACATGTGCTCTTTAAGCATCATTCCACGTGATACAATACCTCGGGCCTGTTGTCACTAACAGGCCGGAGCCTTTTCAGTTCTCCATCTCACTAAGGCCTTTTGGAAAATATATATATATATATATATATATATATATATATATATATATATATATATATATATATATATATATATATATATATATATATATATATACTCCAACAGGCACAAAACAATCTCATTCCAGGTAACGGCTCTTTGATTGTCTGTTGCTTAACCCCCTTAACCACCGTCGTTCCACGTTAAGCCACCGTTGCCGATCACTTCCATCTTTCAAAACACCCACATTCTCACTCTTTGTTTTATAATTTTATTAGTATTTAACAATTTTTAAAAGTTTATATTCTTCCTTAGTATTTTTGTATTAGATGGGTTTGTAAACGAAATAATTTAGTGATCTTATTCTTTGCTTTCGACGGGTCAGTTTGGATTGTATGTACGTGATGAGGATTTCTCTCACAGTTTCAATTAGTTTTTCTTGTTTGTATTATTTGGGTTTTAACTTTATAACTTGTTGTTTTATATGAAAAACACCAATGTTAAAAAAAGTTAAGTGGAGGACCATTAAATGGCAATATGCTTATATTTTATAGCAGAAATCATAAAAAAGGTTTCTTATTTTAACATTTATTTTTATCTTTTTATATTTACAAAATCCTTTTTTTCTTATTATTATCATTTATATTGAGTAGTGATACTAATTAATATGCTACTTGTTGAAAAGATATAGTACAAATATGTAAATGGAACCTCTTTACTTTAAACAAAAAACACAAATATCTTTAATAGTGTAAGAATAAATGATTGTGTTTAAATCGGAAATTTTGATATGTTTTATTGACTTGTCAATGTTATGACCACAAAAGATGTGTTGTCTCCATTCAAACTTATATGATGATGTGCATGCACCAACGATCGTATCTCTTAACAACATAATGATGTTAAGTATATTTCCTCTTGACTTTTTCTAGAGTCCAGAGAACATTTTTCTTTATCGTTATTACTACATTATGTTTTTTAAAAAAGAATTACAACATAATATGCTTTTACTGAAACCAGGTTTATCCGATCAGGGTCGGGTCTTATGAAGTGAACTATGGACGACTGTACATGGCACAAAATTTTCAAGGCCCCATTTTTTTTGTATTATATACATATCTACATACTTAATTTCGGTTTATATTACATAAAGTGATCACAATAGTATCAATTATGCTTACATATATGTGATTAAGTTAATTTAGTGGCCTATATTTTACTTTTCACACAAGATATCCGATATCTTAGGTCTGACCTTGTATCCAATTGTAACTATCACAGAGATGGGTTTGTTGTAAAACGATAAGATGTTTTTATGGAGGCCTTACGTTCAGACCTCCGTAGTTAGACAATCATTTTGGAGTGACCAAGATTTTTTTTTGGAAACGGTGACGAAATTATACCAGTTTATCCGATTTAAAGACTTATTCAACTAATAACCCAAACATGATAAAAGCTCTTTATTTGCCCCATATGTACTCATTTGTGTTATGTTAAGATCAATAAATATAAAAAAAAACATTATACACAAAGTGTTGAGACAACTTCAAATGTCTCTTCTACTGTTATCATTGAAAATTTGTTCTTATAATGTGAATTTTTCTTCAATTATTGAAAAGATTAACCTTAACCTTATGAGAATTTTTCTTCTAGCTCCGCCTCTTATCATACACTAGGCGTATTCCCGCGCATTGGACGGGGACAATTTCTAAATTACTACATCATAACCGTAAAGTCAATCTCAACTTAGATAGAATATATTATTACTAACTTCAACAGGTATAATGTCAGGGACGTCCATATTTAAAATATGAGTAGCCAATAAGGACACATATCTTCTTCCTGCGTAGAGAACAAATGCAATAATTCGGGGGCATGTGGATTTCGTACATACCAACAACCCTGTAATGGTGGAAGTCTAAGTCCCTGGTGAAGTAATTTGGGAGTCTAACCTTAAATTCAAAAGTCCGGCCACCCAAACTGAATAAATCCGGAGGGAAACCATCATTGCCAATGCCCAATCGATTCACCAGTTTGTTGGCACAACTATCAAACACCTTCTCCGCCACGGAATTGAAAATGGTAAATATTGTATCACTTGTCTCATCAACAACATGCACATGGACCCTATACCTGCAACAACGAAAACAAACATTACAAAAGGCAGGAATTGGGTAGGTTAATATCATAGTCCCTACATAAAACAACTCAAAACAACGATCTTATCATAGGGTACTTGCAAAAGTCATTGCAAAGATCACAAAAAAACAAACCATCATTTACAACTAACTCTTTGCTGCACTCTCCACAACTCTTGTAGCACCAACCCGATTGAGTATATAGACGATCAACTATTGCCAAAACAGTGAAAACATGGTTTTGTAGGCCATCGGTCAACGACATCCCAACCAACTTGTCAATACTAATTTGCATAGTTGCCAACGCCTGGATCATTTTGCAAGGAATACAAAGCCGTTATTTATAGGTCATGGGACAACTAAATAGTTAGGACATAGTAAAACTCTCCATTATGGTACTTACACTCAAATATTAAAAGATGGGACAACTAAAGAGTTAGGAGTTTAATATGGGTCAACTAAAGAGTTAGGACATAGTAAAACTCTCCATTATGATAATTAAAACATATATTAAAAGATGGGGCAACTAAAGAGTTAGGAGTTTAACATGGGGCAACTAAAGAGTTACGACATAGTAAAACTCTCCATTATGGTAATTAAAACATAGGACAACTAAAGAGTTAGGAGTTTTAAATGTACATCATTCAACTATTTGGGATAACTCACACCTTAGATATTTGGTTCCCTTAGATTATAAGTAATAGTAGATACGTATCTCATGAACCGTCGATTTTGCCGAGTGAATACAAAGAGTAACATTATATTTCATGACTTACTAGTCATGTTCCTATCTGTATATCATCTTAAATAAAAATTTATTTAAAATAGGTCGGTAAGTAAAGAAGGAAAAGATATTGGATACGTGAGAAATAAGACAAGTGGGAGATGATGATCTTTAGATTCACCAAAGATTTCTCAGTATCTGTTTTTGTTTGTTTAAAGAAGATTTTCCCCGAATCCCACACCAACCCTTTTCTCATTATATAAATGCCATTTTCTCTTATTTCAACTACAACCCGCCTTTTTTCCATTTTTGTGTATTCAATATTCATCATTATAAACCATCTTTCTCTTCTTCTTTATTATTCATCATTCAAAATTTCCAAATGGATACCACTTGCCGTTCCGCGAAAGAGTTACATGTTCTCGCGGTTGACGATAGCAACATCGATCGAAAAGTTATACAAAAGCTTCTCCAAATCTCTTCATTCAAAGGTATATTAGATTTTTAGTTTTTTTTTTTTTTGAATTTTTTTTGTTAGACTTGGATTGGTTATTGATTTTTTTTTTAAAATTTTTGCAGTTACGGTTGTTGAGAGTGGAAGCAGTGCTTTACAATATCTAGGTTTAGATGACGAAAAGAGCTCTTCTCGATTCGATGTAAGTGATTACGATTTTGCATAGAAATTTTGGAAAACCTACTTAATAAATAGCCATTACTTTGTCATGTCCAGATTTTTTTTTTCTAACTTCGCCCCTAACTTTGATGAGAAAATCTATACTTACAAAAAAATAACAAAAATATTTTTACAAAATGATGTATCGAGATATTAGTGGAAAAGAAAAAGTATGAGAGAGAATAATGGTATAGTGTGATTGGTTATATTGATGTATCATGTATTTTGTAAGTTATTTTTTGTAAATGTTTTATATATGTAGCATTCCTAACTTTGATTCGTTCTGAATGCCAGGAGTTGAAAGTAAATTTGATAATAACAGATTATTCAATGCCGGGAATGACAGGATTTGAACTGCTTAAGAAAATCAAGGTTTGAGATTATTATTATTATTATTATTATAATTATTTATGTTTTTTGTTTCTTTTCGGGTTGTGAAGTTAAGTTTGTGTTATTCTTTTATTTAAACAGAATTCTTCAAGAATGAGAGAAATACCAGTGGTGATCATGTCATCTGAAAACAGTTTAACACGTATCGATCGGTATGATTACAATATATTTTAGTTGATACTATATAAATGTTTCTCCTGGTTTGTTTAAATATATTATTAGAAAACCATTGTTATTTTAAAATGTTACAATCTGAAAAATGTAATGTCAACATTTCTTAACAACTGAATTTTCACTTGTTTTCCAACAGATGTTTAGAAGAAGGAGCCGAAGAATATTTGTTAAAACCGGTGAAGCTCTCTGACGTTAAGCGTTTGAAAGATACGATTCTTAAATCTGGACTCGAGAAGGTTGACGAAATACAAGCTAATAAAAGAAAACATAAACTAGATCAATCACTAATCGATAACTTTGAAATGACCACATCTTCACCGCATTCACCTCAACAATCGCTATCAAAGCGAGCTAAATTGTAGTCGTACAAATTAAACAGGATGTTAGATTTATTTTGTTAATATTTCCGCCTAATTGAATTCCTCTTTTTGACGAATCTACGTTAATTCAGATCATATGAATTCACACTTAAAATTTTGGAAACATTGTAATTGTTGGCTATATGAAAACCTGCACAATTACCCCCTTCATTGAGATCATTACATAAAGGAATTTACTAATCAAGCTTGTGGGTCGAAGCTTATTTTCATGCATAAAATGGTTGTATCACGACCATGACAAATACTACAAGAAAAATGGGTTTTTGGGACGACGTCGTCTCTAAAAGCCCATTTATCGTCTCTAAAACCCTTTAGGGACGATATTTCGTTTATAAATTGTCGCCCATATAGCCCCGTCTGTAAAACTCTTTAAAGACGACTCTTTTTTCCCTTTTAGCAATGACACGTGGGACCAGCCTTTGACCATATCGTGTCGTTTTGTTGATTAAAAATAAATCAAAAAGAAAAATATTTAGGGACGACAAACTTTATAGTAAATTATTAAGAAAATATATTAAATTATTTAATGATTAAATATATATACATATAATATTAAATATTTTTCAGGGACAACATGTCGTCCCTAAAATATCTGCACAAGTTTTTTAAATCACTAGCTAGAAAAAGCTTATTTCCAAAATCTGCAATAATCCGAAAAGGCGATAGATAAGATGATTTACAGAAACAAAATCATCAAAAAAACCGTCAAAATAAGAGTTTTCCAAAAACTAAATAATCCACAAACCCGATATATAAAATAAACGATTCACAAACATTCGATATATAATTAAAGAGTTAATTACATAGGTAGTCCCTATGGTTTGCATAAATTGCACCATTCATCCCTATAACTTTTTTGTTACACCACTCATCCCTAAGTTTGAATTTTGTTGCCTGGCAAGTCCCTATTTTGGATTTGACGTTAAAACAGCCGTTAAGTCATCTCACATGGGTGACACGTGAGGGTATATTTGTCCTTTTAACTCTCTCTCTCTCTCTCTCTCTCTCTCTCTCTCTCTCTCTCTCTCTCTCTCTCTCTCTCTCTCTCTCTCTCTCTCTCTCTCTCTCTCTCTCTCTCTCTCTCCAATATAATGTCCCCATCCCCAAAATCCCCAAAACCCCAAATTAATTCTCTCTCTACCCACTCTATTTCTCTTTTCCCAAAATCACAAAAACCCTAAAATTCAGCTAAATTGTATAAATTAACAAATTATAACAAATTCATTTAACCAAGAAAATATATTAATTTATCGAGTTTCTTAATTTATCGAGTTTCTATTGTATATAACAAATTTATACTAACAAATATTAAAAGAAATTAACAAGTAATAACAAATCACTAAATTGTATAAATTAACAGATTATAACAAAATTCATTTAATTATAACAAATTCATACAAATTCTAATAAGTTCATACATATTATAACAAACTTATGCAAATTATAACATTTATACAATCAAAATCTATCAAATATTTACAAATTGACACTACAAATTCAAACAAATTGAATTTACCTTAAACATATATGGTGGTGGTAGCTAGGCACGTATGGTAGGGGGTGATTGATGGTAGTAATTGACGAGTGGGTGAGGCTTTGGGTGTGTTTTTGGTAATTTATGGTGTTTGATTAAGAATAGATGATAAGGTTTGTGGTGGTAATGTCGGTTGTAATTGAGAAAAGATGGTGGATTGAAGATGAAAACTTGAGAGTTTGTTTGTGTGTTTGTGGTGATAGAAAAGAGATAGAAATTAAGAAGTAAATCTAAAATTTGGTTTTACAAAGACGTTTAGGGAAGACATGTCGTCCCTGAAAGTAATTTGAAAAATCGAAAAAAGCGGGGGGAAAACGAAAATCTTTTAGGACGACATTTAAAATAATAATAATAAATGAAATATTTTTCATATATATATATATATATATATATATATATATATATATATATATATATATATATATATATATATATATATATATATATATATATATATATATATAAGTAAAAAAATATTAAAAAATTAATTTATAAAGGTAGATATTTTGGATTATCGTTCATTTTAACCATATCTCAAACTTTAAAAAACGAAATTTTTTTGTACATTAAAAAATGTGTTGTTTTGTCGTTGTGCATCAAATTTGAATATTTAGTACACAAAGATAATGACTTTGATACACAACCCCTAAACGACATATATTTTGATACATATCAAAATTTGTTTTTTTAAATTTTGTTATAATTGAGTAAATAAACATAATACAAAATTACACATATAGTAAATTATTTTTTCAATTTTTATTTATTTATTTTACTTTAACCATTGATTTACAAGAAAATGTTTAAAATGATATGTTAATCTTTTGAAGGAGTAAATAGCATACCTCCAAATTTGATTTTCTTTTCTTTTTCTTTTGGTTCCTTGAAAAGTTTTCTCCAAATTTTGAGTGAAGATTTGAATTATTTTTCTTCCATTGTTTCTCCAAAATAGTGAAATACGGTTTTAGAAAATTCTCATTATAGATTTTACAGTGAAATATCTTGTTTTTAAAAAGTTATTACATGCATAAATTGATTGTAATATCATTAACGTAATACAATAGTAATTTGGTCGAAAATACAACCACTAGCAAAATCGTTCGTTAAGATTCTACTTAATATCCTAAATTACATATAACTAATACTATGACTTGTTTTTATTAAAGATCGTTATCTTTTAGAAAATTATAAAATATTTTGTTAAATGGGATTTTGAATATAAAGAAAGAAAGAAAAGTTGGATGAACGTGTGGTGTTGGAGTGAGAGAATCTTTGACAACGTTAAAACTTAGAAACAAAATAAATCTTAGTGAGGCCCCTACCAAGAGATTTGTTTAACATCTGATTTATCAAATCAAATCGGGCCCTTATCAACCAGATTTGTCAAACTGAATACTTATTTTACTCGAATGTAACGTCCTCATTAAACGTCTTTATAATTCGTAAGTATTATAAATTTCTTTAACCTACTTGATGTTCTCAAAACGTAACGTTGATGGTGTATGAATGATTGAATAAACATAATGTTTAAAAAATATTTTTTCCGGAGTAAGTAATATATATACATGAAAGTATTATTTTTGGCATTTCATTTGGTCTAGTGACTACTTAGAGACGTGGGGGCGTAATCTAGTTTTGACTTTTAAGACTTGTAAACTTTCCGTAAAACTCTAGCGCAATCGCATTAACCATTCACGTGTTCTAATGTTTTTATAATGTTTGAATATCTTTATTTTGTTAACATTCTCTGAGAGGATGTGTACAACCGTAAACAAATCATGCTCATGATGTGAGAGACGTTTAGATGATGAGCCAACGTAGGGGTGGCAATACTTGATATGACACGAAACTCGACGTGAAATCGACAAGAAAATTAACGGGTTTGGTTGGATAATCTCGACCCGCCAACCCACTGACCCGCCAATCTGGTAACCCGAATTATTTTCGGGTTGATCATTTGGTTAAATGGATCGACCTACAACCCGAAAACTTTTATAAACTATTTTTTATAAATATTAATAAATAACATTTAATAAATATTATACCAAATTTAACTAAAATAACATCTTATTTTAATCTTAATGATAGTATTTATTTTTTCATATATATTTTTCTCTTAAAACTTCTATATTTTTTTTTTCAATGTTAGTAGTTGAAAAAGTAAATATAAATAGCTTAATTTATTCATAACTTAAAGTCATTTTGACCTAAGTGACCCGAACCCAACCCAACCTGTTTGACCTGAAACCAACACTTCAACCCACTAACATGTATAATAAACATGTTACACGGGTTAGGTTCGGGTTTAGCCTGACAACCTGCTAACCCAAACTTGATTACGTGGTTATGTTAACGGGTTAGGTTCGGGTTGAATAATTTCAACCCACTAACCTGTTAACCCTAACCAGCTAACCCTAACCTGCTAACCCTAACCTGATCTGAATTCCCACCCCTAAGTCAATCCATTGAATGAGACTCTCCAAAGAATAGGAATGTCAATTGGTCGGTTTTAAATGGGTACCAGTAAACTTACCCATTTATAATTCATACCCATATGGTTGGGCCTTGTCTCGGTAACCCAATAATTTCTTTAAAAACTCATATTAGTATCGTTAGAAGAATAAATTTACTTTATGTGGTTGAATCAAAGCTTGTCGTATAACTGATAACTAGGGACTATAAATCCTAAGACGGGTTTTGGATCGAGTCAATTGTCAATTGATATTTTTACGCTGTATGTATCAGTTTTTGATGTTTATTTAAATATAACTATTTCAAAGAACAATCCTTGATGTAAGCTAATGTGTTCTAATTTTTGTTATATATATTTACTTTGGTGTGTTATTATCGATTCTGGCAGTAACATCACCGTCCTTTTTACGGGTTTGAAATAAATTTTCTATAATACCCTTTTTCAGTATTACAAAATCTTGAGAGCCAGAATCTTAGACAAGGGACGAAAAGGTTGGAGCTTTGGCTTGAGACTTTTAAAGAAAACAGAGTGTGGTGAGCATGGTTCAGTTTGGGTCGGTTTTTGTATAGAAGCGAAACTAAACGGGAAATTTTGGTTTTTAGATATCAAGAACCGCTCGGTTAGGTTTTGCATCGGTTCGGTTTTCAGTTTTTAGGCTGAAATTCGGTTTTTGGGGCTTAGGAAAATTTGCTTTAATAAGCAAAACGTCTTATTCACTTTTTTGGAAAACAATAACAAAGTTGGCACAAAATTTACAATTTTTTTGCTTTGCTAGAAAGTAGAAACATTTTGTGAATGCTATTTTATAATGGTTTTGGCCTAAATAAACAAATATAATTAAAATAGTTACATAAAAAAGATTAATTTTCAATGGTATAGTTTAAATGTTCACACTTTTTACATGCATACATTTTTCACATTACTACAAAAATTATACCAATTATATTATGTTAGAGAATGGTTGGATCGTCTATGGGCTTTAGGCTGCGGGTCGACCCATTCACATGGAGAGTTTCTTATTTTCCAATAATAAGAATTGTAATCCAATACGTATTCTAATCCAATACGTATACTACTTATCCTAGTCTATATATAGTGATACCGATGTATAGATTTAGGAACAACAATTGTTAGAGTTTTTAGAAACCGAGTTTCTCTAATAATAATCAACGCGTTCATTGGTTGAATATTTCCTTTACTGCTTTTCGATCCATATCAATCTTCATATTATACACATATAAATATAACAAACTTCACATTTATAAGTAAGTGTGAATAAATTAAAAAAATTCTATATTTTTTAAAAGTGCTTGAAAAAAATACATACAATACGACAATTTTCAAAGCTAAACAACTCTAAGTTGAATTTAGTCTTTGTGATGGAGTGACCATGGAAAATTCATGGAACTTTACAAGTGTATGCGTAGAATTATGGGTAATTGGGTATCATATAATTGAAAGGGCAAAATCCTCCTTTGTTAGGGATAAGTACCTATAAATGTATCAAATTTAACTCTAAAGTCTATTGTATGAAACTAACTTTAAATTTGTCTATTATATGTATCTAACTTTCAAAAATCTCTATTGTATGTATATAAATTTCAAAAATATGTTATTGTATGTTCCAAAATACGTGGCTTCTATATAAGATGCCACGTAAGCTGCCACATCATCGGTTTGTAAAGATTTTATTGGTTGGATACATAAAATAACGATTTTTGAAAGTTAGATACATACAATAGACCAATTTAAAGTTGGATACATATAATAGACTTTAGAGTAAAGTTTGATTCATTTCCGAACACTTATCCCAATCATTGAAAAGAAACTTCTTCTTTTATGCAAAATAAAATCCTTATAATGGTAAAAAATAATAATAATAATAATAATAATAATAATAATAATAATAATAAAAATAAGCATATTCCATTGAAACTTCAAGGAAGGCTACAAGCAAAAAAGGAGCAACTTGAGGTGTGAAAAAAACACCATAAATATAGATGCATGAAACTTTTGGGCTACAAATCTGGATGACTAAATTCGGAGGTTGAAGATTGTAAAATTAGTTACTATTATTCATCTAAGTGTGTTTGTTTTAGCTTATTTTTTGATTTACGAGTTTATCTGGTGTGGACTTATTTTCTATAAGCTCATTTATAAGCTTATAATGACTTGTACATTTATAAAAAGTTCAAAATCCATAAAATAAGACAGATAAAATGAGTTAAAAAAAAAAAAAAAAAAAATCATTAAATTCATAAACCTAAAATTAAGATAGAAGAAACACCACCAAGTTGGATTAGTGGTAAAAGTTGGACTAGTGGTAAGATGTGTTGATATTTTTATAAAATGTCTTGAATTCGAACCTCCTTACGTAAATATTAAGAATAAACAAGGATAATGGTTCAGAAACAGTCACATAGTTATCCTGGTTGGACCGTATTCATCTGAGTCAAAAACTCTAATCATGCTCAAGTAATATTACATTGTTTATCGGTTATAAAGAGACTTAAACATAACAACCACTTATGAAGATTGACGTAACATCAACGTGTGTTGCAAACATAACAAGAAGTTGGGTTTCCATGTTTCGGCTTTGGAAATTGACCTGATCAACTCCCTTAACCAAGTGTCCGAAAATTTAATATATATGTCACTTGCATGCTACGACTTTGGAGCAACTTGGCTACTTGTTTGTATTGTCCTCTTTCAATTATTGATACTATTTTGTTTGTTCTTTTTATAGAACCATTGACCAATGTAGCATTTATCTTTAGTAATCAATTTAATGGGATATAATCGTATTTTCAATCATCTTAGTAGAATCATCAAGTGACTTAAAATTACCTAATTAATAATTAGAATTACCAATCGGAAACGTTAAGTCTTCCTTTTTTTTTTTTCTCAACATCAATCATTTTAGTCTTTTTATTTCGACACAAATTTAACATTCTCTTTTCGGCTTTTGGAAATTGACGTTGCAATGTTCATTGCACGAAACACACAAATACATTTTTTTTTCTCTTCCAATAATTAATCCACTTTGTAATTTATGTAACGAGTTTACTTAAGAATGAACGATTGAACCCACGTGTAAATTTAATATTTACAAATTAAACTCATGTCGGAACCAAACTTGAGACAAATCGTAACATTGACGATAATTGATACTCTGACCACAAAAATCGCCTTAAAATTGTCGTACAAGATTGCCGTGAAAGTTCTCAAACATCCCAAACAAGACAACTCTTGCTTGACTTTAGTGGTTGTACGCGTTGAGTGACCTTGGAAACTTCATGCATATTAACGAGTGTAGATAGATAGAAATTTCGGTATTATACAAGTAATAAAGCATGTCCTCGACCTTCTTTCGCTCTTTTTATTTTTTGTTTACTATCATTATTAGAGAAAATGTAGTTTATGTACATGATTTATATATTATCCTTAGTCACGATGGCTATATATAGCAAACTTAAGAAAAGGATTATGAAAAATAAATCAATGTAGGTTCGGTCAGCTTGAAACTTTTGGATGCCGAAAAGGGTGAGAATTAAGATTTAAGGGCTGTGAACAAATCTATAAAGCAAACAACGAGACTAAGAACAACTGATTTTGTATTACCCGAGAATAAACAATACCAACAACTGATAACAACTAAACAATCTCTCAAATACTACAAGACTAAAACAATGAAATCAGACTAGACAGATAAAGATTACGATTTGTAATCTTTATTTTATACTCACAAACCCTAATTCGGGTGACTATATGAAGAGAGAAAATTGCTTTTAGAGAGAAATAAGACTGCACAAGTATTGTTATTAACCCTAACTTTAAATTATAATAGGGTATATATAGACAAAATGTTACAGCAATAGCCCTCCATCTTCATAAACATTCATTTCAATAGAAAAGCAGCACCACTCTTTCAGCAAATGACACTTTCAGTCCTTTGACGTTAACTGCATAAAAACCAAGTAAGTTAGTGAATGTTTAAACTAAGTTAGGACTGAATTTGACGTTATTTTACCATCCTCCCTCAGTCCTAACTCTAAACGGATTAAACAGCCCCAATTTTTTACACAAATAGTTGTGTTGATAAGGAGAAAGTCCCTTTGTAAAGATGTCGGCTAGCTGCTCATTTGACTCGATTTTAATTAACTTCAGCACCCCAGAACACACTTTTTCTCGTACAACGTGCAAATCTATCTCAAAATGCTTAGTCCGCTCATGGAATACTGGATTATTCGCAATCATCATTGCGGCTTTGTTATCACAGTAAAAATCAACAGGGGTTAAATCACTTATATTCATATCATATAACAAGTTTATTAACCACAATGTTTCACAAGTAGCAGCAGCCATGGCTCGGTACTCTGCTTCTGCAGAAGACCTGGAGACCGTTGGCTGCTTTTTACTTTTACACGACACAATAGAATTTCCAATGTAAACACAGAAACCAGTAACAGACCGTCTAGAAATTTTACATCTGCCCCAGTCAGAATCAACATACACAGATAATTTAACACTATTAGACCTATATAACTGAATTCCTTGACCAGGAGCAGTTTTAAGGTATCTAAGTAATCTTAGTGCCAAATTAAAATGTTGCTGAGTTGGTGCATGCATAAATTGGGACAGATTCTGAACAGCAAAACTAATGTCAGGTCTGGTAAGGGTTAAGTATATTAATTTCCCAACAAGCTTTTGATATACATAAATATTGGTCAACACATCACTAGATTTACTACTCACTTTATCACGCAAAACAGAAAAATTTGCATCTAAAGGGGTAGTAGCAGGCTTGCAACCTAACAGCCCAAATTCATCTAGTAATTCTAGACAGTACTTTCTTTGAGATAGACAGACACCCAAATCAGTTTCAATTAACTCAATTCCAAGAAAGTATTTTAAAGCACCAAGATCCTTAATCATAAACTTAGAATTAAAAAACTGTTTTACAGAATCAATTTCTTCATTAGAGTTACCAATTATAATAATATCGTCAACATAGACTAACAATAGAACATGAATATGATCTTTATTTAACACATACAGTGAGTAATCACATTTACTCTGCACAAAACCATATTCACATAAACTGGCAGTTAATTTTTTGTTCCACTTTCTAGGGGCTTGTTTAAGGCCATATAACGATTTTTTCAGTTTACAAACACGATTATCAGACTTATCAAAATACCCCTCAGGTAAAGACATATAGACATCCTCATCCAAATCACCATATAAAAATGCATTATTGACATCAAGCTGAAATAAAGACCACTTGTTACAAACAGCAATAGCAATCATGCATCTAACGGTAACCATTTTCACAACTGGTGAAAATGTTTCCTCATAATCAATGCCATATTTTTGACTAAAGCCCCTAGCAACTAATCGAGCCTTATATCTTTCTATTTCTCCTGAAGCCTTATATTTAATCTTAAAAAGCCACTTACAATCAACAATATTTTTATTTTCAGGCTTTTCAGTTACATCCCACGTATGATTTCTAAGTAATGCCTCCATTTCTGTGTTCATGGCATTTATCCAATTTGGATCTAAACATGCTTCAGCAAACGACTTAGGTTCACTACTTTTATTCAAGTAAGCAACAAAACAAGCAACATCATGTTTCAACCAAGCATAACTAACAACCTTATCAACTCCATATCTGTGTTTCCCCCCTAAAACATAGTCATCCCATTTTTTAGGAACATTTGTTTTTCTGGAAGATTTTCTAGAATTTGCAGGTTCATTAATAACAGATTCATCCAAATTTTGAAAAACATTGCCCTCAGGGATTACTGTGTTTTCATCAATCGGTGTTGCAGTGGTGTTCTCCTCCACAACAGTTTCATTCACAGGAGATGACTCCTGAAAACTGTCATGCGAGGTAGAATCTGACCCACTACCTTCACCATCAGTATCCATCCCTTCATCATCGGGACTTTTTGGGAGTTGGTTATACATGCTATCAAAAAAAATTAAGGTGTTTGTAGTGGTCTCAGTGTGCAAGTTTAGATGATCATCATTAGTGGATTTAAAAGGGAATACATTTTCATAGAATTTAACATCTCTAGAAAATATTACACACTTCTGATCAAAACTATACAATTTATAGCCTTTCTTAGAGTTAGAATAGCCAATAAATGCACATTTAAGAGACCTACTACTAAATTTATCATGATTATTAAGCACAGTAGCATAAGCAAGACAGCCAAAACTCCTAAGGTGGGATAGATTTGGTTTATGGTCATAGACATATTCATAGGGGGATTTACCACTTAACACTGAGGATGGAGTCCTGTTAATAAGATAGGTAGCAGTTAGAACACACTCAGGCCACATATAGAGGGGAAGGCCCCCTTGAAATAAAAGAGATCTAGAAACGTTTAACAAATGTCTATGTTTTCTCTCAGCTATACCATTTTGTTGTGGTGTATAAGCACAACTGGTTTGATAAACAATTCCATTTTGATTAAAAAAGTTAGACAGTTTATTATTGACAAATTCAGTACCGTTATCACTTCTAAAAACTTTAATAGATCTTGAAAACTGGTTTTTAATCAAATTATAAAAATCAATTATATTGTTAAATACCTCATCTTTGGTCTTAAGCATATACACCCATACAGCCCTAGAGTAATCATCGACAATTGTTAAAAAATATCTGAAACCTTCCTTGCTAGTTACTTTATAGGGACCCCACAAATCCAGATGAACCAAGTCTCCCAAGTGACTGGATTTATGATCACTTAGTGGAAAAGGTTCTCGGGTTTGCTTGGCCTTATGGCAAACATCACAAGGAACGGTTTCAGAATTTCCTACAACATTTAAAGAAGATTTGAGGACATTTAGGACTTGATCAGAAGGGTGACCAAGTCGATTGTGCCACAAATCAAAAGACAAACAATTAAGCACATCATTAACAAAGGCACAATTATTATTACTAACCATGTCAAAATAATATAAACCATCAGAAACACTACCAGTCCCCACGGTATTCTTTAGAGTTGAGTCCTGAATTAAGCAAAGGTGTTTATTAAAAACAGCAGAAAGGTCACTATCTTCAGCCAATTTGAACACGGATAGTAAGTTTACATTATATTCAGGCACTACTAAGACATCATAAAGAACAATGTTATCATTTAGCTTTAAATTTCCAATTTTAACTATCCTTGCATCAGTTCCGTTTGGATGTCCTACTTTCAGATTCAAACCAGCAATATCTATAACACTATCCAGATGTTCATCTGATAGCGTCATATGCTGGTTTGCTCCTGAATCCAGAATCCACCCATTATGGAACTTAGCAGATTTTAGGTGTGAGTTGGAACAAAAGAATTTTTGTATATTGGCATTAAAGAACACATTGTTATTTTGAAAACAAATACCTGCCATATTGGCATGAACACCCCCCGGGACTGACTTGTCTCCAATAAGTTTCAAAATTCTATCCATTTGGTCACTAGTAAAAGACATAGAACCACTAGAAGCCACATTGTCAACTAAGGCATTATTATTGTTAAACTTACTCTTAAAACCCTTTTTCCAGCCTGGAGGATACCCTACTATCTCATAACATCGTTCAATTGTGTGCCCAATCATACCACATTTTGTACAAGTAAGGTTAGGATTAGGACCTCTCTTCTCAAATTTTTTATTGAAATTATTATTGCCATTAAAGTTCTTATTGGGTTCAAAGGTTTTTGCCATGAAAACAGTGTTTTGACCTTTGTTTGAAGAGGATTGAGAAGAACCTCTATGGGATTCTTCTCTAGACACAATAGCAAAAGCAGTTTTAACAGAAGGAAGAGGGTCCGTAGTTAAAATATTACTGCGTATGAGAGAGTAGTTGTCATCCAGGCCCATCAAAAATTGCATTAGTTTAATCAGATTATTATGATCACAAAACATTTTAGCACCATCACAAGAGCATACATGAAGTTTAACTAAAGCATCAAATTGTTTCCACAGGGAATTAAGTTTATGATAATAGTCAGAAACAGAACTACCACTTTGAGTTAAACTATTTATTTTATGATGCAGATTAAGGTGATAGAACCATCTACTTTATCATATGTTTCTTTTAATTCATTCCAAACAACATGAGCAGAAGTAGAAAAAATTTGACCCAAATATAGTTCTTCAGAAATAGAACTCAAAATCCAAGTAAGCACAACAGAGTTACACCTATCATATTGTCTACTCAAAACATCATCAGTCAAGTCCTTCTTTAGACTACCATCAATGAACCCTATTTTGTTTTTAGTTTGTAAAGCAAGTAGCATAGCACAACTCCACACATTATAGTTTTCAGTCCCTTTTAGTTTAAAGGTAATTAAGGAAGTGGTGTTAGTGTCAGTAGCATGCAGAAATAAAGGGTCACTAAAGTCAAGATTATTAACTTGGGTCATTTTAATATCACTACTAGCACCAGATTTATCAGCACTCATTATAACAGACAAAGGCACACAACAGACAAGCAAACAGACTAACAAACACGAGAAGAAAAATAAACAGCAACCACCACAAAAAAAAAACTGGATAACAAAAAAATCCTAAAAGACACACTGTGTATTGCTCCATATACTGTTCGATTCAGAGGTCTACTATGCAGGGGCTCAACAGTATGCTTCTCTTCTACCAAGAAAGCGTTAGTACAGTGAATAAAAATCAACAATAACCAACCAACAAACACCAGGCAAAAACCTCTGGCACCACACGCAACCACAATCAATCAACCAAAACAGTAAAGAGATAAGAGGAGAGAGGACTTACAGTGGGAGCAAGGAGCACCAGCAGCAATATTACAAAAATAAAGCAAGAAAAATAAAAGAATAATACAGACCAACGAATGAATGAATAAAGCAAAACAAAACAAAACAAAATAAAAAAAAAGAAGCAGCGGAAGAATAGAGATAACCAACAGCAGCAGCTAGCTAACGCTCCTGGAACAGCCAAGGAATCCAATAGCCAGCAACCAACCCAGATCTAGCCTGAACAGATATCGATCAAGTCCACAACCAACAGCAACCAACCAGAATCAATCGGACCAAAAAAATACCCAAAACGAACCAAGATCTAAGCAACCAATCCAAGAATCAGATCCTAGATCTACAAGATCCGGGACAACTAAGCCGATACAACCAACCAATCAACAGATCCGATCAATCAAGCACCAGATCTAGCCAAAAAAGAACCAGATCCGGCAAAGATTGATGAATCTAACCGATAAGTCACCAGATCCAGTCCAAACCCGATATAGTCACCAACAAACAACATATCCGCCAACAATCGGACCAGATTCACCAATGAAACCGCCAACTGATATAGTCACCAACAAGACAAAAAAACAGATCCGCCAACAATCGGACCAGATCCACCAACAAAGTCGACGGAACAAAATAAAACTCACCAATCCAGCGAACCGTGAACAAGATCGAACGTATTCAAAGCACCACGGTGCTCTGATACCATGAACAAATCTATAAAGCAAACAACGAGACTAAGAACAACTGATTTTGTATTACCCGAGAATAAACAATACCAACAACTGATAACAACTAAACAATCTCTCAAATACTACAAGACTAAAACAATGAAATCAGACTAAACAGATAAAGATTACGATTTGTAATCTTTATTTTATACTCACAAACCCTAATTCGGGTGACTATATGAAGAGAGAAAATTGCTTTTAGAGAGAAATAAGACTGCACATCAAGTATTGTTATTAACTCTAACCCTAAATTATAATAGGGTATATATAGACAAAATGTTACAGCAATAGCCCTCCATCTTCATAAACATTCATTTCAATAGAAAAGCAGCACCACTCTTTCAGCAAATGACACTTTCAGTCCTTTGACGTTAACTGCATAAAAACCAAGTAAGTTAGTGAATGTTTAAACTAAGTTAGGACTGAATTTGACGTTATTTTAACAGGCTGAAATTGTAAAACTAATTACTTTTACCGGATTCATGGTTTTATTTTCAGGTTAATCGGTTTTAACGTATGTAAAATTAACTCGTTAACTAAATGGATAAGAAAGGGGTACCTCGATTTGGACCCTCGTCAATCGGTCCCACGATTAACACTAAGGAGGTAAATTACATAACAAACAACCATGGAACATGAAGCAAAGTTTGAAGATTTGACATATATCAATATAGTTTCAAACAAACGTATATTCTTTTGTTTATTATTATGATTCCTAGGTATTAAAATGGTTAACTAATTAAGCAACCCGAAACTAAAATAAGCTGACATGTTTAACCGATTCCTTAAATTTGGTAGGAAGGGTTATTCAAGTTTAGTTCACAAAACAAAACATAGCAAAAAAAAAAGGAGAGTTAAGAAGTCGGATTAAACCCCCAACCCATTTGATCAATACTAAATCGTGAATCGACAGAGCATGGGAGTGTAACTCAAAGAAAGGTTAAATACGTATATTGAGATCGTAGAGAATTTTAAAAAACAAGACTAAACAGATTTTAGACACTTTAATACCGAACTAAAAAACCAGTTGAAAACTGGCAACATCGTCTTCATTAGTATGTTGATGTTGACGAAAGAAAGACTTACCCTTTTCATTGGTGATTCTCGTAGTTTATCTATTTTAGCTTCGATAGTTGACCTCTTTAGCCTCCCTAATCAAACCCAACCAAGTTGATAACAAATTATACAAAAGGTTTATACCTTTCTATTATAAGTATTACTAATTAATTATAAAAAATTGACGGTGACAATCTTATCATATTGTTTTAAAAACTTATTACACGCCTTATTTCTCGTACACTATCAAAATCTATCAACTATATTTTCAGAATCAATTTTTTTTTTATTAACGAACCAAATTATGCATAAAATTATTGTTTGATGACAACTCTTAAAGTTGTCGGCATCAAAATATTTGATATTTTATTATTTCAAAACAAAATAAAAACAAAATAAATTAAAAAGGGACAAATCAAGTTGTGTAATAGTCGTTGCATACAGGTCAACGTCTGAAGACAACGAGTTTAGTTTGTATGCATTAAAATATTTTATGGTAAGTATGAGAATTAAAACTTAAGGATGAAAAATTTAATATTAAAGAATTGCATTCATGCTCATCGACAATTATTTAGTTGTTTATTATTTGTCTTCATTGTGAACTACGTAGTATTATACTAAATTATATAAACAAATATAATCTTAATACATACCTAAAAATTTTTAATATTTAATATCTTTTATATAAATTAATAGATATAATCACAATAATTATATATAAAATTTAATTTTTTAATAAAAAATTAAAAGGTTCGATTCGATTTGCGGTAATACCAAACAAAACTTATGTTTTCATAAATCAAAATTGGACCGACAGTTTTTGTTGTAGTTCGATTTTTCTGTTTCGATTCGCTTTTTGTTTTCCTTTTTCACCATTAAACACAACTTATTGATAAAAGTATGTCTTAAAATAAAATATTACAAGTCGAAAATTATCATGTAAAAAGTAAGTTGTAATCATTGTGTTCTTTTAAAAAATAACAATATACCTATGGGCTATGTTTAAAATATTAGGACACATTTTATTTAATTATATATTAATAAATAATCGCCTTCTATATTTCCGGATCATTCTTGTATTCTTGGAGTATAAGTTTTTTTTACATGCTTTTGTGTTTTAACCACAACCCTTAAAGTTTATCCAACCCCTTTTTTCAAATGTATATTTTCTCTCTAGTGACAATTATTTTGAAACGGATAATTTCTTATCTTAAATATTTTCTCCATATTGAGACGGAACACGTAGTTTTTTACTTTATTGAATTTAAAACCAAAACAAGAACATAATACGAATCACCAATGAAAAAGGTAAGTCTTTCTTTCGTCAACATCAACATAGTAATGATTTTATATTCAGCTTCTCGGATTCTGGAAATTGATCTTGCAATTTCCTTTAGCAAGGCGATACAAAAGTAGGATAGAAGTCATGGTCAAACGACCATTTGATTCCATGGAAACTTCAAGGAAGTGTACAATTTGAGGTGTAGAAGATAGACCATAAGTGTCAATACTTGAAAAAGTTTGGGATATTTAGAAATGAGGTCAAGAATTGTGGGGATAAATGGTGATTTAATGGGTTTTAGATTGTTAGTAATACGGTAAATGGTAATGGTGTTTAAAATCGGATATCCAAAATTTTAACTAGTGGATTTTAATATCCGAAATCCGTATCTAACATTTCCGATTAGATTATCCGATATCCAAAAAAAAATTGTGTGTAATAGAAAATCACTTAATTGGTATTTGTACATTTCTTAATTAGTTTCCTAACAACAAACATGTTCTCTAGAGCAAATGAGAATTATTAGTAATCCAATAGCAAAGTTTCATTACACATGGGCATGATCAAAAAAGAAAAAATCAAAGAACTCGAAACAAAAAAAGAAAGAATGAAATAACCGGAAACCGAACCTTTGAAGACCCATATGAAGTAGCTGATTGGTATTGTTGTATGTTACATTGTTTCAGTAATGTTTGTCAAAACTGATTCAGGGTGTATGATTCTGTTTGTGTTGTGTGGACGGCTAAAATGCCGTTTGATTTACTGGTTTTTCATGGTTTGTTCGTTTTCATTTAAGCTTGCAAGCAATTAAATTATCATTCAAATTAATACTAAAAGGTCTTTGTGACTGTCAGGGATATTTCTTTACGGCTTAAAAGTCTAGAAATCAAAAAAAACAAGTACATATCACGGAAATGTGAATATAAAAATCCATGAGCTTCTTGGTTCGATCTAGGAATGACCTACGTCCATGACCACGACCACACTAGGGAGTCAATCTTTTTATCTTGAATCATGGTCAGAATATAAACTTCAGTTTAATAAAATCATTTAACAATTGCCCGAGAAAATAGGATGCGGACAGAATATAAACTTTTAGACTAAGAACTGCTTGAGGTCAGGTTAGATGGCCAATGGGTTTCGGAGTCTATATGTCATTGTAAATCAGCACTATTGTCACCTGAATGACCAGCCGCTAAACAACTAACGATGGTAACGTGAAATGGATTGGGGCAGGGAAGCACTCGAGTTACAACAACTGATGATACACACACTTCACATGGTTGCGAACTATCGGTTTGTCATTGTAATATCTCTCTTTGCTCCCTTACTGACGACAATTCTCTAATTAGTTATGGCTAAAAGACATGTGGAATCAATTAGTACTAAAACAAGCAAAACATCTCTTGGTGATCTTAGTGTCATCAACGGTCATTTAGGTAATGTGATTTACTAGAGAATGATGTGATTTCATGATCAGCTCGGAAACGAGTCAGGGAAGTGTGGAGTGCACACTCGTTGAGCTAATATGAACTCAACAACGACAGTAAAGCATGGGTCAAGGGGAGGCCGCCCCAAAACCTAAACGATTTTTACTAATCAGTCTTTAAGCTGATTAATAATTTCCCGCCTAATTCCTAAAGTTGGGACAGTTTTATGACGGTTGAAACCGTCACAAAACCGTTTGTAACTGCTTCACAATTCTGTATCTAATACAGATTTTCATTCTCATTCTTACTTACGAAAAAGATACATAATCCTTTACTTTTCTGATTTGTGATTCACTGCCAAGAACACAAATTGTCAATTCTCATTGTATTATCCCGATTAGGATTTCGTGCAACCCTCAGGCAATTGATAGGGTCGAAATACTTAATACGGAAAGTGAACTTACACGATACATTGAGAAATCCGAGATTATCACAAACCCTAAATTCTAACAAACGTATTAAGTAGTTTCTTGTGATTATGCTGGAAGTTCTGTGAAGGAAATGACGACGAACTTTGGGAAACTGGACAAGTTTGAAGGGCATGACTTTAGGCGCTGGCGGAAAAGATGCATTTCTTATTGACATCTTTGAAAGTGGTTTACGTTCTGACAACTCCGATGCCAGAATTGGTGGAAGATGCAACAGTGGAAGCGATCAGAATCAGGGCTAAGTGGGAGAATGATGACTACATCTGTCGTGGTCATATATTAAACGGTATGTCTGATTCTCTCTTTGATGTTTATGTTGAATCGGCTAAGGAGTTATGGGATTCTCTTGAATCGAAATACATGGCAGAGGATTCTTCTAGTAAGAAATTCCTTGTTAGTAATTTTAATAATTACAAGATGGTCGATTCTAGACCGGTCATGGAACAGTATAATGAACTCCTTAGGATCCTTGGTCAATACACACAACATGGCCTAAGAATGGATGAATCCATTTCTGTTTCAAGTATAATTGATAAGTTGCCTCCTTCATGGAAAGACTTCAAACATACTTTGAAACACGGTAAAGACGATTTGTCTTTGGTCCAACTTGGTAGTCACTTGCATATAGAGGAATCTCTAAGGGTGCAGGAAAGTGACAAGGGAAAGGGCAAAGAAGTTGCTGGTCCTTCTGTGAACATGGCAGAAGAGGGTTAAAAATAAAAACAACAAGAACAACAAAGGAAAGAAACGTGACTGGAAAGACTTTAAGGATCACGGTGGTGGTTCGAGTTCCAACAAGAAACCAAAACCAGATTGTTGGAAGTGTGGTAAAACGGGTCACTTCAAGAGGGATTGTCGTGTTGGTAATAAGAAGAACGCAAATGCTGGTGGTTCGGGAAAGGGGTCTAAGGACCAGTCCCAAGACCAAGGTCAGATTTAGTGCCTTTTTCAACAGTTTTGTTAAATATTCTGTTTCACTAATTTCGGAAGCATTTTATGTGCAGGTTGATGCAATTGCGTGGTGGATAGATTCTGGTGCCACAATTCATGTTTGTAAAGATCGTTGCTGGTTTAAGACATACGAACCGGTGGATGACGGATCCGTACTATACATGGGTGATGATCATCATGCTCCTGTTCTTGGAAAAGGAAGCGTGGCATTAGAATTTAGTTCTGGAAAAACTATTACTTTGTTTAATGTGTTGTATGTACCTAAACTTCGTAAGAATTTAGTTTCTGGTCCTATGTTGAATAAGTGTGGATATAAACAAGTGTATGAATCCGATAAGTGTATCTTATCGAAGTGTGGTGTGTGTTTGTAGGATTTGGTTATTATACAATGGGATGTTTATGTTGAATTTGAATAAAGTTCCTAATGATTCAGATTCTGTATATATGTCTTCTTCTATTGTTGTTAATTCCTCATTATGGCATGCTCGTTTAGGACATGTACACTATAAAAGAATGCTTGAAATGTCTAAAGATGAT
>CAJVGC010000065.1:57354255-57432996 GCA_910822075.1 Senecio squalidus | reverse complement strand
TTCCAGGGCATTCATCTGGTGGTGCTATAGCAAGCTTGCAACTCTATGGATGCTTGACGAATATGCAAGAAAACGACAAACCAAGCATCCAATCGGTTGTGTAACTTTGGGTCTCCTCTCATTGGTGACGAGACAATCACCCATCGGTGCGAAGAGAAAAATGGTCGGGGCATTTCACCCCATTTTGTCATGGAACACGACATTGTTCCTCGTATTATGCTAACCTCCTAAAACATCCATTCAACAGCATCTACCTAATATTCTCAAATTCTTCCAACAAAAGGCCAACCCCACGACCGCTCCCAAATCCACAAAGTTACCAAATTTTTCAAGAAAACGAGGTCCCAACAACACCCATGGCTGTGATCAGAGAGTAGAAGATGACGAGGCTGTTTCATTTTTTGAAACGTGTTGATTAATGCATCAACCGTTGCAAGCCATGACGCATTTGATCTAATGGAACCTACGGAGTACTCTAAAGGACAAGTTATCAGCTGACTTTGTAAAAGTCTCCCCTTACCGACCCTTTGGTGATTATATTTTCTGCACTCGAAATGAAACTCAAGGACACCGACAACGCTCGTTGTAGCATACAACCCCAATGCTGTTTTTACAGTTATTGTTTTATTTCTTGCAGTTGTCCAGTGAAAATCAAGTTTTAGCTGAATTTGCTGATAACAGTTTAACTGAGAGTTTTAGATACGAAGAGGAATTTAACAAAAAATGGTTGGCAGTTAGATAGCAAGGTTTATCTGAAAGAGCTTAATAAACATTTGTTGACGTCGAATGGTACTACAGGTGAAGTCGTGCGTACAAGTAACAAAGCGCTATTTGATCTGGTGAGTATTACAGATGAATGGTCATTTTCACAATTTCGACCCATTCGAATTCGAAATTGTGAAAATGACCATTCATCTGTAATATTTTATATAAAATTTCAGATTTGTTAAAGTTTTTAACAAAAAGTGTTTCGTCTCAGTCAAGACCCTTTTCGATCTAGAAAAAAATTGTTTTGGCCGTTTGGACTGGTTTCTCGACTGCTGGAGCCATCAAATTCACATCTCTAATCATTTTATTGATTTTGTTTTGGGTTTCTTGATCTAAACTAGATTCATGTTCTTGTAGACTGCAAGTGCGAAATGGTGTCTATTAGCTGCCGAAGAATCTGAGAAAAGGAAGAAAGAAAACATGGATCAGATTAAAAAATCTATGAACAAATACAAATCAAATAAACCCGATCAAAAAATCATAGAAGATATTCTAGAAGAAATCCGCAAGTACAAAATGAAGTGTGATGATGGCAGAATAGATTACTATGAAGCCTTCAAGCGTCAAGAAAAGGAAGACGACTTTGTGGCTAATGTGAATCGCCTGGAACAGGCTAAAATATGGGACGTGATTATTGAAATGGTGATGCGTAAAGATCTTCCTGATGAGTGTGAGGTGTGGGATGATTTGGTAAAGTTGGCAACAGAGTTCAGATATCTCGTTGAGCCTCTGGATATTGCAAATTATTACCGACACGCGAAGGGGCCCGGTTATATGGGAGTTAGGCCAAAAAGGTACAAGTTTTCACAGAGATGGTACGAGCATGCTAATGTGATGAAGTTTGAGCCGGGTTCAGAGAGTAATTTCGTTGCAGAGGTCGAGGAACTGATGAAAGAGGTTGAGGAATTGAAAAATAAGACACTTGAAAAGGTTAAGGAGGAATTCGAGATGTTAAAAAAGAAAGTACAAAAGTGGAATTCTGATTTGTCAAACACAGATGTGTATTGGGGAAAATCCATTTTGTCTGCGTTGGAGGTAAAACTAAACAAATGATCGTAATTCCTATGGAAGCGAAAAGGTGGGTTAAATATGTTGTAATGTTGGACATTCTTTCTGCAAACTTTGTGCAAGAAAGACTAAGTTGACCGACTTTGTGTGTGTGTATGTATGTAACAAAAGATAAAGCAAGTATCCTTCGCTATTCTCATTATATTATGTATCAGGAGTCTTAGGGACTATAAATCCTAAGACGGGTTTTGTATCGAGTCATTGGATTTTTACCCTGTATGTATCAGTTTCAGTTTATTTCAATATAGCTATTTTACAGAACAATTCCAAGAACTATCATTTATGTAAAGCTATTTGACTATATAATATGTCCTCCATTATTTGTTTATATATTTACTTTGGTGTAGCATCACCGTTATTTGATGGGTTTTCACCAAATTGCAACATGGAAACACGTCAAACTGATCTAATTCGTAAATTCAACTTGCAGCCTATTCGTTAATCGCATTTTAGCGAGGTTAATTAAGTAATTGTCAAACACTAAAAAAAGTCATTTTCCTAAACCGCTGTTTATGTTTACAAAATACAAAATCTTGTGAACCGAAACCTTTGTAATGTTGACAAGGGACAAAAAGGTTGTAGCTTTGGCTTGAGAGTTATCGAGAAAACAGAGTTTGAGCCAAGAGCAATTCAGGTAAATTCCCATCCAAAATACAATTCCTAGCAGATTCACAGATTTAGTGCAGGGGGGGAAGTTTCTATTTTTATGTTAAAAGATCCATGATGCATACAGTTCTTTTTTTTTCTTTTTCTTTTTTTTAGAACGGCAATGTTAGTGATTCGGGGCCACAGTGACATCCAATTGGGCCGTATGCGACCCACGAACCTTACACCAAAGTTAGTTACATATCTCCTAACTGTATGACGCATACAGTTAGTGGATTATTTTCAGCTATATTATGAAATTCTGCACATAAATTAGTTATTAGTCTTACCTTAAGAATTGGTCGGCTGGTTGATAGCAGTATAGCACCTACGGCTCATCCTTCAGGAAGTCCAGTAAGCATCTTTGCAAAGCTCAAAGGTGGAGAAACACGCAAGACCTTACGTTTTTTAACTACTCTCTAAAAACTTAAAACCGAACTTCTGTAGTAAGATGATTGCTAACAAGATAGATTTTACATATGAAACTGGAATTAAAAGAATAAAGAAACAGGGCCAAGAACGCCTCTCTGTTCCCGAGCTACAAGTTTTTAATTTATAAATAGTATACACAAATGCACAAAATTAACATAAGGCAAAAGATCTAAGGTAGAATATACAGAACTGTATAATGCGATTTCACCCAGTACCAATACGGTGATCATTTAGCAGGATTCTAATTATCTTAAGATATAATGGAAAAAGCTGAGGCAAAGTATACGCAAAGGTTAGTAAAACAGCAATAGGAGTATACAGAATATATCCTTCACGGATTGCCATGTAACGAGTTACCATCCATCACCACATGAATAGAAAATTTTATTAGCAAAGATGATTACTTTAGCGAAAGAAGAGGCTAATATAAATTCCATAAGCCGAAGAGAATAAATGATAATAAAAATCCCGTCATGTAACAAGTCACCCCAAAGGGGGATTTCACGATTATTATTTCATATGCTACAGTATTTATTTTACATATTAGATACATAAATAGCAGGGAAACTATTTTAAGAAGTGATCGAATCATAAACATAAAACACTCATTATAACAGTAATTACGAATCAACCCAAAACAGTTTATAGATTTGCCTACAAGACAGCTAGCAAATGCAGTGGAAATGTTATATTCGATTTCTATATGCCCTTATGTATTCACATACCAACAGCCAAAAGCCGACTAGTCTTATAGACCAAACTCACAAGAACATATTTCCCAAACACTAACATATTAGCACTAATATCAGTTTCTAACATGTAAAGAACAAAAGACACACGAAAAGGAGTCCCAACATACGTATTCAAAGAAATCACATACTTCTCCTCTAACGCCTCGGAATAAAACTGTAAGAACGAGACAGTTTAAAACTCGCATTCCCCTGGTCAGGCTGTTCATACTGCTTCCTGCATCCTGGACAACGACCATTATCTTCAAGAATCCTCTTGTAGCAAAAAAGACAAAGCCTGTACCCACACGGACAAGGAAGAAAACTCGAGTCTGTCAAATCAAGATCTTCACAACATATAGGACACGAAGTTGGAGCACATCCAATATTCTTAAAACCCCATGCAGTGCCAGAATTCATCGGAAAACTATTCTGTTTGAGCAAATTCGGCAAACCCTGAGGACGAAAAGCATCATCTGGTCTCCAAGCTCGACGATTCACTTCTTGTTCCTCTTTAACAATCTCCACACGCTCCATCTCTATCTGCGAATCCACCTCTTGATTCCCTTCATCATTCGTTTCCGACTCACGGTTATTTTTTTCATCATCTGCTGCCAACGCATCAGCAATCGCTTCCCAATCATCCAAACAACCATCATCTCCATCCTCACCATCATCTTCTTCCGTCATACTTCCGGAATAACAACAACCACCACTGCTACTACTACTGCTCCTGCTACTACTACCAGCAAAATTCGTAACCGATCTGTTACTAGACAAACTACTTGTATGACTAGTAGGACTATTCGAAGGCGAATCCCAATCACTAAAATGATTCATCAATCCAACATTCTCTTTACTACCAGAATTAATCACCAATTTCACCTCAACATTCCTATCATCATCTTGCATGTCCAATTCCGGCATTTTCGCACGATTTACACCTTTATTTTCCTCCTTAAATCCCTTATTCTTCACTATCATCATAAAATCACCAAATCATCAAATAATTCAACAAAATAAAAAACATAGCAAAATTAAAATCATAACGTTTCAAACTTTAAAAATAAGTAATATCAATTCGCAGGGGCATAATGAAAATGTAATGAAAAAAAATACTTAATTAACTACACCTATCTTATTCCGATCATTTTTTGTGGGTAACTTCCTATTTTTCCCTTACAAAAGTTTAACTTTTAAGTAACCGATTTCTTTAATGCATGGTACAATAGATAATGTATTAAAAAAAAAATATTAATTATATCTTATCTAATTTTGACAGTTTTTTATTTCCGACACTAAAATTAATAAAAAATTACCTTGTGATAACCACTGTTCACGGCGAACATCAAGTTTCGATTGCTTCAATTTAGCAGTTCTATTAACCTACAAGATCGATTAAATTAGGTCAAATTTCAATAAATAAATAAAAATTGAATAAAAAATAGAATAAATTAACAAAAATGTACCCGTTTTTTCTTGTTGAAATCCTTAGGATTTGAAGCAACAGTGGGGATCGAAGAATTGGGAATCGAATCATAAACCATGGCTGTAAAATTCAGAAAAAAAACCCTAAAAATTGCGATTCGAATAAACCTGAGATGAGATCAAATTGCGAAATTGAAGGTGGGAATTAGAGAGAAAACGGTTGAATTGAAGGAAAAAAAGATTGTATTTTTCTTTTGTTTTTGGATGGAATAAAACGGAAATTGCTCTGCTTCGTTCGTTCGCTTAACACACATGGAATTGAAACAGAGTCTTTGTTTGCCTCTGTTTTTATAAGTCGGAATGTTTACGGTTTTGCCCCTTTCATTTCGGGTTATTTACCGATTTTGTGTTTCATGACGTAAATTTTGTCTTCATCGATTTTTTTTTATTACGAGTATGTTTGGGAAAGGATTTTAGAGACTTCAACTTTTTTAAATTTAAAAATAAAAGTTCTTAAATATAAAAGACATGTTTGATTATAAAAAGCTTCGAGGTTTTAATTTAAAATAAAAATTTCAAATAAAGAGCTTTTTCAAGGAGGTTAAGGTTTTTTAAAAATAAAAATTTCGAAATAAAAGCTCAAACTTCTATCCATTTACGTCAAACATATCTTATGTCACTTAGACCATCTCCAACCTTATGCTCTAAGTATAGAGGATACAAAAGTATATTTGAAGAATATTTATCCTCTAAAAACAATTCTTCTCCAACCATATACTCTATAGTTGAAATTTTTGGAACTTTAGAGTATCATTAATAGTGATATTCTATATTTGGAGAAAATTTTAGAGTACTCTAAATATAGAGTATTCAGAAAAGGTGTAAATTGGAGGGAACACTCTGTCATTATCCACCACACAAAGATGAATTCGGACAACTCTTTTGGCTTAGTGGGGGCACCAACTAGAGCGGGGCAAACCGAGACTCGAACCCGTAACCTTATCCAGAAATCTCGCTAGTTAATCCATGAGTTTTATAGAGTATAGTTTTAGAGTATGGTTGGATATGTAGTTTCTATATTCATACTCTAAATATAAATATAGAGTAAAAGTGAGTTATAAAGCATCCCTTTGAGATAGTCTTATACCTTGTGTCCGGTTAAGTGTATGTCTGTTTTGTTTAATCTTACAAAAATTTATCAAAATACCCGTATGACATAATCATGTTTTGAAAATAATCATCAAATTCGTGAAAAATTATTTTTTTACTTTCTTCGTCGCGAAAATTACATGTGTAATAAAATTGTGCGATAACACTACTACACAAACAGGCTACAACCACAAAATTTTGCCCCAAACTTTTTTCGTTGAAAATTTGCCACGAATTTGCCATAAATTAGTGTCGACCAAAACTGAAAGAATAATTAGAAAATATTTGCCATAAAGTTGCTACGGATTAGCGAGCAAACATAGTTCGTGGCTAATATGTCGCAAAAAAAAAGAAGACTAATTGCCATCATTTTGCCATAAATCAACGACAAATTTAAGATTTGTGGCAAATATGTAGCAAAAATAAATAATAAATGAAAAGTATCTGTGGCAAAAAGGTATAATTAAATTGTTTGTGGCAAAATTGTGGCAAATTTGCCACGGTTTTGCCAAAGACTTGATGGCTTTTTTCTTATTTTGGGGATAAATAAACATAATAAATACATAGGACTATAAAAATATAAAATATATAAATTTATTTTGTTAAATGGATTAAAAACATGAATTGTATATCTTTGTGTAGATATGTTGGGCATGTGGTTATGTGAAGGATAGGTATAGTATTTGTGTATGTGGTTGTTTATATATATGTTATGTAAATTTATGAGCTTTTTATTTTTTATAGTGTATACATATGTTCATATGATAGTATTGATGAAAGCGTTTGCAAGTATTTCTGTTAGTTATCAATTTATATAAAACAATAATTAAATAGTTTGTGGCAAAATCGTGACAAATTTGCCACGATTTTGTCATAAACCTTAACGTTTTTTCAATTTTTTTGTATAAATAAACATAATAAATACATTTGATCATAAAGCATATAATTATACAAAGTTATATTATTAATTGGGGAAAAATTAAATGCATTTATATATCTTTGTTTAGATATTTTTAGATACGTGTCTATGTTGAAGTATATGTATAGTATTTGTGTAGCTGGTTGTTTACATTTGTACATATATGTTTGTGTAAATTTATGAGCTTTTTAATTTTTATATGTTCATATGATAATATTTATGAAGGCGTACGCAAATGTTTTTGTTAGTTATCAATTTATATAAATTTATAATTAAATAGTTTGTGGCAAAACTGTGACAAATTTGTCACGGTTTTGTCATAAACCTTAACGCTTTTTCAATTTATTTTGTATAAATAAACATAATAAATACATGTGATCATAAAGGATATGATTATACAAACTTATATTGTTAATTGGGAAAAAAATAAATGCATTTTTATATCTTTGTTTAGATATGTTTGGGTACGTGTCTATGTTGAAGTATATGTATAGTATTTGAGTATCTGGTTGTTTACGTATGTGCATGTATGTTTGTGTAAATTTAAGAGGTTTGTAACTTTTTTAGTGTATACAAATGTTTATATGATAGTATTTAAGAAAGCATATACAAGTATTTTTGTAGTTATCAATTTAAATAAAATTATAATTAAATAGTTGAGTAAATTACACCGTTCGTTCCTAAGATTTATATGCAATTACGGATTTCGTCCTAACTTTGAAAAGTTGCATAGATCGTCCCATTGTTCAAACTATTAGATAATAAGCCCAAACCCGGTATATGAGTTTGGGTCCATTAGGGTTTTATTAGGGTTTATGTATTCCTATATATAGGTTTATCAATGATAATAATAATCGAGGGATTTTGTATTATTCTTCATGGTATCAGAGCGGGTCTGATCCCGTCTCTATTATTCTTCAAACCCTAATCGGCGTAGGGATGAGCCGCCTAGCTTGACTAAGTTCCAAACCCTAAAAAAAAAAAAAAAAAAAAAAAAAAAAAAAAAAATTCGGATTTGTACACCACCGGTCACTGTTTCGGTCATAACTCCTAAACCGCTTGGAGTTAGATGATGAGGTCGGCGTCAGTGGCTTCGTAATTAATTTCCGAAGAAAAGCATACCGGAATCGCAAAAGAAGACCACTAGACACGCCCATACGCTCCGAAACAATCACCGGGTTCAGATCTGAAAAAAAAAAGTTTTAGTGTTTTGCTATTAACCCTCAAACAGTTTGGAGTTAGATGACGCCGTCAGCGGCAGTGGATTCGTAATTAAATTCCGAAGAAAATGCATCCGGAAAAGCAGCGACCACATCATTAACGCGCCGTCACGTTCCGCCCAAGCAACGAGTTTTATCAGCAACTATCTATGTTTATCTATCTTTTTCTTTTAATTTTGTTTTTTTTACTTTTCATAATTATGTTTTCTTTTGTAATTTCATTCTCCAGTTCGAGGTTTCGCGATTTCGCCGCTCGAACTGCCGGGGAGTATTAGATAATAAGCCCAAACCCGGTATATGAGTTTGGGTCCATTAGGGTTTTATTAGGGTTTATGTATTCCTATATATAGGTTTATCAATGATAATAATAACCAAGGGGTTTTGTATTATTCTTCACAAACTAATTACTTATTTCGTCCCTAATTTGGACGTCCGTTAATTTCTACCGTTAGCCTTCCCTCACGTGTAAAACACGTGAGGGTATTTTAGTCATTTCGCATTCTCAAGAAATCAAATTAAACCCTCTTTCTCTTTCTCTTTCTCTTTCATCCCAACACAATCTAGATCTATATTCTTTCAAGAAATCAAATTAAACCCAATTTCAAAACCCTAAAAAAATCCCACCATCAAAATCTCCGACATAATTGTTACACAAAATCGTTACCGAAATCGTTTCATACACAAAATCGTTACCGGAATCTGTTCATACACAAAATCATAACACTGCTATCGTTTCCATTTCCCCGGTTGATTTCCGTTTTGTGTTTCAGTGCAGCAAGGCTCCCACAGTGACCACCGGAAATGGATGTGACACGTTCTCGCATCCACCTTTTATCCAAACTCTTACCCGAATCCGATTACCCCAACCCGATTCCATCTCCACCACTCTCCGCCGTATCATCATCTCTAACCACCTCCGACGCCGGCACCGGCACCGACCCAATCTGCCGCTGGCTTTACGAAAGCTACACCACCTCCGATCCCGACCTCCGTCTCATCACGAATGAAGAATTAATCGATTATGAGGGTTAGTATTGTTGCTGCTAGAAATTAATCGATTTCAGAAACTGAATTTGTGTTATGAAGAAGATGAAGTGATGAAGAAGAGAGAATAGGGGTAATAAAATTGTGTTATGAAATCTGTGTTATGAAGAAGATTGAATTCAATTTGTGTTATGAAATCTATTAGAAAAGGGGTAATAAAATTGAAGACTAGGAAATGACTAAAATACCCTCACCTGTTTTACACGTGAGGGAAGGCTAACGGTAGAAATTAACGGACGTCCAAATTAGGGACGAAATGAGTAATTAGTTTGAACAATGGGACGATCTATGCAACTTTTCAAAGTTAGGGACGAAATCCGTAATTGTATATAAACCTTTAGGGACGATCTATGTAAGAGTTTGATCATATACAAACCTTAACGCTTTTCAACTTTTCTGAACAAATAAACCTAATAAATATGTATGATTATACAATATATATGATTATACAAACTTATATTACTAATCGGGTCAAAATTAAATGCATTTATATATCTTTATATAGATATGTGTAGGTAGTGACCATTTCATAGCACAAAAATGAAATGGTTGTACGTGTCAAAATGCATAGAAAGATTTAAACTAAGAAGATGTTTAGATAAGAGTTTTGAGAGTAATTATGTCATTTAACTAATTGACGGTGATAAATAAACAGGTATCATGTCTACATTTGCTTAAAAGTAATTTTTTAAAATTAGAAGTTTAAATAGTTTGGGACAAATTTATAGCAAATGAAATTACATTAGCCATTAACTATAATACTTTATATTTTATTTTGTTTTAGTAAAAACGTTTACCACCTCCAAAAATTTTCCCATTTTCCCCTCCTAATTTTAGGGGTGTTTATTTGGGTTTATATAATCGGTTTAGAGTTTATTGTCATTTTAACTTATGTTTTATATTAACTAATTATGGGCTTATTACTGTTTATTACGTCATAATAAACATTAATAAGGTCATAAACAGTTACATAAGACAAAAATCCGAACTTATGAAACATAAACCAAAATGTAACCATAAACTCCTTATATAAACCCAAACAAACACCTCTTTATTCTTTCATTCAAATTGTCTCTAGACAACCAAATCAAAACCGTGTAAACATTTGCATCGTAATACTCGAGACCCTCAAGATCTTAAACCACAGCCATGTAAACACTGATCTTCTATGGAGTATACACAGGGACGAAGCTTCCCTATGACAATGACAAAAAGGGGTAGTGGCCCTCCAAAATTAGGACCACTAAACTTAATTTTGTATACTTTTGTATATTTGTTCTAAAAAAATCAATTTAAATATTAATAAGGTCATAAACAGTTACATAAGACAAAAATCCGAACTTATGAAACATAAACCAAAATGTAACCATAAACTCCTTATATAAACCCAAACAAACACCTCTTTATTCTTTCATTCAAATTGTCTCTAGACAACCAAATCAAAACCGTGTAAACATTTGCATCGTAATACTCGAGACCCTCAAGATCTTAAACCACAGCCATGTAAACACTGATCTTCTATGGAGTATACACAGGGACGAAGCTTCCCTATGACAATGACAAAAAGGGGTAGTGGCCCTCCAAAATTAGGACCACTAAACTTAATTTTGTATACTTTTGTATATTTGTTCTAAAAAAATCAATTTAAATATTAATAAGGTCATAAACAGTTACATAAGACAAAAATCCGAACTTATGAAACATAAACCAAAATGTAACCATAAACTCCTTATATAAACCCAAACAAACACCTCTTTATTCTTTCATTCAAATTGTCTCTAGACAACCAAATCAAAACCGTGTAAACATTTGCATCGTAATACTCGAGACCCTCAAACCACAGCCATGTAAACACTGATCTTCTATGGAGTATACACAGGGACGAAGCTTCCCTATGACAATGACAAAAAGGGGTAGTGGCCCTCCAAAATTAGGACCACTAAACTTAATTTTGTATACTTTTGTATATTTGTTCTAAAAAAATCAATTTAAATATTAAATAATTCTAAATTTAGCGCCCCCCCCCCCCCCCCCCCCCCCCCCCTACTCTAACTATGTTTCGGCCCCTCCTATGACATACCACAAGCTTCGTCCCTAAGTATACATCTACCGGTTATGTCCTTTTGTTTTCTTATGTTATTAGTAATTGGATCATTTTACTTCTTCGTACCTACTTATACTATTATTTTTTTAGATTGTTAATCGAATCTTTAGGGTTGATTTCGGTTTTGACTGGTTCATTATATCGTTTGGCTTATATGTTTATGCTTGTATGTATATTGTATTAAACAAATTCGATACTGAATATTTGGTTCCAATTATAACATGCACAAGTGTTTTACAGTAATATAATCGGGGTCGGGCTCAAGATTTCAGATATCACGTGCAAAAATTAAAATATAAGTCCCCTAAATATATTTTCTCACACATACATAAACGAAACTGGTAGTATTGTAATCATTTTATGTTGTATAAACCGAAATTAAGCATTTATATGTATATAATACGGGGAAAAAGTCCCCTAAAATTTTGGACTATGTACGATTGCTCATAATGCACTTCATAAAACCCGACCATGAATATAATGATCCGAGTCCAAACCAATTATAACGATAAAAGGTAAGATTTTATAATTTGAGAGTAAACTGGTTTGAAAATGTTATCAAACCAATTACAACAATAAAAAGATGTTTAGTATGGTAATATTACTCATACGATTTAGAATAAATCGCTTTATTTACAATTTTAAAATAAAACGTTCTTTAAATTGAAATCCCATATTTAATATAATCGATTATAGATTTACTAGTAACTTTAATTGAATAATCCAATTTTACATACTGTCTCCGATATTGACAACCTGGATCTTTACTTGTGTTATGTTACCGTTCGATTAGATACACTAATTGTATAATAATCTTTAATATCAATACAATTCTTTTATAAATAGCATATTGATTTTGCTAAACGTGGCCTTAAGGGCTATGTTTAATAAATACAAACACGTTTAATTATCTTGTATATTAACAATAACCGTTTCTCCATTGAAATAACTACCATTGGATTTGAGGATATTCGTTCTTACATTCAAAACTTTTATGCATGTTTAATATAAACTCGATTTTACACACCAACTATAAGAAGAATGAAGAAATCTTTAGGTTAAAGGCCAACTAAAATATCGTTAAAAACAAGCTATTTGTTGTATTAAGTTAGATATTATTAGAATGTTAAAACCCCTTGATTATTATTATCATGATCAAACATATATATAAGAATACAATGTAAACCTTAATCAGAAATCCTAATGAACACAAACCCACATATCGGGTTTGGGCTCTGATACCATGAATAATGTTTAAAACCCCTTGATTATTATTATCATGATCAAACATATATATATATGAATACAATGTAAACCTTAATCAGAAATCCTAATGAACCCAAACCCACATATCGGGTTTGTGCTTATTATCTAATAGATATATGTCGTTATGGTATGCCAACAATTATCAATGACGTAAAATATATATATATATATATATATATATATATACTTAATAAGACAGTTGTATGAATTTAAGTCTGCACATGAAGAGTTAGAAGTCAAATTGGCATGTGCTTTAAGTGAAGCAAAAGGTTTTGCATGGAGTCAATATGAAGGTCTTGTAATTATAACTAGGTACGAAAATATCTTTTGTACTTTATGTCTATACTTCAAAAAGTTGTGAAATAGAAAGTGCATGTAATAGAAATGATGTAGAGTCAACTTGGTTTTTTATGCTCGAGAAGTGAATTATCTTAAGTTATATTATAGTCATAAAAAACTAAATATACGGAAAAAGGGTTATAATACATTGACAGAGCAGAAGAACTCATTTTTTTGTCTAGAACTCCATTGTATTGTTGTCGTGAGTATTTTCAACTACTAAAATGTTGAAAGTAATTATTCGTAAACTATAAACTTATTATATCTCATATCATAAATATTCATTTCATAAATCTTAAACAAAAAAAGAGAATTTTAAACGTCATTATGTTTTAAATTGTTTCTCTATAAACTACTTTTAAATGTGTAGTCCTTCATTTAAAAACATGTGACCATATATTTTCGAGAATGACGGTTTTACGAGAAGCTTAAAAACCTTGAGCTAGCCTCCCATGGGGATTTCATGGATGCACCATAGCGTCACCTATGGTGTAACTCTTTCTGTGGAGGAGCGATGTTCCACGGCGTCTCTAATAACGCATTGTGGAAAAATACGTGCGCACTATGATAGAGGCGTATGGTACGTATCTACCTTATGTGATATACACACCGTTATGACAACGAAATTATGGGAGTAATTACCCATATTTTTCATTATTATATACACTTGACTAATATATATATTGCTCAATGAAAAGGTTATTATTATGATGTTTAACGATATAAATGTGTTGGTTTAAAAGTTGATCACTTAAATGTATTTACTTTTAAATTATGTTTCTTAATTACGTCTCTATTCTTAAATTTCCACTTTGGTTAGATATTCGTCCACTAAGCGTATCTCAGTCATTTTCTTGTTTTACTTCTTATCGGCAGGTATTACGGGGCTACATGGGAGCGTACTTGAGATATAGAGACCCTTGAGAATTTCCTAGATGTTTCCTATTTCCGTTTAAAACTCTGATTATGTTTAGTTATATTATATCAAAGCTTAGTTAATACCCTAATTAAATGGTGTATTATGTTATACCTGGACTTGTTATAAGTTAAGTTATGTTTATAAAATTGGGGTCTTACACTCATAATTAGTTTGGAGTTTCTATCTTTTAGAAGTTTCCTTTCTTTTGATGTAAGCTTTTATGTAGATGTACATATTGGGTTTTCATGGTGCTTCATCTTGGTGCTCTTGTGTTTTATAATAGCCTTTATATGGCTTTCGAATAAACTTTTGCTCTTCAAAAAAAAATAATGAGACAGTTGGAACATAAATCTGGAAATTGAAAGTGACGAAAATTAATGGTGGAACAAACGTTTTGTGTTTTTAATAAGTGAGGCGAAGTACAATGAAAATCACAAAAAGAAAGAATGAAAATCACAAGCTCCAAAATTCCTTCACAAATTAATTCAAGATCACACTACACACTTTTTCTTCGATTTTAATGGAAAAGTGGTAAACATGAGTCTAGACTCTTACAAAGTTTTTTTTTTTCTTTTTCTTTTCTTATTATGTTATGAATGTGTTTTATCTTTACTTTTTCGGTTTGTTTTAATTTTTTTTTATTTACTAATGAATTGTAATTGTTACTGTTATTTAATAAAATTCGCATGTTCCCTATATAAGAGTGTCGATAAAAAAAAGCCTTCAAGGTTCAAGGTTGTGGTTAAAACAAAAGGACAATATTTAAAATTTTGTACCCCATAAAAGTAAGAGCTGACACCGCAAATACGGAAAGTGGTTTTTGATCAATGTACAATGAAATAATATGTGTCTAACTATGTTAATCAAAACTTATAGGATTGTTGTTATCAAAACTTTTCTTATAATAAGTAGCAAACCCTTAGGGTCATCACGAGCTTGCCGAATAAGAAAAAGGAGGGAGGGTCGAATCCGGGTCCCAAAACCGACTACATTACAAGCCTTGATCAACAAGTAAATAATTCCAAGTATAGCTAACTTAAATGAAAAAAACAAAATAACAAAACTCACCTATTTGGTTTTACCTAGCTAATAATAAGAACACTAAACCTGATCCTAATACAAAACCGGTTAACAAAAAGCTGGTCATGTTTTTAAAAACAGCAAGTACTTTCATAGAGTTAATGGAGATCTCATGTCCGATTTGTGCGCTTAATACTTGTTAGAATTATATTAATGTCCCTCTAGAGAGAACTTTACTTTCAAACTCGTGAATTTAGTCGGGCCAAAGTCGAACACCATTATTACTAAAAACGAAAAGTAAAGTAAGACGAAAAATACTACTTCATGTGTCAAGTATAATCCATGATGAAAAATTGGCTATTTATGAACTACATGTCTTGGATGATAATAAACCAACTACTTAGCTTGGTTGTCCTTTACTTCAAATAGCTATTTGGTAGGTTATTGATAATTAATTTACCAAATCTTATGTTTCATTAAATTGTGTTAGTTGACCCAACCAAAACTATAGGATTCATTTGAAGCACGATGGAATGATTTCTTTTATTGGAAAATTTAGTTATAAAGTTGAAAATCTATTTCCCTATATTGCTTTCTTTTGGTTTTAGGTTACAATGTGGTGTTTTGTCCCAACTTATTATATAGACACGTAAGTCTGTTGATTAAGTATGTTAGGTTAAGTACATATAGGTTTCTTTAAATTAAGTTAAAATTGTCAGAATATAACCTACTTTCTTCAAATGTTTATTTTATGTTATGAACTTTTTTTCTTTGTTCATTTGGGTACCTAAATTCTTTAAACCGGCTAATTAACTACCTAAACTTTTTTAAACCGGCTAAAAATTTCAGAAATTCAAACACCAAATTAATTAAACAATTTCATTATTTTTACACAAAATATTGACTTCAACTATGAACATGAAAGTCAACTAACATGAATTCTTTTGATTCTGATAAGAAAAGTTTATTTTGATTAAAATGATTGTTTAACTGCATGTAATATAAGATTACTCCTTAATTAATTTTAACATATCAATTCATTTTTAACATTTTATAAGATTTATGAATATAAAAAAATGTCAACAAATCAAGGTTTTGTATGATTCGGTGTTAAAATGTTAATTTTTCTCATCATGTTAACTTAATAATTATATATCAGGTGTATCGAAAAGTTCAATTGTGATAAATGAATTTTGAATTGATAGAGTTTGATGAAAATGAGTTTTTAAAGTTCAATTATTATAAGTTTTTAAAGTTTATTATTAATAAGAAAATCGACTTTAAGTTAAATCCAATTTAGGTCTGTTACGTTTCTAATTTGCGTCAACAAAGTAACTATGTAAGATGGGTTCGAAACATTTAACCGCTTAATTAAAATATTAGCATATTTTGGCTAGCATTTGGCGATCGACCTTTCTCATCATTCACGTGTCCAAAGATGACTATTACTTCCTAAGTTATATTTATTTATGTTGGTAAACAAAAAGATATATATACTCAGTGATATATATTAGAGAATAAGTATGTTTAGGTTAAGAGTCATAACCATGAACTTATAATTGGGCTTGGGTCAACTTAGGGCATTATTTGAGGCTGGTCACTCATAGCCTCCAACTTTTTAAGGAGCTTCGGATTTTTACTACGTATAAAATTCAACGCATTAGATGTAGTTTCTATTGAAAATGATCTACATGAAAAAAAAATGTGCAAGAAATAGCTGATTGATGAGTTTTCATCGAAAATGATGCATTTGAAATAACTAGTACTTGTTCTTATATTTAGAGAGGTTTGCTCATATACTTTCATTACTTAGAGACGACCCTCGGTCAACTAACATAATCATACTTATTCTATGATAGTATATACTCTCTTCGACCAAAAAATATTGATTCCAGACAAAAAAGACACAATTTAAGGAACACATAATTATTACTGTTTTACAGAATGATAATTTTATCATTAACTAATTAATTAATGTTTTAATTAATGTTTTTTTTAAATATTTTTTTTATTAAAAATATTATTTTTTTATTAAAAAAAATAAAAATAAAAATAAAATAAAATAAAAATTCAAGCTTGCCACATGTCACTCCCACAATGTTTCTCACACTTTTTACAAATTTAACAATTTTTACATGAACTCTCCCCTATATATATATATATATATATATATATATATATATATATATATATATAATGTAATAATAACTTTTATTAACGATAATATGGTAAACTCAATTAAACTTTTTTATTTATTTTTACTAATGAATAATTAATTTAAAAGTTTGAAAAAAAATATGTGATGTAGGTAGTATATTTTACTAATTTGTATTCCCTAAATTATATGTCTTATGGTTATGGTATATAGTTTAAGAAAAAGTTTGATTGTCGATAGATAAATTAAGTAATAACTACCAAATATTTACAGTCTGACGGTATGTAAGTTGGCTCATCTACTAAATATGTTGTGGGTTTAAATCTCGTAATTAACTAAAATGTAAATTGTGATATGTGATGTAATATACTAATACTTGTCTTTTTATAAATAAAAACAAATAAATAAACAAATAAAAAAAGTTGAACAAACAACTTAACAGCTTTCATGTCTTTTACCCAATCTAAGGCCCAGTGTGGCTTTAGAATATGGGTCTGGACCAGATTTGGGCTTCATTTAACTAAACATCATTTCTGGCCCACTATTACTGATTGTTTTGTAAACTTGGAAAAAATATATATGTAATTAGGGTGTGTTTGGCGTAAGTAGCTGGAGCTTGACCTTATGGTCTGAGATTGAAGCTTAAATATAAAGATGAAAAACATATTTGGTAAAGTAGCTGGAGCTGAAATTTATCAGTGTAAAAGACATAAATGGGTATATAGAAATATGTTATTTAATTAGTATAAGGGCTATTTATGTAATTTTCTTTGACATAAGCTCAAACTTATTTCATAAGCTACTTCAAGTAGCTTATGGTTTTGGGGCTTATCAAAACTTATTTTTATAATAAACCCCAACAACCAAACAAGACTTATGGATGAAAACAAAAGCTAAAGCCCTAATAAGCCCTCAAAAGCTTTCAACCAAACATACTCTTAAAGTGGCTTATGGTTTTGGAGCTTATCGAAGCTTATATTTTTTATAAGCTCGTCGAACCAAACGAAACTTATAGAGTGATTTATCAAAAACAATAAGCTTAAGCCCCTATAAAACCTTAAAAGCCCCTCTCCAAACATATTGTATCTCATGGATAACAAGTAATCGTAAATGAGATCACAGTCGTCACTAAAAGTATAACAAAAAAGCAACACTTAATACATAAGATATTAAGGTTCGTAACATTGGATTACTTCAACTCATTTGACCTCTTTAAGCTCGTTGAACTTGAATAATTATACTACAAAAAATGTTATTTGCACATCTCTTTTTATGCGTTTTTAAAAAAAAATCCATAATTTGTTATACTTTTCATCGCCAAGAAAAATAAAAATATTAAAAGAATTTGCACTTGTATAATAGAAAAACCCAATTAGTACAAATATAATTATTTATGTACAGTTTGTAAAGATAAATTGTCTTCACATTGTACATTAGTTATATACATATACGTATATTTAAGGACGTTTATTTTATGTGTGTATGTAAGCTGGCTCAAACCTGTCGAGTGTTTACATAGGCTAAGTCATTTTCGATCCTGTCAAATGTTACGTGTTACATTGTACGTAGTCATTGATATACATTTATGTAGTCTCATTTTGGACCATATTCGCCATCGGGCTATTGTACAAGCCAGATTCAATACTAATAAACATGTACGAAATCTTGTACAAGATTTGGCATGACCACCTAGAAATTAACCAATCAGACCCGGTCCGATATCACCACCTTATTTGATAGAGACATTTCACGTACTCGTTCTAGACCAACCAATACTAAGCTAAGTCAATAACAATAACAAACACTTAATGTAACAACTGTACATTCTATAAACCGTACTTCTTATGTCATAACTAAATTATTAATATATAGTTGCCCATTTTATATCTATCTCACTAGTCACTTTTCTTATCATAACAACGTACCGTTTAGATGTGTTATTTTTTTCTTTTCCGAATGTGATTATCTTAAGTTCTTAACACCGAATAACCATAAGAAGAAAAAAAAAACGCAGCATGTTTTTGTGAACAATTAATTTGATTATTATGATTTCGAGCATAAAATAGTTTTAAGTGCATGTATATACATTAGACAATACCGCTAATCTAAACTCTAATGGACCCTAATCCGTTTATATAAGGGATTGGGCCGCAATAACTAGCCTATCATCTAAAATAAAACGACCTCGTCTATTGGGCTTAGGTCAAGTGATACCGTCACTGAAAATAGTTATACCCCACATGTGTGACAAAAACGTTAGGCGTTTGATTCTGGATCCCAATATATATTGGTGATTTGTGAACATGTGGATTTACCCAACGTGATACACTTTTTACGCATAGAATAGACGCGTAAATTAGATTATGTAAGATTAGCATCCAATAAATACCTCTACTTATATATACAACTCCTTAATAATTGAATCTCGTGGACCCGAGTCCATAATCTAATTGTTCCAGTGACAATAATGGCAATTGTGTATCTTAACTGCTTATTCTTAATAATCATAGTTTCTATAAAATTTGTACATCTAAATGATGTTAATGAAGGATGGGAATCTTATTTAGAACTTTCATTTCTGCGTAAAGAACGATGTTTTAAGAGGCGATTGCAAGTTTGCAACACACTAGTTTCGAATCCTCATTCTTAAAAGAATCCAAAATAACTATCTTCGGGTTTATGTAAAGCAAAATAAATAGAACATGTTAATATAGAATATAAAATCTAAATTGTTAAAATAAACAAAGTTAATTATATATAATACTTGTTTTGATTAGTTGTGTGACAGCTATTTAATCAAATTAAACAATATTGACCCTACATAAAATATTGATGACCAACTTGATTTCCCAAAACACTTGTTTTACTACTCTGCCGACTGCCGACACACCATTTCTAAGGATCGTACAATTTTGATTGGACAATGGATACAGGGACGGAGCTACATTGACTCGAGCAGGTTCAATTGAACTCGCTGAATTGGAATTTTTTATATTTTTTGTATAAATTTAGCTTTAATTAGTGTATAGACTCATTGATTTTGCATACAAACATAACTAAAATCTAATCATAAACCCACTTGAAAAAATTTCTGACTCCGTCCCTGAATGGATGGACACCATTTTGTTTTAACTTATACGAAATCTATTTTTTTATTTCCTTTCATATAATAAACCGTCTTAAGTTAGATAAACACAATAAGTTTGAAGTTAAATATCCATACTAGATTACTTTTGTTTCAATTTTGAGATTGTTATATTACAAGTTGATAAACATACAAGATTTCCCGAAGGCTAGTTCATTTGTTTAGATGGTTACAACCAACAACTTTATTATACGTTAATCCGAAATTGAAAATTTCTCTTAAGCTGAGAAGGCCGAGAACCAAATTTATGTTTTTAGGTAATTATTATCTTTAAACCGAATTTGTTAGTACATTTCATGTAATATACTACTGAAATGTTATGTAATATGAGTGCTTGTTCGTTATTTTTTCCTTGGATTTGAGCAAATATATTTGTTTGATCTTCTATTGCAATCATAGTTGTTGACTCGTAAATTGTGATTTGAATAATTTTTTTAAATTTTGGTTCATGACTTGAATCGTGAATCGACTTGTAGGAGTCACGATTTTAAAGAATATATAGAATATACATATAATATTGATATAATATAATTTCATATTAAGTTTCTTTTTTATTGAATTTATTAAAAAATTACTCAGTATTTATTAGCTGTTCTAGCTAACTGCATGTATTAACTTTTTTTATTTTATTTTTGTCCAATTCTTAATTAGAATTTCATTAATACAAAATTAGTAATATTTAAAATCAAAGGAATATCCTAATCCTAATAAAAACTAGAAGGGGCAATAATTTTAACGCAATCAATATATCTCCCTCACCTTGCTTAAAAAGGTAAGATTGTGAAAGGTTCGATGGAGAGTTGCCATTTTGTATGTTTTTAACAAGTCTTTCTCCAAATTGACATGTCGGTTGTCGAACGTTTGCGCAAAAATAGAAACTTTCCGAGAAGCATATATATGAATATAGATGTCATAAGTTTCGTTTCAACTTAATTATGATACCTAAAATATACATTTTTGGTGTGGCAATATCGATAACATAAGCTTCGTTTAAAATTATAAAAACGATTTGATGAAACACCTTCCAATAACCCTTAACTTCAACTCGCGACACTAGTTGATCCAAACTTACATAATAAACAAATAAAGTTGTTCATTATATGAGTATAGAATATAAACAAAGGTTTTGAAAAGGCAGAGTTCAAGTAGGTCGCGCAACTCATATAGATGTCAATCTACATTTGAATACCGGTTAAGTTAATGTCTAGGTCATTTGATAGAGAAGATTGACATGATATGATAACCGTAAACGTACTTGCCGTTTTTAAACGACTGTAAAACACAAAACCATAGAACTTAAATCTCAATCAAATTAAAGTATACTATTGAAATGTCATATTGTTTAGATTTCACTTGGTATTGTCACATTAATTTGGCATATCTATAAGAATCACCCAAGTTGCCCTTAACTTGGGATAAACAAACTTATGGACCAGGACCACTAAATGCAAATTAACCCAAGTCCAAGGAATGTTTCTGGGTTTGTGTATGCAAGTGTAAATATCAATAACCACAAAAATCATATTAACTAATAATTATTCTAAGAATTGGATAAGTATAATAATAAAAGGGTTTTGATGCTAACAGTCCTAAGGATTGTCAGCAAGATATTATTATATGCTTAATTTTGTTGTATATTATCAAAAACAAAATCGTATACTTTTGGGATCTTCATTTCATTAATTATTTTTCAACCATTTTATGTATACAATAACTCATAAAATAACTTCTTGTTACTATGTGATGCACTTAATATTTTATTTCATCACATTTTATAGATTTACTACATTAATTTTTATGTAATAATTGTTTATATAGTTTTTTAAAAATAAGAGTGATGGATGCCCAACCTCATAATTTTTGTCTCAATGCTTTGGATAGCAAGTCATTCATTGTAAGTAGAGAACACATATTTGTGGGAGATATGGTTACCTATCTTCAATGAGATTGCACATGGATGATGGGTGCACATACTATTATTATAATTTATAAATGTATTTTCCATTTGTATCATGATATTTATACCATTGTATATACATGTGTTTAGTTTTATATCTTAATTTTTAACCACTTTCTACAATCATGCATGTATTCATATATCAACTCTAAAGAAACAAATTATAAAGTGACATGCATAAAAATTATCATATTTTGGGAATATTATTAGCTACAATTGTGACTATAATTAAGATGCAACTCTCACCTATGTATTGTTAAGTAGTTATTAATTATAATTTATAATACCAAATGACTTAACTTAACGTTATGTGAGTGACATATTAATCAAGAGATTAGAGATTCGAGTTTTGTTACGAAAGAAAGCGAGTATTATTATCGGTGTTGTATATGTCTTTCTAATTTTTTTCATTTTATTAATTATACTAATGAGCATAATAAAAGGTGGTTGTTTCCATCAAAGCAAAGATTAATTATACTATGGTGTTTTTATATGTTATCCTATGAAATACGTATATGTTAATATAATTTAATGTTATATCAATTATTCCATATTCCTTTACTAAGAAAAGCGTATGTTGTATACCGAATTTGGTGAAGAAATATTGTTATTTCATAAAAACATGTCTTTACACATATTACCACAAATATTAGTATATATATATATATATATATATGATTTAATCAAAACAAGTAAATGCTTACAGCGAAAGAAAGGTTGAGAAATTAGCAAAAAAAAAGTAAAAGAAGAAGTTGGATCCTGTCTTTTTGCCTTTTAAGTTTTAATTAAAATAAACAAAAAATTAAAATAGAAATATATTTTCTTGAGTCTGTTTTGTGGTAATTATTGACAATTTTAGATGTCATATTTTAAAAAGAAAAAAACATAAACATACCACCAATATGTATATTTGTTCTAAGTTCAATTTAAACTCACAACTTCTAAATTAATATTGTTAAGTTAAAATTTTGTTGGTTTTAGATGACGTATATTTAAAAATATTAAGTTGTGCAATAACAAATCTATATTTACTTATAATAGAGAGTCGTCGGATAGCTAATGTTTGAGATATTCCAAATAGTGGAATGGTATGCATTTGAAACTCCTGACTCTTTGTTTACCCTATGTTTTAATTACCATAATGTGATTAATGGCATACTTATGCATTTGAAACTCCTGACTCTTTGGTTGTCCTGTGTTTTAATTACCATAATGACATGTATAATGATACTTAAATTGTTCAGTTACCCTAAGTTAATAACACATTTGAAACTTCTGACTCTTTGGTTGCCCTGTCTTTTAATTACCATAATGTGAGTTATAATGATATTCCTGACTCTTTGGTTGCCCTGTGTTTTAATTACCATAATGTGAGATATAATGATATTTAGACTGTTCAGTTACCCTAAGTTAATAACACGAAACTCCTGACTCTTTGGTTGTCATGTGTTTTAATTACCATAATGTGAGGTATAATGATATTTAAACTGTTCAGTTACCCTAAGTTAATAACACATTTGAAACGCCCGACTCTTTGGTTGCCATGTGTTTTAATTATCATAATGTAAGGTATAATGGTGGTTTTGTGTTTTTCTATATAAGTTCTTTTGCATCAACAAACCCCATAACCACGTACAATTATGTCTCTTTCGAAAAACATGTCTCACTCCAAGATTGGCGCCCTTGACCCAACTAGAGAAGATTGGGTTGTTCATGTAAGGGTTTGTAGAATGTGGGAGGCAGTAAATACGAAACTTGGTGATGTCTTACTTGGGTTGGAGATGGTTATGGCTGATGATGAGGTAATTTTTAATTTGTTTGAAAATTTTAAAAGCCGGAAAAAAGGTACGCCACAAAAACAGTTAATATACAATAATTTCTACCATGTTTTTTATGTACAACGATGGAAACCTTTTATATTATATTATAAACTAGATTATTGTCCCGCGATAGCGCGGACAAAGATAAAGTTTGACTCGTAAATTTTTGTTTATGTAGATTTTAAGTTATTATAAGAAGATAATGTCATACGTATAATATATATATATATATATATATATATATATATATATATATATATATATATATATATATATATATATATATATATACGTTTATGTTTATACCTATGTTGCTTATAGTTAAAATAATATATATATTTTTACGTTTATATACATGTTTTGATATTTTTATGAGGATATTTTAGAATAACAATATGTTAAATCATAGTCTAAATTGAGCGATTTATAAATAAAATAAAATTATGTTTTTTTTTATTTTAGTGGAGATGTAAATGAAAGAGAAAATGTAATTATGTATTATAAAAGGGTGTAAAATAGAAATAGTCTTTGATGACATCATCAATATGATCTAACGGCTGAAATCAAAGAAGATAACTCATCCAAGAGACCTTACTTCGCCATGTGGCATTTAAGGCCTCTCTTTTATTATATATTAAAGATGTGTAGCTGACCATGTTTTCACTGTTTTGGCAACAGTTGGTCGTCATGTTTTCACTGTTTTGGCAACAGTTGATCGTCTATATACTCAATCCGGTTGGTGCTACAAGAGTTGTGGAGAGTGCAGCAAAGAGTTAGTTGTAAAGGATGGTTTGTTTTTTTTATGATATTTGCAATGACTTTTGCAAGTACCCTATGATAAGGTTGGTGTTTTGAGTTGTTTTATGTAGGGACTATGGTATTAACCTACCCAATTATTGTCTTTTGTAATGTCTGTTTTCGTTGTTGCAGGTATAGGGTCCATGTGCATGTTGTTGATTAGACAAGTGATACAACATGTCATATTCTTTCTATACCTTACTTAAAAATATGCAGCAGTTTGCTGAATTATATATGTATCTAATCTAATATCTAATACTGTACGTAGGAATGTCTTTTTATTTTTACATATGTATTTGAAAAGTTTGACTTTTGTAGTCAATCCCTTAGTTATTTGACTGGTCACATCAATATTGTTCTAATTCAGTTTCAGGTTCATATTGTTCTAACTCCCGATTCTGGTCATTGTTCGTGAAAAATCTATTTAAAAATTGTCACCGCGCAAAGCGCGGGAATACGCCTAGTATGTTTATAATCCAAAACTAGAAATAGTTTTATGAATCATGTACATTTTTAAAGATCCGCATACACTCACAATCATAATTTATAACATAAATGTATATATTTTAATCAAACTTTATACCATAAGTCCATAACTATTATTCTTAATTATAAGTTGGAGTGTTATTTTTAGGAAGAAATTATATTGAAAATGTGGGGAGGTGGGTGGACAATTGGTTGAGTGGGTTCAACTAAATTGGCTAAATTGGCTTTTATGTTAGCAAAAAGTGTATCCATTATGCAAAGAAGAATCTCACCTTAACCATGTGTATGGCATTATTACAAATTTTAAGCTTTTCATGATTATTAATTTCCCCTATGACTTGACATGGTAACTTTCAAATAATTACATTAGAAAAGAAGTTGACAATATATGGGATTATGGCCTCATGGCTACATAATAAATTTACCTTAAGGCTTGTCTCAATGGTTATCACCTGTCATCTTTATATGGGAGGTCACGGATTCAAAACTTAGTACGGGGTGAGTGACATCCCAAGAAGATTTTCTACCAGACTACCAATGTTCGTGGCTATCTCAACATGGATGTTTTAACGGGACCAAGACTTCGGACATGCTAGGTCGGTCTGTTACAAAAGTGACACGGGTTTGAGAGGGCTCGCCGATAAACCCCCTATGTGTACATAATAAATTGATGAGATGGTGTTCAAGATAGTATATGAACTCTTATCTACTAGTCTTTGGTCTAACGATATACATACTGCTACTAAGTTTTACTTCTACTTTCAATTTCCGTTCATTATAGAATGTGTAAAATAAGGTATGTATCTTTGTTGTTCAGAAAAATATACGCGACTTCTCAAAAAGGAAACATATATGAATCATTATGTGGTTTATTGATAAAGAAGCAAGCAAAATGTAAGAAAAATTATTTCTATTAATACATAGGATACTACTCATGTACATTATGTTGAAAGTTATATTGATATCCATGAGTGGAATCTGAACTAAAAATAAAAGGTGAGTTAGAGTTACCTTTGAAAATTAAAGCAAGTATATGAGCATTTCAAAGTATCTTTATATATGTGTGACTACATTTACGTACTATCATACAATTAGTATGATGAATGAATTATTGCATATATTTGTTATTAAATATAAACCTTAGATTATAAATTGTAGACCGACATTAACAATTTTACTTGCGAACTTATTCAAAAGTTTCGTTTAAATGGACACGTATTAGAAAAACTCTACGTATTTAATTTTGTGTTGACGAGAAGAGACTTTATACGATTTATTGATCATAAAAATGAGTAACTACAGCTGTTTATTATGGTAGTATTTAATTATTGGAAAAGTCAGGGTTAGAAATTGATATTTAATTGGATTATTTATGGTTGCATCAAAGTGCATGTTGAATGACATTCACACTTTTGACCATGCAATATTTGTTTTAAAAGTATAATTTAATGTCTATACTTTATCTATTTCAAAAAATGTCAAAAAATAAAAAACGATCAAAATTAGATAAATACAGTTAATAAAGTAATTTTTCAATAGATTACTTATTTTACTCATGCAATAAAGACATCAGTTATTTTTTTAGTTTAAAAAATAAAAAAATTAAAACCTTTTTAAGAATAAAATAAGAAGTTATTATATTTTAATTATCCATATTTGAAAACAGAACAATAATTTTGATACAAACATAAACAAAAAAATAAATACTTTTTTTAGTAGAATTTTCTTACTTTTAGGTTGGGTTATTTATTTATATATTCAATTATTATTTTTCAAACATGACACACTTCAATTAAAATTAGTCGAGTGAAAGAAAATTTAAGTTGCGTTTAGTCATAGAAAACATTTTTTGATTTTTCACTTTTAATTTTCAAAAAAGTGTAAATGGAATTTTATATTTTAGAAAACCCTTAAGAACTTTGAAAACATATTTAGTTATGAAGTGAAAAACACAAGAAATTTAAATGACAAATAATTATAAAAATTATGAAAGTGAATTTTATGAAGTGAAACTATAAATATCAAACTGAGTTTTTATGTTTTCATGAAAATTGGTTTCGAAAAAATAATATTTGAACACGTTTTTATATTTTTCATGTCTACGTTGAATTGTTTTTGGAAAACACTTTAAGTTTTCAAACGAAGAGAATTTTTTGTAACATTTTTCCTTTCCAAACTCAGAAATTATCATTAGAATATATACAAACTTAAGCTTTTTGATTAAATATGGGTATCGAATTCTTAATAGAATCTAAAAGAATTCAAGGTAACTGGACTTAAAAAAAGGTTCAATTGAGTAATAAATCATCAAATACTAATTAAGTTTCATATACTTCTAAACGTAAGTTTAAATACTCCTATATTGTTATAAATTTTTTGATAACAGAAATATCTAAATCTAAATATAGATAAAAATGTTGTTATTCTTTATTATTATTTATTGCAGTAAACATTTATTTATTATTATTCTTTGGTGAAATTTGTACACAAAAAATGTGTTTGATACAAGTACTTGGAACTTTTATTACGAACTAAGTTAAATCTTTAGACGTTGAAGTTGGGGTTTTTCATTTTCTAGAAAACTCGTTCAATTAGTTTTTTGTTTTGACATTTTTTGAGCTTGTAGGAGCTTTTAATTATAAAGAAAGAAATTAAGATTGTTTATGAAAAATAAAAAACAGTCAAATAAAACAAATATAATTATAAAATTATTATCTATTTTGTTTTTACATTAAAAATGGCAATTACTTTTATAGTTTAAATTTTTTGGAAGAGAATTTTTAATTACCAATATTTAAAATTCAACAAAATTTTTAACAAATATAAGCGGGTTTTATTTTGTTTATATAAAAGGTTTATAAACTTATCTAAATTTTGTTAAATTCATAAGCTTATATATATATATATATATATATATATATATATATATATATATATATATATATATATATATATATATATATATATATATATAGGATTAGGATCCTATAAAAATTATTTGAAATACAAAGTATAGGAAGGAAGGAGGAGGTGACACGTGGCAGGAAAAAAAAAAACCCATTATTATATCAATAAAGGTATAATCGTCTTTTTACAACACAATTTTCAGATTTATATTTTTCCCCTTTTTGTCCCATTATCTCACCAAGATCTGCTTTTTTTTTTTTTTTTCCTCTCAACCGATTTAAGCTCACCATTTTCATCACCTTACACCCGCCACCCTTTTCATCACCTTACACAGTCGCCGGAAAAAACATCAGCCGCCGCCGTCGCAAAACCCTGCAGATCGGAAGAATCGGTTGAGAGGAAGAAGCCGCCGTCGCAAAAACCTGCAGATCAAAAATCTGCAATTTATCATCATCCTGTCAAATCGATCGGAAGAATATCATCATCATGTCAAATCGATGGTGGAATTGGACGCCAGAGTGGCGATGGGTGAAGATGATGGCGATGATAGCGGTGATGATGGAGAAGACGAGCAGATCTGGTGATGACGGCGGAAGACGAGCAGATCTGTGATGGTGATGACGGCGGAAGGCGACGGGGTGGCGACGGAGATGGTGGAATTGGACGCTGGAGTGGCGATGGGTGGCTGAGATCCGGGGAAGGGGGCTGTTTTTTTATGCACAGTGGTCTGTAAAATATGCACAATGGTTTTGTAAAGTTATGCACAATCTTTTTGTAATATTGCACAGATATATTTAATATTGACGCACAATGTTTTGTAATTTTTTATATAAAAAACTTACATAAAATTAATGCACAAGTTATTTTATAAAAACCGATACACAATGTTCGTAATTTTTATATAGAAATTTGTTATGCACATAAAATCGATGCACACGTTATTGATAATAGTTATGCACAAAGATTGAAATAGTTATGCACAAAGATTCAAAAAAATGAGTAATCTAGGAAAATGAAAAAAAAGAAAAAAAAAAAAATTCTGCATATTACCAAAAGAGCATGAAAGTTCGAAAATATTACCAAAATGCCACCGGGTTGACTTTTTTGTATTCTCTTTTTGTTGACTAAATGAGTGGCCTACATTCCTTCTTATCATTTTTATTTTAATATTTTTTTTTACAATAACCCACCCCTATATATATATATATATATATATATTAATTATGGATTTATCAAGTTGAACTTATCTTAACTATATTATAAAGTATATCCTCATACTCTTAATCCTTTAAATTTAAATAATTGAAATTATTTATTTACCCTTATTCAATTATATATATATATATATATATATATATATATATATATATATATATATATATATATATATATATATATATATATATATAGGGTGAGGTTCAAATGAGATCTCTAAGTCTCTAGAGATCCAAGATCCACTTCCTAGCCATACATTTTTCCCTTAATATATCTTTTCTTTTTTTCATTTTTTTTTCCTTTTTTAAATCGGTTTTTTTTTTCTCCATGTTTTACTTGACTTTTTTTTTTTTTTCAAAATCACATGTGATTTTTTTGTAAAACTTTGAAATCACATGTGATTTTCAAAAACAAATATATATAAATTTTTAAGTCACACTTGAAATTTTTTTTTAACCGTAAATCACATGTGATTTTATAAGCAAAATAGTTTGTAGGTTAAAAATCAATGTGATTTTGGTAAAAAATAATCAATAATTTTTTAAAATCAAACGTGATTTTACCAATAAAAGATTTGTAGATTGAAAATCACATGTGAATTTTAAAAGTAAGGTTGGAAAGCAAATTAGATTTTTGGAAGAAAAAAAAATAAAAAGTAAATAAAAAGGTAAAAGAAAAAAGTAAAAAATTTTTTTAGAAAAAAGTGAAAATATAGAACAAAGATATAAGGAAAAATGGGTGGTTAGGAAGTGATACATGGATCTCTAGAGAATTAGGGATCTCTTTTGAACCCCAATATATATATATATATATATATATATATATATATATATATATATATATATATATATATATATATATATATATATATATATATATATATTGATTATAAATTTATCAAGTTGAACTTATCTTAACTATATTATAAAGTATCTCCACATTCTCTTAATATTTGAATCCATAATTAATTTTTGGTATTTGATTTTTTTCACCTCCCAGTATATGAACAAGTTAAATTAGACGGGGTTAACACTAAAAAGTAAAAGTAGAGATTGTTTTAACATTTTAAATTTCGAGGTAATTGTATTAAAATCCGAACAACTACTAATAATATTCTTACTACATTATTTCAAAGATAATTTGTTTGTAATTTGTAGTATTTGCATGATTTGTTATATTATTTTGCTAGAAAATTGTTATGATGGTTGTTTATGTTGCTTTTGTAGACAGATTATGTTTAAATGTTTGTTAAGAGATATTAAACAAATTTTGGGGTTTTTTTAAGTTTTAATTTTGTAATAAATATTAGTATTGATTATATGGTTTAGTTGATAATCATCTGTGATAATTATATATATTTTTTTTATGAAAAATTTAAAAGGTAGATATACAATACAAATACAAATATATAATAAAATGATAACAATATGTTTATTTTTTATTTATGTTGTATAGTAAAGTATTGAAAATATTTAACATTAATGTCTCAAAATACCAAGAAACTTATATTATAAAACAGATTTTGTATTATGTTTAATACGTATTAAAAAAATGCATCGATAAATAGACATTTCAATAATCTTTATAAAGCATATAACAATTCAAAACTCATAAATGTTAAATAAACATTTGTGATAGTGAACATAAAACGTGAACACTCGAATACAAGCATAGTAAAATGGTCATTTGATATAACTAACTGAAATAAGTTAATTCTAATGGACATAAAGATTGCGATTGTATAATGTTTTCCAATAAAGAGTGTGTGGTGTACTTTCAAAAAACAAGATGATTAAACATGTCTTTTTTTGTCAAAGCGTAAGAAACATATTTGTAATAATTTCTACTTTATATTTTGTTATACATATATGATTTTACCAAATGGGCTAATGGCGCATAATAAGTCGAATTATCAAAATATGTTGAATGACTAAAGATAAAATTTTCCGAATGGTCGAATAATAAACTAATAGAAGGTGTAATTTTATTAATGGTCAGAATAGATAATGTTACCCCATATTGCCAAACTTAGTAGAGGAAATGGTTGAACGAAAAACAATTATAAACACTTTTTTTTTATGCCTCAAATTGCTAAATTTAAAATTGTTACCTTAAAATTCATATTATAACAAGAACGATCAAATAAAAAAGTATTATATTTAATATAAGGGCGAAAGTAACGAATAAGAAACTATCGAAACTCATTGTCATATCAATAATTATTTTCCATCCCGAAAAGTGAGCCGAAAATCGTTACTGCATAATTTGTTTTGGCCCCAAAGACCACCTCATAAACCATTACCCTCATGAAATAAATCACGAGACGAATTGGAAACTACAAGAAATCTCGCACTACAACTTTTCGTCGCCGCTGCATCGCGCGAGTTCTATACTAGTAATATATTTAAAATAATAAGTTCAAATTGATAAATTTATAAGCTAAAAAAATAATATAAATATATTACCTTATCAAAATTTATATAATATGATAAACTCGTTATATAAACTAAAACGAAATAATATAAATTCATTAGCTTATCAAAATTAATATCTCAAAAGTAAAAGAATTACATATTCTTTTTAATAAGTAAATCACAAAATTGAAACCAATCGAAACAGTTAATTTAATATTTCTTTCTTCAGAAAATATTTCACAGTTTTCCCCTAATAACATTTCTATTAAACTCTCTCATCTTCTTTACAAAAACACCAAACGAAATCACAGAACTTATCACCACCGTGCACCGTCGTCGTCCGCCACCAATGCTACCAGAATTCACAAACAAACCACCGTAAAACCACCACAATTCCTCCACAATGTCATCCTCCTCCTCCTCACGCGATTTCAAACACCGTGTCCTCCTCTGCCTGAACAAACTCTCCGACCGGGACACACATTCCGCCGCAGCAGTAGAACTCGAATCCATCGCTAAAACTCTCTCACACGACTCCATCTCACCTTTCCTCTCCTCAATCTCCGTCACTGATTCCTCCGATAAATCTCCGGTACGTAAACAATGCGTTAGACTAATCTCCACGTTATCCGAAGCACACGGCGACGTTTTGTCTCCATATCTATCAAAGCTTCTCGCCGCCGTTATTCGCCGGATTCGTGATCCTGACACCGTCGTCCGTACTGCCTGCGTCGCTGCTACCGGCTCAATCGCGGCTCATGTAACGAAACCGCCGTTTACTTCCATTGCGAAACCGTTAGTTGACGCTTTAGTTACAGAACAGGATTTGAATTCGCAGATCGGTGCTGCGTTGTGTTTAGCCTCGGTGATAAACGGCGCGCCGGATCCAGATACGGCTTACCTGCGCCGGTTGCTACCGAGGATTGAGAAGCTGTTGAAGAATGATAGTTTTAAAGCGAAAGCGGCATTGTTGATTGTTGTTGTGAGTATTGTTAGTGTTGGTGCTGCGAATTCGGTTATTGTGAAAAGTTTAGTTAAAATTATGGTTGAATTTGTGGTTAAAAGTGAGGATTGGTCAGTGAGGAAAGCGGCTGCTGAAGTGCTTGAGAAATTGGCGGTTGTGGAGACGGATTTGTTGACGGAGTATAAGGTTTCGTGTTTGAAGACATTTGAAGCGAAAAAATTCGATAAGGTATAAATATATAAAAACTAATTGTTGTAATTATGTGTGACTTATATAGGTGAATTAATTATTTTGTAGGTGAAAGGTGTTAGGGAGACGATGAATCAGATGATTGAAGCTTGGAATGCTATTCCAGATTTACCGGAGGAAATATCTGCAACGCGAGATTCACAGTCTTCTAAAGGTATGGAACATTTTTTAAATCTGAAGTTTCATTGAAGAAATGTATAATTTGACGATTGGGATTTGATTATATAAGTCTCCTTTTAATTTGTTTTGGGTTTTTTTGATTTAGTCTTGATTCGTAGAGTAATTCTGTTTTTGATGTGTGATATAGGAGAAGAAGTTGAAGTACGATTTCCACCACGAACACCTCAAATGATGAATAAGCGAACTACGACTTATGGTTCTTCCACCAGCTCTTCCTCACGAAGAAATTCATTTGAAGGTAGTACTAGGAAAACTGGTCCGGCAATGTTTCGGAAACTGGATCGCAAGAAGCCAAATGAGCGGAAACTTGACACTGCTGTTGTGACTCCTCCTGCAAATCTGGTTGCTAAGGATGAGGGTCAACTGAAGCATAGATCTGTGAAACAAGAAACAAAACGGGTTCTTTTTAGTGAAATATCTGAGGAAAAGGTGCACGAATCTCCATATCATGGAGAGAGGTCAAGTTCCAGAGTTGCAGAGAGCAACGGAGATCCGGGTATTAATTTGGATCAGCAAGAATCTGAGGACTTGTCTTTGATCCGCAATCAGCTTCTTCAAATTGAAACCCAACAGGCCAATTTGTTTGATCTCCTCGAGGTAATTTACCAGTAATGCGTATTAATTATGTTGAAATAACTAGCTGTAATTAAATGGAATAACTTAGGTACATTTCGTCAAATAAATACCACAGAAACTTAGTTAACAAGAAGGTGATTTAGATTTGGAATAAGTTAGGTATCCGTGTGGTATCTGCAGCATTATCTAGTTGAATTTATCTGGTTTAATTCCTTGTTAATGCATCAATTTGTCTATGATCAATGTCGTCGGTAAGTATAGCCCGTGTCTTCTCTAACACACTAAATTAGGACGGACACAACATCATTTGGTAAACAATAACTTGATGTGAGGTTTGGATAATAAATGTGCTTTCCTACCAACTGTTTTAAATTCAACTAAATTCACTAAAATATCTCCTAAACCAAAAAATGAGTCGTATATTCTTGACAACGTTTTGGAGAATTTTACATATGTTTAAATATAACTTCCAGAATCTGTATAACAATTGTCGGTTACTCTGTCTTAAAATAGAAATTCATTGGGAGCTCACAGAATGGGATGAGGTCACTAGAGTCTCGTGTGCACGGTCTAGAGTCAACACTTGATGAGATCTCATTTGATATAGCAAAGTCAACCGGAAGGGTGTCAAATCCTAAACCCACCCTCTGTTGCAAGTTACCAGGAGCCGATCTTTGGACCTCTAAGCTCTGGAGAAAAACAGAAATTCAACATTCAAACGATACCACACGCCACATGACTGTCAAAAACAAGAACCCTGAATCATATAACCTTCAAACCAATGGATTTCGTCTTCAAAGTGGTGGTAGCGGGTTAATCAAGAATCCATTAGCCGAGGTGCACCAAATGTAACCGGTTCTCCGGCTCGGAATTATGCGTAAAGTTGAGTATTATTTACTTAAGAAGTTGCTAATTAGTTTGTTATTTGTGTAAAGGGTAGATATGTATATAGAAGAAGAAAAAAAGATGCCCTTGTTTGCCTTAAAAACTTTTGATTGTTTAAACCATTTCCACTGTGCATGCTAGTCATGATTAGTAATTTAATGAGTGAATTATGCATACCAGTTTCTGAATTTCTTTTACGCCCCATGCCTATCTTTCTTTATTTTAAGTTGGTGAGTTGCATTATTATACACCTACTACCATATCATATCCCCTTTTCCTAAAGTTTGCTAACCATAATCCCGATATCCCGCCCGACGTATAATAATGTTGTACGTAGGTGGTGTTATCCATAAATAAATGTACGTTTATTTAAAATGAAAGAGTAATTATTATTAAATATACAACATAATTTTTAAAAAATACAGACATTTATGTGTGTTTTTGTTAAGGTGTTACGGTATCATACCGTCATAACATAACAAGCGGATTAATAACCATACGAGTTTTTTTTGTCGAAATTATTAATTTATAGTGTCATGTTGATAGAAATAGGAAATTTCCATACATGTTCTTGTGGGGTTTGCAACTATAACGTTACATTACATATATAACTTCAAATTTGTTGTGAATCCGAAAATGACTTTTCAGTTTTAACATGTGAACACATGGATGATTTTAATTTTCTTTTGGCATTGTCTATAACATAAACGTAGTCGACGAAAATTAAACTTAATATTGTACATCTGGGGCTGTTTGATTTTGTCTCAGATTGAGTCCAGTCCGACAGACCATAGACTCGGGCCGGAGTCTGTGCGTTTGGTAATGTGCATTTGATGTTAGACTCGGTTCGGAGTCTGTGATTTTGCCTCGGACTCGGTCTTCTTAGAAAAATCGTAGGCTGTGATTTTGCCCTTCGTACCCGACATAGCACGGACTCGGTTCAGAGTCTGTGCGTTTGGTAAAGGTGTGTAGATGCAAACTCAGTCTGAGCTTAGACCCAATCCGACGTCTAACTCAGTCCGAGCTTACTCAGTCTACAACTATCAAACATCCCCTAGGAGTTTTATCTCGTGAGGGAATTAAGATTATCGTTTGAATGCGTAAAAGCAAGATGCCAAGTAAAAAAGTTATTTACCTATGGGGTAAATGATCAAAGTTGTCTGAAATATAACGTTGGAAAATGTTTAACTTTTTGAACCCAACCCATATGGTAACTTTTTGATGATAGATGTGTTCACATGCGAATTTGGCAATCACCTTTACAAATTTGATCCGTGTCCACTACCGGTAAGCCATTTCCGATACTCCTTCATTGGTACGCCATTATCACCTATCTTATTCATGCCACGTGATCACACTTTGTCCATGCTCTCATGGATGTCACGTGCATATTATTTATATGATCTTGTTAATTGATACGAGGATAGCGCTCGCAGCCGTAACACCAAAAAGCTCGGTGTTATGGTTACGTTAGCATAACTCAACGCATAACATAACACCAAAAATACTCCCAACTATAACACGAAAGTCTGGATCCACTTATTTATATTAAACTTTATAAATATTAGTTAAAAAAAAAAAAAAAAACAATTTCCATAACACATAACACATGCCATAACACGGCCTGGCCAACCATAACTCAAGTTATGGAGCCATAACATCGGCCATAACACCATTGATAACGCACGGCTGGAGGTGATGTAGTGTAGTGAAACTAAGGGCAGAACCATGCTTGTGTTAGAGGTTCAACCGAATCCACTGTTATCTTCAAAATTATCAACAGTATGTATACAATATGTGAAATTTGAGCATTATTTGATATCTTGGATCCCTGATTTTGATATCTTGAACCCTCTGATTGATATCCTGAACCTTCTGTTTCGTTTGGCAGTTTTGCCCTAATTTCAAGAATTAAACATACTTCAATATTAGCTGATTTTACTCATTTCCTTTCCCGTTACTGATACATCTGTTTGCTTGCATCATCAGCACTATTTTGTCCTAATTTTATCAATTTGTTTCAATCAATTACATAAACACCTATCATATGATTGAAGATGTTAAAAACTCTTATTTATTATTGCTAATTCAAATATCTATACTATATTATAAATTATTTTCTCCAAATTGTTAATCCCTTAAATTTTAAAGAATTGAAATTACTTATCTACTCTTGTAATCATAATTTAAAACACCTTAACAATTAATGTTAGTTGATAAAATTTCATCCATAAAGATTAAATGAAATTAAAATAAAATGACTAAAATTTCAAACAACAATTTAAGAAACTCGTAAGATAGAATACAACGGTATTTTCAATTTGGTCGGGCAGTCCGCACCAAAAGTTTCTCATGTGGTGACTACCTCCGACTTTATCAAACTACATAGACCTTTTTTGTAATTATTTATTATATATACCAATAACAATAATGTTTCATTTATATGAAAGAACTTAAATTATCATAAGAATAAATTTTTGTGTAAGAAGGATAAATTTAAAGACTAATTAACAGACACAAAAAACGTGGATGATATTCAATTTTGAACCGGGGATTTTAAGTGTATGAAGTCATGTTATTATTCTTACCGGCCTGAGATTAAAGTTCACTTGTCTTCTCTTCTAGGCGTCCACTTCACCCCCGCTCTCGATCTTTCAGTCATATATCCGCCCTAACATCACCGCAAGGAGAGGATTTGTTCTCATTCATATTCAATAATTGCATTATGATTCTTTTTCTTGCTCTACATTAATTTATACTTGTTGAAATCAGAGTAAAGAAAATTGAATGCAAGAGATATGTTGCTTATATTATGCTAACAAGATTTAGTTACTTACTACCTTAGCTTTAACACTAACATATATGTGCATTCAACACGGTTTTATTTTCTTGAAATATTTCAGAGATAGTTAAAATTTTGTCGCTTTATTCACACTTAAAAGTGTTTAAAAAAAGTCCATATTTATTGGTATGAAAAACTGAAAACAAATATACATTCTACACTTTCTTTTTCTTGAACAAACCTTAGGTTTTAGCTTCCACCTTATATAAAACCACAAGGACATTTCGTGTAATTTATTGGACAAACCACAAGGACATTTCGTGTAATTTACTCTACTTTATATAAAACCTTCGGTTTTAGCTTCCACCTTTAAAGCTACAACTTATAGTGTCGGTTACAGAATTTCAGCTAATATATGAAATTATCCTCTCAGATGTTAAAATGTGAATACATTGATTTTTCCTGTTGGTGGTCTGATAAATTGGTCAATATGTGAGAACTAATTATGTTTCTTGATCAAGTAAAACCAAGAACTACCATCAACGGTGTGTGTTTATGTTATTTGATTATATTTGATCAATATAAGTTCGCTTAGTTAGTTAAGTTTTTTCTCGTAATAAAGTAAAATTCGCGAGTTTAAATATGCAAATAACATATCATGTGAATTTTACTATGAATGCAATTTTGAAGGAACTCTTTAAATCCAAGTCTCTTTCTTCATTAGTTTTGAAGGAATAGAAAGAAACCGTTAAATGAACTCTTTAAATGCAAGTAGTTAAAACTAGATTTGGTATGGTACATATTTGATCAATGTAAGTTCGGTTAAATGAACTCACAATTGGCGATAATTTATACTATTTGTTCTTCTCTAAGACATGTTTGAAATGATTTTGATCCAGTAAATAGCTTTACGAACGAATGGATTAGATCGACTTAGAAAATATGAATTTGTAAAAATTATGTTTTATGACACCACTTTGTTGGGGAAAAATGAAAGAAGAAGCCTGGTAATTAAAATTCCCAAAACTAAAAGCTCAATTTACATATAACTATTGTCCAATAGAGAAGACTATACCCTTATATTACACAATTCAGGCCCAATAATGTTCGTAAGAATCATTTCAAGTCGTTGTAAAGTGTTTGCTATACTTAATACTTAATTATATTATATTTAAATCATTTTGATAAACATAGCTTCCGGAGCTGTATATGAAATATCCAGTCACACATAATTCTTTTAAACAAATGCTCATGCATTTAATAAAAATCGGTTTTTAAGAACAACAATATTATTGTGCATGAAAGTTTTATCTGTAGACCCGTCTCAAGGACTATAGTTAGCAAACTTCTAAAATTCAACCATGATTAGATTAGGCATATCACTTAATAATTAAAAAAAAAGTATTGGACTATCAGGAGCCAAATGATGTAAGCCCAACTTTTATAGGACTACTGCCCAATAAGACCAATAACCTTAATTTTCAGCCCTATTCTTAGACTATTTTTGGCACAGGCTTATTTGGGGCTTAAACGGGGTTTAATTAGGGCTTGAGTTTTTTTTTCTTTTCAAATAAACCTTGGTTGTAACTGCTCCTAAAAAATAAGCTACTTCAAATAGCTTAAAAAAATAGTTTGTGCTTATATGTTGGTAAATTAGATAAATACCCCTTATAAAATTTATCTTATTATACTATTATATACTTTTTAATCATTTTACATTTTTAAGCTCAAACTTCAGCTACTTTCCAAACACATTTACGAAAAATAAAAACTCCAAACACCTTTAAGCCCAAGCTGTTAAGCTCCAGCTACAAGCTACTAGTGTCATCTACAAGCTACTAGTGCCAGCTATAAACTAGTTTTACCAAACATACCCTTAATCATTTTATAAATTCTATATTTTGTTCTTTTCCTTTACTAATTGTACTAATATTATTTCGCATACAAAACTACTCAACATTTTGGTAGCTATATCAACATCAACTAAATATTTTTTTTTTCTTTCCTTTTTCTGAAAGGGTATAACGGTTTGGGGTCACATAAACATTTAATTGGATAGTATGCAACCCAAGAACCAATACATCTTCACAAAAAAAAATCTTACTTAAATCACAAGAGAAAATACTTAAAAAAGACTCGAATTCAAGAACTCAACCATTAGACATTTCACCTTTGGTTACAGGTAAAAAATTTCCATATGGAAGAAATTTTAAAATATTAATCACATCACTAATGGATTAGTATATGATTTAGTTTTTATTTTTTTAACTTTTTCTTAAACAAAATTTTAAAAAGGATGCAAACTTGTGGGGAGAAAAACAAGAAAAAGGTGGAGACAAATGGCACATTTCATGTGGGGATTTCTTTAATTAAAGTCAAAAAGGATTACTAGTCAAAAGATTATTTAAGTAATTCAACTTGATTTAATCAATGCAACTAATTACTATTTAATATGAATTCTATAGTACTAATGAAATTTAATTATATGCAAGTGTTGTAATTTTAAAATACGAAGAAATAACTTTAAATCTTTCTAACCATTTATCAAATTTAAATTTTAAAACCTGACATTATGTTGATAATATTATTCTAATTTTATATGTATCTGACTAACTATAATCGTGTGATGTGATTATGTACATGAGATCTTATATAGAAGTCTATATAACGATTACATACAATAACAATATTTTTAAACGAATACATTTAATAGAACATATAAAATTAAATACATAGAATATACGTTATAATAAAGTTACTTCAAATCCAACTATAGCTAACAGATTTTAGTTTTGCCTATGTAGAGTAACGGTAAGTTTAAAGATATGATATTATCGATTGATGGTATATATGGATATTCCCGCCAGCGTATATGAGGACAATTAGTTTGAGGGTTCAAAGATTTGATTAAAAGATATCGAATAAACAGAAAGATCCTAAATGATGCTTAATAAACACACATTATATAATAAAATTAGGTATGTACTATTTTGTATATATGAAAATTAAGATTAAAATTGACCAACTTGATGTAAAATATAATTTTACTCACATGAAGCAACTTTAATCCCTGAATTAAGATAAGTGGCCTTACATTTTAAATTTAACCAACTCATAAGTTGAAAATTTATTACTATACAGTGTGATGTTGGTAATATTTGTTCGTAACATGGTATAAAATAAAAAATGAAACAATAACCGAATATTTCATCAATCAGGCATTAGTTTTTAAAAGAGATTATTCGACCTTAAGTGTGTGGGTTTATACACATCACTTTTAGTTGCGGCTTTAGCGTTTTTTAGGCATAAACTGAAATTTTATATGAGGCTTTTGCGATAAACAAATATTAATGACTTTCTTTTTTCAATAGATCGAAAATGTTTATGTACATTTTAATTTATTATGAAAAAATAATGTTATATGTATAATAATATATATAGTTTTACGTTTATACCCATGTTGTTTATAGTTACAATAGCATATACACTTTTACGTTTATATACATGTTTTGATATTTTGTATTATGAGACTTTAGAATAATAATAAGTCAAATCATAGTTCAAAATGAACGATTCTATAAGTAAATTATAGTTATGTTTTTTATTTTAGTAAAGATAAAAAGAAAGAGAGAATATAATTATTTATTGTAAGAGGGTGTAAAATGAAAATAATCTTTAATAACATCATCAATCTGATCTAACGGTTGTCATCAAAGAAGTTAACTCATAGACCTTAATTCGCCATGTATCATTTGAGGCCCATCTTTTATTATATATTAAATATTAAATATATCAATTCTTTAGTAGTAGACTAAAAATACTCTCATAATATTATTTGTATTTTTCTATAGAATACCAAACATATATGATACCGTTTTAACTAGTTAAATCTAATTTAAAGTGGTAAAATAATCTATATCTATATTTACTTATAATGGAGAATCGTCGGATGGCTAATATTCGAGAATTTCCAAATAGTGGAATCGTATCCATTTGAAACTCCTGACTCTTTGTTTACCCTATGTTTTAATTACCATAATGTGATTAATGGCATACTTATACATTTGAAACTCCTGACTCTTTGGTTGCCCTATTTTTTAATTACCATAATACATTTGAAACTCCTGACTCTTTGGTTGCCCTATGTTTTAATTACCATAATATGATTAATGGCATACTTATGCATTTGAAACTCCTGACTCTTTGGTTGCCCTATGTTTTAATTACCATAATGTGATTAATGGCATACTTATCGTTTTGAAACTCCTGACTCTTTGGTTGCCCTATGTTTTAATTATAACAGAGAGTCGTCGGATAGCTAATGTTTGAGATATTCCAAATAGTGGAATGGTATGCATTTGAAACTTCTGACTCTTTAGTTGCCCTGTGTTTTAATTACCATAATGAGAGGTATAATGATACGTAAACTGTTCAGTTACCCTAAGTTAATAACACATTTGAAACTTCTGACTCTTTAGTTGCCCTGTGTTTTAATTACCATAATGTGAGGTATAATGATATTCCTGTCTCTTTGGTTGCCCTGTGTTTTAATTACCATAATGTGAGATATAATGATTTTTTAGACTGTTTAGTTACCCTAAGTTAATAACACGAAACCCCTGACTTTTTGGTTGCCCTGTGTTTTAATTACCATAATGTGAGGTATAATGATATTTAAACTGTTCAGATACCCTAAGTTAATAACACATTTGAAACGCCTGACTCTTTGATTGCCATGTGTTTTAATTATCATAATGTAAGGTATAATGGTGGTTTTGTGTTTTTCTATATAAGTTCTTTTGCATCAACAAACCACATAACCACGTACAATTATGTCTCTTTCGAAAAACATGTCTCACTCCAAGATTGGCGCCCTTGACCGAACTAGAGAAGATTGGGTTGTTCATGTAAGTATTTGTAGAATGTGGGAGGCAGTAAATACGAAATTCGGTGATGTCTTACTTTGGTTGGAGATGGTTATAACTGATGATGAGGTAAGTTCTAATTTGTTTGAAAATTTGAAAAGCCGGAAAAAGGGTACGCCAAGAAAACAGTTAATATACAATAATTTATTCCATGTTTTTTATGTACAACGATGGAAACCTTTTATATATTATTATAAATGTGTAACTGACCATGTTTTCACTATTTTGGCAACAGTTGGTCGTCATGTTTTCACTGTTTTGGCAACAGTTGATCGTCTATATACTCAATCCGGTTGGTGCTACAAGAGTTGTGGAGAGTGCAACAAAGAGTTAGTTGTAAACGATGGTTTGTTTTTTTGTGATCTTTTCAATGACTTTTGCAAGTACCATATGATAAGGTTGGTTTTTTGAGTTGTTTTATGTAGGGACTATGGTATTAACCTACCAAATTATTGCCTTTTGTAATGTCTGTTTTCGTTGTTGCACGTATAGGGTCCATGTGCATGTTGTTGATTAGACAAGTGATACAACATGTTATATTCTTTCTATACCTTACTTGAAAATATGCACCAGTTTGCTGAATTATATATGTATCTAATCTAATATCTAATACTGTACGTAGGAATGTCTTTTTATTTTTACATATGTATTTGAAAAGTTTGACTTTTGTAGTCAGTCCCTTAGCTATTTGAGTGGTCACATCAATATTGTTCTAATTCAGTTTCAGATTCATATTGTTCGAACTCCCGATTCTGATCATTGTTCGTGACAAATCTCTTTAGAAATTGTCACCGCGCAACGCGCGGGAATACGCCTAGTTTGATTTATAATGTATAAGCAGCAATAAGTTATAAAAATCTATTGATGTGCTAATTATAATTTCTTTTTCAATACATATCTATCATTAAAAAGTCATTTTTTTCTACGGATATATATAGTAGTTTTACATTAAATATGTTTATTTGTAAACTTTTCCAAACATAAATAAGTTTAACAAATGAAGCGTGTCAATTACCATTCTAACAAAACTCTAAGTTACTTGGTTTATATACTAAGATTTTGCCTTACTTTTAGATTAAACGGGTGTTTCTCTCATTTTATAAGCTTATTCTGACTTAAATATGAAATACAAACTCATATATATTTAGAGATATCAATCATTTTTCTAATCATAAAAGAGGTGATATATAAGCCTAAATTATATAAACATAAATATGTCTAATCCATAGAGTAACAAATAGATTTTCACTACTAAGTTGGAAAATAGGTTTCCGAAACATAAAACTAAACAACATAATTTCATAAGCCCATAAACAAGCTAAAACAAACACGCCATTAACTTATCAACTAACCTTATAATCTTATATAATAGCAACAATTTATCATTATAATTGCATGAATGTTGAATGATTTTATTAGCATGTTGTGATAATGCATTAAGGATTGAATTTCTATATATACGAAGACTCGAAAATTTGGTGCCTTTAAATGTTGAGGATCTAAATCGGTGGTTTCAGTTGCTTTATTCTTAAACCATGTTTTATTACTTTGGGAAATTGGCGCCAAATGGCGCCAAATGAGAACTCATTCGTGTGTTTTCTCATGTAAGAGGTGTTCTATTATATAGAACTCCTAAAAATTATGAGTATTATGACAAATTGCAGTTTATGTTTGTGTATGGAATTGTTATAGGGGTCAATCACATACAATAACTGGTCGGAATCTCGTTGTAAAATTTCTATATGCTCAAAATAATTTAAAAATCGACAAAAATACCTCAAAAATAACTAATTTATTGATCGTTTTGTGTTTCTTGGTGACCTTTTGCATTTTCAGATACGCTTTGGCTTTTATCAACGATCAGTCAAATTGGTAAACCAGACAAACCGGTAGTCGGTCTAGTGGCAGAATAATCATCAAAACATGAATTTATATTGAGTTATTGACAACTCACATGCTATTAGATTATTTAAGTTATGTTTGATATATTTCGTACGAGATTTAGTCTCTCGTCGACATAGTGTAATGCCCCTTTCACCCTTACTATTCACAAAACCTACAAGTAAATAAGATAATGAACATTTACTTCACATCTCTTTAACCCAGAGGTTTATTTCAAATGTCTTAAATCTTGTACAAATTTTGATTACTCAAAATAAATTTATTTCACTAAAGTCATCGACACAGATTATTAACAATCATTCTAAGCAAGGTAAAAACAAATTTTAAGTAATCTATATACATTATAAAGCGTTTGGATATAAATTATATAAATTTAAGCATGATACAATTACTAAACTATCATTTTAACTAAACATTTATTAAATAATTACAAATATAACTCCATAACACATATACCATTATACTTAAAATTTTGAAATAATTAAATTTCTTTTTCTATAAACTTAAAATCACTTTTCAGTGTGTAAAATTTTAATTAAATAAAGTTAATATTTAGAATTTCTAACTAATTGAATGTTAATAAACCGAAAATCTTCATCGTTCGTAAAATTATTTGTAACAAAATATATATCATCGATTTTATATATTTATTATCGTTGCTGTATCACGCGACTATTATAGAAGTTAATTATAATAAACTAGAAAAAAGAATATAAAAGATAAAAAGATCTAGAAGAAAATATGTGATAATAAAGATGATTGGTATATAAGTATGAAAAGGTGGTGGATGTGCACATAACACCTTATCTTTACTTATCCTTCACCCATATGCAACCCACCATCATCTAAAACTAACCATAAAATTTTATTATTATCTTTCATATAAGACTAAACAATGAAAATGACTTGTTCACATTTCACATCACTTTCTGGTTTTCATGACTTTTTTTCAAGTATATTTATAAAGTTAAGAGTTAAAAATGTGTCCAATATGTTTGTTTTGATAATTGAATTACATAATAAAATATATGTCGTAGTGATATATCAGTTTTGTCTATGGTATATAAGATGTACACTTAATTTTCGACTTATAAACTGCATCAACATGTGTTTATAAGATGTACTTTCTGTTAAGAAAGTTGATTGTTCGAGATTTATTTGATATAAATATGAAACCTTGGTTTTTTCTCTTTTCTTTTTTATTATGTTAGCTTTTAAATAAGTTGATTGGTTTTGACGAATATAATCTAGATTATATTATCTAAGAATATGTGATTAGCATATCCTTTTGTTTTGCTATGCACATGAAAAGGAAAACATGCTTTAATCATTTTGATGTGTAAGTGAGTATAATCCATTAATTTAATTAAAAGCAAGTTATATTAGTTTACAATAATGATTAAATAGATGGTTTACCTTAGATTGACACCAGAAACAAAGAGAGTTGATTAATTGTTTTTATTTAATAAAACTAGTAATATATCCGCGCGATGTCACGGTGATAATAAATTGTTTGAATTTTCGGTTAATAATTTTTTTCGGTGGTACATATTATTACAAATAATTTTACCAACGATCAAAATTTTCGGTTTGTAAACATTTAATTAGTTTTAAAATTATAAAGATTAACTCTATTTATTTGAAATTTTACACAATAAAACTGATTTAAATTTATAAAAAAAGAAAACTCAATTATTTAAAATTTTAAGTATGTATAGTAAGTGTGTTATAGAGTTGTAATTTTAATGATTTAATAGTTAATTAAATAAAAGGATAAATTAGTAATTTTACCATACTTAAATTTCAACACTTTATACCCAAATGTTTTATAATATATATAGATAGTTGCATTTATATAAAACAACTGGTTACTTGTTTATTTTATAAGATACAAACACATTATACAATATAATTTACATTTTTCTTTATTGCTAGACTTTAAGTTATAACTTATAAGTTATTATATCAACATATACAATATGGTTAGAAAAGTAATTAATTATACCTTTCAATTAATTTAATGGATCATATACACCGAGTGTAAGGTATATGAGCCCTAACTTTTTCTCGAACCTAATGATTATGTGACGGCGTCTACGACCCTATCATCATAGCATTGAGATATATAAGTACTCAATTATATATGAGTAGTGGCGGAGTTAAACTTAATAAGGATCGGTATCCAAAAACAAAATGCATCTGCTAAGATTCGAATCTAAGTCTACGCTATTACCACTAATCCAAATTCTGTTATCTTCAAATATTTATCATTATCCATTATTTAAAAGATAATTAAGAATCGAAAGCAAAAAAAAAACTAAAATTTTTGAACTTTTTTTTATTAAGCGGAAAGAATACATCGGTATCGGGGGTATACCGGATACCCCCGAATCCGCCCCAGTATAAGAGATACACCCAATTTGAATTTGTTTCTTAATCTAGATACAGATTGAGATCCTCTCAGGTTATGTTTAAACATAAAAGCGTGTTTTTTTATAAACAAAATAATGAATCCTATAAATTAAAATAAAAATGTGTCCTATAGATTGACTGAAAAATGTTTATAAGATAAACATAACCTCTCATATATTTACATTAGAGGATCTCAATCAATTGTGATATTGATTATCAAAATGACACTTTATAATTTTGGGTAATTACATTTTATTTTATTAGCTTATAATTACATAAAAGCTATGCATAATGAAGTGTAGGATAAGGATATTGAAATTGTTTGGTCATTTGGATAATGAGATTTGAAGATATTTCTGTCCCCCCCAATTATTATATCAATCTGATATAGACCTTATTGGTATTGGTATTGGTCACGAATATAAATAAAGTCTTTAATTACTAATGAATAAAAAATAATAGTATATGTTAGAGCAAGAATTGACAGGCTCAGTAATTTGGGTGTTTGAGATTCAACCTCTTGACCTCCTGCTTAGCAGTGCGAACCTATCAAGCTCTTGGCGAGCCTAAGGTGGTCAAGTGGCAGGTTGGAGAAAGATGATCACAATATGTTTACTGCGGGAAGTGTATAGGTATTCCGGTCAAGAAATACTGTGTGCAAGTATGAGTGTGGGGAAGATGATGAAGCTGCCTCTAAAACCGGAAGCGTTGGGTATTTATATTGAATCATGGAAACCGTTGTATTATTGATGATTATAAACCTATTACAAAGCAACTATTTATAAACTAATATAAAACCCTAGTGGACCCTAACCCACAATCGGGCTCGGGCCTAACTTATTCTCTAATACTCCCCCGCAGTTCGAGCGGCGAAATCGCGAAAGCTCGAACTGTAAAACAAAACTATAATTATCAAAATAAATAAAAGATAAAAACTAAGATATTTTGAATGACTCCTAGCTTGCGGCGGCGTTGCAGACGTTGCGATAATGTCGAAGGACTTGAACCAGAAACCGATCATGTTTCACTCGGAATCGGAAGCATAATAAATAAAAAAGAAGCATATTATTTTCCGATCATGTTTCACTCGAAAGCAGCGTAATATTTTACCGATCATGTTTCACTCGGTAGCAGCAAAAAAAGAAAGCATAGTATTTTCCGATCATGTTTCACTCGGAAGCAGCAATAATATATGGTGATCGTCTCGCTTTGAGAGACTTTTTTTTTTTTTTTTTAATTGTCTCGCTTTAGGAGACACGTGAAAAAATTAATCCTCATACGAAACAAATAAGAGATTTAAACCAAAAGCGAAACAAAAAGAGCTAACAATAATATGAAACTAAGATCGACGAACAAAGGGAATGGAAAACTAAATAAACAAAATAGAAGTTGAAAAATTTACCAAATAGTGTGCGAAACAAATTTTCTTTTAAACAATTCAAACATTTTTTTTTTTTTTTTTTTTTTTTTTGAAGGAACAGAAAACAAAAGAGACGAATGAACCGATTAGAAAACTCACCCATTAATCGGATTTAAAACCTGGAACACGTTGGAGTGAACGAAAGCTTAATCGAACGAATCAAAGAGAGCCCGCGGTGGCTCTGATACCATATTGAATCATGGAAACCGTTGTATTATTGATGATTATAAGCCTATTACAAAGCAACTATTTATAAACTAATATAAAACCCTAGTGGACCCTAACCCACAATCGGGCTCGGGCCTAACTTATTCTCTAATAATTTATACCCAACATTGTCAGGTTCCAACAACAGTCATGATGATCATTTATTGTTCATCAATAGGATTCCAACGGGTATAAGTGAAAAGGTAACGCTCCTGCAATGATATAATCTCATCAATGCCTTTGACTGTTACATCCAAACATTAGGCTTGGATGTCTGACTGGCAGAATGTCAGGAGCATGATACCTTGAGATGAACTCCAAAGCATCAGTGTTGGTCTACACTAGTCATTAGACATGCCAGAGCATGAGTGTCGGACTGAGCGTCGGATGCCATGGCAGATCTCCGGGCACGGGACCAGCTAGGTGCCGGGGCCACGACTCCCGGACACGGGGCGCCTAGGTGCCGGGACACAACTTCCGGACACCAGGTGTCGGGGCCATGATTCCCGGACACGGGGCGCCTAGGTGCCGGGACACGACTCCCGGATCCGGGGCGCTAGGTGCCGGGACACAACTCTCGGATCCCGGACACGGGGCCATGATTTCCGGACACGGGGCGCTAGGTGCCGGGACACATCTCTCGGATCCCGGACACGGGGCCATGATTCCCGGACACGGGCGCTAGGTGCCGGGACACAACTCTCGGATCCCGGACACGGGGCCATGATTCCCGGACACGGGGCGCTAGGTGCCGGGACACATCTCTCGGATCCCGGACACGGGGCCATGATTCCCGGACACGGGGCGCTAGGTGCCGGGACACATCTCTCGGATCCCGGACACGGGGCCATGATTCCCGGACACGGGGCGCTAGGTGCCGGGACACATCTCTCGGATCCCGGACACGGGGCCATGATTCCCGGACACGGGGCGCTAGGTGCCGGGACACATCTCTCGGATCCCGGACACGGGGCCATGATTCCCGGACACGGGGCGCTAGGTGTCGGGACACATCTCTCGGATCCCGGACACGGGGCCATGATCCCCGGACACGGGGCGCTAGGTGCCGGGACACATCTCTCGGATCCCGGACACGGGGCCATGATCCCTGGACACGGGGCCTGGTGCCGGGGCCATTTTACCCGGACACGGGGCCGGGTGCCGGGGCCATTTTACCCGGACACGGGGCCTGGTGCCGGGGCCATTTTACCCGGACACGGGGTCAAGGGCCAAGTGTCCGGACGCCGGAGCCTTGTGTCCGGACGCCGGGACGAAATGTCCGGATGCTAGGGCCAAGTGTCCGGACGCCGGAGCCTTGTGCCCGGACACCGGAGCCTAAGGGCCGGAGCTAGGAGATAGCAGGCAAGCTTTTGTAAGTCAGGTTATGTGTTTAGGGGGTTAATGGACTATGTGTATGAGCCATTCCCTACTAACACTATCATGCCCCCAGTTAGGTTTTAAAATGGTTTTTTGAAGCCTAACTTTTTTTGTTCTTATTGTCTCTTCCGGCTATTCTTTGGCCATGCCTTTCTTGGCCGCTTGAGGTTGCCTTGAGTAGTTGTGACCGAGGCCATGTCCAATGTGTCTTTGAAATATAATGTTTTATTGGGTGATCAAGCCAATAACACATTTTTAACCTGTTATCTTGGATGTTGTGTCACACCATCTTGGGTGTGCGTAAGAGTAATTATACTGAATTGTGTCTATGACACTCATTTGAGTACCTATGGTTCTTTTGTATGCCGATGACATAGCTAGATGTTGGCATCTCATGTATATTTCATATCGTGCCGATGGCACTTTTGTTGGTTAACCTTCAATTTGTTTTACTCGCGAGTGATGTCGCTCCCCAATGAGAAGTGCTTGCCTTTTTCCGGTAGGTAAAAAGACCAATATGTGATTGCATGTTTGGCGTAGATTGAAGATGTCTATATGTGCCTTTTGCTAAATTTCCCTCCAAACGTAGTTTGGGGTGGTGCATCAGGTTTTTTTCCTTGTGGGATAAATAGATCAGACCACTTTGTATTTTGAGGTGCATTGCTGTGAATGACTCTTTGAAGAGCGTTTTCTTATGGTGTGGCCAAATCCCTGATGAGTGAGATGGCCAAATACCAAAGTTTTCCAGATTTCCCAGATATCCAGACTTGGCTAGTTGTGGATTGTCAAGGTGTACCATGTTGTAGAGACATCCGGACTGGCCGGCTGTTCAGGGTTTTTTTTTTTTTTTTTTTTTTTAAACTTTCGGCATTGAAACAACTGTTGGCTAGGCACATCCTGACGGGTGTTGTGGTTGTAAGTGCTGACAATCAGCAATAGTATGTAAATATTAAACGTAGCACCTTTTTAGATTCATTGCATTCCATGTCCTAGGTAATGGTTGTCCATCTAAGTCAGACAGGGTGTAGGAGCCAGTTCCATGTGCTTCAAAGACACGATATGGGCCTTCCCATGTGGGACCCAACTTGCCCAAGTTTTCGGTCCTGCTAGCTTCATTCTTCCGCCATACGAGATCTCCCACTTTGAAAGATGTGTGTCAGACTCTTTGGTTATAATACTTAGCCATCTGTCTATGGCTTTCTGCTTGTCGGATGAGAGATATTTCTCTTCGCTCCTCGACGATATTCAAGTTCTCTCTTAGGGCTTCTTCATTTAGCTCCGGATTGAAATGAAGGGTCCGATGAGTAGGGATTGTAAGTTCTGGTGGGATAACTGCCTCAGTGCGATAGACTAGGCTGAAAGGGGTTTCAGATGTAGTTCTGCCGGGGGAAGTTCTATGTGCCCAAAGAATGCCTGGGATTTCGTCTACCCATGCCTTTGCATATTTTCCCAATCTGGCCTTAATTCCCTTGACGATTGCTTTGTTCATGACTTCCACCTGACCATTAGCTTGTGGGTGTGCCACAGAGGTAAATCGTTGTTGGATATCCATATCTTGACACCAAGTCTTAAACGGATTATCTGCAAATTGTTTTCCATTATCACTGACTAGGACGTGTGGAACTCCAAAGCGACATACTATTTGTTCCCAAACGAAGCTTATCATTCGAGGCCCGGTGATAGTTGCCAAGGGCTTAGCTTCAATCCATTTTGTGAAATAGTCCACAGCCACTAAAAGGTATTTAACATTGCCTACTCCAGGGGGGAATGGTCCGACAATGTCGATTCCCCATTTGTAAAATGGCGATGCGCTAGTCACTGGAATGAGGTCCTGCTTTAGCATTTTTGAGACTGACGCATGTTTTTGGCATGATTCACATTTTTCAATTTCTTCCTTTGCATCTCTGTGCATGGATGGCCAGAAGTATCCAAGTCTCATGACCTTAGTGGTTACCGAACGAGGGCCTTCATGCATGCCACAACTTCCACCATGTACATCCTGAATTAGATCCTTTGCTTGTGTTGGGCCGACACATCTTAGATGTGGACCCAAAAAAGACTTCCTAAACAGGTAGTTGTCTATGAGGAGATACATTGGTGCCTTCATTCTGATTTTCCTTGCTAGTTGTTTGTCTTCCGGGAGTTGTCCATTCTGAAGGAAGTTTTTTATTGGAGTCATCCAACAGTCTTCCTCCGTTATTGCGACCACTTCCTTTGTTGGCACTATGGATTTCTCAGTTAGGACTTCCACCAACAATTCTTTCTTGAGGTGGGCGAAGGAGGATGCTGCAAGTTTGCTCAATGCATCTGCTATTTTGTTACAGTTTCTTGGCACTTGCTCTATGGTAAATTTTGAGAAGTCCGAAATGATTTTTCTGGTTTCTTCCAAGTATTGTTGCATGGAAGTTTGATTTGCTTCATAGCTACCATTGATATGATTAGCTACCAACTGGGAGTCCACAAAAGCTTCTATATTTTGAACTCCCATCTTTCTAGCTATTCGTAGCCCTGATAAAAGAGCTTCATATTCGGCTTCATTGTTGGTTGTCGGGAAGTCAAACTTAAGGGCGTAGGTATACTCGTTTTTGTCTGGATCTGTGAGTATGAGGCCAGCTCCTGACCCTTCTAGGCTGGACGCGCCATCTGTGAAGAGGGTCCAAGGAGGGCTGTCTGTCACTAATGGATCCTTTGGTTCTTCCATTCCTTCAATTTCAGCCAGGAAATCTGCCAAGATTTGTCCTTTCATCGAGTTTCGAGGTTGGAAAGAAATTTCATGTTCTCCCAGTTCAATTGCCCATTTTGCTAATCGTCCCGACACTTCTGGTTTACCCAATATTTGTTTGATTGGTTTGTCTGTTAGCACTTGGATGGGATGTCCTTGAAAATATCTCCTCAAACGTCTAGACGCATGAACCAAAGAGAGTGCCAATTTTTCCAAACATGGATAATTAACCTCTGGGCCTTTCAGTGCCCTACTGATGAAATAGATCGGAATTTGTGATTCGCCCCTTTGGGCTACTAAAACTGCGCTTACACATTCTTTGGAAGCAGCCAAGTATATAGTTAGTGTCTCCCCGGCTATTGGAGCCGTGAGTGTTGGGAGATTAGCCATGAATTTCCTCATTTCTTGAAATGTCACTTCTGCTTCTTCAGACCATGAGAAGTCTTTTTTCCGAATGCATCCCTTTAAGGTATTAAAGAAAGGGAGGGATCGATCTGCGGCTTTGGACAAGAAACGGCTAAGTGCTGCTAGCTTGCCATTTAGGCTTTGGACTTGCTTTTTGGTGGAAGGAGATGACATGTCAATGACTGCCTGAACCTTCTTAGGATTGACTTTGATGCCATTAGGTGTAACAATATGTCCCAAGAATTTTCCTTCCTCCATGCCAAAACTACACTTGGATGGATTAAGCTTCATGTTAATATTACGTAATGTTTGGAAAGTTTCCAGGATATCAGCCAACATGATGTCTTCCGTATTGCTTTTGATAACTATGTCATCTACATAGGCTTCTATGTTCCTTCCCACTTGATTTTTGAAAGTTTCATCTATTAGACGTTGATAGGTTGTTCCAGCGTTTTTCAAGCCAAATGGCATTTTTTGGAAACAAAATATGCCTTGGTTTGTGTGAAAAGCTGTTTTGTCTTCATCACCTTTTTTCATACAAATTTGGTGATAACCTTTATATGCATCTAAAAAGCATTTGAGTCTAAATCTATCTAAGGATTCCACTTTCCAATCGATTTCTGGTAAAGGTTAGTTGTCCTTTGGACAAGCTTTGTTGATATCTTTGAAATCAACGCATAATCTCCAAGAACCATCTCCCTTCTTTACCATAACTGGATTAGCAATCAAAGTTTGGTATTTTACCTCTCTGACAATCCCTGCTTCGACCATTTTGTTTACTTGGTCACATGCATATTTATTACGATCCGGGGCCATGCCTCGTTTTTTCTGTCGGATTGGCACAATATTGGGACTCGCGTTTAGGGAATGCTCTGCTAGTTCCCTTGGGACACCAGTCATGTCTGATGTCTGCCATGCAAAGACATCAAGGTTTGATTCTAGTAACGTTATGAGTTTAGTCTTTGTCTGTGTTGGGAGTTGTGAACCAATGGTCACTGGTTGTTCAGGGAAATTTTTATTAATAATAACTTTTTGTTCCGGACCATCAATGATTTCCATTGCCGGATCACTTTTGGGACCCTCTACCAGTTTTGGTTTCTCTGCCTGTTTGCACTCTTTAGGCCATGACGTTCTAGCCCTGACTATGGCTATGCCAGCTGGGGTAGAAAACTTTATCATGCCATGAATGGTTGATGGAATTGCTCCAAATTTTTGTAATGCAGGCCTGCCCAGTAGGACATTGTAGGCCGATGGTGCATCAATGATTGCAAAATTAATCATTTCTAACCTATAGTGTGGATATTCTCCTAACATCATGAATATTGCTACCTCTCCGATTGGCCAATGCGTCTCACCTGAAAACCCCACTAGAGGGAATTGTGTTGGACGCTTTTAATGTTGTACTTTTTCAGGGAGCTTCCTAAAACAGTGGGCATAAATAATGTCCATTGAGCTCCCTGTATCAACATATGCCTTGTTCACTTCATAGTTGGCTAACCAGATTTGTATTACTACAGGGTTGATGGAAGGAGTTTCAATTGGTGGGAAGCAAATAGGCTCCATCACCCAATCCTGAAGGACTGATGCCTTCCTATTGCGAGATGTAGTTTCTTCCTGCGCCATGTATATGTAATTAGGTGGGGTGGTGGATGGGGTATTGGTGGTTGTCTTTGGCTTAAGTGAACCGATTTGTGATGAGGAATTTCCTTCCATGGAGAAGAAAAAATGGTGGTGAAACTAAGAAATGAAATGAAAAAAGATAGAAATGAAATGAGACACCGTTGCTAAAACGTGTCCCACGGATGGCGCCAATGTTAGAGCAAGGATTGACAGGCTCAGTAACTTGGGTGTTTGGGAATTAACCCCTTGACCTCCTGCTTAGCAGTTCGAACCTATCAAGCTCTTGGCGAGCCTAAGGTGGTCAAGTGGCTGGTTGGAGAAAGATGATCGGAATATGTTTACTGCGGGAAGTGTATAGGTATTCCGGTCAAGAAATACTGTGTGCAAGTATGAGTGTGGGGAAGATGATGAAGCTGCCTCTAAAACCTGAAGCGTTGGGTATTTATACCCAACATTGCCAGGTACCAACAACAGTCATGATGATCATTTATTGTTCATCAATAGGATTCCAACGGGTATAAGTGAAAAGGTAACACTCCTGCAATGATATAATCTCATCAATGCCTTTGACGGTTACATCCAAACATTAGGCTTGGATGTCTGACTGGCAGAATGTCAGGAGCATGATACCTTGAGATGAACTCCAAAGCATCAGTGTTGGTCTACACAAGTCATTAGACATGTCAGAGCACGAGTGTCTGTTGGTGCAATATATGTGACAGTTGTTCTAGATTAATTAAGTCTTTAGTTATAGTTTATTTGAGTCTGTAATGGCCCAATAACATTGTATTGTTAAGTGGGCTATTTAGTCTGTTATGGGTGTTAATGGACTTTGCATAGTCCATGAGCCCATTAGTGGCCCAAGCCTGTGAACATCTCTCTATATAAAGAGACATTGAGTTTAGGTTTAGGGTTAATCAGTTAGTTAATAACTAGAGACAGACTGAGGGAGAAGAGTTCTGAGAATACTTTATTGTAATTGAGTGATTCAATAATAAAGTATTTGGAATTGGGTAATTCGCATTTTGTTATTTACTGCATTCGTTTATAACCTGTTTGATTTATCATTGCAGCAGCGGCGACGAACAAATACAAACGAAAATCATCTTCGTTTGGAATCAAATTCATCTTCGTGGCAGTGATTAACAGGGCACGAACATCATCTTCGTGGTGATTGCTCGCCAATTTGACGAACACCTTGTTCGTGAGTTGGATGTTTGATTAAGTTAGTCACATTCGTTTGACTTGTTCGGGATTTAGATTGAACAGTTTGTTCGTAGGACTTTGATTCTGTTCGTGACCGATATTGTTCGTGCTTTGACACTCAGATTTAATTGATGCTCGTTTTGAATTTATCATGTTCATGAAATCAAATTTGATGTTCGTCGTTTGATTTCGAAATCAATTCAAGTTCGTAACTGTTTTGTACACAGCGACATCTTCGTGTTGGCTTATACAAGAATCATTCAATATTGGATATTGGACTTGGGACTGAAATTCAGACTGGACCTATTTCAATTGTGACTTGGGCCTGCTTTAATTAACTTGGGCCCGAGTCTTTTACTGGACTCTATTTTGGACTGGACTTTGAAATTGAACTTGGACTCGTTAATTATTTGGACTTGCTAATTGGACTCAATTATTTGGACTCGTTATTTGGACTGTTTCTTAAATCTTTAGTTGGACTTAATTAATTTAACAAAAGGTAAAGAAATGCTTTATTTTCAATACGATAATGACGCTGAAAGAGAAAGTGCTGGAAAAATCTTTATGAGGCAATTTGATACGTTCAAAGCTGAAAGAAACGAAAACTTTGAAAATACTGTCACCAGATATTATAATCTCCTTACAGAACTTGGCAGGTGTCGTAGAAGTGTAACTGGTAGAATAATTAAGAAATTCTTAGACGCTTTGCCTAAGCATTGGGAAGTTTATGTAAACTTGGTAAAACATGAACGTGATTTTGATGAGTTGATTAAAAGATTGAGAGCTTATAAATCAACAATCATGGCATCTATTGAGGGATTTCGCAGTGAAGCCAGTATTTCTACAGGTGATTCTAGTACTGCAAGTGATAAAGATATTGAGAGTACATCTTCTGACAAAGAGACTATTTCAGCTTTAACCTCGGAAAATAAACGTTTAACCGAAGCATTGGACATCTTGACGAATCAACATAAAGATTTGAAAATTGAATTGTCTTGTGAAGTTCACCTGAAGAAGGACTTATCCAACAAGCTTCATCAAGATTCCAAAGATAAAAATGAATATATATGTACTATCGATTTACGATCACAAAAGATCGATATGCTTTATGAATGTTTGGAAAAAGAGAAGCAGTTGTACATCGAAAAGGAAAAGGAACTACGAGACAGCGAGGTCAAAAGATTGGAGCTTACCAGAGAGATTGAACAATTTCGGACTTCATCTAACACACTTACTTCCATTTTGAGTCGTCAAAGGCGAAGTGGAGATCATACTGGTTTGGGATATAATGAAACACCTCCACCTTTTAATCACAATTACAGTTTTCTTAAAACTGAATGTGACGAGAAGGAAAATAGCGTTGGATCTTCTTGTGAATCTTCCTCTACAAGGGACGATCAGACCGAGTCAAGTGCTTCAACTGAGTCAAGTGTTTCGGAGACAAAAATGAGTACATTAGCTGAAAACTCAAAACCCAAACAGCCCATGGACGATTTGAAATGTTTTAAATGCCGGGAACATGGTCACGTGGCCTCGGTATGTCCAATGAAGAAGCGAAAGAAAGCCAACAGATCGCCTTCTCCGAAGAAAGAGCAAGCTCGCAGATCGTCGTTACCGAAGACGAAACAAATGGCTCGTTCACACTCACCTGTACGGAAACAGGTACACCATGTTCGGAAATCAATGGCTCGATCTCATTCACCTGTTCGGAAACAGGTGCCTCAAAAGTGGATAAAGAAACAGGAACACACGGGTGTTTCGAATGATAGTTCATTTCAACCGCGTCCATTTCGACCGTCTTTTTGAACTTCTAATCCATACTGCCCGAGTCAGAAAGTAAATTCCTTTTATCGGGAACCGAGTCAGAGAGTCCATTCTTGTTTCCAACAGTCGAGATCCTTTCGTCCACCGAGGAACCACCTGAATTCTAAAGTTAAAACTACTGTTACTAAAGATGATGGTTTCTTCAAGGAGTTCGTATACGTGAACGAAAGAGGACAATCAAGACGCGTTATGGCATGGGTTCCCCACCATAACTGATCATTGCTAATTTTAGCTGATAATTTTGTAATCTTTGTATATTTATCTTTATGAAAATTAGAGTCGACATGAAAAGCTCAAAATTTCGTGTCGATCTCTTAAAAAAAAAAAAAAAAAAAAAAAAAAAAAAAAAATTAGAATCGACATGAAACACTCCAAATTTCGTGTCGATATCTTAAAAAAAAAAAAAAAAAAAAAAAATTCTTATTAACGTTTGTTTGCAGGTTGTGCGCGTACGAGACTCTACTCTTGAAAACTGTTGTTTGAGACGTTGTTCATCGTCAGACAGCTCAGGGGGAGTTTTGTTGTCATTTATGGAAGCTCGAAGAATACAAGCAAAAGTGATGAACTGAGTTGAGTCAAATTGTGACAAAGACTCTGATAAAGTGCGAAGTTCACAACAACAAAGGGAGGTGCCTAACTCTTCACAAGCATTAACAGAAAAGACTAACTCTTCACAAGAGCAAACGGAGAAGACTGTATCTTCACAAGCTTAAACGGAGAAGACTGAATTATTGCAACAATTCAGGGGGAGTTATTCAAGACTATGATGAGTTAGAAGAACCTGCAAGGAACACAAGGAGTACAACACTATAAAGACTTTGAGCGTATAACAGAATCTAGAAGCAACAGTCAAGGGGGAGTTTGTTGGTGCAATATCTGTGACAGTTGTTCTAGATTAATTAAGTCTTTAGTTATAGTTTATTTGAGTCTGTAATGGCCCAATAACATTGTATTGTTAAGTGGGCTATTTAGTCTGTTATGGGTGTTAATGGACTTTGCATAGTCCATGAGCCCATTAGTGGCCCAAGCCTGTGAACATCTCTCTATATAAAGAGACATTGAGTTTAGGTTTAGGGTTAATCAGTTAGTTAATAATCAGAGACAGACTGAGGGAGAAGAGTTCTGAGAATACTTTATTGTAATTGAGTGATTCAATAATAAAGTATTTGGAATTGGGTAATTCGCATTTTGTTATTTAGTGCATTCGTTTATAACCTGTTTGATTTACTGATTACGAGATTCCGCCTCGTGATTAGTTGGTTTAATCCTGTAGATCGGACCACTGGGACCTACAGTGTCGGACTGAGCGTCGGATGTCAGGGCAGATCTCCGGGCACGGGACCAGCTAGGTGCCGGGGCCACGACTCCCGGACACGGGGCGTCTAGGTGCCGGGACACAACTCCCGGACACCAGGTGTCGGGGCCATGATTCCCGGACACGGGGCGCCTAGGTGCCGGGACACGACTCCCGGATCCGGGGCGCTAGGTGCCGGGACACAACTCTCGGATCCCGGACACGGGGCCATGATTCCCGGACACGAGGCGCTAAGTGCCGGGACACATCTCTCGGATCCCGGACACGGGGCCGTGATTCCCGGACACAGGGCGCTAGGTGCCGGGACACAACTCTCGGATCCCGGACACGGGGCCATGATTCTCAGACACGGGGCGCTAGGTGCCGGGACACATCTCTCGGATCCCGGACACGGGGCCACGGACACGGGGCGCTAGGTGCCGGGACACATCTCTCGGATCCCGGACACGGGGCCATGATTCCCGGACACGGGGAGCTAGGTGCCGGGACACATCTCTCGGATCCCGGACACGGGGCCATGATTCCCGGACACGGGGCGCTAGGTGCCGGGACACATCTCTCGGATCCCGGACACGGGGCCATGATTCCCGGACACGGGGCGCTAGGTGCCGGGACACATCTCTCGGATCCCAGACACGGGGCCATGATTCCCGGACACGGGGGGCTAGGTGCCGGGACACATCTCTCGGATCCCGAACACGGGGCCATGATTCCCGGACACGAGGCGCTAGGTGCCGGGACACATCTCTCGGATCCCGGACACGGGGCGCTAGGTGTCGGGACACATCTCTCGGATCCCGGACACGTGGCCATGATTCCCGGACACGGGGCGCTAGGTGCCGGGACACATCTCTCGGATCCCGGACACGGGGCCATGATTCCCGGACACGGGGCGCTAGGTGTCGGGACACATCTCTCGGATCCCGGACACGGGGCCATGATCCCCGGACACAGGGCGCTAGGTGCCGGGACACATCTCTCGGATCCCGGACACGGGGCCATGATCCCCGGACACGGGGCCGTTTAACCCGGACACGTGGCCGTTTTACCCGGACACGGGGCCTGGTGCCGGGGCCATTTTACCCGGACACGGGGCCTGGTGCCGGGGCCTTTTTACCCGGACACGGGGTCAAGGGCCAAGTGTCCGGACGCCGGGGCCAAGTGTCCGGACGCCGGGGCTAAGTGTCCGGACGCCGGAGCCTAAGGGCCGGAGCTAGGAGATAGCAGCCAAGCTTTTGTAAGTCAGGTTATGTGTTTAGGGGGTTAATGAGCTATATGTATGAGTCATTCCCTACTAACACTATCAGTAGACTTTATCTTACACGATTAAACTGATAATATAATTACAACCAGAATTATATCTCTAGCATACATGTCATTAAAAACCACTAATACCAATTTATAATTAGCAAATTAATATAAAAAATCAATTTTCTAAGAGTTTAAGTCGTTCATTAACAATTTCTACAATCGATTAACTTGAGTCAATATTATACTATTTTAAAAAGTGGATTTGAACATAAACAAATAATAAAGAATGAAAAGGATAATACAACGAATTTAATGTTGCAAGTTGCAATCATAATACAGTGTAGGTACATTTATTGCTAACAATAGATAGGGAATCGAATTTTTTAGATTCTCCCATTAACGATTGATCTATGTATATAAATCATTGAGGACATGCTTGGTTGAAGGTACTAAGAGGTAACGAATGAAAATGAAAATAATTGATAGAGGTTGTTTTGTTATAAAGTAATCAATTATTGTCTACTAATGAGTAATATCTATTACCCTACAAATTGAGGTTAATGAAGCTAGTTAATCAATATATCCCACCATATTCCTTTATATTTCCATTATCTTTTTCATTTTCAATACCTTTTTTAAACCAAGCACGGCCTGATTATTGTAAGGGAACATTATCAGTTTTGCAATTTTAATATAGGATATTGTTGGAGTATATATAAATATACTCCAAAAAGGCAACTCCTCGCCTTAATGCTTCGATAAGGATAGCTCCGGCAAGCTCAATGGAACGTCAGGCCGAGGCCACAAGCAGTAGGCAAAGCTGACGTCATTAAACCGCCAATCGTATCACGTGCTCACCTGACATAAAACATCTGACAGAACGGCCAAAAGGACTGTACCACGTGGTACAGCAGGAAAAGTACTGGGGAATGTGCCAATCATCTGCTGGGTATTAGGGTGGTGCCGAAGGCACCATCTATGGACCAGATTTATCAAAGAAGGGAATATAGTACGCCGAAAGAAGCATCAGTCTATTATCCAGGGGACAAGAGACCGATGCACCAGGTAGTATAAAAAGGGTCAGACCCATTCTAGGAAAAGGGGGGCTGGACCTTAAACACTCTAGATCAAGAACATTCCTCTTAAATGTTCTTGATTATTCTTTCATCTTAAATATTGCATTTACTACTATTCACATCCCGAAGAATAACTATCCCTGTGATGAATACTTACTCTCACGCCCGAGCCTTGTCGGGGAAACCTCCCCGATAAGCTTAGACGTTTGTTTCGTGTGCAGATTTCTAGCTAGAAGGTGTATCTTTCGAAGATTGTACGTGGTATAGATCCCCGTGGATTTTTACTTCAACATTTGGCGCCATCCGTGGGACCTTTATTCAACGATAGTTGGAGCGAGAACACAGACACATGGATACCCCGCTGTCGTCGGGGATATCTACCCTTGTGCCTACTGTTCAGCCATCAACCAACGTTATAGAGCCACCCATATCTCAACCACACCATTCCACACCATATCAATCGATACCACACCTTTCAATGCCACCTTTATCGCCGCCTGTACTAAATACCACAAGATACGAGGCAGCGCCCCAGAGTGGTGGAAATGAAATCACTCCAGAATTCGTTATCAGCAATTTCGGACGCCTGCGAGGGCTGATGAACACGTATGTGCAAAGGGAAAGACAGCGAGGGGTGGACATTGAACTCTCGTATGGAGACGTCAACGAGACTAGCGTGACCAACGGGTCAACTACCCCATCCCCAATAAGAACGAGTCAAGGGGAACGGAGAGAAGAGCATGTAAGTCCGTTGCAGGGACGGAACCTCTTTGGAAGAACGGGTCAGGCAATCTTCACCCAAACACCAGGCACGGGATTAAGCCAGAGAGGAAACACCGTGCTCCCGCCGTCACAGGCAGGCTATATGCCTCTACAATCTACACTACCACCTCCTAGGGTATTTTTCGATCTGCCTCCGGGTAACTCGACACCACGATACACACAGGGGAATGGAATCCCACCTTTCTCATCAGGATATCTAGCTTCGGCGGAATATAACCCTAGTAGTTGGGCATTACCTCCGGAACATGCCCAGACCTTGGCTGAAAGATGTGAGGCCGAAGATCTGGCTAGACCATATCATCGGCAGAAGGAGGCAAAGTTTGTAAAGCGAATCGCAGAATTCAAGTTCCCTCCTAAAATTAAAATGCCATCCAATGTGAAGATGTACGACGGGACCCAGGACCCTGATGACCATCTAAGCATCTTTGCCGGGGCGGCTGAAGTAGAACAGTGGTCTATGCCGGTTTGGTGCCACATGTTCGTACAAACACTAATAGGAGCAGCCAGGCTGTGGTTCGACAGCCTTCTTCCAGCAAGCGTCAGCGGTTTTGAGGACCTGCAACAGAAGTTCAGGGTTAACTTCATGCAACAGAAAAGGTATGAGAAAGATCCCGTAGAGATACACAACATTAAGCAGAGGGAGGATGAGACTCTCCGGAGGTTCATGGAGAGGTTTAACAGAGAAAGTCTGCAGATCAAAGGGGCAACCGAAGGAATGAGGGTGTCAGGCTTCATGCATGCCATCCGAAACAAGCAGCTCATCGAGAGACTGAATAACCAAATCCCCAGAACGGTGGAAGAAATGATGGAGAGGGTTCAAGACTTCATCAGGGGGAAGGAGGCAGCTTCTCTAACAGAGGAGGGAAGCTCGCGAAGGGTAATCCGGGAAGAAAGACGGAACAGTTGGAAAAGTGGGAGCAGGCGAGATATCCCGGCTGCACGAAATGAGAGGTCTCCGCCGAAGCCTAGGGCCTTTACTCCACACGTACACCCGTACTCACCCGATGGTAGGCCCAAGAATATATTCCAACTCCTATCCAAGACTCACTGTGAGATATACTCTACCGAACCTATCTGTCAGAAGTTCCCTATACCCCTGCCTATGACAGGAAACCCGGAGAAGAAGAACGCCGATAGATACTGCGAGTTTCATCAAGGTAACGGTCATAACACCAACGACTGTTATCAACTTAAGAAACATATAGAGGAAGCAGTGCGCTCCGGACAATTGCGCCATCTCTTGACGGAGATAAGGTCAGGGGGAAGCAAGGAGGGAGAAATACCCGACAAGATAACCGGAACGGGCAAAAGAGCAAGTCCAAGGAGGTCCACATGGTTGATTATCGAAATGTCGAAACTCGCGGAGAGTTGAATGAACGGAGAAGGAGAAGGCCGGAGGTTTTCAACTGGATGAACCAACCGATAGCCTTCCCACCCTTAAGCGAATACTTCCCTTCGCAAGATCCAATTGTCATAGAGGGAAGGTTGGCAATTACCCGGTGCAGAGAATCTATGTGGACACAGGTAGCTCAACGGAGGTGATATATGAGCACTATTTTCGCAAGCTCAAACTCGGAGTACAGGCGGAGCTCCGAAAGACGAGGACGCACCTTCAGAGCTTTACGGGAGAAGTATCATGTCCGATGGGAGAGATAGATCTGCCTCTCACCCTGGGGCGATACCCCAGGATGAGAACGGAAATGATGACTTTCTTAGTAGTGCGGGCTCCGTCAACATATGATGTTATTCTGGGAAGACCGGGACTATTCTTGTTGGGAGCGGTCGCTTCACCGCTCCATTCATCATTAAAATTCCCAACCCCACATGGAGTAGCCACCGTAAGGTCCGATAAGAACAGAAGAGGGGAATGCCACGAGGTCCGGCCATCGCTAGGCCCAAAGAAAGGAACAGACGATCCTGAGGAAAAATTGGTTATAAATCCACAATTCCCAGAACAAACCGTTGCCATAGGATCTTCCTTGTCACAGAAATGCAAGGAACAATTGTTCACCCTACTCAGTAACAGTTTAGATATTTTCGCGTGGCAGCCTGCGGATATGACAGGCGTGCCAAGAAGTGTAGCTGAGCACAGACTCAAGGCATACCCCAGCATAGAACCTGTTAAGCAGAAAAAGAGGGGAATGGCTCCGGCTATGACCAAAGTCGTTAGGGAAGAAGTGACTAAACTGGTCAAAGCGGGCATACTCCGAGAAACAAGATACCAAACGTGGGTTGCGAATCCAGTCATGGTGGCGAAGGGCGATAAGTCATGGAGAATGTGCATCGACTTCAAAGACATAAACAAGGCGTGTCCCAAAGATAATTACCCGTTGCCAGAAATCGATTGGAAGATAGACTCACTGATGGGATTCAAATACAAATGCTTCCTCGACGCATACCAAGGGTACCATCAAATCCAGATGGCAAAGGAGGATGAAGACAAGACTGCATTCTACAAAGACTTCGGAATTTTCTGTTATAAGAAAATGCCATTTGGATTGAAGAACGCCGGAGCCACCTATCAAAGGCTTATCGACCGAACTTTCCGGAATCAGATAGGAAGAAACTTGGAGGCTTACGTCGACGATTTGGTAATCAAGAGTAATCAAGAGGAAGAGATGATATATGACATTGCCGAAACATTCAAGAGCCTCAGAAGCATCAACATGAAGCTAAACCCAAAAAAATGTACCTTCGGAGTAGAAGAGGGAAAGTTCTTAGGACATGTAATAACAGAGAAAGGAATTAAAGCTTGTCCAGAGCAAGTACGGGCAGTAGCAGAAATGAAATCCCCCAGGAGTTTAGGGGAAGTACAAAGCTTGAATGGGAAGCTGGCAGCACTTAACCGATACCTCTCAAGATCGGCGGAGAAGTCGCTTCCTTTCTTCAAAACCCTAAAGAAATGCGTGAACGTGAAAGATTTTGAATGGACTGCGGAAGCCGAGGAAGCATTCGTCAATATGAAGGGATACTTACAACAGCTGCCCACGCTAGTTGCACCGGCACCTGGACAGGAAATCCTGGTCTATTTGGCAGCATCGCCAGAAACTGTTAGCGCAGTCTTAGTCACGGAGATCGAAAGGAAGCAGAAGCCCGTATACTTTGTCAGTAGAGCCTTACAAGGGGCGGAGCTAAATTATCCACCAATGGAAAAACTAGCACTCTCCTTGATACACGCGGCAAGAAGGCTCAGGAGATACTTCCAAGCTTACCATATCGTAGTCCTAACCGAATTACCAATCAAGGACATCCTGGCAACTCCAGAGCGTTCGGGACGCCTGGCCAAATGGGCAATAGAGTTGGGAGCATTTGCCATCGAGTATCGGCCAAGGCAGGCGATCTTGGCAGATTTCCTAGCAGAAATACCGTTGCCCCCACCTCCTACCCAGCAAAGTCATGAAAGGACAAAAGAACTAGAACAGGAGGGCCAAGGGAGGCCCGGGGAAACAAAGGAAATATGGACCTTGTTCACAGACGGAGCGTGTAACTCAACCGGAGCAGGGGCAGGGGTGCTTTTAATCAACCCTGACGGGGCGGAATTTACTTACGCCCTCAAATTCAGTTTTCCCAGCACCAATAACGAATCAGAATATGAGGCACTCTTGGCCGGGCTCAGGATAGCAGCCAAAATGAAGGTAAAACATTTGGAGGTAAGTGTGGATTCTTCCCTAGTGGCGAACCAAGTAAACGGAGACTTTGAGACAAAAGGGGAATCCTTGGTTAAGTACAAGGAATTGGTAGACAAGTTAAAAGTAGGCTTCTGGAGCTTCAGTATAAAACAAGTACCGAGAGAAGAAAATGTGAAGGCAGATGCAGCAAGCAAGCTAGCCTCATTAACAAACTTAACCTTTCCTCACACATCAAAAAACGTGTTGGTCGAAACACTAAAAGAAAGGTCGATTGACGCCAGGGAAATACATGCTATCGTAGAAGAAGAAGGGCCTTGCTGGATGACACCCATCATACGATTTCTGAAGGATGGTTCTCTGCCAAACGATCAAACCGAAGCCAGGAAAATCAGGGCCAAAAGCCCTATGTACTTCCTCGATGGAGAAACCCTTTACAAGAAATCGTATTTAATGCCGTTGCTTAGGTGTGTCGGACCAATGCAGGCGAATTACGTTATCCGAGAGGTGCATAACGGGGCATGTGGGATGCACTCCGGGCCAAGAGCCACGGTAGCAAAGATTATGAACCTAGGGTATTATTGACCCTCGATGTATCGGGATGCAACTGACGAGATCCAAAGATGTATCAGTTGCCAGCGATACTCACCAGTGCCTAAATTGCCTAAACACTCCCTAGTTTCTGTAACCTCAGCGTGGCCGTTTCAGCAATGGGGTATTGACATAGTGGGCCCCTTTCCGGTATCCACCGGAGGAGTAAAATTTCGGTTGGTAGCAATAGACTACTTCACCAAATGGGTAGAAGCAAAGCCATTAGCGTCAATTACCGGACCTCAAATCAAAAAATTTGTTTTTGAAAACATAGTGTGCAGGTTTGGTTTGCCAGGGATCCTAATATCAGACAATGGGAAGCAGTTCGCTGACAACCCACTCAAGTCATGGTGCAAAGAAATGAAAATCCAGCAGAAATTTACATCCGTGGCCCACCCACAAGCCAATGGCCAAGTAGAACGCGCTAACAGAAGCATAGTGGAAGGAATCAAAACTCGCCTGGATAAGGAAGGAGGCAGCTGGTTGGATCATTTGGTACATGTCCTATGGGCTCACCGAACAATGGTCAAGACAAGCAACGGCGAAACCCCTTTTAGCCTGACTTACGGAACTGAAGCGGTCATCCCCGCCGAAATTGGTATGCCTACCCGAAGGATGCAAAACACGGAGGCCAATTCTGAAGACCTTCGCCTTCATTTAAACCTCCTGGAGGAGAGAAGGGAAATAGCGGCCATTAACGAAGAAAGGTACAAAAGGCAAGTGGAGGAATATTACAACCAGAGAGTAAGGTCCGCCACATTCAAACCAGGGGATTATGTACTCCGAAGCAACGAAGCTAGCCGGATTGAAAGCCAGGGCAAGCTAGGACCTAACTGGGAAGGCCCATACCAAGTGGCCGAGGCCTACGGGAATGGAGCATATAAGCTAAAAATGGTCGGAGGAGACGTGGTCCCAAGGACTTGGCATGGAAACCTCCTCCGACGTTGCTACATGTAAGCGAATTAAATCGCCTGTAAACCTGTCTATGAAAGCATGTAACGGCAGTGCCCGACTATCATTTATAATATACAAGCTATAGTTGCTACCCGCTTCAGGGAGTAACAATTTTCTCAACACATGGCAAATCTCTAAGACCATTGATTAAATTATGATAGCAAGTAGTCAATGATAAGTAAATACCTAAGAGTATCATGCTCTTAGAAGCAAAGGGGAGAGTGCCCTCTCTAATAAACTCCATGTTAGTCTGATACTCTAATCCTAACATAGACAGGTTTGAGCAGCCTATGTAAAAAAATAACTTCGGGCTGGTCTGAGAATATCCCAGTATCGAAAGGGTCGAGTAACCTCTCTAATTAACTCAGTAACAATGAAAAACATGTTATGGCATCATATAACACACGATATTTGTTTAAGTTATATATGATATGTCCTAATAAAATAATTATTATGATGAAGGACGCTTCTCAAAATAAATATTTAAACTTAGAGATAAAGTAAAACGAACACGCTGTAATACAAGAAACAAGGTTATCATTAACAAAATGGCCGAAGCCATAACAGTTACAAAATGGCCGAAGCCATGGTGGTTACACTTTGGCCGAAGCCATTACAAAAACACACAAATTTAAGCCCTAGCAATCTAGGGCCGGAGGGGGAGCTGGATTCAAAGCATTCAGTTCGTCAATAGACAAATGTGAGCTAGCCCGGAGGAGATCGAGGTAAGGAAAGGACAACTGAGGCAGGGCCGCCACCGCTTCTTCATATTTTTGATCAGCCTGGGGATCGAAAGATGGAATCGTTGTCATGGGCGCGCTAAGCTGGTGGTAGCGATACCCCTTCCTTACCCCATCGACAAAGCCCGAAGCGATAGCACAAACAGTGGCGTGACCATAAGGAGCGGAGAACTCGTGGCTGGAACGAAGCTTGTTAACGAAACCTTGCATCCCGTCACCCAGCACCCAGTCCACCTTAGCCCGCAGCCCTTCCCTGTCGGATACGGCAACATCATAGTCTTCATTAAGCTTTGCCAGCTCATCTTGCAACCTTTCCTTATCAGACAGAAGAGCACAGTTGGTCTCCTTAACTTGCTCAAGCTCGTCCTGCAGCGAATCAATGGTCCTCTTCACATCGGCCCCACCATGCTGCAGTCGAGACTTAAGAGTCTGCTCAACCTCCTCCAACCGCTTCAATTCCCCCACCATAAGATTCCATTCAGACTGGCTTATTGTCTTCATGCCTGGAACAACAGCAGGGGTCTTCACCGATTCAGCTAAAGCAGAATTTTCTTCACTTACCTTTTCCAATTCGGTGAGGGTATCAGCTAACTGCACGGTTAATCTCTTGCAGTACCTGGTAACCCTCCTCCGTTAAAGGTAGTAGAAGCATGCCTTGCGAGACAGGGAGGCACTGGTCTTTTCCAAAGAAGCAATCATCGCATTCTTCTCCCCTAACTCAGTCTTTTGCTCAGCAAGACGCTGCTGAAGCTTCGAATATCTCCTCAAAAGTTTGCCATGGCGGGCCCTCAAAACAGTACCCCCTACAGCCATTTGGGTTAGCATCAAATCCATCCTCGCCATCACCGCCTCATCAGTCTTCTTCTCCCAGCGCTTTGTCTCTGCCGGAGTCGCAAAATGGTCAAGCATACTCCGGCAGATATCTATGTCTTGCATGCTGCTGCTGGGGACGGCATCCCAAGCCGGGACATAAGGACCTTCGGTATTGTCAGATAAGGGGGAATCAGAACCCCTAGGAGAAAGAAGAGTAATCTCCTCGAAATGATCAGCCTTATCACCCCGGGGGCATTCCTCAGACATGTGGCCACTCTCACCACATTTGTAACAGCTTCTGTCGCCACCGCCACCACCTTCTGAAACCTCCTGATCCTGTACCATAACCTCCGGTTCAGCAGACCTCTGCACCGTGACCTCCGGTTCAGCCATTACAGGACTAGTACTCTCCTCCTGTCCGGCAGGTCTCTCCGCCACAGCCTCTGGTTCAGTCACCGCCGGAGGGGTCGTCTCCTCCGGACCAGCAGGTCTTTCACCTACAAGGGTCAAATAGAATAACAAAATAGGTAAGAGGCCGTGACACAGGTGCAATGGAAAGCCAAAGTAGACCCTTACCGGAGGGAGGAGCAGAAGGAGAAGCAGCCTGATATGCTCCATCCACCTCCTCCAAATTTCGAGGAGTAGGGTCTGCAGGAGTGACGGTAACAGACTCTGCGGAGCACCAAAAATCAGACTGACGAATAGACTCAGAAGAAGAGGAGGATAACACTATAACCGAAGGAAAGGAAGAGCAGGGTGAGACCGGAAAGAAGGGATAAACAACACGACCGGACCCTGACCACTCCTCCTCCTCTTCGGAAGTAAGGTCAATATGTGTACCTTTTCTTGCAGACTTCTTATGCCGATGGGACTTACTGCTGGAGGCTTCAGTCCGAACCCTCTTTCTTTTCTTAGGGACGGAGGCCTCAGCTACCGCCTCCTCAGTCACCACCGCCGGAGTGGCAGGAAGCAGCGAGCGTAGAGTAGCCGAAGGCTATACAAACCGGCCGCCTACCTGCTCGACTATCCCTTTCTCCTCGACCGCCAGCACAACCCGGGGGAAATGAACACCCTCCAGGCTATCGAGTTGAAGATACTCCAGCAGCGTCAAAGCTAATAAAGTAAAAAACATATGTGAATAACGGAAAATGGAAAGAAAAACAAAGGAAGAGACAGGATATTTACATTGGCTCCCAATAGCGATGGAAGGTTTGAGATTATAAGGAACCCAGTTCTGACACACGCCGGCCAAGATTAACACCTCAGTAGGATAGGAGCGAACGTAGAGAGGATTCTCCAAGATAAGCTCTATCCGGCTCCACTCTGCGTCAGTAAGGGCCGGAACTTCATCCTTGAAACCTCCTGCTGTAACGGATCGCCAAGGTTTGGCAATAGGAGCAACAGAAGCATCCACCCAGAAGAAGGGCTCCTTCCACTTCTTAAGACTGGTGGGAACAAAGGAAAAACAATCCCTCCCTGCCCGGCGTTCAACCATGAACCAATCACCATTACGAGCCAATCTATAAAACTGACGCCACAGATTAAGGGTGGCGTTAAAACCCAGCGCCCGGCACAGGATCTCAAAAGACATAATCCTGAGAACGCCCAGGGGATTCATCTGGATGGGAGTGATTTGGTAAAACTCAATCACTGAAAGAAAGAACTCAGTGAAAGGCAGGCGGAGGTTTGAAAATTCAAACCACTTACAATACATGGCGATGAACCCCGAGGGACAGTCCAACACCGTCTCCTTGGCAAGGGGTGCCCTGGCACGCCAAGCGGCAGGTATCTCATACAGCGCAGAAAACTTCTGCAACTCTTTCTGACGAAGAGTGCAGTAAGAGATCGAAAGGTCAGACTTACCCATTGTATGGGGTGGAGTATAGGCAAAACAACGAGCAATAGTGAAAAAAGAAGAATAAACGGTCAAGAATTGGAAAATCTGGGCAAGGAAAGAGAAATGAAGAAGAAGAATTAAGAAAAGGGTAAAAGAAAAAAACGAAAAGGATTCAGGTTTAAATAAGAAAATAAGGAGTGTAGGATAACCGTAGCGGCGCACGATAGACACGAATCCTGAAAATCAAGGAGCGTCTGAAACTGCCAAAAAAGCACGTGGAGGTCAAAGGAATGTCTGGAGACAGGCGCGTGAGGGAGAACGAAGCGGCGACATTAATGGGAGAAGTGACCTTGTAATAATAACTGACACAAGCACGTTTGCCATTTGGGGTTATCAATGCAGCATGCAACGGCTACATTAATGGCCATGACAAGACAGCGCTTGACCCTCACAAAAATGATAAGTCACAATGAGACAGAGCATCGGCCACAGAGGAAATTAGAAGAGTCTAGTATAACGGTACTAGGGCTCCGTCATACTAGACTGGGGGGGGGGGGGGGGGGGCATGTTGGAGTATATATAAATATACTCCAAAAAGGCAACTCCTCGCCTTAATGCTTCGATAAGGATAGCTCCGGCAAGCTCAATGGAACGTCAGGCCGAGGCCACAAGCAGTAGGCAAAGCTGACGTCATTAAACCGCCAATCGTATCACGTGCTCACCTGACATAAAACATCTGACAGAACGGCCAAAAGGACTGTACCACGTGGTACAGCAGGAAAAGTACTGGGGAATGTGCCAATCATCTGCTGGGTATTAGGGTGGTGCCGAAGGCACCATCTATGGACCAGATTTATCAAAGAAGGGAATATAGTACGCCGAAAGAAGCATCAGTCTATTATCCAGGGGACAAGAGACCGATGCACCAGGTAGTATAAAAAGGGTCAGACCCATTCTAGGAAAAGGGGGGCTGGACCTTAAACACTCTAGATCAAGAACATTCCTCTTAAATGTTCTTGATTATTCTTTCATCTTAAACTAGGCGTATTCCCGCGCGTTGCGCGGTGACAATTTCTAAAGAGATTTGTCACGAACAATGATCAGAATCGGGAGTTCGAACAATATGAATCTGAAACTGAATTAGAACAATATTTATGTGACCACTCAAATAGCTAAGGGATTGACTACAAAAGTCAAACTTTTCAAATACATATGTAAAAATAAAAAGACATTCCTTCGTACAGTATTAGATATTAGATTAGATACATATATAATTCAGCAAACTCCTGCATATTTTCAAGTAAGGTATAGAAAGAATATAACATGTTGTATCACTTGTCTAATCAACAACATGCACATGGACCCTATACCTGCAACAACGAAAACAGACATTACAAAAGCCAATAATTGGGTAGGTTAATACCATAGTCCCTACATAAAACAACTCAAAAAACCAACCTTATCATAGGGTACTTGCAAAAGTCATTGAAAAGATCACAAAAAAACAAACCATCGTTTACAACTAACTCTTTGTTGCACTCTCCACAACTCTTGTAGCACCAACCGGATTGAGTATATAGACGATCAACTGTTGCCAAAACAGTGAAAACATGACGACCAACTGTTGCCAAAATAGTGAAAACATGGTCAGTTACACATTTATAATAATATATAAAAGGTTTCCATCGTTGTTCATAAAAAACATGGTAGAAATTATTGTATATTAACTGTTTTCGTGGTGTACCCTTTTTTTCGGCTTTTCAAATTTTCAAATAAATTAGAAATTACCTCATCATCAGTTATAACCATCTCCAACCCAAGTAAAACATCACCGAATTTCGTATTTACTGCCTCCCACATTCTACAAATACTTACATGAACAACCCAATCTTCTTTAGTTGGGTCAAGGGCGCCAATCTTGGAGTGAGACATGTTTTTCGAAATAGACATAATTGTACGTGGTTATGTGGTTTGTTGATGCAAAAGAACTTATATAGAAAAACACAAAACCACCATTATACCTTACATTATGATAATTAAAACACAGGGCAACCAAAGAGTCAGGCGTTTCAAATGTGTTATTAACTTAGGGTAACTGAACAGTTTAAATATCATTATACCTCATATTATGGTAATTAAAACACGGGGCAACCAAAGAGTCAGGAGTTTCGTGTTATTAACTTAGGGTAACTAAACAGTCTAAAAAATCATTATATCTCACATTATGTTAATTAAAACACATGGCAACCAAAGAGTCAGGAATATCATTATACCTCACATTATGGTAATTAAAACACGGGCAACTAAAGAGTCAGAAGTTTCAAATGTGTTATTAACTTAGGGTAACTGAACAGTTTACGTATCATTATACCTCTCATTATGGTAATTAAAACATAGGGTAAACAAAGAGTCAGGAGTTTCAAATGCATACGATTCCACTATTTGGAAATTCTCGAATATTAGCTATCCGACGATCCTCCATTATAAGTAAATATAGATATTGCATTTACTACTATTCACATCCCGAAGAATAACTATCCCTGTGATGAATACTTACTCTCACGCCCGAGCCTTGTCGGGGAAACCTCCCCGATAAGCTTAGACGTTTGTTTCGTGTGCAGATTTCTAGCTAGAAGGTGTATCTTTCGAAGATTGTACGTGGTATAGATCCCCGTGGATTTTTACTTCAACAGATATTTTATAAAGTTTCATTGTACAATAGTTATTTTGTGACCAGAGATAATAGAGAAGACTAATTAATGCATTTTGTATAAATGAACAAGGCTATTAAGAAATTATATGTTAAGAATTAAGAAATACTCTAAATGATATAATAAGGTTTGATGTATCAATGACCTATAATAGCTACTTTTTTAATTTTTCAAAAGAGAAGAATTAACAATATTTACCATTAAAATGCATCATAAAACCATATTGCTATAACCATAAATGCATCAACAATAGTTGTAAATTTTGCATAACAAATGTAATCAAAGGTTCACAAGGATTGTTTCTACCTTTAACTTATTTTAGTGTGAGAAAAAAAAAATTAAATGGATGTTCGACCTTCTTAATAAATTTAAGCTGGAAAATACATCTTACCCATCAAATACATAAAGTGTTTGAGATATGATTAATCAATTAAGAAGTAGCTTTTCCCATTCCCATTTTCTTCTTCTTCAGAGTATTAAATTGATAAACCCCTTAATCTTTAATTGGAGAATAAAACCATAATTAAATATAAAAAAAATATATAAAGTAAAAACTAGATAGTTGTTCATAAAGACTCTGATTGTAAATGATTTGTTGCTTACGGCGACTAATAATGACGAGTCGGAACTACGTTCGTTGCTTATTCCGATTTGCTTTTCTTCGAAATTTAATTACGAATCTACATTTGTTAACCACATCAGCTACCTCAAAGCGATTTGGGAATAATAAGCAAAACGTTGAGTTTTTTTTCTTTCTTTCGGTTTTGACCCCCCGACCACTCTTCCGGCGCGTGAGGGAACATGGAATGAGCTTCTCTTGCGTTTTTGGATTGCTTATCTTCGGAATTTCATTACGAAGCCAATGACGCTGACCTCGTCAGTTAACTCCAAACGGTTTGAGAGTTACAGGCGAAACAATGACCGATTTTTGGACGGAAATTTGAAGGTTTTTTTTAGGGTTTGAACCTAGTCAAGCTAGGCGACTCATCCCACCCCGATTAGGGTTTGAAGGGTGGCATAAAAGCTAGATATGAGGACCATATTAGAATGATAAACCCCTTAATCTTTATTATTACTAATAAAACATATTTATAGGAGTACAATAGAACCCTATTGGACCAAAGTCCATAGTTTGAGTTTGGACTAACATATTCTAATACAAAGACCTAGCATTGATTTCCTCATATCCATAATCTTTTGATGTATATGAATTTGAGCCATTACAGTCTTTTTTCTTTTGTGTCGTTTCCTGCGGAAGAAGTTTAAAAAAGAAAGTACTTAAGTAGTTACTGTTGGAGTATACATAGATATACTCCAAAAAGGGCAACGGCTCACTCCAAGGCTTCGGTAAAGGGATGCTCCGGTAAGTTCAATGGCATACTAGGCCGAAGCCACGATCAGTAGGCTGTGCTGATGTCACCAAACCGCCAATTGTATCACGTGCTCGCCTGACAAAAAGTACCTGACAAGTCGGCTAAAAGGACTGTACCACGTGGTACAATAGGAAAAGCACTGTGGAACGTTCCGACCGTCTGATGGACATTAAGGGGGTGCCGAAGGTGCCCTCTATGGACCGGATTTACCAAAGAAGGGAATATAGTACGCCGAAAGAAGCATCAGTCTATTATCCAGGGGATAATAGGCCGATGCACCAGGTATTATAAAAGGGGTCAGACCCATTCTAAGTGGGGGATCCGAACATTAAACTCTCTATATCAAGAACATTCTCTTTCAATGTTCTTAATTATTTCCTGATTATTCTTCCATATTGAATACTTCCTTTACTACACTCAAACCTCATTAAATAACCCCAATTTATTACGATGAATACTGATTCCCACGCCCGAGCCTTATCAGGGAAATCTCCCCGATAAGCTTAGACGTTTGTTTCGTGTGCAGATTCTTATCTTGAAGACTATTCTTTGAAGATTGTTCGTAGTATAAGCCCCCGTGGATTTTTACTTCAACATTTGGCGCCATCCGTGGGACCTCTATTCAACGATAGTTGGAGCAGAGACACCGACATATGGATACCCCACTGTCGTCGGGGATATCTACCCTTGTGCCAACCGCTCAGCCATCAACCAACGTTATAGAGCTCAATCACATCATTTTGCATCGTGTCCACCGATGCCATATCTTTCAATGCCACCTTTGTCGCCACCTGAGCTAAATACCACCAGACACGAAACAGCCCCCCGAGGTGCCGGCGGTAACATCACCCCAGAATTCGTTAGCAACAACTATGAGCGCCTACGAGGGTTGATGAACACCCACGCACAAGAAGAGAGGCAGCGAGGGGTAGACATTGAACTCCCTCCAGGAGACGTCAATGAGACCAGTGTGACCAACGGGTCAGCCACCCCATCACCAAGAAGAACGAATCGAGGGGAGCGGAGAGAAGAACATGTAAGCCCGTTACAAGGACGAAACCTTTTCGGAAGAACAACCCAGGCAACTTTCACCCAAACACCGGGCACGGGACTAAGCCAGAGGGGAGACATTGGACCCCCACCGTCGCAGGCGGGCTATAGGCCTCTGCACTCTACGCTACTACCTCCCAGAGTATTCTTCGATCTGCCTCCGAACATCGCAGGGCCGCGATACGCACAGGGGGCTGGAATTCCACCCTTCTCGTCAGGATATCTAGCTTCGGCGGAATATAATCCTAGCAGTTGGGCGATACCTCCGGAACACGCCCAGGCCTTGGCGGAACAATATGAGGCCGAAGATCTGGCTAGGCCGTATCATCGGCAGAAGGAGGCCAAGTTCGTAAAACGAGTCGCGGAATTCAAATTTCCCCCTAAAATTAAAATGCCATCTAATGTAAAGATGTATGACGGAACCCAGGATCCTGATGATCACCTAAGCATTTTCGCCGGAGCGGCTGAGGTAGAACAGTGGTCTATGCCAGTATGGTGCCACATGTTCGTACAAACATTAATAGGAGCAGCTAGGCTGTGGTTCGACAGTCTTCTTCCCGCGAGCGTTAGTGGTTTTGAAGATTTACAACAAAAGTTCAGGGTTAACTTCATGCAACAGAAGAGGTATGAAAAAGACCCCGTAGAAATACACAACATTAAGCAAAGAGAGGACGAGGTTTATGGAGAGATTTAATAGAGAGAGCCTCCAGATCAAAGGAGGAACCGAAGGAATGAGAGTGTCAGGCTTCATGCATGCCATCCGAAACAAACAGCTCATCGAGAGACTGAATAATCAAATCCCTAGAACGGTTGAAGAAATGATGGAGAAGGTTCAGGACTTCATTAGGGGAAAGGAGGCAGCTTCCTTAACCGAAGAAGGAAACTCGCGGAAAGTGATGCTGGAGGATAGACGTAACAATTGGAGAGGCGGATACAGACGGGATGCTCCTGCCTCACGAAATGAGAAGTCCCCTCCGAAGCCAAGGGCTTTTACTCCACACGTACATCCGTACTCGCCCGACGGCAGACCTAAAAACATATTCCAGCTCCTGTCCAAGACTCCCTGTGAGATATATTCCACCGAGCCCATCTGTCAGAAATTCCCAGTGCCTCCTCCGATGGCGGGAAACCCCGAGAAGAAGAATGCAGATAGATACTGTGAATTCCATCAAGGGAACGGTCACAACACCAACGATTGTTATCAACTCAAAAAACATATAGAAGAGGCAGTACGCTCCGGACAGTTGCGCCACCTCTTGACGGAAATAAGGTCAGGAGCTAAGCAAGGAGGAAGGAACGCTCGACAAGATAACCGGAATGGACAGAAAAACAAATCCAAGGAAGTCCACATGGTCGATTATCAAGATATCGAGACTCGTGGAGAACTGGACGAACGGAGAAGAAGGAAACCGGAGGTCTTCAACTGGATGGACCAACCAATAGCCTTCCCACCCTTAAGCGAATACTTCCCTTCGCAAGATCCAATTGTCATATAGGGAAGGTTCGGCAACTACCCGGTGCGGAGTATCTATGTAGACACGGGCAGCTCAACAGAAGTCATATATGAGCACTATTTTCGCAAGCTCAAGCTTGGAACACAGGCGGAACTCCGAAAGTCAAGGACTCACCTGCAGAGCTTCACGGGAGAAGTATCCTGCCCAATGGGAGAGATAGATTTGCCTCTCACCTTGGGGCAGTATCCCAGGATGAGAACGGAAATGATGACCTTCTTAGTAGTACGGGCTCCGTCAATATACGATGTCATTCTGGGAAGACCAGGGCTATTCTTATTGGGAGCGGTCGCTTCGCCCCTCCATTCATCATTAAAATTCCCAACCCCACATGGAGTAGCAACCGTAAGGTCTGACAGAAAAAGAAGAGGAGAATGCCATGAAGTTCGGCCAGCACCAGGCCCAAAGAGGGGAACAGATGATCCCGAAGAAAAACTAGTCATAAATCCAAAATTCCCAGAACAAACCGTTGCCATAGGATCTCTCTTATCACAGAAATGCAAGGAGCAACTGTTCACCCTACTTAGTAACAGTTTGGACGTTTTCGCATGGCAACCTGCAGACATGACGGGCGTACCAAGAAGCATAGCTGAACACAAACTCAAGGCATACCCTAGCATAGAACCCGTTAAACAGAAGAAAAGAGGAATGGCTCCGGCCATGACCAAAGTTGGAGGTGACCAAGCTGGTCAAGGCGGGTATACTCAGGGAAACAAGATATCAAACGTGGGTCGCAAACCCGGTCATGGTAGCAAAAAGTGATAAGTCATGGAGAATGTGCATTGACTTCAAGGACATAAATAAGGCATGCCCCAAGGATAACTACCCGCTACCAGAAATCGATTGGAAAATAGATTCGCTAATGGATTCAAATATAAGTGCTTCCTTGACGCGTACCAGGGTACCACCAAATCCAGATGCCAAAGGAGGACGAAGACAAGACTGCCTTCTACACAGACTTCAGAATTTTTTGCTACAAGAAAATGCCGTTCGGATTGAAGAATGCCGGGGCAACTTATCAGAGGCTCATTGACCGACGTTCCGAAGCCAGATAGGAAAAAACTTGGAGCGTACGTAGACGATTTAGTAATTAAAAGTAATCAAGAGGGAAGAAATGATATACGACATTGCTGAAACATTCAAAAACTATGGAGCATCAACATGAAGCTAAACAAAGAAGTGCACCTTCGGGGTGGAAGAGGGAAAATTCCTAGGGCATGTCGTAACGGAGAATGGAATCAAGGCTTGCCCGAGCAGGTGCGAGCAGTGCAGAGATGAAGTCCTCCCAGAAGCCTAGGAGAGTACAAAGCTTAAATGGGAAGTTGGCAGCGCTTAACCGATACCTCTCGAGGTCTGCGGAAAAGTCCACTCCCTTTCTTCAAAACCCTAAAGAAATGCGTGACGTGAAAGACTTCGAATGGACTGCGGAAGCCGAGGAAGCATTCGTGCAACATGAAGGGAGAGCAGACTTACTAGCGAGCTGCCCACGCTAGTTGCTCCGGCACCAG